>CM072805.1:5527500-6204000 GCA_037013495.1 Hippophae tibetana
TATAATGATATGAAAATATCGTTCCCACACAGATTATTCTATTAGAAACTAATTTTTAAAACTAAAAATAATAAAAATCAATTTTTTTTGGTATTTTTATATTTTAATGAAGCAAAATTAAAATAACTAAAATTAAATAACAATAATTAATTAAATCAATTTTGGTAACTAAAAAGATATATGAGAAAATATCTAGGAATACTCAATCCCCCAAATTTCTAAACATGTGAATCGCTAAAATCCCCCTATATAATATCAATTAATTACATGATCAATTGAATCTAACCTAGCATGTATTCCTCTCTCAAGTAAACTACACACCATATAGTAATTAATTTAATCACACTCTCATGCCAATTAAATTGCATACTACTCATTAAGTTTATCAATTATGGATTACATACATAAGAATCATACATTTATGCATAGAAACTATGCATATTATTTAATCAAGACAAACAATTAAATAATTCTCTCAAATCTATTTAATTGCCTCTATAGATAAATTGTTGGCCAAACAATTAATAGCATAAAAATCAGATTAAGTAATATAATTAAATTAATATTATAATTGGGAAAAAATATTAGATCATCACATAGTGAAAATTGGGTTCATAAGATCCCTAGATTAATAAATTAATTACACATAATTGTGTTCATAAAGCTCATATTTTTCATAAAAAAAGACATAAAATTGATAAAGAGTAGAAAAATATATACAATCAATCTCTTGAATTGTAGTATTAATCTCCTCTTAAATCTCCACCAAAATTGTGTTGTCTCTTGAATTTTTCTGTATTTTTCTCTTTTTAGCTCCAAAAATTGACCAAAAGAATGCTAATGGAAGCAAATTAGCGTTTATGGAGTGATTAGGAAAATAAAGCTCAGGTGCAATTTGGACCGTCCGATCAACTTCAGATCAAGGGTTACGATCAAAACAAGAAAAACTGATAGTTTGAGCCAATCATAGCGTGACACATGGCAGGGGAAATTCATTGGGCGAATCAGGAGCGACGCGTGGCAGGGGAGACCGGTCAGAGTCAACGCTCGCTAAGTCAATAACATGTGATGCAATGTGTGGAACGCGTGGAGCAATAGTGTAGCGACACGTGGCATGATGTGTTGACCGATTTTTGAACTCGGATTGAACGTTATGCTAACATGTGGCACATTTTTCATCCTCCTCACACGTGGCATGACGTGATTCACTCTTTGTGCTTGAGTGACGTCTGGATGGCTTGCCCAATCAACTCCTTTGCCTGCGTGACATGCCATGTGGTAGTTCCTGATTAGTCCTACGTTAAAAATTCATAAAAAATCTAGAAAAATCCCAAAATTTATATTTTCACCCATTTTCATTAAAAAAATTATATTTTAATATTTTTGACCCCAAAAATACTATTGATTGAATAACATAAGTAAATATTAAGTAAAAAAGTGCACTAATAACTATTTTCATAGTCATCAAATATCATCAAGAACCTGTTGAGAGCTCATTCTAGTAAGTCAACGAATCAAACACGTTATTAGAAGATAAATGAATGAAGTATGCAAGGAACATTGCAAATAACACGAAGAGCATGATGAATGTTCTTAAGTTTTCACTAGCTTAATCGATTGAATACCAAATTTGTTTAGCGCTAGATATTGAAGCCGATTTTTATTAGGTCACATTCTCTTAACATCTAGACTTGCAATGCAATATGAAACATCCTCAGAAGGGACTAAACATGTGGGTGTTGTATTCGCTTTAATACTTAAGTCACTTTCTGATTGAAAAACTAAAATAAGAGAGTTTTAGAGAGAATGAGTGGTGAACTAAAAATTTAGGCAATAAACTTATGCGTAACTTTTCTGTTTATGAGGACCTATTTAGAGGTTTTGGTTGATGACATAATCGTAAATATGTAATATTAATTAATTAATATTTAAAAATTCATAATTTTAAATATTATATTAATTATTAAATAATTATTGAGAATATTAAATACCTTTCATAAATAAAGATTTTTTTATTAATATTTATTTTAAATTTAAATAATAAAATATATACATGATTATGTAGTGATTGTATCAATTTGATTTTTCAAAGTACAGATCAATCAAATAGGAATACATTTAGTAGGTAATTTTTCTATCCTACATAAATGGTGCAGTAGAATCTTACTAGTTAAAAAATAGTGGGTTTAGTTGCACCATTCAATAATTTCCTGCCGCATTATTCGTGAAAATTCCCAATTTTTTTGATAAAAGACTTATTTTTATGACTTTTCTTTCCGTCGTACTAGTGAGCCGTTCATAAAACATGTCTTAATATATATTACAAATAACTCCTGCGTTTGTCGAAAAAAATAATATTACAAATAACAAATTGGGACACTGTTCCAAGAACAGTGGGTCTCAATCATTGTGTATTCACTTTCTTGATATATTTCAAATAATACTTTTTTTTCCTTCCAATGTTTTGGTGTGTACACTAATTGTGTACATGCGCACATATATAATTAATATTATGTAATATTAAAAAATGACCTTCAAACCCTTTAAACAAAAGGGACCACTGATAAATCGCTGCCATAAATAAATTATAAGGCACAAAATATTAATAAACAATTGAATAGTTTGAATTATATTAATTCACTAATACTACTGATACAACTTATGTTATATTGTCCCGAAACTTTTTCCTCATTATTCACTTCTACGCAATTGTCACGTATTTCTATGAAAATTTTATACATTTGTGACATTACACTGTATAAAATTTTCATAAGAAAAGTCTAGACACCTACATAACTTGCATTGTTTTCTCATACCACATAAGCAATGTGGAAATTCTACATAGTATATACCTAATTCAACATTGTAAAATTCACTTAGCATTTGTAAATACCACCCAAACTCAACCCTATGCGATTTCCGTAAATAACATGAAGCAATCCTTTCACCATGCAAAAATTGACGGTAATCATACCATATATATGTGAACATTAGGAAATCCCCACCATAAACACTTGGATAACTACCTTTAAATCCCATTGAATAAAACAAAACAAAACACTTGGAATTCAATTTATCTGTTGCAAATAAAAATACCTCATATTTCTTTTTATTATCTTCTATTTTTATATGGAAATTTTCTTAATTTATTTTCATTACACAATACAAGGAACTAATAAAATATATGTGAAATAAAGGAAAAGTAGAACAGTAGAGCTATGACCAAATAAAACATATAAAAGCAGCTCTAGTACTCGCTTATGTTTCTTAACTCTTAAGAGCCAAGATTTGGTTATATATCCACTCTGTTTATGTCAAGCTGCTCAGGCTCTTCAACTGCTACAAACTTGAGGTATACGTACACAAGAAGAGAACTCTACAAGTCAATACAGAGGTAGGATATAACCGTGCCGGCCCTACGTTTGGTCCTTTGACTGACTTTCCACTTCTCAACCAATACTTTCTTTAGGTTGGGGCAACCCGAAACCAATGTAGCAATGCCGGCTGAAGTTACGCCAGGGCAATAAACAATGTGACAGGCTTCAAGTCGCGGGCAGTTATCAACGAGATGGGTAATACCAACATCTGTTATTTGACTACAGTGAGATAGCACTATGTACCTGAGATTCGGACACCCTTCTCCTAGTTCCACCAAGGCTCGATCCCCCATATTCTGCCAAAGAGAATCAAAGTGGTTTGGGTTGAAGAGTAATGGAAAGAGGATTTTGTTACATAACAATTTAAGGTATCAAAGATATTGTTCCATAAAAACAAGTATCAAAGATACTTGTGAATTATGTTTTATGTCCCCAATCTATTCTTACTGGTTGCAAACCCAAAATTTGATTTGTTAAAAAAATGTACTCAACCTAATGATCTATGTTGCATTTAATAACTTTCATCTAATTTTTGTTCATTTTATTAACAAAATAATAGAAAATGACATGTATATAACGTGAAATTGAATTCTAGGTGCCACTTTTTGCTATGATTTGTTGACAAAATAAATGGAAGTCCATCGATGTAACACGACCATTAGGCTAAGATCATTTTTTAACAAATTAAAGATTGGGGGCAAACTCCAAACGGTCCAATAGGTTGGGGATATAAAACATAATATGCCCCAAAAGATATATATCTATTTACAACATAAAACTATGTCCATGTGATTGATCAGTTGTGGTGTCAAGATTGAAAATCTAAAAATGTCAAGTAAGAAAAATATATTTATGCCACGTTAGGAAGACAGCAATTAGTGCTCCTCAAAAGTCGTTGAAAAATATGTATATATCAGAGGTAGCATCAACATTATACCCTCACGGCATAGAGAAGTTTGCATGGCAAGGCCAGCAAGAATTGTAGAGATAAAAAAGCAGCTGGAAATGTTGCATATGATTGTTTCCACGTGAGCAAGGAAACAAACAAAATCAGTTGAATAGATGACAAACAAAAAAGGGGAGAGAGAAAGAAACACACCTGAAGAACACTTATATCCAAGTAAGTGAGCTGAGGACAACCACTTGCTATAGCTATTAAACCAGAATCACCTATTTGGTGGCAGCCACTGACGTTTAGATATTGTAACGAGCAACACTGACCAATGGCAATAAGGGCCTCATCACTCACCCTATATAAGTTAGACAGTGTGCATAAAGAATAATTCAGAGTAAATTGTTTCCAATAGTTTAACTTTTCAATCAGCCAAACTTTACATGGTAATAAACGATTGGCATCTAAATAATATAATTATGCACAGGAAAAAGTACAAAAAGTTGTAAAGAGAACTTCACCTATCACAAAATAGGAGGCTAAGATTTGTAAGGGACTTGCAATTCTCTCCGACAGCAACAATTCCCTTGTTCCCTATCTAAGACCAGAAACAAACCAAAAAGAAAAAGAAAAAAAGAAACATACATTGTTATTGCTTAGTCCAAGAGAAATAAATGACCTGCAAAATGAAGATTCATAAAATGAATAATCTTAACATCTGAACACATTAGAAAGCATCATAGCCCAAAAAGAGAAACACACAAGAAATGCATCTTTAGCAAATATCATTAACATATCAACATTCTCATAGCTTGCAAGAAATCAGATGTCATTTTCGTATTTCTCGATATCTCAGAAATCAGAACAAGACCTTTGAATATTGCTTAAACTTTGGAAGCACAATCACTTTCAGAACAAGTTTTAAACCATTGATGGCAATATAATGAAACTCAACAGGTTCATATATTTTTAAATAATTGAAAAAGCAAAATATTTTAAGGGCGACTGACTGGTATGAGTAGTTAAATTAAAAGATAGCTGTGGCAAACATCTTAAATGTTGAGCTTCATAATAAAAAGGTTAGCCAAAAGAATTTAATCCTCAAAATTTTATCAAAAAGGGAAAGACAACAAAACATTTTTGCCAATGTTTTGCGCAGTGACCAAACAAAGAAATAAAAGAGAATCAATCAATCAATCAACTTTTATCCCCAAGCATTTACAATGCAGTGATTAGGGTTGGAAAGGTTAATGCAGAAAAAGATCCAACAAATCAACATCAATCTTTAGCTTTGCATAACAAATGAAAATAAAATTGAGACACAGCAAAAACCTTGCCGAACTGATACAAATATACGTGGAATTAGAAAGCAAAATAAATGAACACGCAAGTAGTTTAATAAATTAAAAGTTTTTTAACATTTGAGGGCAGAAAAACCTCATAACATCGACGAACAGTAAGTTTCTTCAAGTTCCTGCAGCCACTGGCTATACTGCACATAGCTTCATCTCCAATGTTTGGGCAATCTACCAAATGGAGAGATTCTAAAAACTTGCATCCCCTACCAACTTCAAGAAGTGCTTGGCTGCCAATCCTTTGGCAGTGCCACAAGGATAAGTTACTAAGACGTCTGTACATATCCAAGATTTTTGGATTAATGGATTATTGGTAGAGAGGGAGTAAAGGAATTCAAGTGCATTTAGACAGGATATATGATAGAGAAGTACAGGCCTCACAAGTAGAAAGAAAAGAAAACTCATTTGGAATAACCAAATTATAAAAACCCAAAAACAATTTGAGGAGAACAAATAATTTAATTCATCCTATCACTTAACTAATGTAATAACTGACACGTTAACCAAAGTTAATCCATAATAGCTTTTTTCCAATCGATAAATACTATTAGTATCTCTCCTAGCTATCTGAGATTTAAATTCTATGCAAACGAGGTTATATAGACTAAATTTATATGCTACAATTATACTAGTGCATCAGTAAAAGCACATTGTTGAAAGGTTAGTGATTTTTGCTACTTAATGAGTTCAGACATCTATGTCATTACCTCCTAGTCCTACTAAGCTAATTTTGAACAAGCAGAGAAAGAAACATACTGGCAGCATTTCCCAATGGATTCCAGCCCCTTAGTTCCGATGTTGTGGCACCCCTTAACTTCAAGATTTGTAAGTTCCTTGCAACCATTTGCAATTGCTTCCAAAGAGATGTCACTCAGAGAATAGCAATCACGTACAGTAAGATTTTTTAACTTCTTACATCCTTTTCCGATGGCACATAATCCACTGAAATGCAATATATAGATGACAATAAAGATGTTATTATATCAACAGTAAAAATCAAAATTATAAGAATAATTTGGCTCAAAACTTAATAAATTTATCTTGTTTATGTTAAATGATGACGAGAAGAAAACTGACATATCAGTAAATCTCCGGAAACTATATAGAGCCAACAACTCCAATGAAAAACAACAAGCAGCAACAGCTCGCAATGCCTCATCTGTAACATTAATGCATAGTAGCTTCAATACTTTCAAACCTGGGCATCCCTTGGCCACTGCCAGAACTCCTTTGTCATAGACCAACTCTGAATCCAGTGACAGGCTCTCAATAGATGTGCAGTGCAATCCCACTGCTTCCAGTGAGACATCACTGATCTTAGGACAAGCTGCAATACCAAGAGATTTCAAGGATTTCCCAACACCACGTGCTAATAAGATCACAGCGTCATCGGTTAATCCCTCACAGAAACGCAAGTTCACATCTTCAATCACCTTACAACTCTGTCCAATTGCATCTAGACCCTGATCTCCGACATAGCAACCCTTTCAAGAAATCAAATGAAATAATTGAAGCTTCACATAATAATAATAAATAAATAAACAAACATATGATTGAGGCTTCATGTTATAAAAGAATCAAACAATTGAAGCATAGCAGCACACCTAAATCAGATACATACCTGACATAAACCAAAGTAACACAACTATAAATTTACCTGCAAATCCAAAGATTTCAAGTATCTACAGTTTTCGGAAATTCCCAATAGACCTTCACTCGACACACTAGAGCACCAGATCAAGCTTAGCCTTTCAAGTTTTGGAAATCCTTCACCAATAGCAATCAAACCATCATCAGATAAACTAGACGTTTCAAGACCGCCTTCTTTAAGCCTATTTCTACAAGCCTTATAATGCATCTTAAGAGGCTTTAAGGAAGGATGGTTACGGAAACTCAATTTCCCCTGCCAAAAAAAAAAATCAAAACATAACATAACATCTCAAATTAAGTGAACCATCAAGCTTTGCGACGGGTCCTTCGTTAATATCAGTGAAATTTTTTCTCACTTCTTTCCAAATAATTTTTGTGTTTTCCATGAGCAGGAGATCACCCACGAAATGGGTTTAATGCCAAAGAGGCAAATTTGAACAATCCCATGAAAGATACATAGCAACCCAGAACTGGGTTTTCGAATTAAGTAAGGGAATAAGAAGTGAATTGAGGTCCTTACAAGCTGATCCGGAAGAGCACTGCTCAATCGTTCATCAATGTAAACGTTACGGACATTGGGGAAGCGGCAAGAGAGGAGAGTAACGACGATGTCGGGATCGCCAGAGGCGCCGATGCGGAGAGTTGTACGACTGAGCCGCTCAATAGCAAGCCACCGTTTGCAAACAAGGGAGATGGAATCGCGGCTCGGCTTGGAGACGAGGCGCGTGAAGATCTCGACGATAAGCTCGTCGGGTAGAGATGTATTGATCCAATCATGCCCTCGCATTTTCGACTTGATTTTGTAATTGATATTCCGTTTGCTCTACTATGGGTTTGTACGAGAATGTGTTTGCAATGAAAAGAAGATATGTGACCGTTTGTTCGCTAAATGTGTGTTAAAGGGCAGATGTATTACAGGCAAGCAGTCGGTGGAGTCGGCAGTTGGCTTTTCTTTTTTCTCTTTTTTTTTTTTCCTTCCTGAAATTATACGATTCATAAGCAATAGATTGAACGTTAACGTTGAATTTACACGTTTTATAATAAACTTTGGTATACTACAACGATACAGGCAGAAATCGAGATTTTATTCATAGAAAGTTGGTATTTCAGGACATGTAGATTTCATACATTTATTTTGTGAAATGGTATAAACAAAACGGTTTCAACATTGCTTTTTATTGTTGGCTTTTATAAATATTAATTTTATTAATTATTTAAATTTGATAAATATATGATTAATTTTCGATCATTAATACTTATTGTTCCAAATTAATTATGTGATAAATTAAATAAAAAAGTGAGTTTTTGGATAGAAATTTTTAAGTTAATTTTATTAAAAAAAAATTATAAATGATTTGCAAAAATACTCTTAAAATAAATATACAATAATAATTATTTTATTAAGAATAGAATTTAAATATACTATAAATATGAGTAATTTATTACGATATTGATAATAATTATATCACTTTATTTAGTAAATGTCATGTAACAAAAAAAAAATATGAACTTATTCAATTAATATTTTTACTATTTAAGAAGTTATTCTTACATGAAGAATAAACATGACTTAATTAAATTTCATAATTATTTTTTGCTCAACAATAATTTATATTAACTTAATGTTTTTTTAGTTGATATTAGATATGATATGATCTCGACATAAAAATTATCAATTCAACAAAAATACGATATATTCGTAAATGAAATGATCGAACACTCATTAAACTAATAATCATGAACTATATGGATTGTTACCTTTAATGTAATTATTTTTATTACATTATATAAAATAACTATTTATAAAAAAAATATTTATTAAATAGACACTTTAGTATTTATTGATGTAAAAAACTAACAAAACGTAAAAAAAAAAAAAAAACTTAAAAAATGTATTTATTATATAGACATTTTGATATTTATTAGTGTAAAAAACTAAAAAAAATGAATTTTAGTTCATAAGTTAAATGATTGAACATTTATGAAATAGATAATCATATGTAATAAAAATAATTATATTATACAAAATAACTATTTATAAAAAAATATTTATTAAATAGATATTTTGGTATTTATTGGTATGAAAAAACTAACAAAAATTAAAAAGGAGGTAAAAAAGTATTTATTATATGTATTTCGATATTTATTGGTGTAAAAATGTTTGGTATTAAATATATAATGGAGATACAACCTAATAAGTATAAGTACCCCGCTAGGGTATAGCGAGGTGAAGAAGTCGACTTAACAATGCCTTCGGCCCAACGAGCTTGGTATAACGTACAATTCAAATGGAAAGAGTACCTCATTATCCAACTACGAGGTCTTGGATGTCAAGACCTGGTGAAATCATGAGATCCCGACATGAACACGATCCTTCCTCTCCATAAGCAGCCCGAGAAATTTACCCAGGAATCTAGAGTAACCTGAATATAACGACCTAACAATGTAACACTTATAGCGATCTATTTTCTGCTTAAATTAAGTTCGTATGCAATTTTATCACATATGTAACCGTGTACATAGGTCGCATAATGCGTACCTTATCATGTACATTGGATGTTATACACATATATACCCCTTAAATGAGGAGAATACATGATCCAATTCATTTTTATCTAAATTTCCACTTCTCACTACAAATCACTAAAATCTTGAATACATGAAATTCTCTCCAAAAAATTGGTGCCATTTGTGAGAACTTAAATCCTTCTAGTTCGTAGCTGGTATTTGAGACATGATCATATACTAAGAGAATTAATTTGTTTTGATTTACACCGTAAAATGGATTGTCCACCCATAATCGATGAAAAAATAGATAACCCCGTTCTATTGGCTCAAGAATTCGACCTTGATGATAGGGTGCCTCCTTCCTCGCCCTTTAGGTCATTGACAGATTATGATTTAGTAACTGCTTCAACTAGCAAAAATAGGGTTTCGACCCTTCACGATGTGGGCCCGTCTACACGAGCCACACGACCTTTGGCTACTTCCCCAAATTGTAGTATAGATAACCTTCCATCTAAAAGAGATGTGATGATAAAAGAACTTCAAAAACAAATAACATAACTACAATAAGCCTTCATAGAATGCCAAAGGGAGAACAACAAGCAAAGATCCCGATTAGAACAAAACGTATGCTCAGACATAGGGATTTCATTCTACATACCTAGTAGCCCCTAGATAGTACGCCAACCCTCTAGAAGGGAACATGTATCCTTTGTCTATGACCCTTATCAATATATAGATATCGAGCAACGTCCCCAAATGGTTCCTGATCCTCATTTCATTGTGGGGACCTCCCAAGTAAATCCTCCCACTTAGGAACCTACAACTCAACCAATTCATCATTATAACTCGGGTGACGAATTGGACAAAAAAATAAAAGAGATGGAAGAAAAGATGTGGACGAGAGTTAGCAATAGGCTCAAAGGGCTAGAGAAGTCAAAGTCATGGGGTGATATTGAAAATGTTTGTAATTAGTTATCTACATCACCTTTCTTGGATATCATTGAGTTAACGTTGCCTCCTCCAAATTTTAATTCTCCCAAGTGCCCCGCATATAAAGGAACCAAGGATCCGATGGCACATGTTTTTCAATTCAAAATGGTCATGGTAGTAGTGAGTCTATCTGAAGACAAGTGGGACTCAATGTATTGCAAGTTATTTACAGCCACCTTCCAAGACTCGGCCTAACAATGGTTCATGGAGTTGCCCCCTAAGAGTATTGTTAGCTTTGACTCTTTGGTCAAAGTATTCATCGCCAATTACGATTGTAATAAACCAATCAAGAAAGAGTCTTACCACTTGTTCTCTATAGTCCAAGAAGAAGAAGAGACAATTGAAGCTTACATGTGAAGGTTTAAAAAGGAGAAGATGGAGATTAATCAATGCCCTGATTCCATGGCCATCGAAGCCTTTTGAAAGGGAATTAACCGTGATAATGGCCTCTTTATATAATTGACAAAAACTACAATGTGCTCCTTAGAGGCAGTTTACGAGGAAACTCAAAAATTCGTCAATGTGGAAAGGGAAATAAAATCAAGAAAATGGTTGGTTAGCATAAACCCAAATAGCTGCAACCCCATTAAACATGAAGAGAACAAAAGACCTGTCAGGGATAAACGTCCCAATTTTCCCCATTTCAAACCCATTCTAAGGCCAAGAGGTAACTCGGAGACTTGGGGCCATACCTTATCTCCCTTTAGAGGACCACCACTATGTGTCACATTGACCGAAGCAGTACTTCGAATGGAGTGTCTTAATAATGTCAATTGGCCAGCTGATGAACGAAAACCGGCATCGCCGATTCCCGCAAATACTTTGGTTTTAATATTTATAAAACTCTCGCAAGTGCACGAATCATTTCGAAGAAAATGATAAGTATACTCCCAAGGTCGATCTAAGGAAGGAATGTATGTGGTTTTTAATTTATTATTCAAACTTCTAAAAACGAAATTAAATCCTAAACATCCTGTCACGATATTTTGGGGTTTTTGTGTTTTTAATCTACTTACATAAAAATAAACATAGATTCAATAAACATTCATGCAAATTTTATCATTTATAATGGCGGAGTATTTATGGATATAATAACTAAGTTAATTATGCTTGCTCATATTATCTAGGTTATTAAAGATATGAATTGATATTTATTGATTCTCCCTTTTTTGTATGAATACCACCTTTGGTGGGGTTAGATATTCTTTGTTAACTAAACAAATCAATTAACACCTATGGGTGGGGTTGATAACTAATTTGCCTAATTAAATTAATTCCTTTTTCTAAGAGATTGAAAATGAACCATTTAAATGCCACCTTTGGTGGGGTTAGACAGTTTAAACTTTATTCAAGGTGTCCAAATTAAACCCAAGAATTTAGTTATCCGAGTACTAACTTTCAAGTTTTAAAACCACTACCGAAAACATGTCGTCAATACATTTTCAGATAATAATTCTTATAAAAACTTTTGAAATAGAGCTTCACTCTAACTACCGGGCGATTGTACCATCAAATAAAAGAGCACTACTCTAAATCAGACCGGATAACTAAACCTTAAAATCTAATTTTCAGGTTTAAGTTTGTAATGAAAAATAATATATTTCTCTCTAACATTCTTAATATAAAATCATGAATAAAAACAAAATCAATTCATTTTAGAGATTTTTACCTATTTAATATTTCGCAAGCATAACAACGTTATTATTACATCATGTTTACTAAATAGCCAGCACAGTTAAATTTAACCACAGACAAATTAAATATAACATGTAAGAATAAAGCATAAAAATAACTGTAAATAAAATAAAATCCTTACAGAACTTCGACGCTATTCCCGTTGCTGGAAAAACTCCAAGCGGAATTTGCACTCCCATTTATTGAATCAAAGAGCTAAAATATTACAAAAACATAACTAGTTCTTCCCAAAAAGGGAAGAACTCTTAAAACTAAGAGAAATTAACTAAAAACTAAGAAAAACTAAAAAAACCTAAAAATCTAAGAAATAAGAGAAAGAAATAAGAGAGAAGTGTGTTTTTAAGGTGTGATTTTGAAGTGAAGGGAAGGGGGGTATTTATAGGTGAGGATGGAGAGAAAAAGTAGAGAAAAAAATGTTAAAAAAATGAAAAAACGCGTATTATTGATTGCTGACGTCATTTGATGACGTCAGCATGACATGGGGCGGCTGCACAGTACCGGGTATGAACAGTACCGCGGCTGCACAGTACCGCGTATGAACAGTACCGCGGCTGCACAGTACCGCGGATGAACAGTGACGCGGGTGAACAGAAACGCGGGTGAACAGTGCCGCGGGTGAACAGTGCGCGCGCTGCTGCTTCTGGCGGAGCTGGGCGCTGGGGCGCGGCGGCTGGGCGGCGGCGGCGGCGCGTTTTTCGCCTTTTTGACATTTTTGACCTTTTTGACCCATTTTGTCCAATTTTTCCATATTTGTCGACCTTTCCGCATTTATTTATTAATATATTTGTGATGTATTGCTTCCAGTTTCCTTTTTGAGTCTTTAAGTTGTATTTTTAAGCCAAAATACCTGAAAAACAATAAAAATACCCGTGATTCCGAAAAAGACAAATTTATATAAATATATGATAAAACATATAAATATATATATTTTTAATCAATTAATGTGCATAAAATCATAGTTATTTTAGTGCTTTTTGAGCACTCATCACCAGCCGCCATGAAAGCTCCGCTTAGAAACCCCAATAAGTATTGTGCATTCCATAGAGACACAGGGAATTGGACCCAAGATTGCCACCATTTAAAGTGGGAGATTAAGCACCTCCTTTTTAGAAGGATAGTTAAGGGACATCGTTGACAAAACTAGAAACCCTCAAGAAGAGACTCAAAGAGACAACCCTTATCAAAAGAGCAGAACGACAACCAACCCAATTCGTAGGGAACTAGATAGAGCACACCCCATCCCATCTGGGATGTGCATATAATACACACCATTCATGGAAGACCTACCATGGTTGGCCATACCAGTAATTCCAGGAAGAGGCATGCAAGATAGGCCCGAGATATGGGGTGTTTGGTCCATAGTCTAAGGCATGAGGGCCCAATTTTTTCAATTACTTTTGAAGGTTTAGAGTGCCTACCTCCCCATGATGATCCTTTAGTGATCATTGTGAAAATATCTCATTTTGAGGTGCGTCAAATATTAGTCGACAATGGTAGCTTATCTGACCTCTTATACTTGTCTACTTTACTCGATATGGGTATAGATCCTAGAGAGATCACTCAACAACAAATGCCGTTGGTTGGATTCAATAGAAGTGTAATGACATCGGTAGGGACCATACGTCTACCTCTGTCAGTAGAAGGCACTATAATTTTGACAAACTTTGTCGTTTTAAACACTCCCACACCTTATAATGCAATTTTGGGCCATACATAGATACATAAAATGAAAGTGGTGCCTTTAACATACCATCAACTGATTAAGTACCCTATCATCGATGGGGTAAGAAAAATTGAGAGGGAACAAGATAGGGCACGAAGTTGTTACAATGTCGCTATAAAGAACATGATACCTCAAACTTCGAAATAGAAATTAAAGAACAAAGGTCATCCCAACGAAATTAAGAAACTACGTACATGTGAACATGTTTGCTTGGAAGCTTGATGACATGCTCGATATCGACCCAAATATCATCTTTCATGAGTTATGCCTGGATTATACCAAAAAACCAGTCCAACAAAGGAAGCAAAGATTTTCCAGAGACAAGAATGAGATCATCAAAAAGAAGACCGAGTCCTTGAAAAGTGTGGATTGGGTTTGTAAGGTCATGTACCCAACCTAGCTATCAAATGTGGTATTAGTGAACAAAGTGGGAGGCGAGCATAGAATATGCATGGATTTCACTGATTTGAATAGGGAAGCTCTGAAAGATTGCTTCCCTTTTGTTGAATATTAACCAATTAATAGATGCTATGACTAGGTTCGAATCAATGAGCTTTATAGATGCCTATTCAGGCTAGCATCAAATCTGAATGCATCCCAAAGATGAAGAAAAAAACGGCATTCATCACGAAAGAAGGGATGTTCTACTACACCAAGATGCCATTCGGTTTGAAAAATGTTGGTGCCACCTATCAAAGAATGATGAATTAAATGTTCAAAAATCAAATTGGATGAAACATGGAGGTGTATGTTGATGACATGATGGTCAAAACCAAATGTGCTAAAAACCATGTCTCTAATCTTAAAGAGGTGTTTGCCATAATTCAGAATTATAAAATGGGTCTCAACCCAAAGAAGTGTATATTTGGAGTAGCCTCGGGGAAGTTCTTGGGGTGCTTAGTGACATCTAGAGGAAAATAAGCCAATCCAGATAAAATTTTGGCCTTGGTCAACATGAAGTCCCATTGCTGCCTCAAGGAAGTCCAATAGTTGAATGAGCGTATTGTAGCTTTAAGCCGTGTTATTTCTAAGTGCACCGAAAAGTGCCTATCATTCTTTCGATTGTTGAAAAAGAACATGAAATACCTTTGGGATAGTGAATGCGAACGTGATTTTCAATCCATTAAAGATTATTTGGGAAAGCACCTATTTTGGCTAATCCTATGACATGAGAAGATCTGTATATGTACATGTCTTTCACGGAAAAATTTGTCAGTGTTTTATTAATGGTCGACAAAGAGGGAGCCCAACACCTAGTGTATTATGTGAGTCATTCATTGACAGGGACACAACAAAGATATCCTCCTCTAGACAAGGCAGCCTTTACAATAAGAATGATAGCACGCAAACTCAAGCATTACTTTGGTGTACATAAGGTAGTGGTCCTCACCCCATACCCCTTGAATTATTTTTAGGTAAACTGGATCTTTTTGGGTGTCTTTCTCAAATAGCCATTGAGTTGAGTGAATTTGATATACATTATAGACCTCTGGTCGTTATCAAGGGACAAGTCCTCGTAGATTTTGTCATGGAATGGACACAAGAGTATATCCAGGAGGGAATTCTCATACCTCTATCTCAAGCACCTCCCCTTGAGACAGAGGTATGGAAGGTGTATGTAGATGGAGCAAGCAATTCATGAGGGGTAGGAGTCAGAATCTTAATATTCACCCCAATGGGAGGTCTAATAGAATAATGCCTTCAAATCACTTTTCAAGCAACCAACAATGTTACTGAATATGAGGCCCTGCTCTTGGCTTTGTAACAATTAATTGTTCTATGAGCTAAGAGGGTGTTAATCCATAGTGATTAACGTCTGGTGGTAAACCAAATCAACAAAAAATTTGAAGCAAAGGAAGAAATAATGAAACTTTATGTATAAGAGGTGAAGAAAGTGAAAGCCGTGTTTGAAACTTTTGAAATCAAGCAGATTCCTCGAGGAGGAAACACCCATGTTAATTCCTTCATATTCAAAGAGAGTCATCCGAGTCTCTTGTTTGTCAAGACCTAGCATCTACATAAGTGAAATAAAAAACCAAATTCAATCAGACGTCATGTCTACGGTTGATGCTTCTTGATTGAAGCCTTACATAGAATACCTTGTCAACAGTATCCTTTTAGAAGACAAACACTTAGCTCACAAACTTGCAATGAAATCAAGAAACTATGCCATTATCCAAGGATTCTTATATAGAAAGAATTATGGTGGCCTGTGGTTGAAATTCCTACCCATGATCGAGGCTTAGATGGCCCTGAGTGACTTACATGACGACCAATATGGAGCTCATTCTGGAGGAAGAACTCTTTCGCAAAGAATTATCTAACAAGATTATTATTGGCCTACCCTTCTCAAGAATTGCATCTCTTATGTCAAAAGGTGTGATAGGTGTCAAAGGCATGCCAATGTGTCACACCGACCAGGGGATAACCTGAAACCTATTATTAGCCTATGACCGTTTCAGAAATGGGGTTTGGATATTGTAGGACCATTACCTATCACCTCAGGCCAAAGAAAGTTCCTCATCATAGAAACTGATTATTTTACTAAATGGATAGAGATAGAATCTTTAGCTCGAATCCAAGAAACAGATGTGAAGAGATTCATATGGCGCAACATCATATACAAATATAGATTACCTCGTGAACTAGTCGCCAATAATGGTAGACAGTTCGCCAGACAAAAAATGGTATCTATTTATGATGAGAAGGCTATCAAATTATCTCATTTCACCCCTTATCGACCGTAAGCGAATGGTTAAGCCGAATAGTCAAATAAGACACTCATAAGTATACTATAGAAATGTTTGGAAGGAGCCAAAGAAAAATGGGTTGATGAACTACCTGAGGTTTTATGGTCCACAAAGACTACTCCCAGAACGTCAACAAGGGAAACTCTTTTCTCCCTCATTTATGGCACTGAAGCGGTTATACCTCTTGAGATACAAGAGCCGGCCCTCTAATCCAGTATCACGCAGGATGATAATGATCATTTAAGATGGGAAGACCTATTAGCTAAATAAAAATGAGAAGAAGCCTTGATAAGACTCGAGTCACAAAAGAGAACACTCTAAAAGACATATAACAAATTTTTTAAGCACAAGAGTTTCGGCATAGAAGAGTGGGTCATGCAAAGAGAATTGGATAACCAAGTCAAAACTAGTGCAGGAAAATTCACCATAACATAGGAAGGTCCATATCAGATATACGAAATCACCCCTACGGGCTTTTATTTGATAGAACATGACAGTATAAAGGAGACCTTGGGTTGGAATGGAGAACTCCTAAAAACATAATACATGTAAATTTGATGTTTTATATATGACAAGTGCAATATTTTTTGATTAATTATTGAATTTATTTAATGAAACCCCAAGCTAGGAGCAATCATTCAACCTTCTCGCCTGGGATGCAGGATTCATCACATGCCTCATGGTTGGAGGAGGAGACCCTGGATCCCCCATTTGAGATGTAAAGTACGTTTTAAGGAGCATATGCAAGGGAATGGACGTTCACCCTTACATGATGCATACCTCCTATAATTTATTTAATGAAACTGATAACTGTATTTTATATAGTTATTTTCATCTATTTTATTAATTATAATTGCTATGTTCTTAATGTTTTTAATTAATTTTAGTTTAATAAATTAGTATTTACTGTTTTTTATATATTTTAAGAAAATTAAATAATTTGTATCGAAAACGTACTTAATTTCAAATTTGTGTCCAAAAATATAATTTCAAAGAAAATATTGTTTAATTGCAATTTATAAAAGTCGAAAATATAATTTAAATTAAAATCGGCCTTAATTTTAATTATTAAAAGTTTAAAAATTTAATTTAAATTAGAAAGAGCTTAACTGTAATTAAAGAAAGTTGAAAATGTAATTTGAATTAAATTTGTGGGCCAAAATGCAATTAATTAAAGTTTATTTGTTTGCGCATGTGAGAAGAATCCACGCGCCATACACCACGCGCGACCCGTGGACCGTCCGATCAGAGAAGAAACGACTGTGATTCGCACGTCCGTATCACACCCGACCAACTCGTGTGGGTGAAGGTCTCTGTTCTTCACGCAGCTCGGCGCCTGGGTGGGGCCCACCTACTGCGTAGGCCGATGTGTAGGTGGGACCCACGTGTCTAACGCGTCCAGCCGCTACCCCCCCATATTTCGCGTGCCTCTACTCCCGTACGCTGATCTCTGCGTGCAACCGGATCTTCAACGAATGAAATGCTGCCACGTGTCCGCACTAATCCTTCCAGCGAATCAGAAGCTGACACGTGGCAACATGAATTTAAAAAATGAGCAGCGACGTGCACGTTACATAGTTTGTGTTTTTTATACAATTTTATGTTTTCGATACATTTTGTCCCCCCACGTGTATTAATTAATTAATTTCTCCACACCTATTTGTCCCCCGCGTGTATAAAAAAATATATTTTTAAATGTATTTTTTTTATAAATTTGATGTTATAAATAGGAGATAGGATGAGAGAGTAAAAGGGTTTTTTGGGGTGTTTATTTTTTGAGATTTTTCGTATTGTTCGGTTTTAGACTGGAGAACACACAGAAGCCATTTTTTGGCTTTTGTTGTGTTCTATGTGTGCCAAATATTTGTGCTAAGACATGTTTTAATTTTCTGTTTTCTTCATCTCATTTTTCTGAAATTATTGTAATTTTTATTTTAAATTTATGATGTAATTTAATTTTTCTAGGGTTGCATTTGATCTAAATTTATGATGCTTTTATTTTAATTATTTTTGAATGATTTATAAGACGTTTGATTTGTTTATTCTATTTTGTGCTTAATGCTTTTGATTATTTACGAATTTTATCAAATGATCCGTGGCACAAAAATAAACTTGGAAGAGGCATTTTTGTGTGTATTTCTCATATATAAAATGACATGTATGATGAAGGATAGGAATATACCCTAATTGTATGTGTGGCCATCTGAGAACTTAAAACGTAATGAATCTCGGTGACTTTAATTCTCATAGGAATATAGTGAATTAATTTAACATGTGTTTATACGGAGCTCGGAAGAGATGTATGAATAAAATTAGAAGTTTTCGGTTGACAAATTAAATGTACTAAAAAAATATAAATCAAAAGAAAATAAAATGATTTGAGTTGATTAATTTGATGAAAAATTGCAATCCTAGATTTCTTTTATTTTGTTATTAAACTCTTTTCTTAAATTTGTTACAATCAACGATCGTTTTGAATAAAATCAGAGGGAGATAATTTTAGTACTCAACAAACTGTAGTAACAAATCTCCGTGGGAACGATAACTTACTTATCAAATATTATTACTTGTGACTGTGTATGCTTGCACGTTTTTATGTTCTCCAAAGGAGACAACAGAAACCCCAAGTTAGAAGTAGTAGAACAATCTTCTTACTTGAGATGCGAGATTTATCCCATGCCTCATGATTGGAGGTGGAGTCCATTGACCCCTCCACTTGAGATGTGAAATATACCCAAAAGAGTACATGCATGGGACGGACATTCACTTCCCCACATCGTATATCTCAGGCACTTTATTTCATGCCTCCCAATTTGGAAAACGCTATTCGACCTTCTCGCTTGGAATATGGGACACGTCTTATGTCTCGTGATTCGAGGTAGAGTCCCCTGACCCCCCAACTTGAGATACATGATACGTCTTATGCCTCATGATTGGAGGTGGAGTCCCTTGACCCCTCACTTGAGATACGGGATATATCCTATGCCTCATGATTGGAGGTGGAATCCTTTGGCCCCCATTTAAGACACCAACTACATTTTTTTATCATATGGCAAGGCAAGTATATATGTTCTTGAAACCATTATTTATTACTCAAGATAAGAATAAAGAAAAGTAATAGGAGTTTTAACGATTTCTAGACCAATTAAGTGATCTGGTATTACAAATTATTACACATTGCATTCCTTCATTATAAGGACTTCATGGCTATTTTTTATCGAGCACCCTATGTTTCAAATATTCAACTAGTTTGGGTAAACCATCTTGTTCTTCTTTATATCTCTCATGTTCAAGATGTGACAATTTTAAATCTTCACATGAATCTGCTAACTCTTGTTCCATGACTTTACAACGAGATTTAAACACGCATAATTCTTGATCCATGAATTCAGACACTTCTTGACACATCTCATCCTCTTTTCTTGAATCCTTCACCAAGGCTATGGCCTACGATCAAGGAAATGTCGCATAAATTAGTAATAAATTCGGAAGCATCATAAAATTTTACACCAATAAAGTATTAATAACAAAATACTTACATCAAGCATACACCTCGCTATCATACACCAAATTGGTCCACACTCTCTCTTATGGGTTGTATAGATATACGGATGATCTTTAGGCACCCCAAAATGGTGATATAATTCCTCCTACGCACGAGGAACATTAAACATTCCATTTTTGAAGAGATCGTTAATACCACTAGTATCACCCTTCTCTTTTTTCAGAAGACATAAACTTTACAAAGGGTTCATGCCTTCCCTTATTCAAAGGTAATTTATCATCACACGATCTACTCATTTGTAAGGGAGTAGACACCCTACCTTGAGCTGAATTAGAGAATGTTGGGTGTTTCTCATCTTCTCGTCCCCTTATGATTTTAGGGGTGGTATGATTAACCTCCTCATTATGGGTGGGAGAAATAACTTGCTTCTTTGTATCAGCCGTGACTTGCATAGTAAATAAGGTTGTTGGATTCTCCTTCTTGCTACAACAAGAGATACATCATTCCCCTTTAATGGGGAGTGCTCTTATGGATGGCGATGACCCTGTATCAAACAAATCATCCATGTTTACTTTGCTATAATCCATCCTTATGTCACAATGGCATATGCTGAAATGATGAATCCTTCTAGGTCGCCCAGTGTTATTCTTAATTCAAACTATATAGGGCGACCTCAAATGCTTAGAGTTATGTGTATTGTGCAAATGGTAAATGAAAACAAAGTAAATCAAACCAAATATATAGAAGTGAATAGCCATATTTAATAAAGTCAATTTAAATTCCCAAAATATTTGAGTACACTTGTCTTTACAAAATAATAAAATAAACCCCTCTCACAGGGTGGCTTCTTCTACCACACCCTCGAGTGGACAGTTGGGAGTGACCTCAGTATTGCAAAGTGAAGCTTGCAGAGTAGTGATTCCAGGTGGCTTGGACCTATTACCTTGAAAAGCTCGTATTAAATCCAAGTAAGGCACATTCAAATATAGATTTTCAGCTTAGGCCCTTTAATTGCTCACCACGAAGCTAACACCATTGTGATAAGCTTTGGTGCACTCTACCTTCAAGGTGTCCACCATCGTAGATAGAGAGCTAACTTGGCCCGACGTAGCACTCAACTGATCTCAAAAAGCTCAATTTTTGAACTCGGCCTCCTTAGCGATATGCTCAAAATGCTTAGCCACTTCCCCCATCTCAAAATAGTAGGTGTCAGCATAGCTTTTCCACATTATCAATAAGCTCGTTCTCAAGGTTCAAAATCCTTGTATCTTTTTCAAATACCAAGACATCTTTGTCTTTTTTGGTCTTCTCATACTTGGCTATCTGAAGACGATTGGCCTGAACCTCGTACTTGTAGCCTTTGAGGAATAGATCACCCTCTCTCACCAAGCACACCGCCTACATATGAGATCAGTTAAACCAAAGTTAAATAATAATAACCAAATATGTGTATATCCAAACAGTATGAAAATTATTTACCTCAAAAAAGAAATTTACAATTAGCTCCTCGTTGGTGCCCCTGTGCTACTCCTAGTCACCCTAACTTGTGACTTCTCAGCATCTCCCCCAAAATGTTGAAATAAATCTCTTTTAAGATCTGTTCACTCGAAGATCCCCTTGCTGAAGTAAGTGATGGGGGTATCCAAGACCACAATGTCATTTAGGACAACCTCATCAAATTAGAAGTTGTCCATATACATGGCCTCCATTCTGGGGGTATACTCATCTTCGACCTTCCTTTTCTTTGAAACGTCAAGTCCATGAGGTGAGGACAAGCTCAGATTACCCGAAATCCCTTGATACATTATGACCTCAGTAGTTGGAGCAACCTCAAGATCCATAAAGAGATCTTCGTCCTGAGTGGGCGAAAGGGACATGGATTCCAAGCGATGGTTTGTGGGAGCTAGGTCCTGAACACCCGAAGTGTCAATCAGGTCTTCTAAATTGACATGCGAGTAATCTATGCCTACAAAAGAAATAACATCAGTAAATTTATTATAAACGATCTTAAAATTCACCTCGTAAATAGATGACGACCTTGATATTTGTTTGAATAATCTTGTCGTACCTCGGACTTCTTTAAACAGGCCACAATCATGATGTTGCGATAACTTTCATGCGAACAATATGGGAAGAGTAGAATGAGAAGAGTCAGACACAACTTTATGCTCTGATGAAAGCAAAAATGGAGTCGAGACATTAATGTCTCTCGAGATCTTCGTTTTGCATTGCTTAACAAAAATGTGAAACCTGCTTTATTTTATTTTATTTTCTCTCTATTTTTTTATTCAATAATTGTTTTTTAAAAATATATATTAATTTTAAATACCACATATTCAATTCGTTTTATTTTTTCTTTGCCAATAGCATCCAATTTACTCATGAGCTCACTTGCCCAAGGTTGTAGAGTGTTAAAGTGATGGTTCCAAGTGTGTCGAACAGGAAAATCCACCTCATTTCCCCAAATGTCCCCGGTAGTGTAAAAATATTTGTCATTCCAACCAGAGTTGCTATCGGAGAGTTTGAGATGCAACCTATAGCTGATGACGCAAGATATATATGCCCTCCCTTTGTCTAAGCCATTCTTCTTTAGACAATATAAACACCTCAACTCATTGCTAGCGAGGTCTATTCCATGTTTCCCGGTGACTACTGAAAGACTTAAAAGAGTTTTCCACCCGTTTGGGTTTATTTGTTAAAAATTTATGTCAAAGGTACTCAAAGTAAGAGCTACCAATTTAGGGAAGGGACAACAAAGACCGATCTTAAAGGCCGCTATATGAATTACTGATGAGCGAAAACCGACATCGTCGATTCTTGCCAATACTTTGGTTTTAATATTTATAAAACTCTCGCAAGTGCACGAATCATTTCGTAGAAAATGATAAGTATACTCCCAAGGTCGATCTAAGGAAGGAATGTGTGTGGTTTTTAATTTATTATTCAAACTTCTAAAAACGAAATTAAATCCTAAACATCCTGTCACGATATTTTGGGGTTTTTGTGTTTTTAATCTACTTACATAAAAATAAACATAGATTCAATAAACATTCATGCAAATTTTATCATTTATAATGGCGGAGTATTTATGGATATAATAACTAAGTTAATTATGCTTGCTCATATTATCTAGGTTATTAAAGATATGAATTGATATTTATTGATTCTCCCTTTTTTGTATGAATACCACCTTTGGTGGGGTTAGATATTCTTTGTTAACTAAACAAATCAATTAACACCTATGGGTGGGGTTGATAACTAATTTGCCTAATTAAATTAATTCCTTTTTCTAAGAGATTGAAAATGAACCATTTAAATGCCACCTTTGGTGGGGTTAGACAGTTTAAACTTTATTCAAGGTGTCCAAATTAAACCTAAGAATTTAGTTATCCGAGTACTAACTTTCAAGTTTTAAAACCACTACCGAAAACATGTCGTCAATACATTTTCAGATAATAATTCTTATAAAAACTTTTGAAATAGAGCTTCACTCTAACTACCGGGCGATTGTACCATCAAATAAAAGAGCACTACTCTAAATCAGACCGGATAACTAAACCTTAAAATCTAATTTTCAGGTTTAAGTTTGTAATGAAAAATAATATATTTCTCTCTAACATTCTTAATATAAAATCATGAATAAAAATAAAATCAATTCATTTTAGGGATTTTTACCTATTCAATATTTCGCAAGCATAACAACGTTATTATTACATCATGAATATAAACAGCCAGCACAGTTAAATTTAATCACAGACAAATTAAATATAACATGTAAGAATAAAGCATAAAAAATAACTGTAAAGAAAATAAAATCCTTACAGAACTTCGACGCTATTCCCGTTGCTGGAAAAACTCCAAGCGGAATTTGCACTCCCATTTATTGAATCAAAGAGATAAAATATTAGAAAAACATAACTAGTTCTTCCCAAAAAGGGAAGAACTCTAAATCTAAGAGAAATTAACTAAGAAAAGCTAAAAACTAAGAAAACATAAGAAAACATAAGAAAAACTAAAAATCTAAGAAAAGAGAGAAAAAAAGAGAGAAAAGAATGTATTTGGAGGTTTTGAAGGTGTGTTTTGAAGTGAAGGGAAGGGGGGTATTTATAGGTGAGGATGGAGAAAAAAAATAAGTAAAAAAATGTTAAAAAAATGTTAAAACGCGTATTGGAATTGCTGAGGTCATTAATGACGTCATGCTGACGTCATGGGCCGGCTGCACGTGAAAAATGGGTGTCGGCGCGCGCGGATGAACAGTACCCGCGTGTGGTTCTGCGCGCATGAACAGTACCCGCGCGCAGTGCTGCGCGCATGAACAGTACCTGCGCGCGCAGTGCTGCGTGCATGAACAGTGCCGCGCGCGCAGCTTGGGGCGGAGCTGGGCGCTGGGGCGCGGCGTCTGGGC
This sequence comes from Hippophae tibetana, assembly GCA_037013495.1. Classification (NCBI taxonomy): domain Eukaryota; kingdom Viridiplantae; phylum Streptophyta; class Magnoliopsida; order Rosales; family Elaeagnaceae; genus Hippophae; species Hippophae tibetana. The sequence goes on from CM072805.1 coordinate 5,552,351, forward strand.
GGTGCGGCGGCACGTTTTTCTCCTTTTTGACATTTTTGTCCTTTTTGACCCATTTTGTCCAATTTTTCCATATTTGTTGACCTTTCCCCATTTATTTATTAATATATTTGTAATGTATTGCTTCCAGTATTCTTCTTTGAGTCTTTAAGTTGCATTTTTAAGCCAAAATACCTGAAAAACAATAAAAATACCCGTGATTCCGAAAAAGACAAATTTATATAAATATATGATAAAACATATAAATATATATTTTTAAACAATTAATGTGCATAAAATCATGGTTATTTTTGTGCTTTTTGAGCACTCATCAATTACCCATAACCCCGATAGAGGATTATCAACATCACATAAGTGGGAGGGTACTGCCATTATACTGAAGCGATCAGGGAGATCATATGTTGGCCTTATATCCTCCAAGTCCTTTGTTGTTAGGACGTTGGGCATTTTTTCTATTTAATGTTTGTCTTTAGCCCTATGGGTTGGCTCACCCGTATTCTCCCTTTCATTTTTAGAACAAGGTATTTTTGGAGATGTCAAGATGGTAATCCTGATAACTGGACCCCTTGAAGATGAGGTAGACACTGCCTTGGACCCCGAGGAGGCAAGAAGGGTGAGGATGCCTTCTCTAACGGTCCTCAATATAGGCCTACTGTCGCTACTCCCTATCATCTCAAGCTATTTGGTTTGTAACGACCTAGATGGCATACCACCTGACTCAGGAGATACATTTTTGGATGGATCCCCGTTCGAAGACCTATCCACTTCTTTTCCCTTACAAGATATGAAAAAAGGAGATAAAAGACAAAGGAATTACCTAAACAATGAGAAGGTCATTCAAATCGAGAAGTACCAAAACAACAACGAACTAATTTCCAATAAACATCATTATGCGAATGAGTTGAAATACCTACCAAGTAATTTTTAAAAAGATCTTACTAGAAAAGAAGAAACGTTTGAATAACTAGCGGGTTGAAATTCTCTAGAGATAAATTTACTAAGTTAAAACAGGTAGGGTAAGAGTAAATTTCTTCACTATTTATAAAGGGAAAATGAGAAGAGGAAGGGTCTCAACCCAAATAAAATTAATTAAAAGAATATTATCTATAATTAAAAAACCTCACGACCAGAAATTGCATCGTTTGAGTGGTCGTTATATACCTGTATACATTGAATCGATTAATGCAAGTTATTTAAAATAAAATAGACGATCATATATTATTCTCTTGACTTCTTAGAATCAAGAGAATAGAGGAGTTAATGTTTGGTATTAAATATGTAATAGATATACGACCTAATAAGTATAGGTACCCTACTAGGGGATAGCGAGATGAAGAGGCCAGCTTAACAATGGCCTAGGCTTAAAGAGCTTGGTATAGCGTACAATTTAGTTGGCAAGAGTACCTCATTATCCAACTACAAGGTCTTGGATGTCAAGACTTGGTGAAATTATGAGATCTCAATGTGAACACAATCCTCACTCTCTATGAACATCTTGAGAAATTTACCTAGGAATCTAGAACGACCTGAATATAATGACCTAACAATGTAATGCCTATGGCGATCTATTTTTTGCTTAAATTAAGTTTTATGTAATTTTATCAAATATGTAACCATGTACACAAGTCACATAATGCGTACCCTATCACGTACATTGGATGTCATACATATATATACCCCTTAAATGAGGAGAATACACGATCCAATTCAGTTTTATATAAATTTCCACTTCTCACTATAAATCACTAAAATCTTAAATACATTAAATTCTCTCCAAACAAAAACAATTAAGGAAAAAAAAAGTTTGGTTCATAAGTTAATTGAAGGAATGCTCATTTAATGAGTAATCATAAACTATATAAATTATCACATTTAATGAATAAAAACAATTACATTATGCTTATTGATGTAAAAAAGAACTAAGAAAAAAGAACTTAGTATCATTATATGGTAATTTGGTATTTATTGGTAAAAAAACTAAAGAAAAAAAAGACTTTGATTCATATGTGAATTGATCAAATACTCATTAAATGGGTAATAATGAGTTGTATAAATTGATACCCTTAATGTAATAAAAATAATTATATTATACAAAATAACTATTTATAAAAAAAATTATTACATAGATATTTTGGAATTTATTTAAATAAAAAAATAAACAAAAATAAAAAAATAAAAAAAAATAGTAAAATAGTATTTATTAAATGAACATTTTGGGATTTATTGATGTAAAACAATTAAGAAAATGTAATTAAAAATGAGAGAGACTTTGGTGGTAGACCAAAAATTATCCATGTTTATATATTGGTGTAAAAAATAACAAAAAGTAAAAACCAAGGATAAAAATTATATTTATTATATAATTTTTTTTAATATTTATTGGTGTAAAAAATCTAAAAAGATAAATAAAAATAAGAGATACATTGGTCATTGACCAAAAATTATCCCTTTTTATATTTTGGTCTACTTTTTAATGATTTGCTTCTTTTATTTTTTTAATTTTATCATTTTGGTTCCTTTAATTTGTTCCCTTTTACAATTTGTTGTTTTACTTTTAATTTTCAATTTAGTCACTTTATTTATTTATTTTTATTCTTTTGAGGTGTAACTACATAAATGGTCCATATTTTTATATATTATAATGTTTAGTTTCCTTATTATTTTTTTTGTTTTGGTTTTGTCACTTTATTTTTTCTCTTACTTTTATATATTATAATTTGGTCATTTTACTCTTTAATTTTTACATATTTCATTAAACTTTTGAGACCAACTTAAAATTAAACTTAAAAAATATATAAAATGTAACAATTCAAAGTAAAAAAATTAAAAAATAAAGGGATTAAATTATAAAGTAACACTACTATAATAATGGGCATAAAATTGGTGTTTATGGTCCATTTTAAGTAAAAATTGACTTATAATGGATTTTAAGTCAGAAATCTTAAAAATCAAATTAAAATTAGAGTCAGTTATAGTAAAAAAATCTTATTTAAATGAACTTAGAATTAAAACTTATTGCAATGTATAGTATTGGTTTTACATGTCAATCAACGAATACCACATGTACCGTTAGTCCTATGTGTCAAATTTTTTTATATATGCTTAGTGATTATATAAGATTTTTATATGCTTTTTTTACTATTATTTTACGCAAATCTATTTTTCGGAATCATGAATATTTTTTTAAGGTATTTCTTGTATTAAAAAGATTCAACTTGAAATAATTATTCTTGAAACACCCATTATAACTTGAAAAATTAAAATAAAGCATTTGTAAAACATTACATATGTTTAAAAATAGGGAAAACAAATTATATAGAAATTAGGGTTCCAAAGTGATGCAATTTGAAGTGTGTAGTTGCATAAAATTGTTGTGATCCATAGTGAGACCAAAGAAAAGAATCAATATGTCCTAGATATGATGTGTGGCATGGAAATATTATATGATGTGGCTCCAGGCTTAAAAATCAACTTTTTTTTGCCTTTTCTCACCCTATAAGTAAGACCCTATTTCTTTCATAATATATATCCCATCAATTCTCTTCAACTGATTTCTTACATTTCTTAGCTTTTCTTTTAGTAGTTTAAAGTTCTTCTCTCATTCGAGAATTAAAAAAATTTAATTAATGTAATAGCTTTTGGTTTCAATTCAATAAACAACATAGCAATTATGTCTAGTGATTTTCTAGAAGCAATTCTAAGAATTATGTTGAGGTATATTAAAGTAGATTAAATATTTTTATAAAATGAATTAAGTTTTATTTCATCATCAATATAAACCAAAGTTTGTAAATGAAAAATATATTGACAAAGTGTTTTCATAATAAATAAGAGATTTAGATTTAGGTTTTGAATTATCTGAATCAGATATAAAATATCACTCTTAAATCTTTTGATCTATATGAACTGTATTATTAAAGTGAGCTTTATTTCAAAGATTTTATAAGAATTATTATTGAAGATATATTGACGACATATTCTTCATAAGAGCTTTAAAATTTGAAAGTTAGTTCTAAATATTTAAATCATAAACCTAATTTAGACACCTTGATGAAGTTTAAATTATCAGTCTGACCAAAGGTGGCAAGTTAAAGTTTAATTAACAAAGAAAATTTCTACCTTAAGATATGTTCATACATATAAGAAATAATAAATAATCTTAATTCATATTTTTAATAACCTAGTTAATATTAAATGAGCGTAATTAACTAGCTAATGTATTCCATAAATTCTCCACCGCATGATAAATGTTTATTAAATCTATCCTTATTTTTAGGTTACTAGTTTAGATGTTCAACCAAAATAATCAGGACATGATGTTTTGGTTATTAATTTCATTTTTAAGAATTTGTTGAATTATTTAAAAACCATATCATTCTTTTTTAGATCGATCTTGGAATTATACTTGTCATTTTCCATAAGTGATTCGTGCACTTACGAGTTATTATATAAATTATACAAAATTTGTACACCTAATTTTGACACTTTAAGTTTTTAGTGTAATTGCTAGGTAAATCAGTAATAACACTAAAAACTAATTAACTTTTACAAACATAAAGTTTTTGGCACCGTTGTCGTGGAAAAATAGGGTTTTTAAATGGTTATCATCAAAATCTTAAAAAAAATTGTGTTGTAAATATTGTGATTTTTATTTAATATTTTAAAATATCTAGGTTATTAATTAATTTTTGATATTTAAAAATTTGATTTTTGCTTATTGAAAAAAATAAAAAAATATATATAAAATCTAAAAATAAATTTTCTTTTTGTTTCTTTTTCAAACTTTATTTCCTTTTTATTTTTGAAGCAATAAAAAAATTCTTTTCTTTTAAACAATTCTTTATTGTTTACTTAGTTTTAACTTAATTTTTATTTTCTTTGTTAATTCTTTTATTTCTTTTAAAAAATTTTGTGTAATTAATTTGTTTCATATATGTTTCATTTTACTAACATGTATATAATTTTATTATTCTTCACTGCGTGTTTAGTATTACTGTGTACGAATATGTATTGGTCTATAATTTTGTATATTTATTTTCTTTTTATTTTTCAACTTTACAGGTGAAAGTAAACTCTACTTTTCTTTGTATATGCGAGGTAGGAGGTCCTTAGGGCACCTTTTCACACCTTTAAATAATAATATAAATAGGCCTCCTAAACAATCAAGAAGGCTATACTTTAACGTCTCTCAATCTTTTATTGAACAACTTTATCAACCTTGCCTTGACCCTTCACCTGAATCCCTAAACATATGCAAAAACTCACCACCTAGAGATACCACTACTACAAAAAGGGATATTTAAGTCGCTATATAAAGTCGGTTTTTGAAAAAAAAAACGTACTTATAATGAATTTAAATTTGGTTCAGTATAGAACCGACGCTATCCACACGTATAGCGTTGGTTTGCCATGTCAACCGACACTATGTCCTATGTGGATAGCGTCGGTTCGCTACGTCAACCGACGCTACGTCCTACGTGTATTTTTTAAATTAAAAAATGCATGTAGTTTACAATTGAAATTTTTTTAGGTCAATTATTATTTTATTTGACTCTTTAAAATTTAAGTTTGATATATATCTATATATATATATATATAAATATATATATATATATAGTATAATTTTTTCTTTTTTTTAGAAAATTAGTTTTTAAAATGATATAATTTGGTTTATTTATTTGTATATTTAAATTTATATACGTACATATAATATATCTTTATTTAATTTTGTGTATTTGTCTTAAATATTATTGTAAAATTATTTTTTTTCTTTTTCTATAGTACGTATATATATATAAGAGTTTAAATAAAATAATAATTGACAAAAAAAATCAAATTTCAAATTGTGTGGATAGCTTCGGTTAATGTGGCAAACCGAAGCTATCCATGTGCGTAGCATCGGTTTGCCCCGTCAACCGATGATATCCACGTAATATTACCGTTTGGCTCTCTTCTTCATTGTAGAAACCCAACAAAATTTCATTTCTCTTCCCCACTTCTCCCAAAACCAAGGTCATCCACCTTCTTTCTCAATTTTTGGCCACCTCCGACCATCATTTGCAACGCCGTTTTATGGGTTATATTCCTCTTCTCATTATCTTTCAGATCTACTATTTTTTTGAGCGAAATACTCAAATTTTCTATACCCATTTTTTCACTTATTCTCACTTACAAAACACCATTTTCTTCTTCATTTCCTTCATTTAGTCACTTCATAACATTTTTGTAAGTATTTCTATTGATTTTGTAGCTTATTATTCAGTTTGTTTTATTTTTTGTATAAATTTTGATTTATGTATGTTTTTTTATTATGCTTGTTATTATATGTTTGGCTTATTTTCTATGAAAATTAATAATATCTGAATGTTGTGGGTTTGAGGGACTATAATATTTACCATACGTGGATAAATTTATTTATATATAAATAATTATATTTTATTTAGTAAAAGTAATACATTTGTAAAATGATTAAAATGATAAATGTTTTGTATTATATATGTTTTGATATATATTCTAATAATTAGGGAATTTATATATAATAATACTTGAAATATATTCATTGGATACATAATTAATTAATATGCTTAATTAATGTCATTAATAGAAAATGCACAAATCTTGGATGTCAAAGTGTAGATTTGAGTAGGCCTATATTTCTGGAGTTGAAAGTTTCATGGAATTTGCTTGTAGAAATAGTAATACTGGAACTATTATGATTCGATGCCCATGTGTTAAATGTAAAAATGAGTGATTTCATGAATTTGACGGGGTTAAGTATCACCTTATCCATAATGGTATTCTTTTGAGCTATAAATGTTGGTATTATCATGGAGAAAATATTGATAATACTCATGGGGAAGAGATAAATAAGAATGTGAGTGGATTACATATATCTTATCATTATGTACAAACAAAAAATATGTTTCATGGTGTTGAAGATGAATTATGCGTTAACCAACTTTACATTTTAAGTCACTCAATTTAAAGTCAGTTTAGCGAACCAACTTTAAAGCCCATTTTTGTAGTAGTGTACCATAATGAAGGAATCTACAAGGCTAGTAATTGGCACTGCAATTGCCTCTATCCACCTGGAAGAGGATGATAGGAATTATGAATTGTAAAACATTCATTTTCTATGCTCCCTTCTTTTCATGGAATACCTAATGAAGACTCACTGTCACTCATTAGGGACTTTCATTCTACATTCTAGACTTTCCCCCTCAGTGTACTCACCAATGATTAACTTAGAATGAGGTGTTTTTCCTACACTCTTAAAAACAGGGCTAAGGCATGGTTAATGTCACTTCTTCCAGGTTCCCTGATGACTTGTGAGGAAGTCACATATAAATTTATGAAAAAATTATATCCTTATTAGAAGACATTAGAGCTAAGAGGTAAGATTGCTAATTTCTCTCAGATAGATGGAAAACCTTTCCATGAATCATGGGATAGGTTCAAACTTTTTCTCACTTAGTGCCCCCATCAAAACTATCTATTGTAGCCTCTAAACCAATTTTTCTATGATGGATTAACACAACAGTGTCAATCCACCATTGATAATGCTATTGGTAGAGTGATGGGAGAGAAAATATCCTTAGAGTCAAAGTCCATGAAATTGACTATGGTATTGAAGTTCAAATGCACCTTGCTTAGTTAGACAAGCAAGTAGTGCTTCTAATACACATATTGTAACAAATAAAAACAATGTGATCTATGTAGTTCTTTGGAACATGGTACTCTCTATCAATTAGAAGCTACAGTTGTATTTGAGCAGGTCAATATACTAGAAGGATACTAACCAAGACCTAGGTATGACCCCAATGCTATTACCTATAATCCTGGGTGGAGTAATCATTCTAATTTTTCTTGGAGGAAGAAAAAATCTCTATTTTCCCAAAGTTTAAATCCACCATGCTAGTAATTCCACCAAAAATTTCAAAGAAATCCTCCCAACAAGAAAATTTTAAGGGAATACTTTAATTCATTCATTCAAGTGAATAGAGACAATGAGTCAATAACTAATCAAATGTTGGACTCTATAGAAATTTTCATTAAAAAAATGGAAATACAAGTGGAGCAGTTAACCGAGCACTTGTAAAAGCAAGGTAAGGAATAGCTGAATGGTCAGAAAACAAAAGAGCTCAATAATGAAGGGATATTGAGTTTACTGAAAGATGAAATCCTTCAAATCAATGTCTCACTCAAATGACAAAAATAGTCATGAATGAGAGGTAATCCATTATTATTTATTTATTTTGTACGATTTTTAATTTATTTAATATAGCTATAAAACACGAGAATGGGGAATGCAAACATGAAATAAGTGAAATAGAGAAGGGAATAATCATAATAGTGTGCACCGTGCATGAAACATTATACATCTTGGCATACATGTAACTTTTCTCCTATAACCCTTTTCCCTATGAGAGAAACTTCACTTTTTCTTACACTTGCTCTCAAAATATTATATTTTCTCTTCTCAAACACACATAATCCCTCAAAAATCTCACATTTCTTTAAATTTCTTTCACAAATCCTTTCTAAAATCCAATTTTCACCATTCTTTCAAGAAATTTTCAAAAAACTTGAAGTTTCTATAAAGATTTTCATCTTTAAATGGCTATTCTTCATTTCCTTCAAATCTTCAATAACAAAAAGTAAGTCTTCATAAATTTTGGAATTCAATTCTTCAATTTAAATTTTATAGAATTTATGGAGTATTTATATATTTATTAAGAGTCTAAAACCTTATTTAGGATAAAGAGTACATTATATGCTTCTTGAGGGTAATGAGTTACCCTCTTCAATTTATGAAGTGAAGTAATCTCTTAGTAAATATGGCATGGATAACCAAAAGATTGATACTTGTCCAAATAATTTCATTCTTAAAAGGAATGAACATGAGACACTGGATGATTGCCTGATATTCAAATAATCAAGATAGAAGCTTGCATCAAATCAGACAACACCTAAGAACATCATGCACACAAAGGTTCTTTGGTACTTTCCTCTAATTCCTCACTTTTAGAAATTGTTGAAAAGTAAAGAGACATCAAAGATGTTAACTTAGCATCCAATTCGTGCAATATTTATCTTGCTAATGCTGCTGATGGAATCAATTTGCATAGTTCCTTTAGTAGCAAATATATTTAATGGCCAATAATTATGGTAACATACTATAAAACCCCAAGAATTTGATATAAGTTAAGAAATTATCTTAAAAAACATTTTTAATAATATTTTTAAGATGTAGTGACATACCGGGAATTTCGTGTGAAAAATCAGATTGATTGCAAAAAGTAGAAAAAAATTATTTTGCTTCTCTTTGGAGCATTATTGGCCTATGAGAGTCTAATGAGCCAACACAACAGTCGCTTGTCTTGTCGTGGCCTCATCGGGGCAATTGGTGAGCTTTGGGTGAGAGGGGTGATGAGGACCCAATTTGGTTATAAATATTGTAAAAATAACCCATTTTCTTCACTTAAAAATTTCTATACTCTTTTTCTCTCTTTAAGATTTTTCAATTTTTGTTACATTTTGAAGTACTTTTTGAGGATAAAATATCCAAGAGTTTGGGCTCGAATGAATAGAATATTGAACAAGAAAGTACTAATTTTTTTCCCAACAATCTTAAAAAGGTAATGTTCTTCCTTTAAGCATTAATTTTACATTACGTTTATTAATTTAGATTATCACTAATTCTTGAATAAATGTGATTGTATTTAGTTTCTGCTAAAAAGGAAAAGTAGTTAGTAGTATACTTAGATACGATTTCTTATAATTTCCAAGTAGGGGTTTTTTACTCCAACTTTTTATTTATACATTGTTTTTATGAAATTTTCATGCATCATATATTATAAATACAAGCATTAAAAATATTACACATAGCATCTGAAATTTATAAATGCATCATGAAAATAATTTTTTTGGAGAGTATATCAATATACGTGTCTTGTAGAGTATGGTACTCATAGGCTACTAGTTGCAGCAGACTAGTTTTTCATGGACTATAGGAAAACATTGCTTCCAGATATATTTTTGAAGTTTATCCATCTGTGGGTCTCAAAGTTTGATCATACATGAGACTTGGAGTTAGACCTCTATTGTTTCTCAGAGTTTGTCCATCTATGGGTCTTAGAAATTGACCATACATAGGCCTTGGAGTTGGACCCCCATTGTGTCTTATAGTGGACTGCCCATATGAAGAAGATGTTAGTCATTCATATAATGAGGATGTTGACCAATACATGTTGTTAAAGTATAACCGTACACAGGGTTGGAGGTAGACCCACATGTGTCTTGGAGGTTGACTGTACATGTGTCCATGTATTTTAGAGTTGGACAATACATATAAAGATTGCATATCATGCATATGAATTTTATATTTATTACCATGCACCGGGATACTTTGAATGGGCACTCGACTTGGTTTCAGAGGAGAGGAAGTATAGGTATATCAGATTTTGTAAAAATCATTCTCCATATACTATACCATATTATACTCATGATGATTATTTCTATTCTTGAATTTTATTATATGTGTTATACATTATGAATTTTTGTTATAATTTGGAGTAGAATCCTATTAAGCTAGTTGTTGTTACTACCCCTTTTTTTCCACTTTCATCCAGATTAGATTTTTGGTTGTGTGATTTATGACTCATCATTGAAGAAGAAAAGGATTTCAAGTTTACTTTTATTTTACTTCTTTCATTTGGTACTCTATAATATTGGAGACACTATAGAGACATTTTATAAGAATGATTTATCTTTCAATACCTCATTTATTACATATTTTTGTTTTTAGAATTTTATTTTAGTTATTGATAAATTTGTGTTTGAATAGGAATATCAAATTTTTTATTAAAAAGTAATTTAAATTTTCTTAAAATATGATTTAAAAATACCTATCATTTCTATCTCACATACCCATTTTTTGGAGCATGATAGTTTGCTATCATAGCATGGTTATGATATCCTCAGATAAATGTTCATTCATGACTTTGAAATATTTTGAAACTATTTTGTCTTAGCATGGCTACAAGAAGAAGAGTGGCTAAGAATTAGCCCAAACAAGATACGAATGAAAATCATAGTGAGCATAACTTGCTTCAAGCATCATGTATTTTGATTACTCGGGTGGAGAAATCAAGAAAAGAGGTAAAGCATACTACCCTAATGAGTTCAAAAAGACAAGACTATCACTCTATGATGGCACCCTGATAACTGTATTTTATATAGTTATTTCCACCCATTTTATTAATTATAATTGCTATGTTCTTGATATTTTTAGTTAATTTTGATGGAATAAATTAATATTTACTATTAATTTCTTAAGGAATATATTTTGAAGAAAATTAAAGAATTTGAATCGAAAAAAGGACTTAATTGCAAATAAAATGTCTGAAAATATAATTTAAATTAAAAGAGTGTTCAATTGCAATTAACAAAAGTGTAAAAGTTAATGTAAATTAGATAAAGGGTTTAATCACAATTAACCAAAGTTTAAAAGTTTATTTTTCTGCATAGGAAAGAAGTCCACATGCAGCTATTGTCCACGTGTCACGTGCACCGTCAGATTAGACTATCAACGGTGATAATCAGCGCATGTAATACAAACACTACAAAAGCGATTAGATGCGAGTTTTTTGGTTGCATACTGCTTGGTACACCATGTGGGGGCCACCTGCCACGCAATTCGGCATGCAGGGTGGGACCCATGTGTCACCCAAAAGAAGTGGTCTCGTGTAACACGGTCCAGATAAACATCGTACACCCTACCATTCCAATGAATCATACATTGCCATGTGTCTCTAATATTCCTATAGAAAATCAGATGCTACCACGTGGCACGTATTGGTTAAAATAAAAACACAGAAACACACACATTTCCAACTACGTCTGCATCCGCCACGTGTCTTCAAAGCATTTCTCCCATACGCCGCATTCCTCGTGCGCTCGTTCCTCACAGCGTATGAACCGTTGCCACGTGTCTTGATTATTCTTTCAGCCACTCAGAAGCTGACACGTGGCATGTGTTTTGAAGTAAAAAGAAATCAATAATGGCGCACGCTGTCCATTGTTTTGCACGATAAATATTCTTCCACGCGTGTCTTTAATATTATTTTTGTTGGCCCCCACTATTCATGCTTGGTTGTAATAAAAATATTTTTTTGATGTATTTTTTTAGCTATAAATAGGGCATTTATTGCTAGAAAAAAAGGGTTCGTTTTTGAGGTTCGGTTGGAGACTTGGACTATGGAACACAGAGAAGCCATTTTTGGCTTCTGTTGTGTTCTGCGTGAGCCAAAAATTTACAGAGGCAGAAATGTTTTAATTTTCTTTGTGTTATTCTTTAATTGATATTCCTTAAATATTGTAATTTTAATTTTATTAATGAAGTAATTTAATTTTTCTAGGGTTACGTTTTAGCTAAACTTATGAAGCTTGGATTTAATTATTTTTGAACAATTTATTAGACTTTTAATTTATTTATTCTATTTGTGCTTAATGCTTTTCATTATTGGAAAATTTATCAATTGATTTGTGACACTTAAATAAACTTGGAAGAGGCATTTTTGTGTATATTGCTCATGGATAGAATAACATGTATATATGAAGGATAGGAATATACCTTTATCGTATGTGTGTCCATTTGAGAACTTAGAACATAATGAATCTTGGTGAATTTAATTCTAATAGGAATATAGTGAATTAATTTAGCGAGGTGTGTCTATACGGAGCTCTAGAGAGATGTATGGATAAAATTAGAAGTTCTGGGTTGATAAATTAAATTTACAAAAAATATAAATCAAGAGAAAATGATATGATTCGAGTGGATTAATTTGGTGAAAACTGCAATCCTAGAATTTTTTTTATTTTTTTATAAAACTTTTAGTTAGTTAAAACATCTTCAAACTTTCGCTTGTTTTGGATAAAATTTGATTGAAATAATTTTAGTACTCAACAAACTATAGTTACAAATCTCTGTGGGAACGATAACTTACTTATCAAATTTTATTACTTGTGATCGTGTATACTTGTACGTTTTTATGTACTCCTAAAAGAGACAACATACCCTTAATCCTAACATTGTTGACTGAGATTTAGAAAATAAAAAAGAAGTTGAATGCTCTAAACGTTCTTGCATGTTTTAGAGCTGGACTCGCTGTATACAAATTAACTAGAAAGGCTGACTACTATTAGTAGGGATGAGCACAGGTACGGGTGGGGATGGTTTTTGATATAATCTTTCCCAAATCAAAATATAATAATTGTACCCGAAACCACTCGAAAATTGTTACGATTCGATATGGTTATTTTAAAAAAGCCAAAAAAATAGAAAAAAAACCATCTCACTTAATGTTTTTTAAAAAATTCTATAAAACATGATACAAAAAATACATAATTAAAAATGAACAATTTTAATTCTAACTTAATAGAATAAATCAAAAATTAAATTGTCCACACAAATAAATGAGCAAATATAAATAAAATATTACAAACTCATACAAATATTGGAATTTAACTACATAAATTTAAAATCACTTTTATAAACCAAAATAACAAATGGATTAATCAATAATGTAATTTTTTTTACCTTAATATCATATTCTACAATAATAATAGTTGAAACAAATGAACTATGAGCTAACATATCTAAAACAATTATAAATTATTCGAATACATATGGGGAGAGTTGAGAGTTATAACTAGGGGAAGTTGAAAAGATCAAGAAGAAGAAGAAGTTAAGAAGTTAAGGAGGACTAACTAGGGGGAGAGCTAAGTGCTAAAGAGCTAAGAGTGGCCGAGGGAAAAAGGCAGAGGGTTGAGAGTTGAGATCAGCAGCGCAGATGTTAGAGAGACTAGAGATTGAGAGAGGTGAAGGCCAGCAGCAAAGGCAAGGCCGAGAGCTACGATTCTACGAATTGCAAAACAACGAAAGTGTAAATTGTGAAACTAAAAAACCCTAATGCATAATATATATATTTTAATTTATTAAATATATAAATTAATTAATTAAATATAATTAATTTTGGGTACAAGTGGGTACATTTTTCAGTATAACTGTACTCGTTGATACACATTCATTTTTTACTCCAAACTGTACCCATCCCTAAAATTTACTGAGTAAAAACCAAATCATTGGTTCAGATAACTGAAAATATCCAAACCCAATGTTTTTTTCCCATTCCTAACTATTTGGACTTGGTAAGTGAAGGAAGAAACATAGATACAATCATAAGGGAAGAATGCAAGGAAATATTCTATTAGAGATTTTTCAATAAGACGGAAAAAACTAACAAGGTGGTCAAATTTATGAACCTCGAGCAATAAGACATAAGTATCACTCTATATGAAGCCCATTTCAACCATATATATGTCAAGGTTTGCAAAAATTATGGTGTTTTAAGACTCAGATAAAGCTGCTAAATTTTTAATGGGCTTATGAGATGATATCTGCATTTAACTAATGTATCAAGGCATTTGAACTTGCACTACAATAGTTGTTACAACATATAGGGTTGAATAGGTCAATGTGGACAGTAAAAGATAGCCACATCATCATAGAAGACTAAGGATAAAGGAAAACAAAACAAAAAAAATTCTAAAAAAGAAAACTGGTAACCAACATAACAAATAATCCAGAAGTAATTCATTTGGGAGTCCTTGGTATCATCCTTACGTTTGCTACAACAATAGCTAACATGGGCATATCAAGCATAATTTTCCTTAGTTCATAACCAGTCAATATGGAGACACAATCTACTTTCAGTTTTGGGGCATCTAATACTTGAAGGAATTTTCAAGGAAAAAGTGAGCAATCTGATTGGCAACCCCAAAAAAAGTTTCGGCAACCAAGATGATCATTTCAAGAACAATCCTCTAGATCTTAACAACCTATTAGGAAGTAATTTCAACAAACTTTGAATACTACACAAACTTCGCAATGTTAACCATTTACCCATAGCAATGATAAGGGCAATGGTGTTGCTTCTTAAGAAAAAGGATCATAAGGTCAAGCTTTTGTGATATCTAGTAAGCAAGAGAAGCCCAAGGTCAATGACATTGTTGAATGTACGATTATACTATATATCATTCTTGGGTGCAAGTTCTCTTCAATACTTGTGCGGTCCCTTTTTTCATTTGTTTAACCTATGCCCAAATGTTTAAACTTCCATATGAAACCATAGAAAACCCCTTTACTTTGAACACTCCTCTTGAAGTCTTTTCAAGTGTCCTTTATATTTATAAGAATTGTTCAATCAGACTTAATAGTCATCCATTCCTAGCTGATCTCATTACACTCAATATGAGTTATTTCAACATCATATGAGGAATGGATATGTTAACCAAATACTAAGAAATTGTAAATTTCTTTGAGAAGAAAGTTACCATTCAAAACACCAAAGGTGTAAAGGTCCAATTTTATGGTGAAAAGGAGTGAACCTTTCCAATGATTTTCTTAAGTGATATGTAGGTGGAAAGAGCTTTGCACAAATACCATTGATAAATGAATGTTGGGATGTATTTTCGGAAGTGTTACTTGGACTTCCTATAGCTCGAGATGTTGATTTTATAATCTAAATGTATCTTGGAACTACACCAATAACTATCACTCCTTATTGTATAGCACCTATGGAGAAACAAGTGTTAAGGAAATAGCTGGATGAATTGTTGAAAAAAGGATTCATTGGACCAAGTTCGTGACCTTGGAGAGCATTGGTCTTATTTGTAAAAAATAAGGATGAAAGTTTAAGACTATGCATTAATTATCGTCAACTGAACCAGTTGACCATAAAAGACAAGTACCCATGACCTCGGATTGATGAGTTATTCGACCAACTTGGAGGTGCAATTTTCTTTTAAAAAATCGATATAATGGTTGGATATCATCAAACTACGGGTTAGAGAATTGGATATATCAAAAAATACTTTCCAAACGAAGCATGTCATTTTGAATTTTGTGTTATACCATTAGGTTTAACCAATGCTCCTACAACCTTTATGGACTTAATAATTTGAGTATTTCGACCCTAATTAGATCAAATTATCTTTGTATTTATCGATGATATATTGATTTATTCAAAAATCCATGAAGAGCATAAAAAGCACCTTAGGATTGCTTTTCAAACTCTTAGGGAGAATCAATTATATGCAAGGTTCGAGAAGTGTGATAATGTAACAAAAGTTCAAAGTTTTCTTGGATGGGCTGGATATTATCAATGTTTAGTGCAAGACTTCTAAAATATTGCTACACCTTTGACACAACTTACCCAAAAGAGAGTGAAATTCATATGGGATAGAGCTTGTGAAGACACATTTGAAGAGTTGAAAGTATAACTGATAATTGTACCAATTCTTAATATTCTAGAAAATATGTAACCTTATATGGTCTTTACTAACACTTCACTACAAGGTCTTAGATGTGTTCTAGTGCAAAATGAACTAGTGGTTTCCTATGGGTCATAACAACTCAAAAGAAAAACTACCCAATGCAAGGCTTAGAGTTAGTAGTTGTGTCTTTGCTATGATGATATGGTGATGTTCCCTTTATGGTGCCAAATTTAAAATATTTTTGGATCATAAAAGTCTTAAATATCTTTTTACTCAAATAGATCTCAATTTGTGACAGAAGAGGTGGGTAGAATACCTTTATGTTTATGATTTCACTTTGTAGTACCATCTTGGCAAAACTACTTCTGTAGTAGATTCTTTCAATTGCAAGTTTAGCTTTGTTGTAAAAATGATGTTGGACATTTTGGTGAAACACTTGAACAATAGAAGGTTACAACCTAAATTTATATGATGATGGGAGACAAATATTCTTATACAACCTCGTATTAAATCCTACATTATTAGGGAAAGTCAAAGCAACCCAGTCTAATGATCCTGGAATCTTTTAAGTGTGGTGTAGAATGTGAGGAGGAGAGATGGTGGAAAGATGGACTTATAGTGATGAAGCATTTTGTTTTCATGGAAATATAATGGTACCTATAAATGAATGTATAAGACAAGAGATTATGTGAGAAAAATATAGGTAAAAAACGTATCATGATTTAAAAGGGACATATTAGTGGAGAGGAAAGAAAAAGGATGTAGCTCAGTTTGTAGCCAACTATATGAATGTCAACAAGTCAATTTAGAGCATAAGAAACTTGAAATATTACTTCAACCATTCCCAATATTGGAACGGAAATGAAATAGTATAACCATGTAAAAAGTTCATGTATTACCTTATACTTCTCATGGTCATAATTCCATTTGGGTAATTATTGACCATCTCACAAAGTCTACTCATTTCATTCCAGTTAAAACTTGATACTTGGTCAAATGCTTTGAGTAAGTTGTACATTTGGGAGATCGTATGATTTCATAGCATACCAAATTCTTTTTGCATAAGATTGAGATCCAAAATTTATCTCATGTTTGTGGAAGTGTGTGCAAGATGTTTTGGGTACATAATAGTTGCATAGTACATCTTATCATCATGAAATAGATAAACAATCCAAATGGGTTATTCAAATATTAGAAGACATGTTACGATCTTGTGTTATGGAATTTAGAGGAAGTTGGATTGGACACTTCCCATTGGTTGAGTTTACCTACGATAATAATTATCATGCCAGTATTAGAATGGCTCCTTATGAAGCCTTGTATAGACGACCGTGTAGATCTTTGATGTTCTAGGTGGAATTTAAAAAAATTGTACAATGAAAACAAATCTGGTACAAGAAATAACTAAAAAGTTTTCAATGCACAAGACAAACTTCGGGTAGCTCCAAGTCAATACAAGAGTTATGTTGATCATGGGCATTGACCATTGAACTTTGAAGTGGATGATTATGTTTTTCTCAAAGTTCAACATAAAAAAAGAGTAACTCGTTTTTAATAATAAAGTTTTTTAGCTCCATGCCACTATTACTTGTAAAGGTTAATTATTTTAAGTGCAATTACCGATTTACCTAGCAATTACACTAAAACTTGTTGTATCAAAATTAGGCGTAAAGTTTTTTATAATTTATAAAATAGCTTACAAGTGCATGAATCACTTATAAAAAAATGATAAGTATACTTCCAAGATCAGTCTAAAGAGCAATCGTGTGTTTTTAAATAATTTAAAAAATTCTTAAAAAAAAAATTAAATAACCAAAACATCCTATCACGATTATTTTGGGTTATTTTTCTAAATTAATATCATAAAAATAAAGATATATTCAATAAATATTTACCATACAATGGAGAATTTATAAGATATATTAGTTAGTTAATTATGCCTTTTCAATATTATGTAGGATGTTAAAGATATAAATTAAGATTATTGATTATTTCTTATAAATATTCAAAGGCATGAATCATTTTCTTTGTTAATTAAACGTTAACTTGCCGTCTTTGATTGGGCCAACAAATTAAGCCTAAACTAAATTACACTCCTTTTCTATGAAATTACTAAACCATTTAACTTGTCACCTTCATTTGAATAGATAATTTAAACTTTATCAAGGTGTCTAAGTTAGGTTTATGATTTAAGTATTTGGAATTAACTTTCATATTTTAAAACTATTATGAAGCCTAAATCATCAATATATCTTCAATAATTATTATTATAAAAATATTTGAAATAGATTTCACTCTAACTATACAGTTGATATAGACCAAAAGATTTAAGAGTGCTACTCTAAATCAGATTCAAATAATTTTAAATCATATATCTAACTCTCTTGTTTATTATAAAAATAATTCGTCAATATATTTTTCACTTACAAACTTTGGTTTAAATCTTGATGATGAAATAAAACATAATTCATTTTTAAAATTTTTTAATCTACTTTAATATTTCATAAGCATAACAACATTACTAATATCATATAATATTTATAACTAAACATGCATAGTTTAATAAATGATCAATAAATTAGACATATAGCCTTTAAAGCAACACTTAAAAATATTCTGAAAATAACACATTTAAATACTCCTCAACGGAATTCTTAGAATTGCTTCTGGAAAACCTCCAAACATAATTTTCTTGCTACTTATTGAATTGAAGCTAAAATCTATTCCATGAACTAAATTTGTTCAACACTTGAATGAGAGAAGAACTTTAAAGTACTAAAATAAAAGCTAAGAAATATAAGAAATCATAGAAGAGAACTGAAGGGATACATGATATCTATTACAAAAGAAATAAAGTCTTATTTATAGGGTGGGGAAAGGAAGAAAAAATGGATTTTTCAGCTTGGTGCCACGACATATGGTTTTTCCACACTGCGGTATACACAACCTATACACGGCTTAAGCACAATCCACTATCTTCATTCCATGATGCATAATGTTTTCATACTACAATTTGCATCATATATTTGACGTATTTATTATTTTCTTCGATCTCGTATTGCGGCTCACAACAATTTCATGTCGCGGCATATTTTAAATAGCATCATTTTGGAACCCTAATTTTCAAGCAATTTATTTTTTCAATTTTTAAACATATGTAACATTTTACAAATATTTTATTTTAATCTTCCAAGTTGTAATGAGTGCTTCAAGTATAATTCTTTCAAGTTGATTATTTTTAATACAAGAAATACTTGAAAAATAATATAATATACTCCTGATTTTGAAAAGATAGATTTGCATAAAATGATAGTAAAACAAGCATAAACTATTCTAAATCATTTCCATGGATTGACAGGGTTGCATTTAGGGTATGCAATAATAATTTAAATCCCTAGGTCACCCTAGTAGACAAGTTTAAGTTTCGTGGGGTTTTCAAACATGATACCCACAAACATAAAAAGTAAAATAAAAATTGAAAATAAAAACAAAAAAATAATACATATAAATTTAAAACAGAGTAAAAAGATAAAGAATATGAAAAATAAAACTTCTCATACTTTACAAATTATTTTAAGTTTGTAATTAAAATCTATAGCACAAGTCATTTTAATATTCAAAACATTCATAATTTATTATAATAATTAGTTGAAAATCACTTTCATATTCCATTCAAAAATGTATTTTTATAAAATTTACCCAATCTCAATGTAAGGAATTCTAATTCTTTTAAACTCTACTCTCATATGGTATACTCTCAATAACACTGATCCTATTGGTTCAAGTACTCATTCAAAGGTCTATGTAAAAGAGTTTATGTATAGAAATGAACTAATAGTTCGCATATATTTAAACAAGAAATGCTCAAAGATAGTGCATCACATTGATCCCATTAAAAAATCAAATGAAAGGATTTATAAAGAAATCATAAATTATTTTCTTACATCAATCAAATTCATCAAATAAAAATATAAAGTAATATGCCCTTTAGGTGATGAAGAAAATGAAATGACTTCTTGGGGAATTATTTCCTATTTTTTTCTTTTGTATTTAGCTAATTCTCACAACTTTTAAAGGATAATGGGTTATACTATGTAGTTTATACTATTCATTTTTCTCTTTTTCTCGTTTTCTTTTATATCTTTCATTTTAGAGATATTTTGTTTTAGAGAAATGACACATCTACAAGTTGTACATATATTGTATGATAGGTGAGTAGCTAATTTGTGTCTTTTTATTTTATTGATTTAAGTAACCCCATATATGTCTCGTTTTTAGAAATCATGCATGAATGAATATGTAAGGTCTATGTGAGTGTTGGTGATATTCATGAACAAAACATCAAAATGTGATATTAATTTCTAGGTGTGTCTTTCAAGAAGCTTTTCAAGCTAAAAACTATCGAACCTCAATGATCACATCTCAGGTATATATCTATTCTCATGCACATTAGATTTCATATTAGACACATATAAACATTGTTCAAATAAGTCACTCAATCGATAGAGTGGTAACTAGATCGATTGAGATTTACTAGCTAAATTAATTTTTAATAGGACTAGGTTGGTCGAAGTATTAACTTGATCGATCAAAATTAATGACTAGATTGATCCACTTATTTGTAAATAATTAATTGTTTCACTAGATCGATTGAGATTTAACTAGATCAATCAAACTATTCATAGTCGATTTTTTATAATACTTTTCATGTTTCACATAGTATGACTCACAACCATCAATGCATTTAATTCTAGGACTAATTATCATTATCCTACCATGCATGTTGCATCTTCATTTAAGATGAATGGAAAATCTAAAGTTAAGTCCAAGAATATGCCAATGACAATTAAGGTAGTTTATTTCCAACCCAAATATATAAAGAAACCAAAATTCAAGAAAGTTTGGGTTAGGAAATATTTTTTCTTTCCATTCACCTAACCATGATTCTTTATTGTTTCACCTAGGTACTTTTGTTTGAGTGCTTAATTGACCCTAGGTGAATATCTCTAGTTTGTTGATTTTATTTTTATAGATATTTTCTTATTTAAAAAAAGGATAAAGAAAAAAAGAGGGAAGTAGACTACTTTAACACTGACATGAACATTACATACCTCCTTTATAATTTTGACTACATCTTTAGCACTGGATATTGTAACTTATTCACTTACATATTTTTCACATCTGGTGATCAATATTGATGTGAACCTACTCACATACTCATTGTACATATAAGTATGTCATGCTTGAAGTTTATGGCTGATTATGTGAGATTCTAATGAATAAACTAACTTTGACTACAAAGTTGTTTTTGACATCTATCTTTCACTTTCTAAAATGCTACTATAGAGAGATACCTATTTTTTAGAGGGCTACCTCATTACTAGTGTGAAAGTCATCATACTAGGCTTTTGGCTTATGCATATTTCCTTAATAAGAATAATAATAATAAATAAAAAAGAAAAATACAAAATCTTTTGCATGCATAAAAAAAAAGAACCACAAATGGTTATACATATAGAAAATAAACAACCAATCTCTTACAAAAAGTACAAGGGAATACAAAAAAGAAAGGAATAGAAAAGGTTATTTAAGTTCTCTCATGGTAAGTAAAATTTTATTATGTACAAGTATGAATTCAACTATAATATTTTTCATGATATGTGATACTCTTTTCTTTGAGTCTTTCATAATTTATCATAAATGAACAAATTCACATTGTATTGTAGTTTCAATACATATTTTACTCTTGGTAATTTTCGATATGTCACCATATGTGTTAGAATGTTTGTGTGTCTTGTCTACATATATTTATGTTGTCAATGGATAGTCACACTTTGAATAAAAATAATTTCATCATTTGTGTGTACTTTTATAGTTATACTAAGCTAAGTTTACTACCCTCTATTAAAAGAAATTACATATATATATATATATATATGAGTTTTTATAAATTTTGTTTTATTCTAATTTATTTTGAGGAGTCATAGAACTTAAAGGGAGTTTCTTCATTTTTTGGGAAACATATTGTTTTTAGCTCACTATTTTTATTGTTTTGAGTTTTTTTAGAATGTGTACTCTTTTCAATCAATAAATACACTAGTTACTTGTTTAACATGTTGTCATTGCTACATGATTATATTGTTTATTCATATGACAAAAAAAGAGAGTTTTTTTTTGTAATTTATATCATTTGTTTAATTCTTTTTTGAACATTCTTCACTTTTCTATTATTAGATACACTGAACTATTGTAAATCATGAGTCTTTCTGAACAAGTTGTTTGTTTATAGGTGTTTTTGTTTTTTAGTGTAAAGAAGAGCTATCAAGATTCAAGCGAAGATGGTTCATTAGATCATAGGATATTACCACTATGTAAAAATTTATATTTCCATGGAGTGTTATGTAGTGAGAGAGAGGTTTTGCACACGAATATGCCAAAGAGGAAGATTGTAAGGTCTTGTAAGTGTTGGCGATATTCATGAACAAAACATTTAATTGTAATATTAATTTTAGGTGGGTTTTTCAAGAATATTTTCAAGTCAAAGAAACTATCAAGCCTTAATGATCACATCTCAAGTATATCTATGTTCCCATGCATGTTAGATTTAATATTAGACATATAGAAATATTATTCAAATAGGTCACTCGATCAATCGAGTGGTGATATATCGATCGAGCTTAATTAAAACCGGTTATGACTAGATCAATCAAAGCATTAACTTGATGAATGAAGCACTAGATTGATCAAGATTAATGACTATATCGATCCACTTATTTGTATATAATTAATTGTATCACTTGATTGATTGATGTTTAACTAGATCAATCAAGCTATTCATAGTTGATCTATCAAGAAACCATGTTCGATCGATCGAGCTAAGTTTAGATCAATCGAGCGGCCAATTTTTCTAATTTAGCCTAATTTTTACTTGAACAAATTTATTTTTACTATATTGTTCTTATGTTTTAAACCTCTTTTATATATTTTCAAGGTTAGATTTATAATAGACCTTTGACCTAGAGTTTCTACTCATGCTATTTAATCATACTATTGGCTCACAATTTTGTTAATCACAGATGAGCATTATTCTATTCATCTTAAACTCTTATTTTTCAAATATAAGATCATAATTCTTTAAGCTTCTTTATTTAGTAAATCAATCAAACATTGATGATTGTGTTTGATTGATTAATAAGCCTAATTATTTTATGATATTTTAATCATATGTTCTTATAGCTTATTCTTCTTTATGTTCATATTATTGTGTCTATCATTTCATAATTATTTGGTTTGGTTATTAACATTTAAAAAATATATTTTTATTGATATTATACTTAAAACTAATTATTCTAAGGTTGCTAGTTCATTTCGATTCATCTGATATATTTCTTAAATCATCTAGTTAGGGTTATTCATCATTGAATGTGTTCTAGAATACACATTTTCACATGTGGTATTGTGCTAACTTTTCAAGTGCCAACTATACAGGTTTGATTAACTCATGTGACTCAAGTTCATCGGAACATTAGGCCTGATCCGAACACCTTTCTTGTAGAGTTTATGATGAAAATAGTGATTTATAAGTAGATTACTTATGGGCATTATCTTTGTGGGTAATTTGAGTTCTTGTTTTGTAATTGGACCTTATTTTTTATAATGAATAGTTAGGTGGTTCGGTGGATTGATGGTTTTCCTCTTAGGTCATTAGTGTGTCCTAGGTTGTTTCCACCTAAAAATATAGTGTGACAATCTTTATATTGTTACATTACTTTATTTACACGCAATTATATGTCTGGTCATTTTGCAAAGTTTTAATTTGTTATACTTTCATTTTTTTTTTAATTTATTCACTCTCTTTCTAACTAATTATATCCATGACTGAATAGAAATTTTCAGAATACAAAGACATATACTTTCAATTTTTACTTAACTAATTCAATTTAAGTAATGAAACTAATTATATTACACTTTATTAGATGTAAAAATCCTAACATTCAATGCATAGAACTATATAGATCATATGACAATTAGAATTGATAAGAAGAGTATTTCAAGAGTAAAAAAATATTATCAATGAGAATGGGAACATAATGGCTCAAAATATAATTTCATAAGTGTAGTCTCTACTATTTGATTTGTAAATATTAATTTTGGGTTCATTGCAATTTCAACTTTTAATCATGAAATAATAATTATATCAAAAACTAACTAATTATTACATTACTCCAAGAAATATTTTTGAAATTAATCTAACAATGTAAAGACTTTATCGTTTTCTTAAAATTAACTTTATAAGACATGCTAATTTTATAATAAATCAAAAATTACTAATTCAATTAAAATAAATAAAAGCACATGAAAAATTAAATAAAAACATATATAAAAATGTAAAATTGTGAACCTAAAATTTCAATTTTATCACATATTTTTATAAATGTAACTTTTTCTACCCTAATCTAGAATTTACATTACCCCTAATGTAACAATTATAAATTAAAGATAAAGAATAAAGAGAGAAATGTTACCCATTTTTTTGAACTTGTTCAAGAGTTGATATGGAATTACAGGTACATCCATCAATCTAAAGATATTAAAATTAAGCAAATATGTACTCACAAATTTCAACGAACAGTTATAAAATCAACATTTTAAAATAATTTTCACAAAACAAGAATTATTATAAAACAACATAATTAACATAAAAATAAAAATAAAATTGAAAAGTAATATTACATACAATGATGAGATGCCTCCCATCCAACACCATTTTAATGTCTTAGTAAGACACTTCTTAGAAGGATTTTAATTTTCAAAATTAATATACTTAATGTCCCCCTAGTCATTAACTTTTTTTGAAATTAAAAAATCTACAGGTATAATAAGTTTGTCTACCTATACTATTTAAATTATTTACCATTCTCTATGGATATTAAAACTTTATTCTCTTAGAAGTAGAGAAATGGTTGTGGGTTTTAGTTCACCCAAACCTAGCTACAAGTATAATGAATATGACATTAAATTTGCAATTTCATTTAGATCTACCGTAGTATTTACTTTCTTTTTAGTTTTAATCACCAATGATGATAGTGACATTAACATTTTCAAAAATTTTGGAGGCACATTGCTTGAATAATAATGGCTCATCCTAATAGAAGAATTTCACATTGTGAAAGAATTTCTTCTTTTGCTAGGAATTTAAGTCGGATGGCAATAATCCACTATCCAATAAATTAACAAAATTTTCATACCAAGGGACTTGAACTTGAGAAATTAAAAAGTGCTACTCAATGGAAAAAAATTCATTAATTACAATCAAATTCTATCCTTGTTGCTTTGATATTTGATGGTTGAGTAGTCAGTGTATACAATGACTTTATCTCAAACCAAATAGTACCGAAACTTTTCAAATGTAAAGGAAAAAGATAAAAACTCTTTCTTTGTGATGGTATAATTGAGTTGAGCTTCTTTTAAGGTTCTACTAAAATAATATATAGAATGAAATGACTTATCTTTTTGTTGTCCAAAATAGCTCCTATTGCCACATCACTGGCATCACATATAAGTTCAAAAGGTGAGGACCAATTCAAAGCTACAATTGTAGCAACTGAAAAAAGTTTATTCTTCCACTCCAAGAAAGCTTGAAAAAAACCTTAATTAAAGCAAAATGGCTTGTATTTCTCGAGCAAATTACACAAGGTTTCGAGATTTTATTTAAGGCTTAGATAAATCACATATAAAAGCATGCATGCCCAAGAAAGCTTCAAATTCCCTTCTTAGACACTTTATGTCCTAGAACAATCCCTTTTTTGACCATATAGTGGCATTTTTGCCCATTTAAGACCAAGTTTATTTCTTCCCAAGTTTAGAAGATCGTAGCCAAATTATTCAAGAAAGAATCATATGAATCTCCAAAAATTGAGAAATCATCCATGAATACCTCCATAAAATGCTCCACCATATTAGTAAAATTTTCCATCATACACCTCTGGAATGCATTACAAAGTCGGAAAGGTATATTTCGAAATGCAAATGTACCATAAGAACATGTGAAAGTTGTCTTGTATTGATCATAAGGTGCAAAAGTAATTTGATTATACCCATAATACCCATCCAAATTAAAATAAATACATCTATTTTCCTGTAAGATAATCTAGTATTTGCTGAATGAATTTGAAGAGGGAAATGATCTTTTTAGTTGGTTTTGTTCATCTTTCTATAATCCATGTAAATTCTACAACCAGTTACAATTCTTGTAGGAATCAGCTCATTATTTTCATTCTTTACTGTAGTCATCCCTCCCTTCTTAGGAACACATTGAACTGGGCTAATCCAAGAGCTACCAAAATGGGGTAAATAGTGCATGCATTAAGCCACTTGATGATCTCTTTTTCAAAATTTCTTTCATAATTGGGTTAAATCTTTTTTGAGCTTTTATGAACCCCTTTTCATTGTCCTCTACTAGGTTTTTATGCATACAAAATGAGGGAGTAATACCCTTTTATATTAATAATAGTCTAGGCAATAACTTTCTTGTAAATTGTTAACATTTCAAGTAATTGTTATTTTTGTTTCTCACATAAATGAGCTAAAATGATTACTGGAAGAGTGGAAGAACTGCCCAAGTAAGCATATCTCAAGTGAAAAAAGAGAGGATTTAATTGCAATACAGATGATTCTTCAATCAAAAACATAGGAAGCTTAAAATCTTGAGATGATATGTCTAAGGACTTAAATTTACTTCTCGACCTATATGTATTTGAATTTGCTTCTAACCAAGTTAACTGCTCCTCATCTTACTCTTCCAAATCATAATCATATTGTGATAATAATTCAATAGAATCATCATAGCAACCTCTTCAAAGCCTTTTAGATACTAAGGAATCATTAATTGAAATGGACAAGCACTTTTCAATCTCTCTAAGGAATTTCATGGAATTGAACACATTAAATGTAACTTGTTCATCTTTAACTCTTATAGTTAATTTACCTTTTTACACATCAATAAAAGTATGACCTATAGCAAGAAATGGTCTCCCCAATATAATAGACACTTCTTGATCTACCTCATATTCAAGCACGATAAAATCCAAAGCAACATGGAACTATTATCCCCTGTCAAAGCAACCTTCTCAAATTCCCCAAATCTTCTCTTCTTTGTTAAGATTTATTTCATAAACTCACATAATTAGGCTTTTTTCCAACGCTTCCATTAATGGAATGTTGATATGGATTTACTTAAGATCATCAAGAAATCTCTTGAATTGAATATCTAGTTACGGTTTCTAAAATCATCAAGGAAATGGTAGAGGTGATTTTTCTGCTACAAATTTTGTTATGGCAAAGCTGTAGCAATTTAAGCAATAGAATTTTCCGTATTTTTCAGATTCTAATTAGTTTACTCCTATACTTTCTCCTTTTTGTCTTGGAATAAAGTGTGCACTTTCTAATTTATTTCAATACCCACTGTTTTCTCTAACTCCTTTCCATTTTGAAGAGTAATTGCTTTGCAAAATTCCATCCCTTCCATCCTTGGGGTTTCGGTATCACTTGGAAGGGTTTCTTAATGTTGATTTTTAAGCTTATTAGCTAGTTGACCCACTTGATTTCTCAAGTTATACAGATGCAAATTCACTTTGAATCATTGCATCACTCTTGGAAATGTATTTTAAAGGCTCCAAAGAGCTGGATTTCTCATTGGGTTAGCTTATTTGTTACTACTAAAATATCGATCAATACATACACCGATTAGGCATGGAAGGCCTTGCTTGACTATCACCATGATCGTTCCAAGAAGAATTTGGATGGTGCCTCTATCTTGGGTTATATATGCTTGAGTATGGATTATGATTTCAATTCACATTACCCATAAAACATACTAATTCAAGATTATCGGGACAACTATCTAAGACAAAAGAGCTCCACTATAAAAAAACACAAGACACCCTTGAATCTTGGACTAAATTTACACGCACTGTTGAGTTTTGAGCCATCCAAAGATTCACCAAATATGAAACTTGAGCATGTAAGTATTGTGATACCATTTGTGTTATGCACTTTGACTACTACTCTATTGATCGACACATGAATTGTGTTCAATGAATACGTAAGTACACATATCACAACAAGTAATATAATGATAAAAAAAGATCGTTCCTACGGAGATTATATTATTATAAACTAATATTTTTAAACTAAAAAAATGAAAATAAACTTTTTTGTCCTTGATAAAGTTATTTCTCGTTTAACGTCCTTAACTAGATGATAATATCAAGGCCTAAGGTACATCTCTTTATGTCCATTTACTTTTGAGTTTTCTTGGAAATAGTTTGAGTTATGATTTGTTCAATAATATTTTATGTTCTAGCTTAAAAACATGGTTCTTAATTCTCTTATGATGCCATATTGTTTTTTTCTTTTTATACATTTTGGAATTCTTATAAGCACTCCACCATAACTTATCCAATTTACATATTTCTAGATCTCTTTAACCTCTATATTGGACTCTTCTGCTTGCCCACTTAATTGGGGGGGTAGGGAAAAGGTGTGGGGTCTAACCTTGGTGGCACTTCAATAGATGGTTTGAACTTATATCATATCTAAAAATGCTCCATGACAACATTAGGTATACATATGTGAAGCGCATCTTCCAAATAGTTCACACAATCAACAATATCAACCATAGATTTCATAGTTTCAAAATTAAAATCGATTGAGTTGCTTCTTGGTGAGTTTACTCATTATTCATAACATCATGTGTAATAGTCTTAAGTGTGGGAACTCAACAAATTCTTTTAAATTATCATCTATCCTAAAGAATTTACTAGAATTATCAATATCAAGAGGTTTAGATGCTTTAAAAACTTTAAATGTCACTCATTCATCTTGCACTCTTATTGTAAGCTCACCTTTCTATACATTAATGAATGTATTTTTTGGTTGTTAATAATGGACAATCAAGTATGATAGGAATGTTATGGTCATCTTCCATGTCTAGTACAATGAAATTCGTTAGAAACTTGAACTTGTCTACTTTTACTAGTACATCTTCTAGCATACCTGAAGGTCTCTTAATTGATCTATCTACCATTTTTAATGTTACTGAAGTGGGTTTGGCTTTACCAACCCCAATCTTTTGAAAATTGATAATGGCATAAGGTTAATGTTGGAACCCAACTCACACATGCCTTGTCAAAATGGATGTTTTCAATAGTACAAGGGATGTCAAAACTACGTGGATATTTTAGTTTTTTGGGTAGTTTTCTAGCAAGGATGGCACTACAACCTTCAGTTAAGGTTATTATTTTATTATCTCCAAGCCTCACTTTCTTAGATAAGATATCCTTCAAAAATTTGGCACAAGAAAGCATTTGTTCAAGTGCATTTGCAAATGGTATAATTATATGTAGCTTCTTGAACACATCCAAAAGTTTTAAAAGCTACATGTCTAACTTTTGTGTTTGCAGTCTTTGAGGGAAAGGAATAGTAGGTTTTTAGATGTTACTCTTTTTTTGCTGAATTATTTCCTTTCCATTACTCTCTTTATCCACTAATTCTTCTTCATCCTTGTTAATTTCATGTTCCTCCTCATAATATTTAGTCTTATGGTCCTCCTCATCCTTTTAAGTCTCATCTTTCTCCTTTAGAGTTTTACCACTCCTTCAGGCTATAGCGTTACAATGCTCCTTACCTTCTCTTCTTGGGTTTATAATTGTATCATCTGGAAGGTTACCTCGAGGCCTTTCACTTAGAGTAGGGGCAAGTTTTCCCATTTGGTTCACTAAATTTAGAATTGAAGTCTCTTGAGCAGACACTTTTGTATTTACTAATTTGATAAAGTCTTTCATCATTCCCATTAAAGCATTTGTATTGTCCTTAGTAGGTGGCTTATTCTCTTGGACTTATGATTGTTGAAAACCATGTGGTGGAAATGATTGATAGTTGAATTGATTATCACCTTGATTGTTCTTATTCCAAGAGATAAAATTTAGATGTTGTCTCCATCTTGGGTTATATGTGTTTGAGTATGGATTATTGTTTTGATTCACATTACCCATATATAATGTTGATTCAGGATTATTTGGAAAATTATAAAAAAAAATGAACTCCCCCATAAAACACACAAGACACCATTGAATCTAGGATATGGTTTATATCCACTGGCAAGTTTTGAGCCTTCTGAAGATTCACCCAAGATGACACTTAAGTTGTATGTTTCATGATATCATTCACCTTATGCATTCTAGCTACTCTTATTGTGGCTACCATTCTATCCATTGACCATTGATAATTATTGCTAACCATTTTTCAATTAAATCATAAGCTTGATTGTAAGATTTGGCCAACATAACTCCATTAGCAGATGCATCAATAATAGTTCTTGTTTGAGCATTAAGACTATTGTAGAAAGTCTCTATTTGGATAAAATTAGGGATACCTTGTTGAGGACACTTCCTTACCAATTCTTTGAATATTTCTCATGCTTCATTTAAAGATTATTCTTCATATTATTGATAGGAGGTAATGTTATTACTAACCTTGGAATTCTTTATTAGTGGAAAGTATTTCATCAATAATTTCTCCGCCAAATCATTCCAAGATGTAATGGAATCACTTGGTAAAGAGTTTAGCCAAGCTCGAGCATGGTCTCACAAAGAGTAAGAGAATAATCTAAGCCTAAATGCCTATTCAGTCACACCACTAAATTTAAATAAATCTACAACTTCAATAAACAATTTGAGATGCAAATGAGGATCCTCTATTGGTAATACACATAATTGTTCAACTATTTTCTACGTTTGAAACATCACTAACTTTAGTTAAAAACTGATTAGCTTGAATGTTTGGCATTATAATACTTGGATTCAGCCCTTCCAACAAAGGTCTTACATATTGGTTCATAGCTCTATCCCCAACACTCAAAGTACACTCGATTTTGGAATCTAAAGGCAAGATTTCTTCCTCAAAAACTCTACTCATGCAATAGACTCAAATATATTTCTAATAGCACTAAAAGAAATGTCTAAATTTAAAATAAATGAATAACTAAAAAAACTAAATAAATTAAAATTAAATATAAAATAAAGAAAAATAAATTAAAAAAACAACTAAAATAATATAAAATAAAATATTCATTTCTAATATTTATAATCACTAACAATGACACCAAAAATTGATCGACACACGAATTGTGTTCAATGAATACACAAGTATACGTATCAAAAAAGGTAGTATAATAATAAGAAAATATCGTTCACATAGAGATTATATTATTAGAAACTAATTTTTTTAAACTAAAAAAAATAAAAACCAACTTTTTTTGTGTTTAGGAAGCAAAATTAAAAGAACTAAAAATAAATAACCATAATTAATTACCACATATTTGGAAATTAAGAAGATATATGAGAAAATATATAAGAATATTTAATCTCTCAATTTTCTAAACATGTTAATCACTAAAATCCCCCAATATAATTATCAATAATTATATGATCAATTGAATCTAACCTAGCATGTATTTCTCTCTCAAGTAAATTATACACCATATAGTAATTAACCTAATCACACTCTCATGTCAATTAAATTGCATAGTACTTATTAAGTTCATCAATTATGGATCGCATACATAAGAATCATAAATCTCTACTTTGAAACTACTCAAATCTATTTAATTGTCTATATAGGTTAATTGCTGGCCAAATAATTAATATCATAAAAATTAGATTAAATAATATAATTAAATTGAAATCATGATTGGGATAAAATATTAAATTATCATATGTTGAAATTTGGTTTCATAAGATCCCTATTATTTTATTTTTGTATCTCTTTTTGAATTTTTTTATTTTTGTCTCTTCTTGGATTCAAAATCTTATAAAAGTTAAGTTAATTTCGGCTCATTAGGATTTATAGGGAAATTAAGGGGTAAATTAGGCTTATGTGGAATCTGGACCGTTATATTAACTTTAGATGAAGGCTTGAGATGAAAAAAGGAAAAATTAGTAGTGCCAGCCAATAGGAGCGCACCACGTGGAATGAAGAAAAGGCATAGACAATTAATGCATGACACATGGGATTAACCATTGATAATTATTGCTAGCTATTTTCTAAAGAAAATGATAAGCTTCATTGAAAGACTTAGGTAAGAGAGCTCTAATAGTAGATGCATCAATAATGGTTCTTCTTTGAGTATTGACACCATTGTAGAAAGTCTCCATTTGGATCTAATAAGGGATACCATGGTAAGGACACTTCCTTAGGAACTATTTGAATCTTTCTGATGCTTCATATAGAGATTCCCCATCATTTTATTAGTAAGAGGTAATGTCATTTCTAAGCTTGGCATTCTTTTTTGGTGGGAAATATTTCATCAAGAGTTTCTCCACTAAATCATTCCACGTAAGAATGGAATTAGGTGGTAAAACAATTAGCCAAGCTCAAGCATGGTCTTACAAAGTATAAGAGAACAATTTGAGCCCATAAGCCTACTCAATCACACATCCAAACTTGAATGAATCACTAACTTCAATAAATAGTTTGAGATGCAAATAAGGATCATTTATAGGCAACCCACTAAATTGCCCAACTGTTTATGACATTTGAAATATCACTGGCTTTAGATCAAACTGATGAGCTTGAATGTTCAGCTTTGTATTACTTGGATTCAACCCTTCCAATATAGGTAATGCATATTCATTCACAACTTTGTTCCTATCATCCATTAAAGGAATCCAGTTGTTTAAATTCATCTCATTATTGTTTCTTTCCACTAGATTTTCCATTTCTTCCACTTGGACAAAACCTTGTTATTCTTTTCTTCTTAGCCTCAAAGTACGCTTGATCTTGGGGCTTATAGGCAATAAATATCCTTCACAAAATCTACTCATGCGATGGAGTCAAATACCTACCAAAGAATACAAAGAAGATATGAAATAGACTGAAAAATAAAAAATCAATTTCTAATGTTTACTATACCGGACAACGGTGCAAAAAAATTGTTTTTCAAAAAGTGTGCAATGGGTACTATACAAGTGTACATTTTGTAATCAATAATATAATGATAAGAAAAGATCATTCCATAGAGATTTTAAAATTAGAAATTAATGTAAAAATTAAGAAGTAAATATCAATTTTGTGTGTTCAGTAATCAAAAATAAAAGAACAAAAAGTAAAATAGCAAGCAACAAGTTGAGATAACTAAGTAATAGTCAAATTTAACTCAGAAAGAGAAATAACAAAGAATTCAAGTGACTTAGATGGCTAGGATTGAAAATGAAACAAGCTATTGCAATTAGTGCACAATTGCTACATAAATGTTATGGCAAAGCTACAACAAATTATACCAGTAACCACAATTCAATAAATTACAATGGATTCTTCCAAGTCTACTATGTTTATACCTCTTAAGTTTCAATTAAACATATTCCTTTGTAAACTTGACCTTGAAAATGTCATTACAAGCACTAATTCTTTTGGTTTATGTGAGATGACTATATATTCCTATATTAGTTGCAAAATTACTTTAATCCTTAGACTTAAGCTAAACCCATGATGAGTGCTCAAAAATCACTAAAATTACCATGATTTTATGCACATTAATTGATTAAAAATATATATATTTATATGTTTTATCATATATTTATATAAATTTGTCTTTTTCGGAATCACGGGTATTTTTATTGTTTTTCAGGTATTTTCACTTTAAAACGTAACTTAAAGACACAAATAGGAATACTGGAAGCAATACATCACAAATATATTAATAAATAAATGGGGAAAGGTCAAAAAATATAGAAAAATTGGACAAAATGGGTCAAAAATGTCAAAAAGGAGAAAATCGCACTGCCCAGCTGCGTCGAGCCCCGCGCGTGCCAGCGCCCAGCCGCGCGCAGCACGCACCGTGTCCCAGTTCCGCACGTGTCTCTCATGCTCCCACGCGCGCCCGTGCGCGCAGCGCTTGCCTTCCGCACGCACCCCTGCGTGCCCAGCTGCCCTCCGCGCGCGCCGCTGCCCATTTCGCCCCATTTTTGCGCACAGCCGCCCCATGACGTCAGCAATTGCACTCCACGTTTTCACAATTTTTTAACATTTTTCCCCCACTTTTTCTCTCCATCCTCACCTATAAATACCCCACTTCTCTTCACTTCTAAACACACTTCTCTCTTCTTTCTTTCTCTCCATTTCTTAGTTTTTAGTTTTTTAGTTTTTAGTTAATTTCTCTTAGTTTTAGAGTTCTTCCCTTTTTGGGAAGAACTAGTTATGTTTTTGTAATTTATTAGTTTTTTTATTCAATAAATGGGAGTGCAAATTCCGCTTAGAGGTTTTCCAACAACGGGAATAGCATCAAAGTTCTGTAAGGATTTTATTTTCTTTACAGTTATTTTTTATGCTTTATTCTTACATGTTATATTTAATTTGTCTGTGATTAAATTTAACTCTGCTGGCTGTTAGTAAACATAATGTAATAATAACGTTGTTATGCTTGCGAAATATTAAATAGGTAAAAATCTCTAAAATGAATTGATTTTATTTTTATTCAAGATTTTATATTAAGAATTTTAGAGAGAAATATATTATTTTTCATTACAAACTTAAATCTGAAAATTAGATTTTAAGGTTTAGTAAAAAAAAAATTTAAAAATTTTAAAAAAATTTAAGATAAAAAAAAATAATAATAAAATAAAAAAAACTTAAATAAATTTTAAATAAAAATAAAAAATAAAAAATTATAAAAATAAAAAAAATAAAAAAAATAAAAAAAATTAATTTTTATTTTTAATTTTTTATTTAAAATCTTAATTTTTTTTAAATAAAAATAATAATAAAAAATATATAAAAAAATTTCAATTTTTATTTTTATTTTATTTTCTTTTACCTTTTTCAATTTTTTTTTTCTCTTTTCTTTAAATATTTTTTTTTCTCTTAATTTTTGATTTAACTTAATTAAGTTAGATTTTTTCAAACTTAATTAACTTAGCTTTTTAATTAACTTAGATTTTTCATTAACTTAATTAACTTAGATTTTTAGTTTACTTAACTTAATTAACTTAGCTTTTTAATTAACTTAGATTTTTTTTATTAACTTCACTTTTTAATTAACTTAGATTTTTTTTATTAACTTAACTAACTTAGCTTTTTAATTAACTTAACTTAATTAACTTAGATTTTCTTTTACTTAATTAACTTAAATTTTTACTTAACTTAACTTTAATAACATGAAAAGTAAAGATCTAAGGGAGTTCTGTCTAGGAGACTAGTTCTTAGAAGCCTTTGTGCCACTAGTCTTTCCTAGAAACGTTGTTCTGTCTAGGAGAATGGTTTTTAAGCATATATAGGAATCAAACATTAAAAAAAACTTGAATAACTAACATATTTTCACTATAACAAAGCATATATATCATAAAAAGAAAGACTACTTCAATTTATTCATTCACAATCCTAACTAAAAGATATTTAGCTCATTATGCTCCCTTAATTAATTACCAATTTAGAGATAAAAACATCCATGTCAAAATCTATAAATTAAAGAGGATATATTTTAGAAAAAAAGAGTTGAGAAAACCTAACAAAGTAGCCTCTTATCTATACTTTTCCTTAGTTGAACTCCTCCTTGAAATTCCTTGCCAAAATTTTCTTGATTGCCCTTCCTTTGTGTTCATTTTGTCTCTTTTTCAAGGAAGAAAAAATGATGTAAAATTTTAGAGAAAGCAATGATAAGTGCTCAAAAGCACTTAATATATCACGATTTTATGCATGTTAAATGATCATATAGATTTATATTTTCTTGTTTTAATATCATTTTATGAAAATCTATTTTTCAAAATCACATATATATTTTGTTATTTTTCAGGTATTTATTTTATTTAAAAAGATTCAACTTGAAGAAATTTACTTGAAGTACTCCATTACAACTTAGATGATTAAAATAAAATATGTGTAAAGCATTACATATATCTTAAAATTTGAAAAAGGAAATACAAAAAAAAGGTTCTAGGTGATGTAGATTGAAGTGTGTTGTGGCATAAAAATATTGTGAACTATGGTGTCAGGCAAAAGGGAAAAATCAAATGTGTCTTAGATATGATGTAGGCTACGGTATGAAAACATTGTGTGATGTGGTGTGAGTATAGTGGATCGTGCCCAAAATCATGTATAGGTTGTGTATGTCATGGTGTGGAAAAAATGTATACCATGGCACCAAGCTAATTTTTTCATATTTTTCTCCTTTCCTCACCCTATAAATAAGACCCTATTTTTATTGTAAAAATAAAAATCCAATAATCTCTTAATCCTTTATATTTATTAGTTTTTTAAGCTTTTCTATTATTAGTTTAAAGTTCTTATCTCAATTGAGAGTTGAACAAATCTAATTTATGTAAAAGTTTTAGTTTCAATACAATAAATAGCACAATAATTTTGTTTGGAGGTTTTCCAAAATGGAAGCAACTCTAAAGAATTCTGTTGAATTATTTTTAACTGTTTAGATAATCTCTAAGTGTTCTTTTACAAGCTATGTTTACTTAATTGATCATTTATTACACTATGCATGTTTAGCTATAAAAAGTATGGGATATTAGAAATATTGTTATGCTTGTGAAATATTAAAGTAGGTTAATTAGTGCTTAAAAAGCACTAAAATTACCATGATTTAATGTACTTTAATTAATTAAATATATTTATATTTGTATGATTTTATCATATTTTTATATAAATTGGTCTTTTTGGAATCACGGGTATTCTTATTATTTTTCAAGTATTTTCATTCAAAAATAACTTAAAGACTCGAATAAAAATACTGGAGGAAATACATCACAAATATGTTGAGAAAAAATGAGGAAATGTCAAAAAGATGGAAAAATTGGACAAATGAGTCAAAAATGTCAAAAAAAAGCCAAAATTCTATACATTGCTGCCTATTCATGATGAAGTCCCACGCACGCCCAACACACACCCAGCACATGCTCACACACAGCCATCACAAACCAACACACACCTAGCACATGCCCACGTATAGCTATCACACTCCCAGCACACTATGCAGATTTTCGTGCCCGCCAGTACATGCTTGTTCTTGTCTCACACGCGCCCGTGCACCAAACACCCGTTTGTCTCGATTCTCGCCCCCACACACGTGCCAACCTGTCCAAACGTGTCCAAAAACAATTTTGAAAATATTTTCCCTCCGTTTTTGGTCTTTTCCTCACCTATAATAAGGGGCCTTAGGATATTAGTTAATTAATATTAAAAAAATAATTTTGGCCCTCTTAAGGACACTTTCATACCAAAAAGATAAAATCAATAAATATCATTTTATATATTTAATAACCTAAATAATATGAGCAAGAATAATTAACTCAATTATTATATCCATAAATGCTCCACTATTATGAATGATAAAAATTGGATTATTTTTTATTGAATCACATTTATGTTTATTTTTTTTTATTAGATTAGGAAACACAAAAACCAAAATATCATAACAGGATGTTGAGGATTTAATTTTGTTTTTAAAATTTTGAAAAATAAATTAAAAACCACTTATATTCCTTCCTAAGATCGACTTTGAGAGTATACTTATCATTTTCTATAAAATGATTCGTATACTTGCAAGAGTTTTACAAATATAAAACTAAAGTATTCACAAGATTGGAATTCCCAATTTTTTTCATCACAATTAAAACATTTTTAGATTATGAATTAAGTTTAATTTCTTCATCAAGATTTAAACAAAATTTTGTTGAATAAAAGTATATCTACATAGTATTTTTCATAATAAACAAGAGAGTTAGATTTATGATTTAATTATCTTGATCTAATTTAGAGTAGTGCTTTTAAATATTTGATCTATATTAATTGTATAGTTAGAGTGAAAATTCTATTTCAAAGATTTTTACAAGAATTACTATATAAAAATATATCAATGACATATTTTTAGTAGTAGTTTTAAAATTTGAAAGTTAGGTTCAAGATACTTAAATCATTAACTTAACTTAGACACCTTGATACGAGTTTAAATTGTTAGACATGACTGAAGGTGGTAATTGAATGGTCCGTTAATATTTTCAAATTAGCTACTCACTCTATCATACAATATATGTACAATTTATACATTAGTCATTTCTCTAAAAAATGAATATCTAAAAAAACAAAAGATAAAAGAAAAATAAAAAACAGAGAAAAATTAATAATATAAACTACATGTTTACATCCTATTATACTTCGAAGTTGTAAGAATTAGTTAAATACAAAGAAAAAAATTTATGAAATAATTCCTCAAGAAGTTATTTGCATTTTCTTCATCTCTTAGAAGGTATTACTTGAGAATTTTTATTTGATGAATTTTATTAATGTATGAATGTAATATGTTATTTCTTTATAAAATATTTTCATTTGATTACTTTAGTAACTTGCAACTATTTTATGAATTAGGATAGTAAATTGGAACTATTTTATGAACTAGGGTACTCAATAGAACAACTTATCGAACATGGATACTAAATTGGAACTTTTCAAGAACATGGTGGAAAATGGGTACCAATTGCTAAACTTAGGAACCACTATAGTACCAAATCCCAAGAACTTGGTGTACATATTTTTTATATTTATAAATTAGTCATAAGTGCATGATTCCTTGTAGAAAATGATAAGTATACTTCTAAGGCCGGTCTAAACAAGAATCATGTGATTTTTAAATAATTCAAAAAATTCCCAAAATCGAAATTAAAGACATAAACACCATGTCATGATTGTTTGGGTCTGAGAAATCTAATCTAATGAAATAAAAAGTAAAGATACATTCAATAAAACAATTGGAAAATAAACATTTAAATTCAATGGAGAATTTATGGGACATATTAATTAATTAATTATGCTTACTCAAAATTAATTATATCATTAAAGATATAAATTAAAATTATTGATTTTTTTTCTTTTATGTATGAAAGTATCCAAAGGCATGGATCATTTTCTTTATTAATTAATTAAACTTTAACTTAACACCTTTGTTGAGACAACAATATAAATTTTAATTAAATTATGTTCCTTTTCTAAGAAATTACTAGACCATTTAATTTTCTACTTTCGTTCGAGCCAACAATTTCAACTTTCATCAAGGTGTCAAAGATAGATTAATGATTTAAGTATTTGAAAAATAACTTTCAAATTTTAAATCTATTATGAACAATATGTCATTAATATATTTTTCAATAATACATCTTATAAAAATCCTTGAAATAGAGCATGACTCCATATAAGATTTAGATAGTAAATATCTAATTTTCAAGAGTGTTATTCTAAATCAGATTTAGATAAGTAAATCATAAATCTAACTCTCATATTTGTTATGAAAAATACTGAGTCGGTTTACTTTTCTATAACAAACTTCTATTTAAATCTTCATGAAGAATAAAACTTAATTCATTTTATAAAACAATTTACCTACTTTAATATTTCACAAGTATAACTACATTATTAATATCCTATATTATGTATTGCCATACATGTTTTAATAAATTATCAATAAATTAAAGATAGTATGTAAAACAATACATAGAGATAATTTGAAAAGAATACATTTAAATTATACATCAATTGTATCCTTACAGAATCCCAGTATCTATTCTGTTCTGGAAAACCTTTAAACAAATTGTCAACCCTATTTATTTAATTGAAAATAAAGCGTTTAGAGAAACTATATTGCCATACATGTTCTTGATATTTTTAGTTAATTTTAGCGGAATAAATTAATATTTACTGTTCATTTAAAGGAATATATTTTTAAGAAAATTAAAAAATTTGAATCGAAAACGTACTTAATTGCAAATATATGCCTGGAAATATAATTTGAATTAAAATCGGGCTTAATTATAATTAAAAAAAATTTAAAAGTTAATTTAAATTAGTAAAGGGCTTAATTGCAATTAAAGAAAGTTTAAAAGTTAATTTGAATTAAATTGGAGGGCTAAAATGCAATTAAGGAAATTTATTTTCTACGCAGGAAAAAGAGGCCACGCACGGAATCACAATCGCGCGACACCAACCGTGTGATCAGGCAACGAACGGCTATGATGAGGTGAGGGAAACTAGATGCGACAAAAGAGATTGGATGTGGGAATTCAGGTGCACGTTCTCGACACTAAGTGGGGCCCACCTACCGCACAGGCTGGCGTGCTAGGTAGGACCCACGTGTCTTCTATGCGTCTGCGAAAAGGCATGATCCCATGCAACGCAGTCTACATAATCTTTGTGTGCCTATCCATCCTACAAATGATACAATGCCACGTGCACCTATCTAGCTGCGCCTTTGTCTTCCTCATGTCTCGTGCGCCATGATTTCATGTAGCGCAATCACATGCAACCGATTCCCTCCCCCAATGAAATTATGCCACATGTCAATATTAATTCTTTCAGCCAATCATATGCTGACACGTGGCATGCAGATTGAATTAAAAAAAATTAGAAACGGTGCCTTCTGTTTTTATGTCTTCCATGTGTATGTTAAAATAATAATTTCGATATCCTCATTTTTGTACGCATGGATGTGTAATTAAAGAAAAATGTCTCCCATGCTTAATAGTTTTGATGTATTTATTTGGAGCTATAAATAAGGCATTTAATGCCAGAAAGAGGAGTTTTTTAGTTTTGGTTTTTGGGGTTCGTTTTTAGTAGACTTGGACTGTGGAACACGTAGAAGCCATTTTTGGCTTCTGTTGTGTTCTGCGTGTGCCAAAAATTTAGGAGCATAAATGTTTTAACTTTCTTTGTGTTCTTGAGCGAATATTCCTTAAGTGTTGCAATTTAATTTTTATTTATGAAGTAATTTAATTTTTCTAGGGTTGCGTTTTATCTAAATTTATGAAGCTTGAGTTTTTAAATGATTTATAAGACTTTTAATTTGTTTATTCTATTTGTGCTTAATGTTTTTGATTATTGGAAAATTTATCAAATGATCTGTGGCACTTAAATAAACTTGGAAGAGGCATTTTTGTGTATATTGCTCATGGATAGAATAACATGTATATATGAAGGATAAGAATATACCTTTATCGTATGTGTGGCCATTTGAGAACTTAGAACGTAATGATTCTTGGTGAATTTAATTCTAATAGGAATATAGTGATTTAATTTAGCGAGGTGTGTCTATACGGAGCTCTGGAGAGATGTATGGATAAAATTAGAAGTTCTGGGTTGACAAATTAAATTTACAAAAAATATAAATCAAGAGAAAATGATATGATTCGAGTGGATTAATTTGGTGAAAACTGCAATCCTAGAATTTTTTTTATTTTGTTATAAAAATCTTTTCTTAACTTGTTCCAATTAATTATTATTTTGGATAAAATCAGAGTGAAATAATTTCAGTACTCAACAAACTATAGTGACAAATCTCCGTGGGAATGATACTTTACTTATCAAATTTTATTACTTATGACCGTGTATACTTGCACGTTTTTATGTTCTCTAAAAGAGACAACACATACTTTCATGTATTATTCTTTGAGTGTTGATCAATTAAATCATTTGGAAGTTAAAATACTAAAAAACAATAAAACATGCTTGTGATTTCAAAAAGATTGATATTTTTTAAAAGATAATAAAACTTTGCAAATACAAATCTATTTTATCATTTAAAATACATAAATTTATGATATATTAAGTGCTTCTAAGCCCTCATCACAATCATCAAACACTTAGGTTTCTCTAGTGGACAAGTTTAAGTCTCATGAGGGCTTATGGAGTTATACCTATGAACCACAAATTTAAAATGAATAAAACATACATATAGCACATAAACAAACAAAATAGAATTTAAAACAAAGTAAAAATAATAAAAAAAAAATCATGTTTTTAATTTGTTATAAATATATAATTAAAATCCATAGCATAAGTTATTTTAATATTCAAGATATTCATAGTTTACTATAATAATTAGTTGAAAATTATTTTCATATTCAAATAAAAATGTACTAGTATTAAATTTTCACAATTTAAGTTTTTGGAATCTAAATTTGCTTCGACTCTAACCTTACAAGGCATACTCTTAATAGCATTGATCCTATTAGTTCAAGCACTC
This sequence comes from Hippophae tibetana, assembly GCA_037013495.1. Classification (NCBI taxonomy): domain Eukaryota; kingdom Viridiplantae; phylum Streptophyta; class Magnoliopsida; order Rosales; family Elaeagnaceae; genus Hippophae; species Hippophae tibetana. The sequence goes on from CM072805.1 coordinate 5,594,754, forward strand.
ATTCAAAGGTATTTGTGATGTATATAAATGAGCTAGTAGTTTCTCATATGTTTCAAGAATAAAAGATTCACATTGGTACAAAATATTGATCTCATGACACTAATCAAATAAAAGGATTTATAAAGAAATTAAATATTATTTTCATGCATCAATCAAATTTATCAAATAAAAATTTCAATATGCCTTTGGGTCATAGTGTTTATTTACTATTTATTTTTCTCTTTTTCTTATTTTTATTTCTCTTTTTTAGAGATATTCCTTTGGGTCACAATTTTGTAGATATGATGAGTGGCTCATTTTTTCGCTTTTTCTTTTTTATTGGTTTAAGTAACCTCATATATTCCTCTTCTTATAGAATTCATGCATGAATGAAGAGAATGGTATATACTTTCAATTTCTACTTGAGTCATTTTATCTAAGCAATAAAAATAAATATATGGCATTTTATTAGATCTAAAAATTGTAGCACTCAATGCAAAAACCTATAGAAATCATTTAGAAATTTATAATTGATAAGAAGAGTGTTTAAAAGAGTAGAAAAACATATTATCACTTAGAATGGGAATATAATGGCTTAAAATATTTTCACAAGGTAGTCTTTACTATTTGATTCCTAAACACTGATTTTGAGTTCATTACAATTTCAACATTTTATCATGAAATATATATTATGAAAAAAACTAACTAATTATCATATTATTCCATGAAATTTTCAAAAAATTAATCTAATAGTGCTAAGACTTAATCATTTACTTAAAATTAACTAAAATACATGATAATTTTGTAAGAAAAAATTTAAAATTAAACTACAATTCCTAAAACCAATAAAAATAAATAAAAGAACATAAAAAGTAAAAATATAAACAATGTAAAAATGTGAACATATGTTTAAATAAAAAATTTAAATGAGCTCAATATATAGTGTAATTTTCCTCAACCCCAACCTAAAACTTACAATGGCCTCGATTCTAACAATTGTATATTTAAATTTACAAAGATAAAATGTTTACTCCTTACAAATTTCAACAAACAGTTATAATTCTAACAATTTTTAAATAATATGGTTAATATAAATAGGAAATAAAAAAACAATTAACATAAAACAAAAGTTCTGAATATAAAATAAAGAAAAATACATAAAAATTCTAGATTAAATTTAGAGCTCCTTCTCCATGTTATCCAAACCTTTTTCTTTAGGTTTTTATTAGGATCTTTTTAGAAGGGTAAAGGTGAAATAATAATGAAGATACTTGGGTGCTACTAAATGGTTTATATCTACCTTGAGATAACTTAGTTGCAACTGATTCATTTCATACATCAACCTGTTGTGATTCACCTGATTACGATGATGTTGAATCAGGAATGCAGCTTGTTAGGCAATATAAGCTTGCTGGTATTCTTCTATGTAACTCAATCTTTCACCAAAATTATGAAATTTCTCTTTCATAGACAATTTTGATGAAGGAATGGCCCATTTTTCTCTTGGAAAAATTTTCATATAAGAAGTGAGTTCATTAAAAAATGTTAGGTTCATTAATTCTCTAGGTTGTAAAATAACATCACCTTTTGAGTGAGTTACCCCCACTTTCTTACATAAAGCAGTAACTAATTGGGGGGAAAAGAAACTCAAATAGTGAGTGTTTGTAGAGAAATTTATCATGTAATTAATTATATCACATACATCTATAGGAATCTTGGATATAATTTCATATAGTAAAATTGTCTTATCTCTATCAGCAGAATTGTAATGCCTGGTGGGCATTAATCACAAACATACAAAGTATTGCCAAATACGAGCAATATTATCCAAATACTTTTCTTGAAATCCTTTATGTTTACCATAAGTATATATCAATTCAACCTCTTGTATTGATAAGGTCTCAATTACTATAGTATAATCAGAATTATCTAAATAATTTTCATATTCACCTTCCCCAATATTCACCAAATAATAATGAGCGTTTATAACCTCTAGCCAAAATGGGACTAGTACATCCCATACTTTCACTACATTGTCAACAACATTAGGAACATTGACATAGAATTCCCAAATAATGGATTCAATATTAGTACCAAGTTCTTTTAAGAGCTTTTTCCATCCAAAAACTATTATGACATCCATAATTCCCTCATGTCCAGTCTCAAATTTCATTCCCTTCTCTAGCATATTTTGGCTTCATAACTTGAAATTTTGGTCCCATCATACACTTTAGAAGTTGAAGTCTCCTTTCCTTTACTAATCCTACTTCTTTTTTGTGCCATTTTCAAAGAATTAACAATATAAAAAAATTCAAAGGTTCACAAACAATTCAGATAACGATACAAACTTTTTACTAATATTTTCCTTCCCTTCTTTATCCTAATTAGGGTTTGAAACTCTTAATAAAATTCACAAAATTATCAAAAATATTTATAGAATTTGATTTAACAGCTTAAATTCTAAAAATTTATGAATACTTACTTGTATTGTTGTGGATTGAAGAAAATAAAAGACACCCCTCTTTGAAGATGAAGATTCCTTGATATTGTTAATGGTTTTTGAAAATTTCTTCATTGAATGGGTAGCAAAATGGTTAGGAAAGTGTTTTTCGTGAGAGATTTGAAAAATTATTGAAGAAGGTGGGATTTTTAAGGGTATTGAGGTGTTTGGTGGGAGAGAAAGTTAGGGTTTGTGAAGTTTTTGATCGAAAATGAGTGTGTTTTCGGGTGGGGGAGGTTTTTCAGTCCAAAAATTGTACATGGATCGTTGTGTAGTACAAAATGCCACAACACCAGTATTTGAACTTCAATCTAATTTTACATAGAAACCCCATGTTGTATGATGCTTATTTTCGCAAGTGTACGAATCGTTCAAGTAATAAAGTGTACAAAAAGTACGGATATCGAACCCACAAGGAATGGCGTTACTAAGTACCGAAATTGACTAACCCTAATTTTATTTGAAAACCGAATTGTTGAAATTGTTTTAAAAGCAAATTAACTTAAAACTAAATGCAAATAACAAAATTTAATGTTGTTCACAAATGATTAAAAATGCTAAGGCATTTGATTTCGCTAAATCAATTCAATCTGATTTCAAGTCATGTTATATGAGAATCAAAGCTAAAAGTGATGGTTGAAAAACCCAAACTTATCTAATACTCTCTCTCAAGTTATATTAGAATTACTTATCTATGAAAACCAACTATATTTCTATGAAGATTTAATCACAAATAAGCACATTACGATTTATGGAATTTCTAGAATAACCACATACATCATGCATTAGGTGTCAAACTCGCATTCAACATACAGTATTTATCACAAGAAGCATTCATTACACATCTCCTCTCGATCTCAATATAATGCAACAAATCATCTAAATCTTGATCAGAAATTTAAAAGCATTAAGCATGGAAATAAATACTCAACTTGAAAACAATGAATTCATATAACAATAACAAAAGAAATCAGATTTCCTTGATTTAACTACATCATAGCCTTAGTAAAAACGAATTAGTTCATAACGGAAATAAGAACAACCATTATTTCAATTGAATCCATGAATAACAAAACTGAACAAATTGCAGAATATAAATGCTAAGGAGAAGAGATGAAAAACTCTAGAAGATGAAGACTTGGTAGCAACAAAGGTGAAGATCCTTCAAGTTTCTCCAAAAATTCTTTCTCTCCTCCAAAAAATGGTTTTGAACTCCCATTTCTGCCGTGTCCCCTTTCTTCATCATATTGTATATATAGATCTAGGGTTTGGGGGGTAATTTTGAAACAAAACAACCAAAAAAATGTGTTTTTGGACGAAACTCGCCGACGGCGACATTAATCTCGCCGCGGCGAGATTTCTGGAAAATAATTTTTTTGGTTTTCCGATTTTGGCCGGCGGCCAAATTAATGTGGCCGGCGGCTAGATGCATTTGGCCGGTGGTGAGATGAATTTACCAAAATTTGTGCTCTCGGGAAGATTTTTGCCCAGCTTTCCGTAGGATTTTCGTCGGCGGCGGGAGTTCTAAATTTTGAAACTTTGTTTTCTTTTTATTTTCACTCAATCCCGATCATTGAACTTTGTCCCAAACTTCTCCAAAATCATGATTTTACCTGAAATTGCACTTTAAACACGAAATACCCGTGAAATGACATTTGTGGATTAAATAATCAAATAAACGCACTTTTCACATAATTATCAACATTTAAATCATAACAAAAATGCAATAATTTGACTCTTATCATTGTAGTGCAAAATAAAATCATGCCATGGTGTGAAACCAAAAATTTTTAACAATAAGTTTTATGTTACTCCCTCCCTTTTTTTATTCTTTTAAATATTATCATTTTATTATATTATTATAATAATATAAAAATCACGCAAAAATCTATATTTAAATTAAGAGAATAAAATAATAAATAGAAAACATTTTTCTATGATATGAGAATTAATTTAAAATAAAATAAAATAACAGGCTACTTTCCATTTAGGACTTTATTTATTGTCTTTAGTGAGATGTTTTCTTGGGGGATTTCATCATTTTACAAACTCAATATTCCCATATTATTGAGTTTTATTTTCTTTATGGCTTTGTAACTATTCCATGCCTTGCTTCTACAAGTGCTTACTTAGCTACTCCATCTACACTTTTGATACGAAACATGCCAACTTGTGACGTAACGCGTAAGAAAAATTAGTTCCTATGACCATTCTACTATAGATTTTGATGGAAACTACAACCCAACACCAATAAAGAGATGTAAACCTTGGTATGAGGAAGACGTCATAATCAAGGAATGGAGACTTGATTGATAAGTCAAGGTCTGAACACCACTGAGATATCTGATAAGTTCAAAAAGTTTTTCAAAGAACTAAAGAGAAAGTTTACTCTCACAATTTTGATATGAAATATTCTGCTTTTTATTGAATTGAAAAGGCCTCTTTATAGGCTATTTTATGCCTTACACACCCATATAAGAAAGGGAAAATACTAAAACTAGAAAAATGAAGCATAATCTAAAGGAAATGTTTAGGTTCTTCCGCTTTTAAGCTACGTGCCCAAAATGGTAAAGAATCAACCAGATTTATTTCCTTCCAAATCATGCCCAAAATCGCTCAAAATTGTAAAGAATCAACTAGATTTATTTCTCTCCAAATCATTCACCCAAGATTAGAAAAAAGGAAACTAAACTAAATGGCACATGGCTTATTTATGTGATCTATAAATTAAAAAAAATCCCACATACTATTCAAATTTAATCCACTTATTATTTCAAATTTCCTTGCTAGATTATTCTAGAATTTGCAGCATGTTTACACATATTTTATGGACATGTGGGCTTTCATCCATAAGCTTACACGAATTGGCTTGAACGTAAATTTCTTGCATCAGCCGATTTAAAGCATCCTTGAATCTCTTTGCTCGTGCTCTTGTAATTGGACCAAAACATATTTCAAGCAGGTTCACACTCCATTTGGTAGCCATATTTCCATCAAATTCCACCTTTTTAATGAAACCCTCCATAGATTCTAACCTTTGATTAGTTTGATATTAGTTGTTGCTTAGTGGGTTTTCTGAAACTAATTTTGGCTATCCATTTTTTATTTTTTTACTAATGCATGATTTGTTTCTATAGGTATGTATCATATTCAAGAAGCAAACCAAATGGTTGAGGAGTTTATACTTACTGTTAATGTTGTAGTTGGTGAAAAGAGTAAAACTTATTTATTTTGTTGTTGTTCACTATGTGTATGTGGAACAGTTTTGTTGAGGTAAAACTGGTTTATTTTTAAGTGGGCATTAGTGGTCAATTCGGTGTTGGCTTATGTTTGTTAGGATTAGAGCATTAATACCTTGTCGCAACTGAGGCCTTGGAGATAATCTCTATATCATCTAGACATGTTTGTTACTGCAATCATATGACCTCTTTCCATGGTTGAAATGTATTGATCTGTTATGTTTTTTAATAAATGAAATCATATTTAGAACATCTACTATTAAATAAATGAAGGTTATGGGTGATTACCTAGCTATTTATGAATTTCTTATTTTTTGCAATATGCAATGTAGCCTCATGATTGTTTCGAGCCGTAAGGTAGATGAACTTTGTTTATTGATTTATACAGAGATTGTTTCCAATTCCTTGCCTTTTGAAAGAGCTCCTCTGCCAAATGTACTTGTATATGCAGTCGATCAATCTAGTTACGGTGCAGTTGAGGTCAGTTCTTATTATCAGGTACTCTTATTTCATTAAATTTTCATAATTTTCCTTCTCAATTGTTTCTTAGTTGCCAAATAATCCGCAGTATGAATTATCTATTTACTTTACTTTTTTGTATAGGAAATAGTACCATCATAGTTGCAGTCGAATATTCCTGACAGTGCATATGATGAAAACTATCAGCAACCTATTACTTCTTCATATGGAAGATATGGTGCTACATCTCCATACTAGCCTGCCACACAACCCAATATGTTCGTTCCCTCACACGCTCCTCAAGTTCCTCTGGTATATTTATTTATCTATCTGATTTACTCTTGGGAGTTACTTGGTATGTCTAAAACTAACCATTTGTTTAGGTTAGCAAATTGGTTAAGTTCTTGTTAATAAGAATTTTCCTTTTCATCGTCTCACATGTGCTTAATTTATATTGTTACATCTCTTTATTTTTTTGTTGCTTAGAGTTTTATACCTTGATTTTATTTCTGGGTTTTGGTATTAACTTGTCATGTCTATTATCAATACTGAAACTATGGAAGTTCTCTTAGCATTATGTTTCGAGAAGTTTTGCATTTCTGATAATTTTTATTGTTATCAGAAGCTAGTTGTAGTGTCCGTTATTTTTTATAATATAATTTATGAATTATGTTTAACTTTTAATAATTTAGGATTAAAGTAAGTTTTTTAATTTAGAGACTTTTGTTTTAAAGAATGTAAAGTTTAGGACCAAAGAAATTGTTCAGCTTTTGACAAATAAATAATATATAATATATTATCAATATTTGATGCATGATTCACTTTTATATGCAGATATACCATGTTATTCAAGAAGTGTTGAGGCTTTATCCAATAGTCATAGCAAGCTATGCAAGATGTCAAGTTTGGTGATATCGTGGTCCCAGAAGTTTTTAATATTTAATATGGTTTGCTAGAGCTACATCAAAATAAAGAAGGAAAACAAGGTACAACAATACTACATTATTTAATATTATTTGTGTCATAAATATAATATTTCTTTAAATTTTAATAAAGTTTAATTAATGATCTTTAATCTATTAGTTTAAATGATTTTTATGCCTTAATAGTGTCATATAAAATTATGAACAATGATGCTAACAAATTCAATCTTGAAAGGTTTGCAAATGGAGTATTGGGCTTGAAGTGTCCATGGGGTTTTACTGCAATTGGTCTTAGTGCTCGAGTGGGCATAGGTAGAGCTTTGTTTCAGCAGACAATTTGATTAGCTATATTAGTAAAAACAATTATGTATATTTTTATGAGTATTGGAACATTTTAATTAGCTAATTATATTAAGATTTTATTATGTTTAGTGTATCTATTAAACTCTTAATTAATGTAATATTCCACCCTCTTAAGTTTAATATAATTTTTTTAATTTATTTTAATTTATATTGAAAATGAGTTTAATTGAGATGTATATGATCACGGTTTAAGTATAACCGAGATAATAGATATCATTTTGATTACAAGCCTATGGCCTAGATTCAAAAACCAAGGTCACAGGTAACAGTCTATGGTCTCTCTTACTTAGGCCTCGGTTCTTATAACCGTGGCCATATCCCTACGATTACGGTTAAAAACCGAGGCGATATGTACTTTTTGTAGTTGTGAATTTAAATTATAGATAGATTTGTATTTGCATAATTTTTTCATCTTTTATGTAAATCTATCTTTTTAGAATCACAAGTATGTTTTATTATTTTTTAGGTATTTCTTGTATTAAAATGATTAAACTTGAAGAATTATATTTGAAGCACTCAAATTGCAAAAATGGAAGAAATAATTGAATAAATATGTAAATCTTATGCATGTATACTGTTGTCTCTTTTAGGAGAGCATAAAACATGCAAGTATACACGATCATAAGTAATAATATTTGATAAGTGAGTTATCGTTCCCACAGAGATTTGTCACTATAGTTTGTTGAGTACTAAAATTATATCGCTCTGATTTTATCCAAAACAATCGTTGATTTGAAAATGTTTAAGAAAAGAGTTTTATAAGAAAATAAAAGAAATCTAGGATTGCAAATTTTCACCAAATTAATCAACTCAAATCATATTATTTTCTCTTGATTTATATTTTTATAGTACATTTAATTTGTCAACCGAAAACTTCTAATTTTATCCATACATCTCTTCTCAGCTCCGTATAAACACACCTCGCTAAATTAATTCACTATATTCCTATGAGAATTAAATTCACCAAGATTTGTTACGTTCAAAGTTCTCCAATAATTGCACATACAATAAAGAAAGTTCCTCTTCTTTCATCATACATGTTACACTAAACACGAGCAATATACACAAAAATGCCTCTTTCAAGTTTATTTAAGTGTCACTGATCATTTGATAAATTCGTAAATAATAAAAAGCATTAAGAACAAATAGAATAAACAAATTAAAAGTCTTATAAATCTTTCAAAAATAATTAGTTGTCTCACGCAGAGTGCATCGCACGGCATCTTGGCGCGAGAAATGTGGGGACAGTTGAAAACGTGTGCGTGAAATTCTGCATTTTTGCACTCATCGAAACTTACCACGTGTCAGCACATGATTGGCGGCAAGGAATGGTTGGACACGTGGTAGCTTTCGATTAGTTGTATAACCGGGTGCATATGAATCGACCACACGAAATCGTGCCTTGGCAGACGCGTGAGACTAGTGGGTCCCACCCTACATGTCGGCCTGCGCGCAGGTGGGCCCCATTCGGCGCACCGAGCGGCGTGATCCAGAAAACCTGCACCCATTCTCTTTGGTTGGGTTTGCAGGACACGCGCTCATCCTAACTGTTTCTTGTGTGATCTGACGGCTCACGTTGCGCACGTGGATGATGTCACGTGGACTTCTTCTCTCCTACGTAGAAAATAAATTTTCTTAATTGCATTTTGACCCACAAATTTATTTCAAATTACATTTTAAACTTTCTTTAATTACAATAAAGCCCTTTTCTAATTTAAATTAAATTTTAAACTTTTAATAATTAAAATTAAGCCTGATTTTAATTTAAATTATATTTTAGACTTTTATAAATTGCAATTAAGCACTCTTTTATTTGAAATTATATTTTTGGACATAAATTTACAATTAAGTACGGTTTCGAGATAAATTATTTAATTTTCTTAAAAATATATTCTTTAACACATAAATAGTAAATATTAATTTATTTAACTAAAATTAACAAAAAATGTTAAGAACATAGTAATTATAATTAATAAAATAGATGAAAATAACTATATAAAATACAGTTATCATATACAACCAGATATTAAAAAAATACAAAGATAATTGGAGACACACAAAACATTGTGGGCCATAGCGTGAAAATTATATTTGCTATGGTGTGAGGCTAATGAATTGAAAATCATGTATGCCATAATTGATGTAGGCTATAGTGTGGAAATATTGTGTGCTATAGTTCGTGTGTAATGGATTGAGTTTTCACCATGTATAGTGATAACTCTATGAAAGTAAAGTTATTTGGTCACTTTTAAACCACTTATTTGTCTTACTTTGTACTAAAATATCAAAAAATACATTATTTGTGTTTAATTATGTCAATATAGGTGGAACAAGTGGATATATATATATATATATATGTTTATCCCAATGTGCGAAAAACGTGCATAAGTATTGTCTGGGTTACCTTTTTTGCATATGTTTTTTGCACTTTAGTCCCAATGCAACTCTAAAATAGATCAATTTCTTCAATATAAATACAAAATAATACCTTTTTTGCACTTTAGTCCCAATGTAACTCTAAAATAGATCAATTTCTTCAATATAAATACAAAATAATACCTTATAAAATATGAGTAGTATCAAAAAATGTATAATTAAGAGAAAAAATATAGCAGTTGCTAAGAAGAGATAGGAGTTCAAAAGGAGATACAATTTGGTGAAGATTCAAGAGGAGAATGATAAATTCAAGAGATTGACTATATTTTTTTCTTATTATTTTTTCTTTATCAATTTTTATGTCTTTCTTTATGAACAATATAAGATTTATGAACTTATGTCTAGCTAATTTATTAATATAGGGGCCTTATGAACACATTTTTTTACATGTGGTAATCTAATATTTTACCTCAATTACGATTTCAATTCAATTATATTATTCAATCTAATTTTTATGTTATTAATTGCTTAGCCATAATTTATCTATAGAAGGAATTAAATAGATTTGAGAGAATTTTTTAATTGTTTGTTTTGATTAAATAACATACATAATATCTAGGAAGAGATGTACGATATATTTATGATCCAAAATTGATGAACTTAATAAGCAATATAAAATTTAATTGACATGAGCGTGTGATTAGGTTGATTACTATATGGTGTGTAGTTTACTTGAGAGAGGAATACATGCTAGGTTAAATTCAATTGATCATGTAATTGATTAGTAGGATTAAGTATTCCAAGAAATTTTCTCATATACCTTCTTAGTTGCTAATTTGAGTTAATTAATTATTGTAATTTATTTTTAGTTCTTTTTAATTTTGCTTTCTCAAAACACGTAAAATTAATCTTTACCTTCTAGTCTTAAAAATTAGTTTCTATTAACATAATCTTTATGGGAACTATATTTTCTTATCTTTATATTACTTGATTGAAATACGTATATTTGCATACATACTGCACACAATTGGTTTTGATCAAGTTTTTGAATTGTTGTGGTTATTAAAAACCAGGTGATGGAAATGATTGGCGATTGAATTGATTAATACCTTGATTATTGTTATTACTCCAAGAGAAATTTGAATGTTGTCTCTATCTTGGGTTATATATGTTCAAGTATGGATGATTTTTTTAGTTCACATTACCCATATAGCATGTTGATTAAGGATAATTTAAAAAATTATCAAACAAATGAGCTCTACCACAAAAGAAAGGATACCTCTAAATCTTGGACCTAGTTTATAAGGGCTAGCGAGTTTTGAGCCTTCAAAATATTCACCAAAGATGACACTTTAGTTGTAAATTCCATGACATCATTTACCTCATGCACTCCAGCTACACTTCTTGTGGCTACTGATAACTGTATTTTATATAGTTATTTTCACCTATTTTATTAATTATAATTGCTATGTTCTTAATGTTTTTAGTTAATTTTCGATGAATAAATTAGTATTTACTGTTTTTTTAAATATTTTAATAAAAATTAAATAATTTGTATCGAAAACATACTTAATTGCAAATTTGTGTCCAAAAATATAATTTCAAATAAAAGAGTGTTTAATTGCAATTTATAAAAGTCGAAAATATAATTTAAATTAAAATCGGGCTTAATTTTAATTATTAAAAGTTTAAAAATTTAATTTAAATTAGAAAAGGGCTAAACTGTAATTAAAGAAAGTTGAAATTGTAATTTGAATTAAATTTGTGGGTCAAAATGTAATTAAGAAAGTTTAATATTCTACGCAGGTTAGAAGAATCCACGCGCCATACAGCATGCGCGACATGTGAACCGTCCGATCAAAGAAGAAACGGCTATGATGTGCGCGTCCAGATCACGCCCGACCAACTCGCGTGGGTGCAGATTCTGTTTCACGTGGCTCGGCGCCCGAGTGGGACCCATGTGTCTGATGCGTCCAGCCGCTGTCCCCCACGTTACGCCCGCCTCTGATCCCATGCCTTGATCTCTGCGTGCAACCGGATCTTCAGCTAATCAGACGCTGCCACGTGTGCACTTTAAATCCTTGCATCAAATCAGAAGATGCCACGTGTCCCACTCTATTTTTAAGCCAATCATGTTATGACACGTGTCAGGTTACGATGAGCGCGAAAGCGCAGGATCACGCCCGCGTGCAGCCGTTGTCTCCCGTGCGACAATCCATTGTGCGCCCGTTTCCCGCCGCAAATGGAATGCTGCCACGTGTCTGAATTAATTCCTTTCAGCGAATTAGACGCTGACATGTGGCATGCATAATGAATTAAAAAAATACAAAAACGGCACCCTGTCTCACGCGTGAATTAAAATAAGGTTTCGATATCGAAAATCGATACGCGTGATTTTTATTTTTCGATACAAATTTTTACGCATTTATTTAAAAAAAATAAAAAATTTAATATTTTAGGTGTATTATTTTTAGCTATAAATAGGAGATAAGATGATAGAGTAAAAAAAATTTTGGAGTTTTGGAGAGTTTAGTTTTGGAGATTATTTTGTGTTGTTCGGTTTTGGACTACAGAACACGCAGAAGCCATTTTTTGGCTTTTGTTGTGTTCTGCGTGTGCCAAATATTTGTTCTAAGTGATGTTTTAATTTTCCTTCTTCTTCATCTTATTTTCCTGTATCTGTTGTAATTTTTATTTTAAATATATGAAGTAATTTAATTTTTCTAGGGTTGCATTTGATCTAAATTTATGATGCTTTTATTTTAATTATTTTTGAACGATTTATAAGACATTTGAGTTGTTTATTCTATTTTGTGTTTAATGCTTTTGATTATTTATGAATTTTATCAAATGATATGTGGCACAAAAATAAACTTGGAAGAAGCATTTTTGTGAATATTGCTCATAGATAGAATGACATGTATGATGAAGGATAGGAATATAACCTAATTGTATGTGTGGCCATTTGAAAACTTAAAACGTAATGAATCTCGGTGAATTTAATTCTCATAGGAATATAGTGAATTAATTTAACGAGGTGTGTTTGTACGGAGCTCGGAAGAGATGTATGAATAAAATTAGAAGTTTTCGGTTGACAAATTAAATGTACTAAAAAATATAAATCAAAAGAAAATAAAATGATTTGAGTTGATTAATTTGGTGAAAAATTGCAATCCTAGATTTCTTTTATTTTGTTATTAAACTCTTTTCTTAAATTTGTTCCAATCAACGATCATTTTGAATAAAATCAGAGAGAGATAATTTTAGTACTCAACAAACTATAGTAACAAATCTCCGTGGGAACGATAACTTACTTATCAAATATTATTACTTGTGACCATGTATGCTTGCACATTTTTATGTGTTAAAAAACACACAATAGCTACCATTCTATCCATTGGCCATTGATAATTATTACTAACCGTTTTCTCAAGTAAATCATACAACCTGTTATGCTACATCATGGATTTTAAGTGTGCAATGGAACCCATCTTCTCATTCCACAATTTTGTCCTATTCACCAGTATGCAAGAAGCCACAACCCCCCATTTCAAAAGATCCTTATCCCTTTCATCCATTCCTCTCATCCTTCTCAGCATTTTCGTAAGCTTCTTAGCTTTTCTTTTCTTAGTTTAAAGTTATTCTCTCAATTAAAAGTAGAACATATTTATAGTTTTATGTAATAGTTTAGTCTAAATTCAATAAACAATAATTGAAAATTATATTTGGAGATTTTACAATTACAGAAACAACACTGAAACTCTGTATTTGGAAGGCAATACTTAAGGTATAATTTAAATGTATTCTTCTATTTTTCAAATTAATTTATGTATTATTATAAATATTGTGTTTAAAATATTTGCCATATTATTAAATTAGGCATGCTTGGCTAAAATTAATGTGGGGTATTAATAAAGTTGTTATGCTTGTAAAATATTAAAATAGGTAAACATTTTCACAAAATTAAGTATTATTTTCTATCAAGAATTCTACAAAGTTTATTATAAAAAATATAGCGATGTTAGAATTTTTTTAATACACCTAAAATATGAATGTTAGATTTAAGATTTAATTACTTGGATCTAATTAGAGTATTGTTTTTTTATATTTGATTTAATTGATATGTACACTTGGGGTGTAAATATTATTTCAAAGATTTTTACAAGAACGACTATTAAAACATATATTGACGACATATTCTTTGTATTAGCCTTAAAATTGGAAATTTAGTTCCCATATATTTAAATTCTTAAATCCAAATATGACACTTGATAAGAGTCAAATTATTGCGTTTTTGTTATGATTTAAATGTTGATATTTGTGTGAAAATTGTGTTAATTTAATTAGTTAATCCACAAATGTCATTTCACAGGTATTTCGTGTTTAAAGTGAAATTTCAGGTAAAATCATGATTTTGGAAAAGTTTGGGACAAATTTCAATGATCAAGATTGAGTGAGAAATAAAAAAAGCAAAGTTTCGAAATTTGGAAATCCCGCCGCCGGCCTAATTCATGTCCAAGCCGACCGAATTCATCTCGCCATCGACGAAAAATCTTACAAAGATGGCGAAAATCTTATTTCCATTATGAACTAATTCATTTTTGCTAAGGCTATGATGTAGTTGAATCAAGAAAATCTGATTTCTTTTGTTATTGTTATATGAGTTCATTGTTTTCAAGTTGAGTATTTGTCTCCATGCTTAATGCTTTTAAATTTCTGGCCAAAATTTAGATGATTTGTTGCATTACATTGAGACTGAGAGGAGATGTGTAATGAATGCTTCTTGTGATAAATATCGTATGTTGAATGCAAGTGTGAGACCTAATGCATGATGTATGTGGTTATTCTAGAAATTCCATAAATCTTAATGTACTTGTTTGTGATTAAATCTTCATAGAAATATAGTTGGTTTTCATAGATAAGTAATTCTAATATAACTTGAGATAGAGTATTAGGTAAATTCGGGTTTTTCAACCATCACTTTTAGCTTTGATTCTCATATAACATGACTTGAAATCGGATTGAATTGATTTAGTGAAATCAAATGGCTTAGCATTTTTAATCATTTGTGAACAACATTCAATTGTGTTATTTGCGTTTAGTTTTAAGTTAATTTGCTTCTAAAAAAATTTCAACAATTCGGTTTTTAAATAAAATTAGGATTAGTCAATTTTGGTACTTAGTAACGTCATTCCTTATAGGTTCGATATCCGTACTTTTGTTTTAATTTGAAGTTATTAATAAAAAAAGGGGGAATGGTTTGATTTTATTAATATCGATACTATCTAATC
Organism: Hippophae tibetana; assembly: GCA_037013495.1. Taxonomy (NCBI): domain Eukaryota; kingdom Viridiplantae; phylum Streptophyta; class Magnoliopsida; order Rosales; family Elaeagnaceae; genus Hippophae; species Hippophae tibetana. The sequence continues at coordinate 5,609,884 of CM072805.1, forward strand.
TTAGTTTTAATTTGAAGTTAATTTGCTTTATCATTGTTTCATTTTTAATTTTGTTTTAAATTGAGCTTGTTTAGTTGTGTTAATTGTTTGTTCATTTAGAGTTGTTGCTACTCATTTGAATTATTTATTTTTGTCATTTCTTGTAATTTTTCAGTTTGTTTATTTTTCTATTTTATTTTATTTATCATAAAAAGGGGTAACTTTATGTTGTTTTTGTGCTAGTGGATTTTCAGTTTGTAGGATTTTTGTATGAGATGTGCAAGAAACCTTAACCTTCTTCCATTTGATCTGGAGATTGATAGAACATATAGGCTTCTAAACCAAGAGAGAAGGCGTTCAACCTCAGCTCTTAATAGACAATCAGCCATGGATCCACCATTTGTTGAGGGAGGTGGAAATCGTAGAGCTTTGAGGGATTATGTTGCGCCTAATGTTGCTAGAACTACTTTCAGTATACGGAGGACAACTGTTCAAGCCAATAACTTTTAGATAAAACCATCCTTTATCCAAATGATTCAATAAAATCAGTTTGGGGGAATGTCAAAGGATGATCCAAATGCACATATTGCTTACTTTATGGAGGTATGTGATCTTTACAAGATAAATGGTGTGTCTGAAGATGCTGTAATTTAAGGGTTTTCCTTTTTCACTTTGGGATAAAGCCAAGGAGTGACTAAACTTATTACCACCAGGATCAATTAAAACATGGAATGAGTTGGTTCAGAAATTCTTGTCCAAGTTCTTTCCTCCTGCTAAGACGGAAAAATTGAGGAATGAAATCACATCTTTTACACAGTATGACCAAGAATCATTGTATAAAGCTTGGGAAAGATTCAAAGAAATGTTGAGGAAGTGCTCACATCATGGTATACCGATTTGGTTGCAAGTCTCTACATTTTATAATGGGTTGGTTTCAAACTATCGGCCAATGATTGATGCTGTAGCTGGAGGGTCTTTAAATGGAAAAACACCGGAGGATGCTCATGAGTTGTTAGAGATTATGGCAGAAAACAAAAATCAGTGGCATTCAGAACGGGTAACTGTAAAAAGACTAGCAACAGTGCATGAAATTGATTCAGTGAATGCTTTGCCGGCTCAAGTTGCTACTCTTTCAAGAAAGATGGATTCTTTGTCATCCCAGTTCAAATCCAAACCAACTGCAAAAAGTGATTTATGTGGTGTAAATCATGCTAGTATCAAGTGCCAAGTTGGAAATCCATTTGCTTCACCAAATGCTGAGTAAGCAAATTATGTTTCAAATTTCCAAAGACCTCAACATAACCCATATTCGAACACCTACAATCCGGGTTGGAGAAATCATCCAAATTTGTCATGGGGAAATAACCAAGGGGGATTCAAACCGTCATCATCTTCCTACCAACCCCAAGAGAAGAAACAAACAGATTTGGAAGGAATTTTGGGAAAGTTCATTGAGGAGTCAAGAACAAATTTCAGAAATCAAGAGGCAATCAACAGGGACATCCAAAACCAACTAGGGCAACTTTCAAAGCAGATTGCAGAAAGGTCTCAAGGATCGTTGCCTAGTGACACAATAAATCCCAAAGAGCATGCAAAGGCTATCACATTGAGAAGTGGTAAAGAACTTGAATAGTAGAGGAAATCGGAGAAAAGATGGAAGAATCTAAAGAAAAGCCATCAACATCCCAAGATGTTCAACTTTCCCCAAATGCGAAATATGAGCCTTCTATCCCATATCCTTAAAGATTGAATAAGAAAAAGCTTGATAATCAATTTGATAAATTTCTAGAAATTTTTAAGAAATTGCATATTAACATTCCTTTTGTAGAGATGTTGGAACAAATGCCCAAGTATGCAAAATTCATGAAGGAAATTCTATCAAAGAAAAGGAGGCTGGGAGATTATGAAACTGTCATGCTAAATGAGGAGTGTAGTGTAGTTCTTCAAAGAAAAATACTACAGAAATTGAAAGACCTAGGGAGTTTTACTATACCTTGTACTATAGGAAGTTGCAATTTTGATAAAGTCCTATGTGATTTAGGAGCAAGCATTAATTTGATGCCACTTTCTGTTTTCAGGAAACTAGGCTTGGGAGAAGTGAAGCCCACTTCAATCTCTTTACAATTAGCGAATCGATCGGTGAAATATCCTCGAGGAGTAATTGAGGATGTTTTAATTAAAGTTGACAAATTTATTTTCCCTGTAGATTTCATGGTGCTTGACATGGAGGAAGATAGAGAGGTACCGTTGATATTGGGGAGACCGTTCCTTGCAACTGGAAGAACATTGATTGATGTTCAGCAAGGAAAGCTCATTCTACGGGTGCAAGATGAACAAGTGAATTTTTATGTTTTTGAAGCAATGAAATTTCCAAGTGAGGTACATTCTTGTTTTCAAATTAACACTCTTGACAAGTTAATCTCGAAAACTTTTGAGGAGAGAACTAAGTTGCTACCACTAGAAGCTTGCCTTGTGAAATCTGCAACAATTGAGGAGGAAGATGAGGGAGTGAGATAATGTTCCGAATTACTGGCAGCACTTGATGAATATTTGTCCAGTGATGGAACATTCAAGGAGTTGGGAACAAATGAAACTCCAACCTCAATGGTAAAGAAGGAAGCCAACAAGATTGAGCTAAAGCCATTGCCATCCCATCTAAGGTATTCCTATCTTGAAGACTCTGAATCTTTTCCTGTTATTATTAACAATTATTTGAATGATGAAGAGGAAAACAAGCTATTAGGAGTTCTTCAGACTCACAAAGCGGCAATTGGATGGACAATGGCGGACATCAAAAGGATTAGCAATTCTGTTTGCATGCATAAAATCTTGATGAATGAGGATTACAAGCCCACAATTCAGCCTCAAAGGCGCTTAAACCCAATAATGCAAGAAGTGGTCAAGGTTGAGGTGATTAAGCTTTTGGATGTCGAGGTAATTTATCCGATTTTAGATAGTGCTTGGGTAAGCCCAATTCATTGTGTACCAAAGAAAGGAGGAATCCCAGTTGTAGAAAATGAAAACAATGAGCTAATTCCAACAAGGATAGTGACTGGGTGGAAAGTGTGTATTGATTATCGAAAGTTGAACGACGCCACCCGAAAAGATCATTTTCCTTTACCATTTATTGATCAGTTGTTGGAAAGATTGGCTAGACATGCTTATTATTGTTTTCTTGATGGATATTCGGGGTACAACCAAATTGCAATTGCACCAGAGGATCAAGAGAAGACACATTTACATGCCCTTATGGTACTTTTGCATACAGAAGGATGCCTTTTGGTTTATGTAATGCACCTGTAACTTTCCAAATATGCATGATAGCGATTTTCTCTGATATGATCAAAAAAATTATTGAGGTTTTTATGGATGATTTTTCTGTTTTTGGCCATTCTTTTGATAATTGCTTGCGTAATCTCTCTTTAGTCTTGCAGTATTGTACAGACACAAATTTAGTGCTAAATTGGCATAAATGTCACTTCATGGTTCCAGAAGGAATTGTTCTTGGCCATCGGATTTCAACAAAGGGAATAGAAGTGGACCGTGCAAAGGTGGAAGTGATCAAAAAATTACCGCCTCCAACAACTGTAAAGGGCGTTAGAAGTTTCTTGGGACATGCTGGGTTTTATAGAAGATTTATTAAAGATTTTTCAAAAATAACAAAACCTCTTTGCAGTTTGTTAGTTAAAAATGCACAGTTTGATTTTTCTCCTGACTGTTTGCAGGCTTTTAACTTTTTAAAGGAGAAGCTCACTTCGTCCCCTATAATTTGTGCACCGGATTGGAGTCTTCCATTTGAGGTAATGTGTGATGCTAGTGACTATGCTATAGGTGCTGTTTTGGGCCAAAGGAAGAACAAGTTGCTGCATGTGATTTATTATGCAAGCAGGACATTGACAGATGCACAACTTAATTATGCAATAACTGAGAAAGAGCTTTTGGCAGTAGTGTTTGCATTTGATAAGTTTAGATCCTATTTAATTGGGTCTAAAATCATTGTTTATACTGATCATTCTAGCCAAGAAAGATGCCAAACCGCGATTACTAAGATGGATTCTTCTCTTGCAAGAATTTGACTTAGAAATCTGGGAAATAAAGGGGACCAAAAATTTGGTTGCTGATCATTTGTCCAGGTTGGAGGAAGATTACCTTGAGTTTTGAAGGACAAATTAATGAAAGATTTCCTGATGAGCAATTTCTTGCTATCCAAACGGCTCCATGGTTTGCTGATTACGCAAATTATTTGGTCAAGAAAATTTTACCTCCTGACATGTCTTATCAACAAAGAAGGAAATTTTTTCTGATTTGAAACATTATTTTTGGGATGAACCTTACTTGTATAAACATTGTGCAGATCAAATTATTAGAAAATGTGTGCCAGAGGAAGAAATGGAAAGCATTCTTCATCATTTCCATTCGAAGGAAGTTGGAGGACATTTTGGTGGAACAAAAAATGCAGCAAAAATTTTGCAATACGGATTCTATTGGCCTTCATTGTTCAAAGATGCTTTCAAGTTTGTTTCAATGTGTGATGATTGCCAAAGGAGCAGAAATATTTCACAGAGACATGAAATGCCCTTAAATAATATTTTGATAATTGATTTATTTGATGTTTGGGGTATTGATTTTATGGGGGCTTTTCCTTTATCTCATTCTAATAAATACATTCTTTTTGGTGTAGATTATGTCTCTAAATGGGTGGAAGCATTTGCGTTGCCTACCAATGATGCTAGGGTTGTGATCAATTTTCTCAAGAAGAACATATTTTCCAGATTTGGCACACCTAGAGCAATTATAAGTTATAGAGGTAAGAATTTTTGCAATAACCAATTTGAGGCTTAGTTGCAGAAATATGGAGTAACACACCGGATAGCAACACCTTACCATCCTCAAACTAGTGGACAAGTTGAAGTGTCAAACCGAGAGTTGAAGAGGATCCTTGAAAAGACTGTAAATAACTCACACAAGGATTGGTCTAGGAAACTAGATGATGCACTTTGGGCCTATAGGACAGCTTTCAAGACACCTATCGGCATGTCTCCATACCGATTGGTGTATGGAAAAGCTTATCACCTTCCAATTGAATTGGAACATCGGGCATATTGGGCAATTAAAATTCTGAATTTTGATCTTAAGGTAGCAGGTGAAAAGAGGGTGTTGCAATTAAATGAGATGGATGAAATGAGGAATAATGCTTATGAGAATGCCGAAATATATAAGGATAAGATGAAGGTTTGGCATGATAAGCACATTTTGAGGCGAAACTTTGAGGTGGGACAGAAAGTGCTACTTTATAATTCCTGTCTTAGACTTTTTCCAGGAAAGCTAAAATCTCGTTAGTCAGGACCTTTTCTAGTAACCAAGGTGTTTCCTTATGGAGCAGTTGAGACCAGTCATGAAACAAAGGGAACTTTCAAGGTGAATGGACAACGGTTGAAGCAATATTTTGACGGAGAATTCAACAAGCAAAAAGATTCTCTAGAGTTACAACAACCATAGTAAAGAATGATAGAAAGTCTAGCTAATGACTATAACTTAAAGCGCTTAATGGGAGGTAACCCATCAGATTTGTTTTCTCATCTTTTATCTCATTTTATTTTAGCGATTTTAAATTTTAAATTTTAGCTTAAATTTTAAGTTTTGGTGAATTATTAGTTAGATTTTAAATTCTGCACTTCATTTTATGATAATTTTATTTTTAATTAAATTTGCTTATTTTATTTGTCTTGTAGGTAAAAAAAAAAATCTTACATTCGTCGTCGGCGAGAATCGATTTAAATGGATTTTAGCCACGGCTAGGTTAGTTTTCACGCGATTTTTTCCCTTTTCTCTCTAGTCTCTCCATTTTCTCTCATCCCAACTCCGAATCTTCATCACCATTCATCATTAAAACACCAAATCCATCACCATACACTTGTTTCCATCAAGATTTGTTGCGAGTTCATCCATTTTAGGTGCAATTTTGGAGTAGATTTTTGGGCGTTTTGGAGCTTGATTTTTCCTCTAACAAGTGAGTAATTTTGGTACAAAGTTTTGTTTATTTGAATTTCTCTTAGATTGCAAGGGATTGTTGGAGGATAAATTGGATTGTGGATGAGGAATTGCAAGCTAGGGTTTTGAATTTGAATTTGATTTGGCAATTTGGGGCATTTTGAAATTGAGGATATTTTGATTAAATTACTCCATTTCTTGCTTTGATTTCTGATATATTGAGGCATTGTGATATTGAGAATTGTCTGGATTGAAGTATATTGTGAAAATTCCTAAGAAAACCAAAGCCCAGAAGGTTCGTTCTTCTTCATTTGACAAGAGTTTGTTTATATCCGAGGATGTTGCGAAGTGTTTTGAGGAAAAGGTTGTTAAGAGGGCAATCATACCTCAGAGGTGGTTTTTGATTGATCGGACTCCTTGTTGGAGTAATTATATCCCACATCTTCAGGCTAGGAAGTGAGAGATTTTTTGTCGCCCTATTGAGGGGGGTTGCCTCTCTTTGGTAAGGGAATTTTTTGCTAATGCTCAAGAGCGGGTGGATTATAAGGTTTTTGTGCGTGGACAGTGGGTACTTTTCACCAAAGAAGTGAATAACAGCTATTACGATTTGCCAACAATGGGGGATGATAAGGATTTTCTCCGATTACTTTCAGATATTGACATGGCGACAGTTAGTGCTTCAGTCTACAAACCAGGCACAGTATGGAAGATGTCGGGGGATATGTATAAAAATTTCCCCCAAAGTGCTTTATTGGATGTGGTACGGCCCTGATATTTGTGCTAATTTATTGCCTACTGCATACCTTAGTGATGTCACTAGAGAATGGGCCATCCTACTTTATGCCATTGTGTCTGGGGCCTCTATTGATGTTGGTAGGGTTATCTTTGATTATATCATGCAGAGTGTAAGGGCTGCATCTGAAGGCATTGGGTTCCCATCTTTAATTTCTACTATCTATGCAAGCCAGGGAGTGACTTGGGACAAAAATGAGGAAATTGATGGTGTGATGAAGCCTATTGATGGGCCAAAGCTTACTGAGTTTTTGGGTATAGCATTGCTTCCCAAGAAACGCCATCATTATACTATTGGGGCCAGTGCGAGTTCCTCCCAGCCTAGGGTTGAGACTGTTGATCACTGTTTGGGCAAGATTAAGCGTATTTTAGATTACCATGGGGAGAATATTGCTTATCAGAGTTAGTTACTCATACAACAGTGGAATTTCCAAACCGAAAGTACACAATTCCTTCATGACTACCTTCAGAGGATGTCTATACAGTCTGGGCATGATATGAGTGGTTATCCTGCGATGCCGACTTTCCCCCCTATGCCCGATGAACCTGTTTACATTGGGACTGATGATGATGATGATGATGAGTGATATTTTATTTTGCTTTCAGTTCTCTTCAGTACTTCTTGTTATTTATTTTTGTATTTTTTGTTTAGTTTCTGATATTCATCTTGTGGACTTTTGTTGAGTGTTTTATTTTGTGTCACCTTTTTCGTTTTATTTCTTTATGATTGATTTTTCTTTTATTGTTAACCCCATGATTTAACAAATTACTGTGACTGTGATGGTGCACCTAGCTCTTTTTCTCTTTGTGATATCGATGGCCATTTACAATTTCTCTTTCTTACATTGGGAACAATGTAAGGTTTTGGTTGGGGGTGCGGTAAATGGTAAATCTTTTCTTCACTTCATTTTTAGTAGTTTTGTTTGTGTTTATTTGTGTTTAATTTTGATTTTCTATTTATTTTTCTGCATTTTGATTTAATTTCTTTTATTTCTTTATTGTCTTTTATTTTATTTTTTATTTTATTTTTTTTCTCATGTGCATTTTACTTGTTTTAAATTTGCACGTTATGATAATAGTGTGATTGTAATAACAAGTAGCTTTTAGAAGACATTAAATTTTGCTTCGGTTTAAAGATAATTTCAAATGTTGATTATTACCTAGTTGGCGACTCTTTTGGTATATGGTATGATTTGGTTGATTAGTCTAAATGCTTAGAGAAGTCTTATGTGCGAATTTTTCATGGACATTTTTGTGATCTCAACAAACTCTAGAACTCATTTGAAAACCTCTTGAGGCGAAATAATTTGGAATTGCACTCTTTAGGATATGATGTAGGCCATTTTTGGATCGATTGTGCCATTTTAAGCCTACCTTGTTATCCTTATATCACTAGTAATCTTTTTGAGCCTATTTAAATATATTGTTAGCCTTATTTTTTATTTCTTTTTGCCTTCTATAACCTACCTTTTATTTAGCCAATATATATATATATATATAATTCCTACCTTATTTGTTAAGAGCACTTAATTTTGAACACAAACTTTTCAAGGGCAATTGGAGTAAGGATGAAAAAAAAGGCCTTCACATTCTAGTAAATAAAAGAGTGTTAGTGATGGATGTACTGAGGTGAAAGATTGAGGAAGAATTTTGTTTATCTTTGGAAAAATGGGATATGATCGGAAGAAACAATTTGGGTTTAATGGTGTTACTCTTTTACTTAATTGGTTGTGTTTAATCTAATAAGTTCTCTTATTTGTATTTTGACACTTCTTGTTCTTTCTTAACCAAATACCTAAGCCTAACATTATAAGCCTCATAAAGTCCTATTGATCCGAAGTGGTGTATTTTCCTTCATTAGTGGAGAGAGGTTTGAAAAGTGAGCCTATGGAGTTTGAGATTTCACCTTTTTGTTTGTGAATGTTGTGCATAATATTATCCAGGCATTATGGATGTTTAAGAGTCAATAAAAAAAGTGAAATTGGCATTTGAGATTTCTTAAAGCTTAGGTGACATTTAATTATTCTATGTGTTGTGTGTTATTTACAATTTTTGAGACATTTGTGCAAATTAAGTGTTGTGTGATTTTATTGTTTTGAGTTAGGATAGTTATAGGTAAGATGTTTGTGGGTATTATCACTAGAAGCCCTCACGAGACTACAACTCATCCTACTAGGGCTGCCTAGAGGTTTAAAGGCTTATTGCATACGCTTAACGTAATTCTGTAAATAGAATAAATTTTCTTTGAATTTTTATTTTAATGTCTCCTTTGAATTTATTCATAGATCACTTTTCTTGCTAGAGACTAACAAGAAGCTGGTTGGGGGTTGTTGATAAGAGGTTTAATTGGTAAGTTTAAGGAAATTTATATATACCAAAATTCTCAATTGATTGATAACTTCCCATAATTGAGCTTGCGATTAAAAATTAATAACTAAGCTAGATATATTATTTAACTATAAATAAAGATTTGAGTCATCTTAAATTTATAACTAAAGTTATTTTTCAACCATCTAAATTAATATAAATCAATAAAATTAATATAAAATCTTATACATTATGCACAATTAAGCACAACTCATGTGTCTAATGCTTAATTCTAAAATATCTTCTTTAATCATAAATCAAGAATTGAGCCATTATTAATTTTTGATTAAAGATTTGAAGAATATGAATAAAAATAAAAAATAAATCTAAGCTTTTATTTATTTATATCACAAAATTGTTCTTCCAATTATTGGAAGTAAAAACTAAAATCTCATATACAGATTTAGCCAATCATAGTTCAATTAACAAAAGTAAATTTAACTATCAAAGACATTAGATTACATAAAGATTAAAATAATGCAACAATTAAAAATACCTCTTTTGTTAAAGATGATTATAGGTCATTGAAAAAGTTATCATGCCTATATTAAAATCATCAAGCAATAATATCAAGTAAATTCCTTTAGAGATGAATGAAAGTCCAATGACTTCAAGGAGATTTATTTCCTAACTTTCTTTTGGAATAGCCATTTCTCACAACTTTGAATGATTTTTTGGTCATTGTGTTTAGTTATACATATACATATACATATACATATACATATACATATACATATACATATATATATATATATATATATTCTTTTTTTAAGAGAGCAAACCCAAGTACATATTTATATAGGATTTGGTAAGTGGCTAATTTGGCTTTCTTTTGATTGACTTTTAGAAAATCTCAGACATATCTCTTTTTGTAGAAGTCATGCATGAATGAAAAAGGCATATACTTTTAATTTCTACTTAAGTCGCTCAATTTGAGTAATAAAAATAAGTATATGACATTTTATTAAAAATCCTAATATTCAATGCACAACCTATAAAGATCATCTAACAATTTCAAATAATAAGAAAAATTCTTAAAGGAGTAGAAGAAATTCATCACACAAAATAAACGATATTAGCTCAAAATTATCTCACAAGGTATTCTTCACTATTTGATTCTTAAGCATTCAACCATGAAACACAAACTATGAATAAAACTAATTTTTACAACAATCCATAACATGCTTAAGACATTAAACAAACAATGTAAAGACTCAATTATTCATTTTAACTTTAAAAAAAAGCTTGGTAATTTTGTATCAAAAAAACTTTATTTAGTCCTGGAAATATTTTGAAACAAGAAATAAATAAAAGAACTTTCATTCGAGGGTAAAAAGACTTATAGATTAGGCTTTATCGTGGTAACTCTTAGTGTATCCCTTGTAGATTTTTTTCATTTTCATAATCTTCATTCCTAATCTCTTCTAGCTCATCAAGTTAAAGTAAGCATTTCTATCCTACTTGTTCACAATCCATGTTTAATTACTTGATTGCCCAATATGCCTCGTGCTCAAATGAAAAAAGGCAAATGTATGCCTTTCAACAAATCAACTAGTAAAGACTCATACAAATAGGTGTCTTGTAAGCTATGCAATATACCCAAAGTGCATCATTTAATTTGGTTTCCCAATCCATTTGAAGGCCACATTTTCTGTTCCAAAATACCCTTTATTTTTATATAACTTACCTCTACTTGATTGGAAGTTTGTGAATGATATGGAGTACCCATCCCATGTGTGATATTATACTTTTCAATAAGTCATAAACAAAACCGGCATCGCCGATCCTGCGAATACTTTGGTTTTATATTTATAAAACTCTCGCAAGTGCACAAATAATTTCATATAAAATGATAAGTATACTCCCAAGGTCGATCTAAGGAAGGAACATATGTGGTTTTTAATTTATTATTCAAACTTTTAAAAATGAAATTAAATCCTAAACATCATGTGACAATATTTTGGGTTTTATGTTTCTAATCTAATAACATAAACATACATATAGATTCAATAAAAATTTATGCAAATTTTATCTTTTATAATAGTGGAGTATTTATGGATATAATAACTAAGTTAATTATGCTTGCTCATATTATTTAGGTTATTAAAGATATAAATTGATATTTATTGATTCTCTCTTTTTTATATGAATACCAACTTTGGTGGGGTTAGATATTCATTGTTAACTAAACAAATCAATTAACACCTATGGGTGGGGTTGATAACTAATTTAGTTAATTAAATTAATTCTTTTTTATAAGAGATTGAAAATGAACCATTTAAATGTCACCTTTGATAGGATTAGACATTTTAAACTTTATTCAAGGTATCCAAATTAAACCTAAGAATTTAATTATCCAAGTACTAACTTTCAAGTTTTAAAACTACTGTTGAAAACATATTGTCAATACATTTTTAGATAATAATTCTTATAAAAAATTTGAAATAGAGCTTCACTCTAACTACCGGGCGATTGTACTAATAAATAAAAGAGCACTACTCTAAATCAGACCGCATAACTAAACATTAAAATCTAATTTTCAGATTTAAGTTTGTAATGAAAAGTAATATATGTCTCTCTAACATTCTTAATATAAAATCTTGAATAAAAAAAAATCAATTTATTTTATAGATTTTTACCTATTTAATATTTCGCAAGTATAACAACGTTATTATTATATCAAGTTTACAAACAGCCAGCAAAATTAAATTTAATCACAGACAAATTAAATATAACATATAAGAATAAAGCATAAAAAATAATAATAAAGAAAATAAAATCCTTATAGTATTTTGATGTTTATTCCTGTTGTTGGAAAACCTCCAAATGGAATTTGCATTTCCATTTATTGAATCAAAAAGCAATTAAATTACAAAAACATAATTAGTTATTCTCAAAAAGAGAAGAGCTCTAAAACTAAGAAAAACTAACTAAAAAAAGCTAAAAACTAAGAAATGGAGAGAAAGAAAGAAAGAAGAAGATGTGTTTTGATATGAAGAGAATGAGGATATTTAGGTGAGAAAAGGAAGAAAAAATGGGTGGAAAAATGATTAAAAATGGAGGAAATTCAGAGTAGTGAATGATGACATTATTGCTAATGTTATGGTGGTGTGGGTACGTCGGTGCGCGTGGATTGGGGCAGATGGGTGCAGCGGAACGCGTAGATGGGCACAGGCGAGTATGGAATGGAGTAGAGGCTTGCGCGGACTAGGCGTTGTGCGGGCGATGAGCGCACATTTTTTGGCACTGTTGGGCGCGCTACGTGCTTTGTCCGGTGCTACTGCGCACGTTGGCCGGCGCGGCTGGGCGGCTGCGTGCGCGATTTCACCATTTTTGACATTTTTAACCCTTTTGATCCATTTTACCTAATTTTTTCATATTTGTTGACTTTTCCTCATTTATTTTATGAATATATTTGTGATGTATTACCTCCAGTATTTTTCTTTGAGTCTTTAAGCTATTGTTTTAAGCGAAAATACCTGAAAAATAATAAAAATACCTATGATTTCGAAAAGACTGATTTATATGAATATATGATAAAATCATATAAATATATATATATATATATATATATATATATATATATATATATTTTTAATCAATTAACGTGCATAAAATCATGGTAATTTTAGTACTTTTGGAGCACTCATCAATAATCCATTTAAGAGTTTATTATAAAAGTGGCTTCCTCCATAACTGATTGTGGCCCTAGGTATCCTAAACCTACTAAATATTATATCTTTCAAAAATTTCACCATGTAATTAGTATCCTAAGCTTGGGTGGGTATTGCTTCAATCCACTTGGACACATAATCAACATCAACTAAAATATATTCATATCCAAAATATGGGGAAAGAGGACTTATAAAGTCAATCCCCTAAACATCTAAAAGTTCAATAACCAAATTAGATGTCAAAGGAATCTCATCACGATTTTTGATGTTACAAAGTCCTTTGACATCTATCACATTACATGCAAACATTTTGAGCATCTTTAAATAAAGTTGTCCAATGAAAACTAGATTGCAATACCTTCATGGTCATTTTCTAGCCACTAAAATGGCCCTCATAATGAAGCTTAGGGAAAAAAGATATAATTCTCTCATGCTCCCCCTCAAGAACACATATTTGGATTATTTGATCTTGGAAAAGCTTGAAAAAATAAGGGGCATCTAAAAAATAGTGCCTATAATTATGATAAAGTCGTGGAAAAGTCTATTCTTTTCTTAGAAGGGAATGTTAGGCCCTAAAATACAACTAGTAAGATAATTATCATTGTCAGCATACCAAGGGTTTGGATTTATTGTAAATAATTGTTCACCAGGAAAAGTTTCAACAATATCCATTTCCCTTTCAACTTAATAGTTTCAAAATCAGAAATTAACCTTGACAAATGATCACCTGCTACATTTTTAGTTCATTTCTTATCTCTTACCTCTAAATCAACTTATGTGCCAAAGTTAATTTTTCTTTCAAAGTGTTAAAAGTAGTAAGGAAATCATTATCAAATACAAAGGAGACATTCTTGGCCAACACATTACATAAAAGATGACTTCTTTTAGAATAATCTTTAATAAATCTCTTATAAAAACATGCATGTCCTAATTCCTTTCACATTAATAGGGGTGATAATTTAGCAATTCAATAAATTTTGCCTTATCCACTTCTATACCTTTACTTGAAATAATATGTCCTAAAACAATGCCTTATTTAACCATAAAGTGAATTTTCTCTAAACTAAGAGTTAAGTTTCATTCAAAAGAGTTTCCAAAGACCAAAACTTCATCCATAAATACCTTAATGAATTTCTCCATCATATATGAAAATATAAACATCATGCATCTTTGGAATGTGGCGGGAGCATTGCACAGACTGAATGGCATTCTCTTGAAAGAAAATCTCCCAAAAGGATAAGTGAATGTGATATTTTCTTGATCTTATAATATCTTGAAAAACCATCAAGAAAATAATGAAAGTCATACCTAGCTAATCTTTCTAACATTTGATCACTAAAAGGAAGGGAAATTTGATCTTTCTTAGTGTAAGATTCAGTTTCCATAAGTCGATAAACATTCTCCAACCAGTGATGACTCTAGTAGGAAATAACTCATTCTTGTCATTTTTCACCATGATAATTCTTGATTTATTGGGCACCATATGTACTAGACTAATCCACTTGCTATCAGTAATAGGATAGATAACTCCTATCTCTAAGAGTTTCAAAATTTCAGTTTGTACTACTTCTTGCATAGCATGATTAAGTCTTCTCTAATAAGTGTGGTATTTTTCTCTAAATTAATTTTATGGGCTTCTCTAATAGCTTTGGTATTGTCCTCTAAATTAATTTTATGCATACACATAGCAAGATTAATACCTCTAATGTCTCCAATAATTTATCTTCTGGCTTTCTTAAATTTCTTAAGAAGCTTAACAAGTTTTTTTTGTTTTTTGGTTTTTGGTCAAAGTGGATGAAATAATAGCTAGATAATATCCCTTTCTCCTAAAAATACATATTTTAGGTGTTTAGGAACTCTTTCAACTCCAACTTAAGTGGGATATTTTCTTCCCTAGATGAATTATTAGGTATATCTAAAGGTGTACTAGAATCCTCTATCAATACAGCATTATCTAAAAATTCATGGCACTCCTTAGTCTTCTCATCTGAGTCTTCCTCTATCCTATCAAAAGTTAAAGCATACTGAAGTTTATCCTTCATCTCATCCTATAAAAAGGTGTTATGAGAAAGCATATCCATATAATCAATATATGAACACTCATCATCAATAGAAATAGAACGACTAGGAGAGGAATTAAGAACTTTGAAATTAATATTCTAACCCACGACTGTCATAGTTAATTTTCCATTATGAATATCTATATTTTTCTCAATTGTGACCATGAATGGCCTAACAAGAAGAATAGTGTGATCTTTTTCCATTGATGGGTTTTCATGCATATTCATTATCACAAATGCAATAATTATTACCAATTTATCTACCTTTACAAGCAAATCCTCAACCACGCTCCTAAGATGTTTGACAAACCTATCAACTAATTGAAGGGACATGATTGTGAGATTCAACTCCTCCAAACCTAGTCACAATTTTATTGATAAGGCATGAGAATAATACTTGCCCCTAAATCTAACATAGCCTTAACCACCATTTTATCTCCTATAGTAATATTAATAACAAAACTACGAGAGTCATTCAATTTTGGTGGAAGATTTTTTTGAAGTATTACACTAGGAACTTCTAAAACAATTATTCTTTCATTAACATCATACTTTATCTTCTTAGTATTTAATTCCTTAAAAAAATTTGCATTGGAATGCACATTCCTAATGACATCTAATAGAGTAAATTAATTTTAACTTTAGAAAGCGTATTAAATAAATCAAAAAATTGTTTATCCTATTTAACATCCTTAAGATGGTGTGGGAAAGGTATGGGCAATCGGTATGGTTATGCTACCTTGTGCAATGTAGGTGGATCAGATGAATCTCCTTGATTTCCCTCATAAATCTTTGTAATTGTTTCATTTATGTCTATAGGTACTACTTGCAATCCAGCTACGTTTCCTACATTATTAAATGAATCATTAGAAATTTCTCGAAGTTTATTTCATTGATTCCAACTCTTCTCACTCTAGTACTCTTTTATTGGGAATTAGCACCCAACATTTCATAGAGATCAAAAGTCTCTAAGGTTATTATTTCTCCCGTTGCTCCTCTTCCAACATTGTCAATAGTTAATTGATAATGTTGTGTCAATCCATCATAGAAAAATTGATTTTGCAGCTATAGTGGGAAGTTATGGTGTGTACATTGAGTAAGAAGTAATTTTAACCTATCCTAAGTTTCATGGAATGGTTCTCTTTCCATTTGAGAAAATGTAGCATTTTTTGCTCTCAAATAGAAACTTTTCTACTAGGAATAGTATCTTTCTATGAATTCATTATGGACTCCCTCTCAAGTTGTCAGGAAACCTTATGGGAGAATCATTAGCCAAACCTTACCCATTTATTTAAGGATTTATGGAAACACCTCATATTTAATTGATCCTTAGTAAGCCCATGTAAAGGAAACATCTATACAATTAAGTAAAAATCCTGAATGAATGTTAATGGATATTCATTAGGCATCCCATAGAATAATGTTAATATGAAAAAATAAATATGTATCAATTCATAGTTACTAGCTACCTTTCCAACTATATAGAGAAAGTAATAGTGCCAGGCAATGCATACTCCTTCATTAATATTCCCCTTAGAGTATCTCCTATTTTAAATGACTTTAGTATTTGCTCAAGTTATCACTCAAAAATAAAAATAAAAAATTTAACAACTAAAATAAATAAATTAAAGAAAAGAAAAGAAATAATACTAATAAAATAAAACAACAATAATTGAAATAAGTAACAAAATATATCGTAGAAAAAATAAAATAAACAACAAAAATAGGAAAATAATAGAAGTAATAAAAAATAGTAAACAAATAAACAACTAAGAACAAATAAACAAAACAAAAGAAGAAAAAGATAAACAAAAACAAAAAAAAATTTACTTTACTTTACTTTATTATTTTTAAACTAATATATATATATATATATATATATATATATATATATCAAGTAATAACTAATAAATATATATTTTTTGAATTTTTTTAAGATTAACTAATAAAGGAGATATTAATTTTTTTTATTTTTTATTACCAAATGAATTGTTTTTTAATCTAAGATCTCTTAATATATTGTTTTCAAATTTCAAAGTTTTTTAAAAAATTTAAATTTTTATTTTATTTTTTTAACTTTTTTAAATAACCAATAAATTACAAAAAGACAAACCATGAATATTTAATAAATCACATAAATAAAAATAAAATTATAGAAGAAAAATATCACGAAAATAACTAAATAGAAAATAGCTAAACAATTTAAAACGTTAATTCTCAAACAACGGTGCCAAAATTTTGATGGATAATGTCACACCCCGAAAAATGGGTATGTGAGATAGGAAAGTAGTGAATTTTTAGATTATACTTAAAATAAATTCAAGAAATTTGTTTAATAAAATTTAAATTCACACGATATCCTTATTTAAAAACATAACTTGACAAAAGCTATTTAAATAAAACAAATAAAAAATACATATATTAGAAAAAGGGTTTATTTTACAACATGCTTCATCATTTTCTCCAAAAATAGGATACAAAATAAAATACACAAATGAACCTAAAGTTTTCCTCTTTTTCTTCGTCTTCGAGTCATACACCATTTTATCAAACTATAATCTAGAGGTAAGGGAAAAATGAGATAAGCTACACGTAAATCAGTAGAAATCTACTCTAATATATATTCATAATAAATAAGTATTCAAGATGTATGTTATATATTAACAAATGTTTATGAATGTAAGTAATCGTCATCAGTATGTAGTGTGAGGAAATTTAAGTCATAAAATAAAGGTATATCTGTACTTTCTCATTTTCAAAGAATAAAGGGAGTGTACATTTTAGGTATCCTCATGCATACTCATACAATATAAAATATGTTATGTCGTATAAATCTACTACATGAAATGCAACCCCATATGCATTGTTCATGAAAATATATAGGCACATGTGCGGTCCTTGTTCGATACACATATGGGTCCACCTCTGATCCCACATATGATCGCAATACATATGGCACATGTATCAGTCAAATAAATTTCATATGAACCCTCATATATAGGTAGTAGACTCCATAACAACTCCAAAATCAGTGGGGGTCCAACTTCAAAGCTCATGTGTGAGCAACAAATCATAGTCAACAATACAAAACCATAACAATTCATGGTCAACAATAAGAGGAAATATAGATGAAAAAACTCTGATAATACATGTGTATGTGATGTGTAACAATTGTCTATTGAAAATAGTATGTTGTAACCAATAGCCCATGGGTCCTATACTTCGCAAGATAACATACAAGGGTACTCCCCACGTATAAGCCAAATCTATTTTGCATGTATAAAATTCTAGAATGTTATATCACATTTTCAATTCTCATTCCATATCAACATTTGATACACATTTTATATATAGAATTTTCCAATGTATGCACAATAAAATATTTATAACGATTATCTTATTTTTAAATAATATTTATAATATTATAACATTGCTAATAAAATCATGACATCTTGTTACCACTTTTATTCATAATATATGATGTATGACATTTCATTTATAAAAACAATGCATGAATTAAAAAGAAATTAGTAGAAACTCCTACCTCAAATCTTTAACCCGAACACTCGAATATTTATTCCCCAAACATGCTCCAAAATGTACCAAAAACCCGAATACTTAGGAAGAGAAAGCTTTTGGAGGGAGGGAGAGAAGAGGAGAAAGCTTTTGGAGGGAGGGAGAGGAAGAGAAAGTGAGTGTGTGAAAATGGGTGGAGTTTGCCCCATTTTTAAAGGCATTTTGTGGAGCTCTCCATCAATCTCACCATTGGTGGTGGTGAGGTGGTGGCAAGGTAATGGTGGTGAGGTGGTAGAGATTTTTTAATTTTTCCCATTCGATCTAACTTTTCACATGAAACTTTTCCAACACATCCCTATATTGTAAAACATTGTTTAGAATTTCTTTTTGGACACCTCAAATATTTATATTGAATTCTATATGGTTTTACATTTTTACCTCTTTAAAGAAAATTTCATCCTCAAAATTTATAATTCTTCAAACAAGTAAGAATATTTCAAACATATTTCTAACTCTAACTCCTAATTTGCATCTTCAACATCGTGATGTCTACACTAAACTGTCACTAGTGTTATTGCTATTCTCCTCAAGTTCCTGATTAGAAAATCAATTATCTTCATTGGTTCTTCTTTATATAACATGTCTTTTTATAATGACATTTATATCCAATCCAAGATAGCATTTTGATTCTATTGACATTTTTGTAAGATAGACATGAGAAAAACATCATGAACTTGTGACAATTCTTGGGGTAACTCCAATTTATAATCTACATCATCAATTCTCTTTATAATTGTGAATGGTCCGATATAGCAGGGTGTGAATTTTCCTATTATTTTGAAACAAGTTACTTCCTTCCGAGATTAAAATTTGAGAAAAAAATAGTCATCTACTTCGAACTTCAATGGTCGTCGCCCTTGATTAGCATAACTCTTGTATCTACTTTAAGTTGTACGAAGTTTGTATTATATTATGCGAATCTTTTCAATAGTCTCTTCAATAATATAAGTTCTCATCGTACTAAAATCTTCACATTTTATATAGTACAACAAAGATCTACATGGTCATTCGTACAAGACATCATAAGAAGCCATCCCAATGCTAGAATGATAGATATTGTTATAGGCAAACTCAACCAATGGTAGGTGTTCGCTTTAGTTTCCCTTGAATTCTATAACATAGGCTCGTAACATTCTTATAACATATGAATAACCCCTTTTGGATTGTCCATCCATTTCAAGATGATACACGTGCTATGTAGCAACTCTGTACCTAATGCCTCTTATACGCATCTCCCTAATCGTGTGATAAACTTTGGATCTCAATTTAATACAATCAACTTTGGAAGGCCATGCAATCGTATTATCTCTCAAATGTACAACTTACTCAAACCATTCACCGAGTATCGAGTTTTGACTGTGATAAAATGAGTAGACTTCATAAGATGATTAGCAATTACCCATTTATAATCATGACCTTGAAAAGTACATAGCAATCCATGCATAATGCCCATGGTTATGTTGTCCCATTTCCATTCCACTTCTAAGAATGGCTAAAGTAATCTCGTAGATTTCTTATGCTCTGCCTTGATTTGTTGACATATCATGCAATTTTCCATGAACTATGAAATATCTTTCTTCATTCCTTACCACCAATAGGTCCTTTTTAAATCATGATACATTTTTGTGCTTTTAGGATATATCATAAATTTTAATTTGTGTGCTTTGCTCATGCTCTCCTATCTTAAATAATCATCAGTAGGTACTATAATCATTCCATGAAAATAAAACACTCCATTATTATAAGTCCATTCTTCCACCACCTCTCATTCATTCATCCTACACCATACTTCACAAATTTCAGGATCATTTGATTAGGTGACCTTGATACTCCCCAATAATGTAGGGCTAGTCAAGATATTTTACAAGAATTCCTATCTTTCATAATCATATAGGTTGAGCTCGTAACCTTCCACAAATTGAGTATTTTTCTTGGAGTCCAATATCATTTGTGCAAAAAAGCCTAACTTGAGACTTAAAGCATCCACCACTATATTAGACTTTCCAAGATGATATCTCAAAGTGAAGTCATAATCTTGAAGATACTCTACCCACCCTTTTTTGAGTAAAAAGATATTTGATACTTTTGTGGTCCAAAAAGATTTTGAATTTGGCACCATAGAGGTAACATCTCCATATTTTCATAGTGAAGACCACTGCTGCTAGCTCTAAGTCATGTGTTAAGTAGTCTCACTTGTGTACCTTAAGTTTTTGTGATCCATAGGTAACTACTCGATCATTTTGCATACATCCAAGGCCTTGTAGTGAGCGTTAGTGAAAACGACATAAGGTTTCATACTATCTAGCATGGTTAGGATTGGTGCAGTTGTGAGTCATGCCTTCAACTCTTGAAATTCCTCTTCACAAGCTTTGTCCTAAAAGAATCTAATTCCCTTTTGAGTAAGATTTATTAATGGTGTAGTAATCTTTGAAAACTTTTCCACAAAACATTGGTAGTATCCAACCAATCCAAGGAAACTTAAAATTTCAATCACATTTCTTGGTCGATTCTAGTTCAAAACTACTTCAATCTTCGAAGGTTCCACCATAATTCTTCTTCCTAATATGACATGTCGAGGGAATTCGACTTTAGTAAGCTATAACTCACACTTCTCAAACTTTGCATACAATTGATTCTTCTTTAGAGTTTACTAGGAGATTTTGAGATATTTTCATATTCTTCACACATTCTTGAATAAATCAATATATCATCAATAAACACAATGATAAATTGATATAAGATCAAAATATGCAATTCATTAAATCCACAAAAATAGCAAGGGCATTAGATAGACCAAATGACATGACACGAAATTCAAAATTCACGTACCATATACGGAAGGTAGCTTTAGGTATATTCAACTCCCTCATCCTCAGTTGGTGAACTTGATTGTAGATCAATCTTTGAGAAGAAACTTTCTCCTCCGATTTGGCCAAAGAATTCATCAATTTATGGGAATGGATACTTGTTCTTTATGGTAAACTTGTTCAATTGACAATAATCAATGAAGAGTCTGAAACTTCCATCCTTCTTCTTGATAAAAAGAATAGGTACTCCCCAAGGTGATAAACTAGGTTGCATGAATCATTTTTCTAACAACTCGTCCAATTTATTTTTCAATTCTTGTTTCTTTGCAGGTGCCAACTCTAGATGAATTACTATTTGATGATCTACTGCATTGTCTCCTTTGCCAAAATTTCTTCTTCTCTTTTTTTATCCTTCATCTTTCGAGAAAATGTGGTCACCTTTAACTATTCTGCACTAACTTGTTCGAATCTATAAGATGTGGAAACCATTGTAGTGTATGTCCACGCACCTTGCTACTATCATGTTTATTTGCTACCCTTGATAATTTATTAAAGTGATACTCATAATATGTGACGGTCATGTCATCTTGTTAGAGATTCATAAGCTTAACCACTTTGTTAGCATTAGCAATCTCTTTGAAAAATCTCTCATAAAATATCCCTTTGAACTCTTCCTATATGGCTATCTCTACGTTCCTTCCTCTACTGATAGAGTCCTACCAATAGTCAGGTTCACTACTCAGTTTATATACAACTAAACTAGCTCTAAAATGTGCATGAATGTTTAGAGCATGCATTTTCTTCTTGATTTTTTTAATCCATATTTCTGCGATATTGGATTGGGAGTACCATCATAATATTGTAACATTGCTAATAAAGTCATGGCATCTGGTTTTTCACTTTTATTCATAACATATGATGCATGACATTTCATTTATAAAAATAATGCATGGATTTAAAAAGTTCAAGTAGAAACCCCTACCTCAAATCCTTGACCCAAAGACTCGAATATTTATCCCTAAAACATATTCTAAAATGCACCAAAAACTTGAATACTTTAAGGAGAGAAAGATTTTAGATGGAAGGAGAGAAAAAGGGGAAATAGTTGTGTGAAAATAGGTGAAGCTCACCATCAGACTCGCCATTGATGATGGCAAGGTGGTGGCAAGGTAGTGGTAGCAAGGTGGTAGAGATTTCCTAATTTTTCCTATTCGATCTAATTTTTCACATGAAACTTTCCTGATGGATCCCTATATTATACAACATTATTTAGAATTTAGTTTTGGATACTTTAATTATTTATATTGAATTTTATGAGGTTTCACACATCAAACTTAATATAGAAAATTTATATTTATAAAAAGTTTGCAAGTGCACGAATCAGTTATAGTAAGCAACAAGTATACTCCCGAGATTGTCGCTCAAGTAATTATAGTGGTTTTAAAAGTTAAATTAATTTTCTAATTTATTTATTGAAAGAAACAACAAATCCTAAACATCCTAACAAGTTGTTTAATGGTTTGTAGAGCTATGAATTCTAAATGAAATTATATCTAATGAAAACATTTTATCATTAATTTGTAATTAGAGATTTGAAGAATATGAAAATAAATTAAATCATTGTTTTTATTTATTTAAATCACAAAAATGTTCTTTCAATCATTGAAAACAGAAACTAAAATCTCATATATAAATTTAGCTAATTATAACTAAATTGATAAAAATCAATTCAATTATAAAATATATGAGATTGTAGAAATGCTTAAATAATACAACAATTAGAAATATCCCTTTTGTTAAAGACAATTTCAAATCACTGAAAAAATTATGAATGGCTTCTCCAAATCCTTAGATCTTCTTCATAATTAAGAATATCTCTTTCTGTATGGTGAATGGCTAACCTAATTCTAAAAATAAAACTAATCTAAGAATATTTTCTAAAAACTAAAGAAAAGAAGAGAACTGATGGTTTTGGGATGATTTTGAGAAGATGCGATGTCTTTTATATAGGTGAAGAAAAGGAGACAAAAAGGGAGAAAAAAGTCGATCGTGAAGAGATTATCACCGCACGCTGTGGTACACTTTTTCTACTGTCGTAGCCCATGTTTGTTATGGTACGCGTTAAATCAAGATCCGAGAAAGTCATACCATGACACACATTTTCCACCGTTATGGGTCGCGTTAATTTGCATTTCTCCAATTGTTTTGTGTTTTCACCCCTTACAAACTTGGTTGGTATATATGTAAGGCTTACATATGTTATTTTTTTAATTCTTATTCATTATAATTGAGTGTTTTTAAGTACAATTCTACAAGTGTTTTTAATTTTAATCATTTTGAAACCAAAAATATTTGAAAATAACAAAAGATACACGTAATTTTAAAAATAGATTTACTAAAATAATGATAAAATTATGCAAATAAAAATCTATTTTTTGATATTAAAATACAAATAAATTATGTAATATTTAGTGCTTTTCAAGCACTCATCACTCACAGAAACCATCCGTAATTTCTTTTGGTCAGAGAAAGCAAAAAAGCTTAAATTGGTTTAGGTTTCCTAGAGGTACTGTTGTCACTCCCTTTAGGAAAGGGGTTTTAGTTTATGAGATATTAGTATCTTAAATGAGGGCTTGTTAAAAAAGTTTGTCTATCGGATTATCACAAGAAACTCTATCACTATGTTTTAGTTGGGGAGAGGAGAAGCTCTACGAAGTTATTATATTTGCTCTTCAGTTTGGCTCGGCTTGTATGGTCATTACTTAACTCTTTTGGAGGAGTTTAGGTGGTTAGTTGGTTGGAATTTTTAAGTACAACTTTGCATAGATAATTGACTAGGTACTCCTTTATTTGAGACTTGACTAGCCTCCCTTTAGATCCACCATTACAATCATTAGTAGGCGATTATTTGCAGGCTGATGAGGTGGCACATGTAGTAGTCTTTTGAAAACTCCTACCTTGATATTTCCTCAGAGGTTTACTCAATCATTACTAGAAGGGTATAGATACTAGACTTTAGACGCATTCGATTAAAGGATGAGTCACAACTAGTAAGACCTATGACTCTCTACGCGTGGTCGGGGGAGCATAAAAGTTTGGGAAGAGTGATCTAAGCCTTTTTCATACCACCATCCTAATGCATTCTATTTTGGCAAGCTATGTAAAATGAAGATTCCCACTCATTGTCAAGCCAAGAGGAGGGGCTACTCCTTCCCTTCCTTGTGCTCCTAGTGTGGGTCAACTGGGAAGACTATTTCTCACATTTTTTAAGTCATCATTTTTCAGGTGCACTATAGGATCTATTACGTTCCTTCTTTGTCAGATGACCTCATACATATTCTTTCATTCTAGATTTATGGACATGTACAATGTTGCTTAACCTTAGATCGTAAGTATGATTTCAATCATCTAGGTGATATGGAAAGCTTAGAATGATGCTAGCTTCGAGGGTTAATGTACTTCTATAAGCTTCACATTTGTCACACTATGTCATTTTATTCGTGAAGCTAACCTATCACATCATGGGTCTATGAGAAATAAAATAAATTATCTTTCAATTCTCTAAAGATTGTGAGTGTAAGGAATTTCACGAGCAACACCATGGATCATAAAGCAATTTCGAGACCGTCACCTTCGGGGTGGATAAAGGTTAACACCGATGGTACTGTTTTTGAATCAACTGGTCTAGCAAGTTGTGTAAGGGTATTTCGGACATCAAGATCCTTTGTCAAATGTTGTTTTTGTATTCCATATTTGCTTTTAAGGCAAAACTCACTGCAGCTACTCATGTAGTATTGTATGATGTCACCTTTAGGTGACAAAGGCTTTGGTTGAGTAAAACTCTACTTATATGATAATTCTTTTTTACACTAAATCGTCATTGGTGTTATGTAGATTTTACTATAATAAGATTGACTACTTAGAAAAGATTACTTATATAAATTTTAATTTTTTTTATATTTTTAGGGAGGATAATTATAGTTGATTGTATAATATCTAATATTTGTACAACAACATGGTGATGAGATGTCTCTTCAATCGTTAATGTTTTAATTTTTTAATATATTAGTAACATGTTTAATTATAAATTTTACTTATAAATAATTTGTATTATTTTTTATTATTTTAATAATATTTGTAATTATAGGTTTGATGGAAGAAAAATAAGACAATCGGTAACTTAATTGAGATGCCTTAATACATCCGTGAAACCTATCCATTGTAATTTTTAGTTAAAAAGAATCACTTACAAATGAGCATAAAAGATATAATTGTACAATGTGCATTGATAAAAAGCATTTTTTTGTATTTTTTATATTATTTCGGAAATTAATTTTCGATATCTATCGCTGATTTTGGTTCGACATTCTTGTCTTGTGACCCGTCTTAATAATTTCAAGGATTTTAAATTTCCTCTCTTTGACTCTCTCCAGAAAAACCCCATTTCCCCTTCACCATTTATAGAGTTACTCATGCACGTCCTCTAATTTTTTTTTTGGGTACTCCTCGTCCAATTAGGGTTTCGTTGTTCTTGTATCATTTGCTTCTTATTACTCTATCTTGATCCCTCAATCGGGTGCACCAAAGTTACTGTTTTTGAGAACTCCCGTACGTTCTGTTTCTGAGTGTAAGGATCAAGAAAGCCCCAAAATGTCTCTACCTTTTTCCATCCAACTTTATTCCTTTGTTTTGCTTTAGGGTTTTTTTTTTATCCATAGTTTCCGAATTGGGGTTCTTGAAACTCGTTTCTTTTCTAGGGGGTCTACTCTTGCCTTTTTAAAAGAAATTTCTTTTTTCCCCTTCTGCATAAAGAACTCTAAGTCCACAATTTTGTTCCAAAATTGGTGCTCTTTTTGCACATTATTCTTTTCTTGGTTGATTTCTTTTGGATTGTATCAATAATTTACTCGGGAAACATGGGTACTGTGTAAAATTACCGAATTTAGGACCATAATGTCGAATTTGAGGAATGCCCATTTTATTATTTTCAGCAAAGATTGCGTGTCTGTGCCCATCTCTTTACAGAAATGCTCTGTTTCTTTTAGGATATATCCCAAGCACCTGGCCTGCAATTGAATTGGTTTTGTTTGTTTAGTTTCTGTCTTTCTCTCTTGTGCTGAAAACATGGGCTGTGTTCATGGAAAGTGTTGCAGTCGCTACCCTCGGTCCTCTGAAGGTGATTTCCCTGACTACCGTGAAGTTGGTCCTTACGGTGCTCAAAGGAAACACATACTAACAGAGAGGTCAGTTGAGTACGCTTCTGTTCCTTCTCATAACTTTCATTTAGAGTACTCTGTTATCACACAACGAGGTTACTATCCAGATTCACTTGATAAACAAAACCAGGACAGTTTCTGCATTAGAACACAAGTTCGTGGTAACCCAAATCTTCATTTCTTTGGTGTATTTGATGGGCACGGACAATTTGGTACCGAGTGTTCCAATTTTGTTAAGGAAAGGCTAATTGAAATACTTGCAAATGACCCCACATTGTTAGATGATCCATTAAAAGCTTATAATTCAGCTTTTCTAGCAACAAACAATGAATTGCATAATAGTGAGATTGATGATTCCATGAGTGGTACTACATCTATTACTGTGCTTGTTATTGGGGATACTCTTGTTGTTGCTAATGTGGGTGATTCGAGAGCAGTGCTTGCTGTGAAAGATGGGAATCAAATTGTTGCTCGGGACTTGTCTTGTGATCAGACACCATTTAGGAAAGATGAATGTCAGAGAGTAAAGCTTTGTGGTGCCAGGGTATTGAGTGTCGATCAAGTAGAAGGAATTAAGGATCCAGATATTCAAAGCTGGGGTGATGAAGAGACTGAAGGTAATGATCCTCCGAGGTTGTGGGTTCCTAATGGTTTGTATCCTGGGACTGCATTTACAAGGAGTGTAGGTGATAGTACAGCAGAGAGAATTGGTGTAGTTGCTGATCCAGAAGTGTCAATTGTTCAGCTTACACCTAACGATCTTTTCTTTGTTGTTGCAAGTGATGGGGTGTTCGAGTTCCTCTCAAGCCAAGCTGTTGTCAACATGGTAACAATAATTTTTCATATTCAACAAATACATTTGCTTTCATTTAACACGTGTATGGTATTCTTTTCTCTTTGGTAGAAAACATGTGTAGATGTTTATTTCTTAGACTATTAATTTCCTCTTTATTCTAAATTTTAGTAAGGCCGGCGAGAAATTGTTTACTTGTAGTGTTTCATTCTGAAATGATAGAGTCTACTATGTCACGACCTTATTTTTCAAGTAGAGATCGTGCGGCACTTAGCACCGTCCGTTGCACTAAGCCTGCCTTTGAAACCGAATGAAACTTCAAAGAGAATAGAGAGAGAGTTT
This sequence comes from Hippophae tibetana, assembly GCA_037013495.1. NCBI lineage: Eukaryota > Viridiplantae > Streptophyta > Magnoliopsida > Rosales > Elaeagnaceae > Hippophae > Hippophae tibetana. The sequence continues at coordinate 5,637,481 of CM072805.1, forward strand.
GCAAAGAATGCTTTGTATTGCTCTAGAGAGATATTATCTTACAATTTCCCAAGATGAATACAAATGAAGACAAATGGGTCTATTTATAGTGTGGCTCTAAGCTTAAGGCTATCCACCACTTTCTAGATTCTTCCTAGTCTAGAATGTACAAGAGAATTCTAGAATTATGTACAATATGCCACAAGGGTCTAGGACCTTCTAGCCAACTCTAGAGTCTTCTAGGTTTATCTAGTTCCTTCATGCACCTTCCGGGATGTTCCATAAGCGTCCAACAACTTCTACATTATTCCCGAACCATCCGGCACGTTTTAGAACATTCCAGCCCATTCTAGCACTCTCCAGCGTGCTCTAGAACATTCTAGGGTCTTCTAGCTTGAGTTGAGTCCATCCAACTCTAGCTCTTTCTAGACATCTCTAGGCAACTCTAGAACTTTCCTTGTAGAATATTCTAGATCCTTTAGGCAACCATCATTTGTTTGGATTTTTAGGGACAATTTGAGCGGGACGTGACACCCTCCCTCACTCAAGTTCGCGACGCCCTCGTCGCGCCTTCAAGCTTGAACCTTTCTATGTCATCTTTGAATTGCCACAAAGAGTCCTCAGGTTCCCAGCTTGCTTCTACATCCAGAGCGTTCTTCCATTTGACCAAGTATTCCCGATAATTTGGTACACCTCTACGCCGGATCAGGCGATCCGCCAAGATTGAGTCCACTTCCCTGTCAAAGGAGGTTACCACTGCGGTAGGCGCCCTTTTGGATTCTCCTCGACTCAAGTCTTCCTTGTCTCCATGATAAGGTTTTAGCATGCTTACATGAAAGACCGGATAAATTCTGAGCTTTGGAGGGAGTTGTAGCTTGTACGACACCTTATCGACTTTCTTGAGGACTGGAAATGGTCCCTCATATTTCCACACCAACCCTTTATGAACCTTTCGTAAGGACTTGAATTGTTGGGGCAACAATTTGACAAGGACCAAATCGCCTTCTTAAAATTCCACCAACCTCCGTTTCTTGTCAGCCCACTTCTTCATCTTCTTAGATGCCTTATTCAAATAGGCTCGGGCCAACTCCGCTTGTTCGTGTCAGGCCTTGGCAAATTTGAAGGCAGCAGGGCTCTTTCCTTCATAACTCGTAGCCAAGGCATGAGGAGTCATGGGTTGCTGCCCCATGACGATCTCAAAGGGACTCTTCGCGGTAGACTCGCTCCGTTGTAAATTGTAAGAGAATTAGGCTACATCTAACAGCTTCGCCCAATCCCGCTGATTAGCACTCACAAAGTGCCTGAGATATAACTCCAGCAACGCGTTGGCACGCTCCGTTTGTCCGTCACTTTGTGGGTGAAAGCTTGTGGAGAAATTCAAGTCTGATCCCAATAGCTTGAATAGTTCCGTCCAAAATTTCCCTGTGAATCGTGGGTCTCGGTCACTCACGATATTGGAAGGAATTCCCCAATGTTTCACAACATTCTTGAGGAACAAACGTGCCGTCTCATCTGTCGTGCAGTCCGTTGAGGCAGGTATGAATGTTGCGTATTTGCTGAAGCGGTCGATGACGACAATAATGCTGCCAAAGCCCTCTGATTTTGGCAGACAAGTGATGAAATCCATAGACACTTTCCCATGGTCTCTCTAGAATAGGCAGCGGCTCTAGCAAACCTCCGGGTGCATGCTGCTCTATCTTGTCCTGTTGGCACACAAGACAAGTTCTTACATATGCTTCGACATCATCCCGAAGTTGAGGCCAATAGTAGATCGACTTGATCAAAGCAAGGGTGCGTCTCATTCCTGGGTGTCCAGCCCATAAGGAATCATGGCACTCCTTAATAAGCTCTTTCCTTAAGCTCCCCCATTTTGGCACAAAGATTCGATTTTGCTTGGCATAGAGTAGTCCGTCACTTAGCCAAAATCGTCTCGTCTTTCCTTTTGATGAGGGCAAGGAGGTTTTGAGCAAGGGCATCATGCTCTAACCCTTCTTTGATCTTTTCCAATAGAGGACTACTTGGCCTACTCAAGGCTGCTAATTCCGCATTTCGGCTCAGCGCATCAGCCACCACATTGGCCTTACCGGGTTTGTATTCCAACCTGTAGTCAAACTCCGCCAAGAAGTCTTACCATCGAGCTTGCTTGGGACTCAACTTCTTTTGAGTCTGGAAGTAGCTTGTGGCTACATTGTCCGTCATGATAACAAAATGAGAACCCAACAAGTAGTGTCGCCACACCCTTAGGCAATGAATGATAGCTGTCATTTCCTTTTCTTGCACAGTGTAGTGGCGTTCAGTGTTATTGAGTTTTCGGCTCTCATAGGCTATCGGACGCCCATCCTGCATCAAAACTCCACCAATGGCAAAGTCTGAGGCATCGGTGTGCAACTCGTATGTCTTGGAGGGGTCTGGAAGACAAAGTACCGGTTCTTCACTAATGACCTTCTTCAAGTCTTCAAATGAGGTTTGGCATTCGCTTGTCCATTCCCAAGACTTGTTCTTTTTAAGCAGGTCGGTCAATGGGGCTGCTCTCGCTGAATAGGACTTGATGAACCTTCGGTAGTAGTTCACAAGTCCAAGGAAAGATCTTAACTCGGGAACCTTGGCAGGAGGTTCCCATTCTTGGATGGCTTTCACCTTAGCTCCATCCATCATCAGTTTCCCATCCTTTATCCTATGCCCTAAGAACATCACCTCATCTTGGGCAAAAGAACATTTCTCCTTCTTGACATATAGCTCATTTTCCCTCAGGACCTCGAACACCTTCTTCAAATGCTCTAGATGTTCTTCCAAAGTACGGCTATTTATCACGATGTCATCAAGATATACTACCACGAACCGATCGAGGTAGGGATGGAAAATCTTGTTCATCAAAGTGCAGAAGGTGGCTGGTGCATTTGTGAGACCAAATGGCATGACAAGGAACTCATAGGCACCATACCTGGTTACACATGTGGTCTTGGGCTCATCTCCCTTGGTTATGCGTACCTGGTAGTATCCCGATCGCAAGTCCAGTTTTGTGAAGTATCTAGCATTCCCCAATTGATCGAACAAATCAGCAATAAGTGGGATAGGATACTTGTTCTTGACTGTGATCTTATTTAGAGCCCGATAGTTGATGCACATTCGCAACGAGCCATCCTTCTTCTTCTGAAAGAGCACCGGGGCACCAAATGGGGCTTTTGAGGGCCTTATAAAGCCAGCATCCAGCAATTCATCGAGTTGCTTCCGTAGTTCTGCCAACTCTGAGTTCGCCATTCGATATGGGCTCATTGCTGGTGGCCTGGTGCCAAGTTCTAACTCAATTTCGTGATCTACCTCCCTCCTTGGAGGTAACCGTTTGGGTAATGCCTCCGGCATCACACCCTGGAACTTATCTAGGACAACTTGCACTTCCGTCGGCAAGTTTGGCTTTGGCGATACCTCTTCATCGTCGTATTCCTTTAGGATGGCCAAATAACTCTCTTCATCCCTCTTCAGCCCCTTCTTGAATTGAAGCGCTGAGAGAGCTTGGGTAGTAGGTCTGGTGGTCCTCTCCGTCGGTACCACACACGCCTTCGCACCATCCATGATGCACATAGAGTTTGAGCAGGGCACCAAGAAAGCTCTTACCTGGTCCAAGAACTCCATGCCGAATACTATCGAGTAGTCATCCATAGGCGCCACCGATAAGTCCACTTGGCCAGTCCAAGCACCGAGACTGACCTTAACTCCATGAGCAACTCCATGCAATGGTAGTGCTGCCGAGTTAACTGCTTTGAGAGATCCCCCTCCATTGACAACCTTTAGGCCAAGTCGCTTTGCTTCCTCCACTGAAACAAAGTTGTGAGATGCACCGGTGTCGACCAAAGCCTTGGCGACCTTCCCATTGATGGCTGCATTTACATACATTAAGCCTTTTGGGGTCTTTGGGGCGCTCTGCAATGCACCAAGTAGGCGCAAAGAACCCATCTTTGCACCTTCGTCCGACTCACCTCCATCTTGATCATGTGTGGAGGCAACCAAGGCACTCAATGCCTTTCTTTTCGGACATTCTCGTGCCCAATGCGGTCCGTCGCATATGAAGCACGTCACCCGGGGCTTCGAGGCATTCCGATCCTCCTTCTCCTTCCCCTTATCTCGTGCCTTGAATGAGGAGTTGTCTTTATGGTTTTTAGAACCCTGACTTTTGGCGTGGCCTCCACCATTCTTTTCTCCACTAAACTTTTTATCTAAGGCTTTAGAGCCCTCCTTGTTTGTGGAGTAGTCAATAAAGCTTTCTGCAGTTGCGATGGCCGAAGATAAGTCTTGGACACCACGTCGCTTGAGTTCCAAATTAGCCCATGATTGGAGACCATCCATAAATAAGAATAGGGCATCCTTGTCTGAGGTGTCGGGGACTTCTAGCAACAAAGTTGTGAACTCCTTCACATAGTCCCTTATGCTACCCGTTTGCTTCAATCGTCGCAAACGCCCTCTTGCCTCCTCTTCAGCATTAACGGGAAAGAACTGCATTTTGAACTCCCTTTTGAAGTCTTCAAAAGTATCAATTGTGCAAACCCCTCGTTGCACATCTCCATGCTTCCGTCTCCACCATAACATCGCAGTGTCGGACAAATACATGGCTGCAGTTCGGATCTTGCTGGCATGGTCCGTTATGCCAGTAGCCTCAAAGTATTGTTCTAGCCCCCATAGGAAGTTCTCAACTTCCCTAGCATTCCTAATACCATTGAAGGTCTTAGGCTTGGGAACATCCACCCTCTTAGCTTCAATGACGGTGGTTGCACTAGTTCCCGCGGCCATAGCCCGCTTACATAGAGCTAGATCACCACCCATATCCTCCATTCTAAGCAACACATTAGCAAGTTCTCTTTGGACAAGATCCCTTACCTTGGCAACTTCCACCTTTAACCCGTCAATCTCTTGCTTTAAGCCACCATCTAGCTCATTAAGGGACATCTTGACCGCTGCATGGATCTCCACATCCTCGGCCTCCAAGCTATTGCAACGTTCCTCCAAGTTGTCCACCCGATCGAACAGCTCCCCTAAGCTGTCCTGTGCACTCCCAACTCGTGCTTCCAAGCTAGAAAGCATGTCTTTCGACTTGGCTTGAGATTCCTTTGGGACTTTCCGAGCTTCCTCACGGCCACGTTCCATTGGTGGAACGTCCATGTTTGGTGTAGCTGGGGCGGTGTTCTTCATTTTTGCCAAAGATAGAGATACTTTAACCTGCTCTGATACCAACTGTCACGACCTTATTTTTCAAGTAGAGATCGTGCGGCACTTAGCACCGTCCGTTGCACTAAGCCTGTCTTTGAAACCGAATGAAATTCCAAAGATAATAGAGAGAGAGTTTGCAAAGAATACTTTGTATTGCTCTAGAGAGAGATTATCTTACAATTTCCCAAGATGAATACAAATGAAGACCAATGGGTTTATTTATAGTGTGGCTCTAAGCTTAAGGCTATCCACCACTTTCTAGATTCTTCCTAGTCTAGAATGTACAAGAGAATTCTAGAATTATGTACAATATGCCACAAGGGTCTAGGACCTTCTAGCCAACTCTAGAGTCTTCTAGGTTTGTCTAGTTCCTTCATGCACCTTCCGGGATGTTCCATAAGCGTCCAGCAGCTTCTACATCATTCCCGAACCATCCGGCACGTTCTAGAACATTTCAGCCCATTCTAGCACTCTCCATCGTGCTCTAGAACATTCTAGGGTCTTCTAGCTTGAGTTGAGTCCATCCAACTCTAGCTCTTTCTAGACATCTCTAGGCAACTCTAGAACTTTCCTTGTAGAATATTCTAGATCCTTTAGGCAACCATCATTTGTTTGGATTTTTAGGGACAATTTGAGCGGGACGTGACAACTAGGTATTATAAAATGGAGTATATGTCTCACTTTGCACAAGTAATGCACTTTCTCCCCTCACAAATGTATCATGAGATGTATTTATTTGCGCTAAATGTTAATGACTCTATTGAGAAGACCACGCTGTACCTGCAGTGAGAAAATTATTATGATAATATCTTTGTTATTGCTCTTTTATTAAACAACATTAAGCACTACTTTTTTCCATGATTTTGGAGAGTTCAATTATCTCCTAATTACTGTTTATAGCTTTTAATCTTAGTTTGTTATGCATCATTATGAGAAAATTATTATGATAATATCTTTGTTATTGCTCTTTTATTAGACAAAATTAAGTACTACTTTTTTCCATGATGTTGGAGAGTTCAATTATCTCCTAATTACTGTATATAGCTTTTAATCTTAGCTTGTTATGCATCATTATTGGCTTGACATTGTATTAGTACCATTATTATTAGGCTTAATTACTCCATTAATAACTTTGAGCAAATTTGTAGTTAGGTCCCTAAACTTTAAAATCTTATAATTTAGTTTCCAAACTTTTAAATTTCATATAGTTACTTTTAAATCCTTTAATTTAGTCCAAAATTTTTAAAATTTTACACAAGTTCTAGTTTAGCTATTAAAATACATATTTTTGAATCAAAATTTTAGGGCCTATATGTGAAGTTTTAAAATTTTAGGGACTAAATCATAGTTTTTAAAAGCTCAGGGACCTATGTCTGAACTTTTAAAAATTGAGAACAAAATTGTACGTTTTAAAAGTCTAGGGACCTATGTGTGAATTTAGTTAAAATTTGGGAATCAATGGTACACTTTAGTCTTATTATTGAGGTAGTAACTTGATGTGAAACTTTTGTATGGGCTGCTGCCTGCTCCTTGTTTCTATCTTGGATGTGCTTGGTAAAGCATAAATACCCGTTTTATTAAGGCTTTCATACTTTTGTATCAAGCAGTGCTTTCTATATAGTACTTTGTATGTATTACCTGCAGCATTGTTATCCTGCAATTAGTCAGGAAAGTACGAATAAGGGGAAGTTAGTAGAACAATTGAAACCTACTGTGTAAGAGAGTGGTTAACCTGTCTACATATATAAGAGTAAATATAATTTGATAACATTGTTGGGGTCATAAATTTTAGGCATTGTTTTGATCAGTGATATTGTTATGGCTTTTTAATGCATAGATACCAAGTTAAACGATTTTTATTGAGTGTTGAAATTCTCATCATTATCTGGTCCTGCACTTTTGATTTCTTCACAGCACTTCTTTCTCATGCTAGTGGTTAAAATAAACTTCTTTCTGGGTGACCTCTAGTTAATCAATATGCTATTAATATCTACTTCTAGTGCTTCTTCCATTAACAAGCTTTGTTGACTCTCTTCATGTAGGGGGCAAGTTATACAGATCCTCGAGATGCATGTGCTGCTATTGTTGGAGAATCATATAAATTATGGCTGGAACATGAAAGTCGGACAGATGATATAACAATCATCATTGTTCACATCAAAGGCTTCACTAATGTAGGATTTGCTTTTTAAAAAGTTTGGTTTAGTCTCTCTGTTCTCTTTTGGAGAATCATATAAACTATGGCTGGAAAATGAAAATAGTTTGGATGATATAACAATCGTCATTGTTCACATCAAAGGCTTGAGTCTTGTATGATTCATTTGAAAAAAATTACTGGTTTAATCTCTTTTATCTGTTATTCTCTCTTTCTTGCTTTAGGATGAACCCTTCTCTTTATAGTCATTTTGATTGCCATCTCTTGCTAGAGTGCTATGCCATATAGGTATCCATTTTTGAAACATTGATTTTGTTTGTGTAACAAGTGACAGTTTAAATTATTGATAGTATTTGAAGATTACTGTTTACTAGAAAATCTTTCAAACATCTTTGCTTTTGTTTAGACTCGGTACCTTTTTTAACAAGGAATGATTAAATCGTATGAGTATCAATGTTGGTTTATAGCATGAATACAGTGTCATGTTTAATTATATTTGTACCCATGTACGGTGTACACCTGAGCAAGAAGGAAACTATGGCTTTTTTTCGTAATTTTCTTTTGTTCTGTTATTAGTCAGCTGAAGGTGCTGCAGATGGATCGAGTGGAATGAGTAATAAGCCTCAAATTAAAAAATCCAAAGTAAATTCTGAGAGATCTTTTGGCAGTGGATCGGAATTTTATCGTTCAGTGAGGAGTGACTCCTCAGATTTAAATTTTTGTCAATATGTTGTTTCAGCAAATAGAAGCCCAGCTATCATTGTTCCATCTCCCACTCGTCGGAGGCCCTTGGAAGTGGTAGGTCTCTCACTCTATGATGTTTTGATTGGTACTTGTTTATGGAGAGTTGAGTTTCTTGGACTCATATAATGGACAATCAATCTGACCCTTCTCTCTTTTTGGTTTCGTTTTCATTGCTACAGTAAAATAGCTGAGAAATCACCATGAAGCTTCCCCACATCTCCTTGTTTTACATTAAAGGTACCTCAACTTGAAGTCACATAACTTTTATCTTCACTATAAAATTGATTGCCGTAGGATGATTATAGTGATTAGCGAATAACTAATGGCATGAATTATATGTCTAATGAGTCCAACCATGATTTTGCTGAAAAATTAAGTCTTATTTTTGGCTGTTAACAGGTTTTGGTCTAGTGGTGAATTCAGCTGGCAACTAAAGCTGCTAGTTGTGCATATACCAGAATTCCTCGCTCAGTAGTCCCTGGCTTTCTTGCTAATCGTTACTCTGTCTAAAGGTGACCCCAAAAAATGGTGTATCTAAGGAGAACAAGATATTTTCTGCTCTCCTACAGCTACTGCCTTGCAATTTGCTAATCCAAGCATATAGAAATAAAAGGAAATGGACATAAGATACGGTGGGATTCGAAGAGGTTGAGACAGAAGACTGGAAATGGATACTTATGAGACAGTGGAGCTCAAGGATGGAGATTTTTCATCAAGATGAAAATTTCATGTTTTGGTGTTGGGGCTAAAATGGAAACCATGTACGCTTCCAACATGGTTGTTTATCTCATGAATGCTTTAGATGAATTCATGCGTGCTCTGCAACTGATTAATTCCATTTCCTCCATCTCTCCGTATCTCATAACTTGTACAGGAATTCGGACCATGATCAGAATGATTTGTGTCAATCGGTACGTTTTAAAGATGTGGCATTCCTATTAAATTTTTTATGGAACTTATTTAACGTAAAATACTTTTTTTTAAATGAGGACCATTGTTTTTCGACTGAATTTTACAAATGATATCAAACTTTTTCTTATTTCTTTGTTTTTATTATTATTTTTTCCTAGTGCATTTAGTTTTTAGTTTCACACTTAAACCAAAATTTAATATGAAGTTTCAAATTAAACTACAACAACGATGTGAAAGAGCAAAGGGTCAAAGTGAAAATTAAAAAGTAATAAATCAAATATAAATAAAAGAGAGACTAAGCTGTGAATTTTTTTTTTAAAAAGGTGCCAAATTATGAGAAAAAAATAAAGAAATTAATGTGTTTCATGTGAAAAAGAAAGCACAATTTGTCTAATTCATCCGTGTTTCCATATTGTGAAGTTAATGGGAAAATAAATAAATGGGTGGAGAACCACAACGGCCCATTTGTTTAGGCTTGAAGCATTGTATACTATCATTGTTTGAAAATGTATTTTTAAATCTTTATGCTTTTAAAAAAATATATAAAATTAATTTTTCATTCAATTTTTTAAAAATATAACGAATAACACATGAAATTTGCATATAGTTTTTGACAAAAAATCATCTTAATTAATAAAAACTGACTCATTTTTTTTCATTCAAATTTAAACAAAATTATCATTTTCTAACAAGAACTATTATAATCATACTCACCAATATTTATCATTTTATTATCAATTAAATTAAAATATAATTAACAAATTTTAAAATCATATATTAGACAATAAAAGTTTAAGTTTGATCTAAAAATTATTAAAAAAATTTAAAAAATTCTTTTTCAAAAAAATTTAAAACTCATCTCTTAAAAATACAAACATTTATGTATGAAATATACTATTTTGTTATATTAACATATATTAAACTTTTTCTTTATCCAGCATCTTTTTTACAAACAAAAATTTAAACAATGCCACCTAATGCATAAACAAAGGACTTGGCCAACATTCTTCCCAAAATAAAATATACCTAACAAAAGAAAAAGGCAAAGTAGGAAGGCCGTTATTTCCTCAAAAAGATTGTATAACTCTGACCTTTCAAAATCATATACATAACTCAACTATATAACAAGACCTGCAATTTTGGAACAATTTTAATTAAAACTCCATAAACATATGATTTATAATTTATGTTAAAACAAGAAACATGACATTTTCGCAATAGATAGTGCACAACAGTTAAAATACTTATTTTTCTCTATTTTTTGAAAACATGCAACTCGGATTTTAAAGATGAATTCCAAAATCCTATCATGATCTATAACCAACTTATGAAGAGAATATTTGAGGGTGAGGCTTTGATCCACCTATTGCAACCTATATACATACAACATATGTATATGCATATGTTTGGAAACCTAGAACATTTTTGAACATGTCTACAAATGAATTCTAATCCAGGACTCTGTAGGCGTAGGCAACCAACGGTTTGGGATAAAAAATGAAATTTACCACTACTAAATGTCAATTTTGTAAAGTGCATAGATATCATAGGCTGCTTAGTCCAAAAGGATAACCCATAAAACTGTTGGGCAAACTATAAAGTTCTGATGATAAATATGAGTCCTTTTAACATGTCTACAAATGAATTCTAAACCCGTAGTCAGAGTGTCAGTTCTGGACTAATGAGAAGGATGGCATAACATAATTAACATTACAAACCTATAGACTTTGACCGAGATTTATTCTTATTTGACAACTTCATCTGATTTGCATGTTCCTCTTCTTCCAGCTTCTTCCTCCTGGCTGCCTCTTCTTTCTGTCTTTGTATCATTTCCAACTCCCGTTGTCGTTCCTCCTCTTTCCGCTGCTGCTCTAAAGCTTCTCTTCTCTGAGACTCCTCTACTCTTCTCCTATTTTCTTCTAACATCTTGTCAAGCTCTTCTCTCTCTCTGCGAGCTTGTTCCTGACAATTATTGTGATCATATTAAAGACTACCAACAACCAGCCATAAGAAATTTCTGAAACGAGAACTTGGTAACTGAACATTATAAACTCAATTTAAATACAAAATTTGCGGAATGGAAATAAGTAAAGGGAAGAAATTCAATTAGAGTATTAAGGCTCATTAGGGAAGAAATTCAATTCGAGTATTAAGGCTCATTACAGTTAAAGATTACAGTATAGGTTTCAAATTAATGAATAATGATAATCAATGTTAATCATCATAATTGCTCAAGACAGAACCTGGGAACATCAGACTCGTGTGTTTATCTGACTTACCAAGGGAAAATTAATAAGGAAATTAAAGAGGCTTACTTCTTTCTTTCTTGCTTCAGTAAGAGCAGCTTCCTTCTCTTTCTCAAGTTGAGCTGCAACATCATCAAACAATTTCTTTCGACCTTCCTCAATTCGTCTCTCTATTTCCAACTTAACATACTCAGAACTCAACCTCTCGTCAACGTTTTTCCGAATTGCTTCTTCTAGTCTCCTTGCAGTCTCTTCTTCTAACTGCTTCAGTTCCTCCTCGTGTTGACGCCTGATACCAGGAGCAAAGGTCAAGCACATGCAAGCTAAAGAAATTACATGACAGAATAGCATAATAAAAGAAGTGAAAAGAGCAGCCCAGGACCCTTTGTTTTCTAGAAGGTGCACATTGGTCCCTTTGTTTTGAAAAGATGCACCATAGGTCCCCTTATTCTTCTATAGGTAGAGATAAGTTCAATCTAGATGATGTCATCACAAAATTATGGTCAATCATCGCATGTGATTGAATCGTGAGATAAATAGAAGCGCAAATATATATATATATATATATATTTTCAGCCCTAGATAGCATATATTATTAAAATAAACACATGGCAAAGTGTCAAATTTTTCAATTTTGTGTTGAACTTATATGCACCTTTTCAACAACCAGGGGAACTCTAGTACATAATTGAAGATCAAAGAGAATGAAGGTGCACCTTTTTGAAAACAAAGGAACTCATCCTGCACCAACCCAATAAAAAAATTTGCAAGGCTGTAAATGAATAGTATAGTTATAATTTCAAGGGGCCGCTTTGTTATGAAAGTGACTATCATGATCTAGTTTCAATCTTGAAGATGGCCTATCTTATAGTGAAGTCTGTTGCTCAGGACTATTTCTCTACCCTCACAACTAAAATGAAAAGATTACACCTTTAGTGTCATCTTGCTCCATAGATTAATACACTAAGAAAGGTAGTAGCTTATTACTTCAAAATATGTTAACTGAAAAGGCCACGCATATTTAAACTACAAGACATAATAGAAATGGACCAAAGACATCATGTAAGCATGTGAAACTAATGGGAAACCACTAAATCACCTCTTCTTTTCTTCCTCCTCCTTCCTCAGTTTTTCAATGGCGTTTTTTCCCTCAGTTGATGCAAGACTTGGACTACGAGATCTTGGTACAGGAGATACAGAGGTGGTCCTATTCCTATGCCTTCTTTGTCGCCTAGGAGTTGGAGATCGGCTTTTACGATATCTATTAGAAGTAGATCGACTTCTATGATGATGTGGGGAGATCGACCGACTTCTTCGCCTACATGTGAAAGTACAACTTGATTTTAAAGCACTCAAACCATCAATTCTTAAAGTATTATTTCTTGCATGGCATTGCAGGATAAATCATGCCACAATGAAAATACAACAGGGAGTATGCAGAAATGCATGGTATATAATGACCACAAGACATAAATCAAGCAAACAAATTGAAGAAAATGTGTACATGCACATGAGCGAACATGAGAAGATTGAGAATCTCATTTAGCCACAATATAAATTAAAGAAGAAAAACATTTGATAAGTTTATATTTCCTCTCTTGACAGTTAACAGGACCGATAATACTTAAGCTATGTGTTCATGCAATTTGACCCAACCATCACCAAATAGCACAGTAAATCATCCAGGATAAGAATGTAGAAGATTAAGCCTACCCCAAAGGCACCAGGACTAAAATGTTTTAGGCCTTTGGAATAATCCAAGTCTGAAACCATATACCTGACCAACACATGTTGGACCCACCCAACATAGCCACTGAGCCGATTGAAAAAAATAAATAAATAAATAATGTTGCAGATCACATATTAGGGTTTGTGGCACTACCTTGCTCAGTTTATTTATCTAAAACTTGCATAAAACATATTAGCTATTGTTTTAAATTCCCAAATACACAGAAAATCAGCATATTTCATATTAAAATTATGGAGGAGGTGGTGGAGGAGGAGGAGGAGGAAGAGAGAAAGGGGGAGAGTGGTTAGAGTAAATATATGCCTTAATACTATTATCTAGTTTCATATACCATTATCAATTAACCAAGAAGCTAAAACCAAAATCAGTTGTGAACCAAACCTAATGCATAAATGTTTAGGAACCCTCCTGCAAATGAAAAATCATATAAATAACAGAAACAAATAATAAATGAATAAAACTAAGTAGATTAAAAAAGAAGACCTAGAATAGGATGAGCGACTTCGGTCCCTTCTGCTACGTCTTCTTCGGCTGTATGATGGAGAACGAGAACGAGAACGAGATGGTGATAAGCTTCGACCCATTTGGGGTTTCTGTTATCAGATAATTTATTTTATTCAGCTATCGATTACGTTCTCCCTCAGAAAAAGAGATCAGCTGCTGTTACTGTTTGATATGGACAATTTAATCCTTTTTTTTAAAAAAAATATAAGGTTAATTTATTCATATAATTTTTAAAAACAATCAATTTAGTTTAAATTTAAAAAAAAATATTTTTAAAGAATATAATTAATTCTTTATTAAAAATAATATTTTATACATGTAATTGACAAATGGGAAAGAGTTTTTACCTTTTATCTGTTGAAGCTTCAATCTCAATTTAGAATGGGATGCCTGGATCAATTTTTTCTTAAGTTTATAAACACAAGCCACACTCTCTAAACGAAATGGCAGATCAACATAGATATTTATATCAAATTGGATTATGAGAAATTAAGCATAGAAAACCTTTAATTATGGGTAAGATAAAACAATAATGTCTGTAAAGCAACTCAATGACAAACATAAATATCACCTTTGCTTGATTCTTACGCCTGTAAAAAAGGCATAAGAATAATAGAATTATGAAGAAGGAAAATAATTAAGGTAATACAACTGAGTTAACTAATGAAAACACAAACATAATAGGTGAAACTGAAAAAATCAATTTGAAACTGAGGTTAAACCTTTAACAGATAAGAGGCAAAAACTCTCCCATTTGCCAATTACATGTATAAAATGTTTTTTCAATAAAATTCCAATTTTATCCTTAAAAAATATATTTTTTAAAAATTATATAAATAAACTAAGTGTTACTCAAAAAAATGTGTCACCTAAAAACTAAAAACTAAAAGTAACCTTTCTCAGCTAAAAAAAACAGTAAATAAATAATAATAATAATAATAATAATAATAATAAAATAACTAACTTTGAAGTTCATAAAAATAATAATAATATTTATTATTTTTATAATAGTTTATCATTTTTATTATGAAAAGGTAAAAACATAAAAACAAATAATTTAATTTAATTTTTTTATTTTTTATCAATTATATAATCATTATTGTCTAAACCTAAAAATAATTTATGAAATTAAAATTTCAATAAAAGCTAAAATAATATAATAAAAAAATAAAATGAAAAAATAACTATTTGTCGGTATAAAAAAAATTTAATTAATACAAAATAACACAAGAAGAAGATTGTTCTTTTGATATAACTAAGGAACCTTTACAATCAACCTCATCCAGTCTTTTGTTTTAAGAAAAAAAATCTAAATAAAATATAAATTTGCAAACTTTTATTTGAGAAATTATATTAAATTTTATTAATATATATAAAAGATACAATAAATCATAATTTATTAATCTAACTACATCAATAATCAATAATAAATTAAAATAAAAAAATATTTGTTAGCACATTTAGAAAAACCTGAGCTTCTATCATTTGTCATGTTGTAAAGTTTTCTAGAGTGTTTAACTATTTCAATTGTTTAACTGTTTTAATTAATATATTAAATATTTTTTAGAAGTAATTAACCTTGATAATATATTATAATATTTAAGATCTTGTACGCAACATATCTAAATAAATATCTAGACTTTCAACAAGTTACAAGCAAAATAGGTATAAATATAAAATAAGTCATCCTAGATTAATATCTAGATAAAACACCATAAACAAGATCTATGTTAAGAAATACAAATATATATTTTTATTCAAAATTAAAAAATATATATGAGAAAAAAATTTCTAAGAAAAATAGCCATGTAAAAGGAGATCATCTCAGGTAGAAACAAAATACATTGATTGAGATATTTTGGAATAGTGAAGAAAAGACTAGGGTTTCTTCTCTGCATTAAAAACCAAGAAGATGAAGATGTGTCATCATCAACGTTATCAAAAGAACCGTCGGTAGAAAATGACAAAAAAAAAATAAAAAAAGAAACTGTCGGCAGAAAATGACAAAAGAAATTGAAAGTGTATAAAATATGGACCTGATTAACCTAGAGGGGTAAATAGGTTATTTTTAATTTTTTATTAATTTATAACTTGATAACCTAAACAAGGCGGCCAGACATGAAATCACGTGTAGGAATAAAGTGCGGAAATAAAATAATAACACACGATATTTTTTGGTGGAAACAACCTAGGTCACAACAATGACTTAAGAGGAAAACCACCGAACCACCTAACTTTCCACTCTGAAAATCAAATGTTTAAGTACAAACTCGGTCTTATGCTACCCTCCCTAGGATACTGCCCCAATGTACTTTACTTACGAGCCTCTGCTCTGTTTTCACAGTTTCTAAAATTAGCGTGAGTGGTTTCCAGACCAACGTTCCAACAAACTCCTCGCCAATTAGATCATTCACAAATCAGCTGCAAAAAGGTTAGCACAAAAATAAACACAAGTGCCCGTGTGTGTTCTAAAACGGATTTAACAATGAATAATCCTAACTAGATGATTTAAAACAAATGTCATTTAAATCAAATCAACTAGAATATTCTAGAGCAAAAACATTACGCATAATTTCAGTAAAAATAACTTCTTTGAAATTTAATAATTAAATCAAATAATCATGATCGTTCATAAAATTATTTCATCTAAATACCTAAAAATCAAATCAAAACGAATTAAATTAATTAATAGAAGTATATATATATTAATTACCTTTTCTCCTTATTGATTAAACCCGAATAGCCATTGTCATTCAAGTAAAAATCCTTTTTTGGCTATTGTATTATGTTTTTCTCTTATATGATCTAAAGGAATAATATATGAAGCATTCTTAATTCCATTGTAAGGCTAATTTCCTTTGCTTTTCTATTTGTAACAGTTTCGGCAGCTTCATCTTTTTCTGCAGTAGTTTTCCTTTTTTTTCTCTACATGAACATCAACCCTAATGTATCTATATTTATAGATAATAATATACCTAATAGTATTAAGGTTAAATGCATTTTGGGCTTAATTAATTTTTTTTAAAGCCCATTCCAAGTCTTAATAAAAAAAAATTTAAATCACATCTTAAAAATATTAAGACACATAAAAAAAAAATTTAAGCACCAAAAATAATTTTAGATTTATGAACATGTACTATTAAATGTATAAATGGAATCCTATGTGTCGTAGTTATAAAAGATATACCTAAAATACGATTATCTAAAACTTGAATATTTTTTGGGTTTTTCTTGGTAGACTTGATAGCATGCCTAAAAACAAGTTTACAGGTAAATATTTTGTCCACGAAAATAGCCAACTCTCATAGTCCTTACAAAAATAAAAATATAGATCCCACATCTTAGTCGGCAGCATGTACCAATGAAAAAAACAGTGGCTATCCTTTAAAGTAAAAAAACAGAAGAACTATTAAAGTAAGGGTAAAATAATAATTTTAGTCTTGTAAAAAAACTATTATTCTCATTTCAAAAAAACACACAAATACACAGAAATCCAGAGCTCTCTACTCTAAAACACTCTAGTAGAGAAAACCCTTCTATCTAGAAATCTCATAACCAATAATGTTATACCCAATAATTATGAGCGGTTAAGCACCCCTTCAAGGTACTACTAAAATAGAAAAAAACAGAAATTGTTTTTAAAAATAAACAACTAATAATTCCAAATAAAATCAAAGATAAAAAAATCTAATTCTATTACAAAAATTTGATAAAAGGCTATCTCTATTATTTAAATGAATATTTTAAAGATGTTGATTATGAAACTTGTCTTGATAATTTTAAAAGATTTAACACCTTATTAGATATTTATACAGATTATATTAAAGTTATCACAAACATCATAGATCATCCTATTTTAAGGACATTAAAAGACTATTTTAGTCAAAAAATATGTAAGAACAGAGCAAGAATTCAACAACTCAATGTTTGGATACTATTTCTTTGAAGATTATAAATATATTGTATGTACACAAGAAAAACATGTTTGTATACTACGAATAGGATAAAATAATATGCATTCAACACATATGATTTATCAAGAGAATACTCTATGAATATCAAATCATTATTACATAAATTATAACTATTAGATTTAACAAATGAAGGAATAATTTTAAATTTTAAATTTTAAAAGACAATTAATAGATTCAAAATTAGAATTAAGTAACCAACATAATGAAAAACATAATATACTATGCAGTTGTAATGAATATAGAAGAAAATTAGATTTATACCAAAAAATAATAAGCATTTTAGACAAATAATTGCCTTCAGTAAATAGACAAAGACCATCAACTAGGTAAATATTAACCCCTAATTGAAAATTGTATCAATCCGTAAAAATTGGTATCAAAGCCAAGGAATAATATTCTAAATATTAATGAATGGAAAATTAATATCATTAAAGTCTAAGGGCATTTTTGATATTTTATAAACTTTGAGAGTATAATTGAAAATATGTCAAACCTCAGGAGCATTTGAGATATTATTCCAAAATTTGATATATTTGTGACACCAAGTGCACCTAATTTATAATGTAAGAATATAAAAACAACAGAAATTATGATACATGATTATTTATAATATAAATTTAATAAAAAAAATAAAACATATATTTAAAATTAAGTAAGTATGGTTATAATCTAAATGAGATGAAATAAAATGAGACAATATTTAAATCAAATGAGATAATATTATATCACGAAAAAATTAGACACTAAATGAGACCTAAGATTAAATGAGACAACCCACTTTATATCTCTACCTTAAAGAGAGAGTCACAATTGTTGAGACCACTCACTAAACACTATTTGGGCTCAACATCTCGGTGAGGAGCTCAGGCGTAGGTTCTACAAGAACTGGTGCAAGTACAAGAAGAAGGCTTTCACAAAATACTAAAAGCAGTATGAAACTGAGGAGGGAAAGAAAAATATTCAAGCTCACCTAGAGAAAATGAAGAAGTATGCCACTGTTATTTGAGTTTTGGCTCACACTCAAGTACTGACACAAAGCTCCAATTTTGATATGTTTTTATTAATTTGTGACAATTAATTGATAGAATTTTTTTTTTGTATAACTGCGTCTACATGTATTGCATTTCCTTCAATATGATACTTGAAGCTTGATTTGGTGTATGAAAATAGCTACATATTGTTAGGGATATTTCTAGATTTATTTATTTATTTCCAGCATTATAATTGTACTATAAATTAGTTTCATGTATAAACTGAATTCATTAAGAAATAATACAAAGAAATATTGTCTCCCTATTAACATGGTATCAAATTAATATTTTATTTAATTATGTCAAATAATGATTAAGGTTAATAATATTATTCCAAAATAAGTGTCATTAGAAAATTCTGATAAAAGAACACTAAAAACACCTAATATGAGCTCCGAAGGATATGATAATTCATCTATCCAATTCACAATAGAAGAATTCCATGGAAAAATTACCATGAGTGGACACAATCAATAAAATTGTTAATTGATGGAAAAAGAAAATTGGGTTACCTCATCGGAGATATAGAAGAGCCTACTTCAACCTACCCCATCAGTCGTTAAAAATGGCGATCCAAAAATTCAATGATTAGGGCTTATCTGGTACATTCCATGCAACCTTCAATTGGGAAGACATATTTATTCCTATCGACTATAAAAGACATATAGGATGTTGTTCGAGAAACTTATTCAGAAGAAGAAAACTACTCTCACATTTTTGAAATTAAAACTCAACTATGGCGTATGAGACAAAATAAGAAGCATGTTATTGAGTACTATATGGAGATGGTAAATCTGTACCAAGAATTGGATTCATATTCAATGGAGAATTGGGTGTGTAAGGAGTACAGTACACGTTATAAATTAAAACTGAAGAGGGAGAAAGTGTTTGAGTTTCTTGCAAGACTTGACCACAAACTTCATGAGGTCCGAAGTGGGATAATTGGTCGGTGACCTCTTCCGATCACCAGAGAATTGTTTGTCGAGGTTTTCTGTGAGGAAAAGAGGAGAAACATAATGCTTCGCAAAGATTCAGAGCCTTTATCTACGTTAACCAACCACAGAATATCTAGGAGTGATGGAAACAATTACCGTGGGTTAAAAAATATAAAGCCAACCAATGAATAGGAATGGGAAAAATAACTACAGGTTCAGTTATCCACACCGTCGGTTCGGTTTTTATCCAATAAATTTTGGGTAAAAACCGAACATGAAACAATTGATACGATTTGGGTACAGTTATACTGATAACCATACTATCCTATATTCAAAATTAATTTATATATTTATTAAATTAGATTATATATTAATTAATAATTAGGGTTTATTAAGAATTTTTTTTAAAATTTTTGGGAGGTACAAATTTTATAATTCATTTCGGGAATAGTTATATAAAAACCATCATCGCCCGTACCCGTGCCTATCCTTACCTATGAAGCCTTCAGGTCTGAAAATGGGCTAATGACCTGTGAAGCCTTTAGGTATGAAGATAGGCTAATGGACCATTGGCTATCTAGTGGGCCTCAAACTGCAATTGCTTAGAATCAGCAAAACTTTTTTATGTTTTTCTCTAGTGGGCCTTCAAATGGGCCCTACATTGGTACGCTTTAAAATCAACAAAAAGGTATCCATGGTGTGAGCATTGTCATAAAACTAGACACATAAAAGATAACCGTTAAAAGACACATGGGAAATTAGCCGATGGAAAACAAGACAATAAAATAATAAAAGTTGAAGTTATCAAGTTTCAATAGAGTCTCAAAAGGAAAAACTTGCTTCTATTGGAACTTTCAAATTGGAACAAATAGAACAAATCTGTAAAAAAAATTCCAATCTTTAAACATCTGGTCAGTACTCTACACATATTCCTTCAAGTTTGCTAGCCAATAATGGTAAGTTCCTAAAAGCATTGAGTACCACCTCATGAGTTAAAACTCCTCGGATTATTGATTCAAGAGTCTCATATCATATGACTGATATGTATCACTTTGTTTTCTTCATATTTACCTTGTGTTGTAAATCTTAAAGTAAAAATTACAGATGGAACTCCTTCACCTGTTGCAAGAAATGGAAGTATAAGAATTTCTAACTCTATAACTCTTGAATCTACCCTTCATGTTTCAAAATTATCGTGTAAGTTACTATATGTTAGTTGATTAACAAAACACTCTAATTGCTCTGCCAATTTTATTCCCTCATGTTGTATTTTTCCGGATCTATCATTGGGGAAGATGATTAATAGTGTTAATGAATGTGGGGGACTCTACTACTTTGAGAAATCCAATGTCAGTGGATAGAATCAAATTTCCAATTGTGATTATGCATCTATCTAAGAATAGTGAAATTATGTTGTGACACTTTAGAATGGATCATTTTAATTTTTTAATATTTAAAATAGTTGTTTTCGTCCATTATTTTGAATAAAATATTATCTGATTTACAATGTAAAATTTGTGAATTTACAAAACATCATCATACATCTTTTCCAAAACAAAAATATACATTATGTAAACCATTTATTGTCATTCACCGTAACCGTGATCTATGGAGTCCTTCTCGTACTTTGACTCGTAGATATACAAAGTGGTTTGTAACCTTTATTGATGATCATACTCGAGTGTATTCATTTTATTTATTAAACTATAAAAGTGATATTCGTGACATGTTTATCAATTTCCACACTATGATAGGAATTCAATTTCAAACATAAATTAAGATTTTGCATGTTGATAATGGTACAAAATATTTCAATTTCACTTTGGAAAATTATATTCTACAACATGGAATAATTAACCAAGGTATATGTGTTGACACCCTATAACAAAAAAGGTTGCCAAACGCAAAAATAGGCATCTCTTGGAGCTATAATGTTTACCACCCATATGCCAAAAATGTTTTTAGGCAATGCAATTCTGACATCCACCTATCTAATAAACAAAAGGCCTAGTTGGGTTCTGTCATTTCAAACACTAATTCAAAAAATTAGTGTTTTCCTACTTTTCTTATTTTATTTGACCTAAGTATTTAGTTTAACGGATTTTGTACATGTTCGCTCCCATAATTGAGGCAAGCTAGATCAAAAAGCCCTCAAGTGTATATTTTTTGGCTATTCTTCCACTCAAAAAAGTTATAGATGTTTTGACTTATCAATAAGAAAGTCTACACTAGCTTTGATGTCACCTTTTCCAAAAAAAACTTCTCTTCAAGAAGAGAGTATTAATAAAGCTTGGTTATTTAACTCTAATCTTTCCTTTCCAAACACTCACCCTAATCCAACCACACCACATTATAATGAACCATTCATAGAAAGAAACTTGAACTTAACAAAATATGCAGTCACATAAAAGAACAAGGAAATACTTTCCTACTCACGACGACCGAAGGCAAAGACTAGAGAAAATCTCACTCTTAAATCACTAAGAGAATCTGAGCCAGTGATAGCTCCAAGTATTCTAAAGTCACCCTCAGACATAGGTAGTCCTGAACCTTTTACTCATGATTTAACTATTACTTTCAAAAGAAAAAAACCCATGCCTTGTACTCTCCATCCTATTTGAATTTATTTTTACAAAACGTTGTATCTTAGATTCCAAGCTTTTACATCTAACCTTGATAAGATGAAATTCCAAAAATTATTAAAGATGCATGGGAAATTCCCAAATTGAGAAAAGCAATAATGGAAGAATTGTCAGGCTTTGATAAAAATGACACTTGGGATGTAGTCAAGCTATCACATGGTAAAAAAACATATAGACAAGCTATCACTTAGAAATTGACTTCTCACTTTAAGAATTAGCTTTCTTTAACTTATGTCTACTATTTATGTTAACTAGCTTTCTTGATTTGTAACTAACTTGATTATGGTAATATAACAGGTGTGTGAGCAGTTGTATCATCTCCATGGATTTTATTGTATGCGTGAGTTTTTTATTCAATATTAATTTATTATTTGTTTAAAATACTTGTTGTTAAAATATTATTTTTCTCATTTCCGGTATTTCATGCAATGTTGTTTGAACTAATGAGCTTTAATCATTAAATATATTTATTAATTTATAAAAAAAAGTTCAATTAAGTAAAAAAAAAATGTAATTAATAATAGTGGTTTGTTTGGGCTAGTTTGGGTTAGCTCTTTATATTTGGTTTTGGTTTTGGTTCTAGTATACTTTTGTTGGTTCGAATTAAATTTAAATTGATATAAGGTTTAATCAATTTAGGTTGGAGTAGTTTGTGACTACTCGTACAAATTGGCACCCCTAATTAAAAAAATCATTTAATACTTATCATTTGGTTGATTCAAACCGATTTAAATAACATAAATTAACATCCTTAATTTAAAAAAAGCCATTTAATACTTATCATTTGGCACCTAACTTTTGTGCATATATCATCCTAAGTCTACCCATCTAGGTAGTATCCATAGTCAACTACTTTAAGTTTTGTCATTATGTTATTGGAATTATTAACTACAACTTTAATATTTTTCAATTCTTATAAAAAACTACATTAATTACATTTTATGTTCAAAATGTATGAAATAATTTATAAAAATATTCAAATTATTTAATTTATTACACTTATACTCATAACGTATGAATAACAATAAAAATATGTACAACTCTAAACATAATTGTATCATTATTTATACATTATGAACATAATTTTAATTTTAAAAATATACATTATAAGACATGTGTTTTATTGTTACATATACATTATAAACATAATTATAACAAAATAAATATTTTGTATAATTTTACACATTATTTCATATGTTATTAAAATAAAGCATAATCCTAAAAACTTACCAAGTATTCTCCTTATTAGAGTCACTTATCATGATTACAAAAAACCTTTTGAAAAGTCACATGTATTTGCAAAGATGCATTTGTATAGCAACATGTGTAAGTATAAAAATATCGATAATATTATAAATAATATTACGATAATATTTCTATTTTGTATATTCTAGATATCCATATCTTTTAACTAAATAATCATAATTTTTTTGAAAATGTCACGCTTCAATGTCTATCATTTAAATGTCTTTTTTTGAATTAAAATATTCTAGATATAATGGAGAGTCGTTAAAATGTCAATAGGAATCAACAAAATATCAATCAAATTTTTTTTTACTATCAAAATTTACCTATTATAATAATTAATACAATTAAATAATATACTTAATTATTTCAATTTTTTTAACTACTTATTCTACACTATTTTAATTAATTGATTAACTTATTAATTCCTATAAATATTATAAATATTTAAAAATATATCTATCAAATAAAAAATTAAATTAAAATATAAATAATTGATTTTTTTATTGTTTTGTAAAGTTCTATAAAAAAAATCCAATTTATATAATTTTCATGATTTTCTTTTCCAAAGCTTCTATTAATAACAATATTTTTGTTAATTTTTATAAAAATTATATTATTATACTCACATCTCATACCTTAATCATCTCTAAATTATTTTAAAAAAAAATTATTTTTCTAAAAAATACTAATACTTTGTCACATCTTCACATCATTAAAGGTGTGCAAATTTCTAAAAAAATAAAACAAGAGTAAAAGTGTCCATCTCAAACCTTAATCATCTCTAAATTATTTTAAAAAATAAAAAATTAATTTCTTTTTCTAAAAAATACTAATACTTGTGTCACATCTTCCATCATTAAAGGTGTGCAAATTTCTCAAAAAAACAAAAGGTGCGTAAAAGTGTCCTTAGAATTCCTGTATGCCTTTTCCTCGATTCAGCTAAGAGGGCATTTTATAAGTCAGATGAATAAATTTGATGTTTAACTTTAATAAATCCTTTAGAATGCCAAGCAAGTCAATAAGTGAAATATATACAAGCTAATCTAGAATTGATTATGCCACATTTACAATATCGTAAACACTCAATGATTAATTTGGTCAATTGATATTCCAATATGTTATGTCAACAATTCTTGTTATTTACCCTTTTTATGAAAATTCAATAAAATCCATAAAGATCATATCTAACTCTAATGAATTCTTTAGATTGCCAAGCGAGTAAAGTTAACTACAAAAACATAGATTATAGCTAATAGCATGGGAATTTATGTATAACTAACCAAGCTATATGAACAATGAGCCAATTTGGAGTACTAACAAGATCATTCTCCAAAACTTGAAACATGAACACAAGGAACACAGGAAATTACCCATCAAACAATTGAAAGATAGTTTCCAGCATATAAGCTCATACCTAAATCCAAAGGCAAGTAAATTGAAAATAAATTATTAAACTTTTAAAGAAAATATAAGAAACTAACCAGTAAAAGGATCAATAACCGAAACAAGTACAGAATACTTTAAGCAAAATTTAAGTCATAATATACCCCCCTAAAGATTTCAATAAAAATAGTCTTACAACAGAGACATTGATCAAATTTATAAAAAGAAATAAAAAAAACACAAGCCCAAAACGATACATAAAAGCCTCTGCAAAATTTAACGGTAGGATTTCTGGAACCTGGCTCTGGCACCACGACCACCAAACTTCTTGGGCTCGCAGCGCCTAGGATCTGCAACAAGAAGAGTCCTATCATACCTTACAAGAATATCTTTGATTTCCTTTTTGCTCTGTTCATCCACGTACTTCTGATAAAACGCAACAAGTGCTTTTGCAATACTTTGTCGTATGGCGTAGATCTGAGAGGTGTGCCCACCACCTTTGACACGAATCCTCATGTCAACTCCAGCAAAACGGTGTCGTCCCAAAAGAAGGATTGGCTCGTAGGCCTTGAATCGGAGGATCTCTGGCTCCACAAGCTCGATTGGACAGCCGTTGATCTTGATTAAACCGCGACCTTTCTTGCAGTAGGTGACTGCTACAGCTGTCTTCTTTCGACCGAAGCATTGTACGGACTCTGTTGGGGCAGCCATGATTGGGGTTCTTCAAAGCCGAGGGATGCGTACCAAAACTCTCAAACCCTAGTGTGTCTTCCGAGTTTGGGATGCGAGAATGTAGAGGAATATATACGAGAGGTGTTAGGGTTTGGAGGTATTATATTTTCCATCCACCAGTATTTTAAGTTTGGCCACCGCATCTCCTTTTACAAAAATTCTATTTATTATAATAAATGAATAATTTTTTATTTTATTTTTCTTAAACATTATTAATATTAAAATCTCCCCAAAATAAAGATATTTTTTCTAAATAATTGTATTTTTATTTTTATTAGTTATGCCCACGTGATCCTCTTGTGAGGACAACACATATATTTATAAAAATATAATATAAAAAATATGTAAAATGATTCTGAATTTTCAAGACAAAATAGCTTGTAAAATAGATTATGTAAACTGATTTTAGAATAAAATTTATAAAAAAATTAATATAATAAAATGATTAAAATTTTCCATTAATTATAAAAAATAATAAATATATAATATTATAATAAAATTAAAGCTTGAATCTTTCTTTACTTTTTCTCCATCTTTTTTTTTTGGAAGTATCCTTCACTAAATAGTAATCACTATAATAGCTTTTTTTAATGGTTTAGGTACAAATTTTGTTAATAAGTTATAAAAAGTATTTAATATATCGTAATTTTATATATATTTAATGATTATATGTATTTGTATTTTTTTTATTATTTTACGTAAATTTATTTTTTTCAAAATTATAGATATTTTTTTTATTTTTCAAATAATTTTTGTATTAAAATAAATTAACTTGAAGAATTATATCTGAAACACTCTATTACAACTTAAAAAATTAAAAGAAAACATTTATAAAATATCACATATGTTTAAAAATTATAAAAAAATTACATAAAAATTAGAGTTATTCCAAAGCTTTGTAAGATACACTGCAAGATCAAAAGAATGTGTCTAAAATTAATGCAGGTCATAATGTGAAAACTTTGTGTGCTGCGGCGTGAATAGAGTGGATCTTGTTTTAAATCGTGTACAACTATGTATGTCACGAAGTGAAAAAAATATATATGTTGCAAAGTCAAGTTAAAAATTTTACTTTTTTTTTCTTTCCTCAGCCTATAAATAAGATCATATTTCTATTATAAAAAAATATATCCTAGAATCCCACAGCTTTCTTAGTAGCTGATTTTTTAGCTTTCTTTAGTCTTTTTATTTCTTTTAATAATTTGAAGTTCTTCTCTCATTTGAGAGTTGAACAAATTTAGTTAATGTAATAGTTTTTAGTTATAAATTAATAAACAGAACATGAATTCAATCTAAAGGTTTTCCAGAAGAATTCTAAGAATTCTATTGAGGTACAATTTTGTTGAGGTATGTTTAAATGTATTCTTTTTAGAGTATCTCCAAGTGTTATTCTATATGTTATATGTTTAATTTATTGATAATTTATTAAATTATGCATGTTTGGCTATAAATAGTATGTGATATTAATAATGATGTTACGCTTGTGAAATATTAAAATAGGTAAACCTTTTTATAAAATGAATTAAGTTTTATTTTTTCAAAGATTTAACAATTAAATGGTTTGTTAATTTCTTAGAAAATGAGCATAATTTAATTAAATCTTAAAATGTTGGGGCAGTCGAACGTGGCAAGTTAAAAGTTTAATTAACAAAGAAAATGATCCCTATATTAGGATATTTTCATACTTATAAGAAAAAAATAGTAATCTTAATTCATATATTTAATATCATACTTAATATTAAACAAGTATGATTAACTAATATATTCCATAAATTCTTCATTGTATGATAAATGTTTATTGAATCTATCTTTATGTTATTGGTTTAGAAACTCAACCAAAACAATCACGATAGAATGTTTAGGTTGTTAATTTCATTTTTAAGAATTTTTTGAACGATTTAAAAACCACATGATCCTCTTAAAACCGATTTTGTAAGTATATTGTCATTTTCTATAAGTGATTCATGCACTTATGAATTATTTTATAAATTATACAAAATTTATACGTAACAATTTTGTGCATAATATTTTTGGCAAATAATTTTCAGGTAAATCGATAATAGCAATGAAAACTAGTTATCCTTTGCGAGCATTAAGTTTTTAGTACCGTTGGCGAGGATAATATTGGCTTAAAAACTCAATAATTGTGTAATAATCAAGTTTTTTGGCGCTATTGCGGGGGATAAATAGCATTTTTAAATTGTTATTATCAAATCTTAAAAAAATTTAATGTTATAAATATTGTGATTTTTATTTCAAATTTTAAAATATCTAAATTTTTAATTAATTTTTAATATTTACAAATTTTAAATTTTTACTTATAAAAGAATAAAATAAAATAATAAAAAATATAAAAAATTTGAAAATAAATTTTCTTTTCATTTCATTTTTATGACGTCATGATAAGTTATTGTATTAGCTCAAATTTTTTTATATAATAAGAATTGAAATCTTTCTAGTAAATGATAATAGGTGTTTAGATTTGAAAGAGTCCATGCCCTGGTATACTACAAGGATAAATGGATACAGATTCCTTAAAGACTCAACCCTAACTCGCTCAAATTGGAAAATAAACACTTATACAGTTCACACAGTAGAAGTACAAATAATATAATATTAGATAAGCAAATAACTTAGATCAACATTTACTATATAAAATCAATGGAAAGCATGCAAGAGTATTAAAGGATTTCTAATCAAAGTTTAAGCTTTTAGTATATTGTAACATGCACACCTTAAACTTGGATTATACTAGCATAATATTAGTTCATGCATAACAATTAATGTAACGAGGTAAACCCATATAAAGAGTGTAACTATATGGGAACATCCTGGGGTTGCTTAATACTCCATCTGAACTGCCTAATACTACTTGTTACTTGCTGCTTTCATAACTGTTTGGTTCAACACACTAACCCAGCTATCTTCCACAGCCAACACCACCCAATGTGATGTGATTGGAAACCACTGATCAATAACCAGAAGTGTAACTACTCTCAACCTCATAGAATACATAGTCCACTACAAATATCAAATTACGTATAGGAAATACACAGTTAAAGCACATACTCACACAGATAATGATTTGATAACTAAACACAAAACCACCTACTCTCAAATGTAAGCTTTGCAAAATAATTTCTAAAATAGATATAAATCTTAGTGAGAATTTTGGCAAAGTTTTGGCTCTTAACCAATGGATAAGAAATAAGGAAAATGAGTGGGTATTTATAGAAATTGTATTTCCACCTCGATAGCCACTTGGCTAAGGATGATGGCGAGGGTGTTGGCGAGGTTCGTGGTGAGTTTGTTGGTGAGCTGATAAAAAGTGACATTTTTTGTTCCAAAAATTACCGAGTACTATCCATAAATACTCACTAGAAACAAACTAAAAATACAAGTGACAATGTCGATGAGCAAGCCAAAAACCAAAAACCTCAACTTAGTATGCACACTATAAGTGACAACGTTGACTCGCTTTTCGAAAACCACAACCCTTAACATAGCATGTACACTACAAAGACTCACCTTCGTAGTGTGTGTAAACATACTTACATACAAAGTGTACCTAACTATATGCATGTGTGAATTATTGATTTGCAATAATCAACCTTACATAGAGAAAGACAAATACACTAAGTAAAATAAAAGACACCGTGTTTTATATATTGAAAGCCAACACAAAGACATGGAGTATAGCAGGATTTACATTCTCCCTCTTTGGCTTTCAATGTCAAACACTACACAAACTAGATACAAAAACTCTTTAAACATTATATGAACATGAAGATGTCCTAAAGTTGTTTGTTCTAATGAACAACACAACAATAAACACCAAAACCCAAAAGACATACTTACACTAAGTGCATCCATCGTGAGTGCTCCATCCAACTTCATGAATCAACTTATCCAATTGTCACCAACACATATGAAGCACATAGACTTCACTCTACACCTATAATGTGCACACACGAAATAAACACATACCCCATGAATTTATCATGTAGAAACAACGTATAGTGAACAAAGTGTAGTCAAATACTACATACTATCATATTACCCATACTCAGGTGAGCATTAATAAGAAAACAACACACTAAAAGTACATAACTCCTTCTAACTTCATGCAACACCCCCTTGAATGTATGCAAGGTAGACAACAATATGTACATGTAGCACACAACATGGCAGTAAATATATAACTTTATACATAAAAATCTCCCCCTTTTTGACACTAGAAGTCAAAGGAATATTTCTATA
Organism: Hippophae tibetana; assembly: GCA_037013495.1. Classification (NCBI taxonomy): domain Eukaryota; kingdom Viridiplantae; phylum Streptophyta; class Magnoliopsida; order Rosales; family Elaeagnaceae; genus Hippophae; species Hippophae tibetana. Next base: position 5,667,172 of record CM072805.1, read on the forward strand.
TGAGTGAGAGAAGACATAAAAATATGCTATAATCCTAGAACTAATGCAACATTGTAGATAAGATTAAAAAAGACACTATAAGAAGCATCACATGTAGTCATGTGAAAAAAAACAAAGGATAACATCAAGATAAATGAAAAGTAAAAGCATACAACAGTAAAAAAATTGAATGCATAGACAACCCGAGAGAAGTATAGACAGAAGGCATCTCAATTAACCAAAAAATATATAGTGTATTCTAGCAACAAATACTAGGCAATATATGGCATGAGAGAAGCATGCAATAACTTACTACAACAGGGAAATAGGTAGACATAAAGGACAAGATGTGAAGCAAGGGATTACAAGATATGTATGCAACAAGTCATACTAACATTCTTTTTTATGCATGGTTCATATAAAGTGATGTCAAATAAAAGAAGCATCATATGAACAAGATAGCAATAAGGACTTATAAGTAGGACAAGTAACATGAAGTAAAACAAACACAAAAATTCCCTTGACAGCATACACAAGAATAACACCTCTCCCCCTAAAATTATACATGTTATGAATTCTACTCATAAAAACCTCTCCAACATAGAAGAATCTACACAAAGTAGACAATAAGAAATATAAAAAGACGGAAGCAAACTAAGCAAGTTCAAAGAATTAGAGGGTTCTTAAAGAATAGTCAATACAATCAATATAAATATCCACATGTCTATCAATCCATAATGTATTCATGTAAGGGTATCACTAAATTTTTGATGTCATGCACTGTATGTGATAGCAAAATTTGTTTACTTTATATGTCATCATGATATGCTTATGTGAACAAGAAAATCAAAATATAGACTCAAATTGAACCAAGCGTCATATGTCCTCAATTAGTCTCTCTCTTCACTAATGTAAATGCTAGCCTAGAAGAAATCAATAGGTCTTTCAAAGTTTGTAATCATGGGCTATGGTATGAGTAGAGGAGAGAAGATATTTAGGCTTGAACACACCTTTGTTGATCCAATCAAATATATAAGTTCATATCCATGACACTTATACCCTCAAACATGGGTCCTTTTCTATTTACTCCTCAAACTTTAACCAATAAAGTTATGAGAATATTACACAAAATTCAGATGTTTATGCAACACTTCCTTAACATACTTATCATCTTTTCACTTTTTTTCTTTCCTCCTTTTGTTTTTAAACAAACAAATATCAACATATCATTTTTCTTTTTCTTTTTCTTTTATCCATCTTTCCTATTTTTTTTATATCATTCCATTTTTACCTTTTATTTTGTTGATTGAAACCAAGAGGGTAATACAGACAATCCAAAGAATATACAAAAAATGCTCAATCAAAGGGTGAATAAGGTAAGTGGAAAAAAATATTTGGGCAAAGCACGTATTTAGGTGTAAAGAAATGAAGAGATAACATAATGGCTCAAAAAAGAGAGATCGAGGATTAGAAAATATTAGTGGCAAGAATATCAAATGATTCAAGGATGACATAAATTCTCTTTTTTACCAACCAGCACCTGGAAATTTGTCCTCGAGAGACACAAAAAGTGAATTCTATAGCTTGTTAGAGATATACAAATCATCAAAGTAAGAGAACCACACAAGCTTATCAAAATAACCATGTAAATTCACAAAGATATGGCATGTGTAAAAGAAAGATGTATTTACGATAAAACTAGCAGAAAAAATTACGTGCTCTCAAGGAATACACATCAAACTACCCACACTTTTATTTAAGTCTAATGCATGCCAAACATATATCAACATGATCCCTCTAAAATAATTTTACATGCTATAGTTTAACAAAGAGAAAACCCATAAGTCTCATGAAACACAAAAGCAATAACTACTAAGTAAGATGACAAGGAAAGTATTAAAGTAGAACAATGCCCAAGAAGAAGAGGAAAGTGCCTCAAATAAGACAATCAACAAAACTTACATCATCGTTAGTCAGGAGAAAGAAATAACTAGTGAATAACATATATAACATGCCTAAGAGAAGGAAGAAAAAATGGATGCTACTAAAACCGCTAAGCATATGAGAAAGGCAAAGGTACCAACACAAAAACATAAGATATGCTTAGACAAGGATAACAATATAAACAAAAAGAGTGTTAACAAAACATATAGGTTTCGATATGGTAATGTATGTATGACAAAAGTCTTAAAAATAGGTATATAATCCATATGATGTACATATGCATTTGGTAAATAAGAAAAATCATAGAATATTGAGACACACAAAGATATAAGCTTGAACAAACATATATGTATTGTCCAAAGATACATATAAAGCACAATATAAGGAAGATCAAGAAAAATAAGAATAGACATAAACCAGAGATAGACAAAGGACCAACATATAACATACTAGGTACAGGAAAGTAAAACATAGTAAAATAGGTGAGATACGATATATATGACATGAATATGAATGACTAGACTACAGAAAGTATAATCCTAATATTTTGACTCCATATAATGAGCATGTGATGTGATGTGTATACAAAAGGTTGTAGAGGAAGAAGCAAGCAATATGCAAGACAAGCTTACATAAGGAATATGTCAAAGCAACTTGCATGTGAGAAAATTAGTAACAGACGAGTCAGACAGGTAAAGCAATAAATATGAAAATTAATATACTGTGTACACCATGGAAACGGTAAGAGAAAGATAAGAAGAAATGTCAAACAAACTAATACAAACAAAATGACATAAATTCACATACAGAAAGATGATAAACAAAGAGGAGAATGAAATTAAGGAACTCAACCCCAATAGATCACTAGAAAGTAATGATCAAGTTGCATCCCTTTGTTTAAAGAATATTTGAGGGGTAACATAACTCAAAGATAGTCTTTGACTTATATGAGTATGAGGTGTAAATGAAACTTGTGATCTGTTTTGTTAATATTTTTTAGAAAATTCATTCGAGTCATCCATATAAGTTAGGCCAAGTTGACCTTTTGAAGTAGATTTATTTCTTTTCGCACTATGCATAAGGTGCATAATGTAACTTTATTGAACATGCTCATATGAGCCATAATAGCTACATGTAGACGAAGAAGGTAGGGGTAAATAAGGTGAAGTACTCTAAGATGAACTCCTCACATATATAAGGCATTACCTAGCAAGGTGGCTAGTAGTGCCACAAAGATAACAAGTATGATGAGTGAAGTTAAAGAATCTATGTTCCTAACTCCGAGGAGTTGTATGCGGATGAAAGAAAGAATAGTGCTCATGTTAACTTTCATACGAGGATGAGAAGTTAATTTTTTTGCTTCAAGGTTTCACATACCCTATTTTTCCACAGTGATGATAAGTAGGGGGTATCAGTAGGTAGAGGTAGTAAACCATCATCAAAGTGAGGGGAAGTGTTAGTCTTAGGTGAATGGTTCACCTTGCTAGAGGAACCAGGGTGGAATGTGACAATTGACTTACCTTTAAGGGGGTAACAACTAACTTAAATTTAAAATTTTGATTAGTAGGTTCTCCAAAGCCTTTTTCTTAGATTTTTTTATTTAATATGCTCCAACAAGTGTGCATTCTATGAATCAAGCAATTCATTATGCTCTTCATCATCATCAATTTTAGCTATAGCCTCTTGAACTTCTGAGGTGGCAATCAGAGAATCAATAACATTGCTTGAAGCAAAGAAAGTAAGAAAGGTAATGTCATCCTCATCTTTACTACTATTATTGTTTGAAATAGAACCTCAACCTTCATCGCACTCTTATTCGTGCATTTTTTTCTTAAGACAATCTAGTGTAATGTGACCCACATTTGAAGCATATAATCTTGTTATGTGCCCTTTTATTAGCTTCTTAGATTCATTATCTAAGTCTCATTAACTTTTACAAATTTTGAGCCTTTAAAGCTCGAACTACCTTTTCCAATACCCCAAGAGGAGGGTTTTTTCTTTCTAAATAATCTTGTAAATATTTGAGAAAGGAAACCCATTTCCTCCTCAACAAGATCAAATTCATACTCAATAGAAGTAATATTTGTGTTAGTACTAGGACCACTTTCCTAAGCAATATTGAGCACCAAATTCTTTCCCTTCAGTAGAATTTTAATCTTGTATGGGCAACATGTGATGAAGTTTGAAGACTTACAGGTTATCAACTAACTCAATAGCAGTAAGTTCACCAGGCTTGTACATGGACTCAAGCACAGTAACTTTGGTATGAAACTGATAGGGTAGGCTAGCGATGATTTTCTTAATATGATTTTCCTCGCTAATAGGTCTACCCAAATTGTAGGAATGGTTGAAAATGTTAGAAAAACGTGTATATAATTTGTCAAAGGTTTCATCCTCTTGCATGATATAGAGTTGAAAATCTCTATACAACTTCAGAATTCTAGATCTTTTAACAACGACTAAAGTACTTTCATAAGTAATCTCCAAAATTTCCCATGCTTATTTGGATGTAGTACAACTCTATATCCTTCTAAAATTGTCAGGTGACACAGTTATGATGAGAGCATATAAACCTTTATTATTCCACTCAGATTCCTTACTTTCTTCCTTCATCTACTCAATCATTGGTTTAGGAATGACAGTATTATCGGGTAGGATTTTAGTTGGGTTAGTCTAGCCATTTTCCATAAGGAACCAAACACAATATACTTAGGACCATAAAAGATCCCTCATTTGAGATTTCCAATATGCATAATTCAACCCATTGAAAAGTGGAAGTCTACCTATGTTACCTTTTTTCCCTAGCTCCATCAAAGAGAATATGTGTGTAACTAAGTAAGTTAATCGAATCAACATTGGAATTGTTAAGCCTAATTGAAAGAGTCTACAGTCTGGTGATGTAGACTCCTTAAGGACTCAGCCCTAACTTTCTCAAACTAGAAAATAAACATTTATATAGTTCACATAACAGAAGCATAAATAATATAATATCAGATAAGTAGATAACTTAGATGAACATATACTATATAAAATCAATAGAAAGTAAGAAAGAATATAACGAATTTCTAATCAAAGTTTAAGCTTATAGTATATTGTAACATACACACCTTAAATTTGATTATACTAACACAACATCAAATCAATATAACAAGGTAAAGCCACATAAATACCGTACCTATATAGTAACATCATCGAGTTTCTTAGGGTAATCACTCAGTAGTAATTAATTCATAAACAATGAACAAATTTCCACTTTGATAGATAATAAAATTACTATTACCTCTATTAGCTAGAACCTCTATCTAAACTGCATATTTCTACATTTTACTTGCTGCTTCCATAACTATTTGGTTCAACATGCAAACCCAGCTATCATACATAACTAACACTACCTAATGTGATATTATTGGAAACTATTGATCAATAAGTTGAAGTGTAACTACTCTTAATCTCACAGGACACACAATCTACTACAAATATCAAATTGCATATAGGAAACACACAGTCAAACCACATACTCTCACAGATAATAATTTGATAACTAACCACAAAATGATCCACTTTCAATTGTGAGCTCTCCAAAATATTTCAAAAATAGATATAAATCTCAATGTGAATTTTAGTAAAGTTTCGACCCTAAAACAATGGGTAAAAAACAAGAGAATGAGGGAGTATTTATAGAACTTAGATTTCCACCTCGCCAGCCACCTTGCTAAGGGTGTTGACGAGGTCCATAGTGAGCTTGTTGGCAAGGTATGAAAAATTCACATTTTTTCATTCCAAAAATTGTCGAGTACTATATATAAATAGCCATACTAAAAAAACTAAAGAAATAAGTGACAATATCATCTCACTTACTGAAAACCACAACCCTCAACTTAGCATACACACTATGAAAGCCAACCTCGTGGTGTGTGTAAACATTCTTGCATACAAAGTGTACCTAACTATATGAGTGTTTGAATTACTGATTTGTAGTAACTAACCATACATAAAGGAAGACAAATGCACTAAGAAAAACAACAGATATCATGTTTTGTACATGAAAATCCAACACAAAGGCACAGAGTACAATAGGACTTACACCATTCTTTGATGCTTGTTTCGTCATATACATAATGGAATAATATAATATTTCTTTAACAAATGTATCAATATTGTATTTGATTAACAAAATATATTATTAAATAATTTGAAAAAGAGTAATAATAAGATGTAACTCAAAATTTACTTGAATTCCTAACTTAAATTTTTTGAAAGTTGAGCATTTAATTAAGGTTTTAGTTGCATTGAATAAGGGTGATAATATATTTTCCATTTCTAATTGGAAAATAGGGTTTTCTTACCAATGGTAATATGTCAATTTGAGGCACCATTTTTAGTGGACCCACTTGGTATAAGTGATGCGAACCCCAAAATAATAACCTTGAAAACCCATAAGCAATAAAGAAATGGGAACCCAAAAGATTGTAGTGTTAAAATCGATCAACAAATTGAGTAAAATAGCTCCAAGAAGGTAGAATACATATTGTAGGATAAGAAGTGCCACAAGGTTTCCTGAACCTTGATAAGCTAATGAACACTACAAGGTTTCCTAAGCCTTTATAAAATCTTAAATTGTTCGATTAAGAACCAAAAGGAAAAACTCTCATAATTTCATTCATAATAAATAATCTCTATACTCATTACATAGGCTCAACCTTATATAGGCTACAAATAAAAATAAACTAGAAAATAAGACAATTATTAAACCTTAAGTGATATTTGAAAATAAAACAATTCCTAAGATAATTAATTCCTAAAACAACAGTCATTTTATGGAAACAATAGCATACAAATCTAAAGGAAATGTCACCCAAGTGGCACTTCTCAAGAATGAATCTTTTTGCACACATTAGACCAAAAGTTTGGACGCAATGTGTTAGCCCATTTTGGCTTAGTAAAAGTTTGAATTGGAAAATTTGTATCTCTATTCTCATAGATTTCAAGTGGGATTTTATTTAATAAATTTTTCTTAGTGGCCCAAAGATAGCCTAATATGCCTGCTCCATTTTCCAAAGAAAAATCAACCCATTACATGTTTCCTTGATTAATAAGCACAATTGGAACATGTCATGGATCATTCGGTGATGCTCCTTGATCCTCATCATTCCCCTTTCCTAAAAAATATTCGCATTCGAATCTTTGCTATAATGTTGGGAATAGTGTGTGTCACAAAGGATATTCCAAGCATATAATGTAATAAGCTCTTTCCTAGCCTAGTTGAGCTTGATGGTCTAATATATAATAAAGCGAATGCTTGACCCTTTTGACGTTAATATGTTGCTCAACTCTAATAAAGTTAATCTGTTGAAAATTAGGAAAAACAAAAATTTTTGTTTGTAAAAGAACATGCCTACTTTTTATTTCTTTGGTTAATCTTTCCTTCCTTTCCATTCAACTTTACTTTTTCAATCTTCAATTTTCACTCTCTTTTTTATTCAACTATTCTTTTTGAAGCTATCTCACTTCTTTCAATTCACTCTCCTTTTCACTTTTTATCTTCACTATCTTCTTTTTTAATAACTTGATCTTCTTTTTTTCAGTTCAATCTCTTTTTTCCATAATTCATTCTTTTTTAAACTCTCTCCTTTTTATAATCACTCACTCTTTCCATTAATTGTAATTGACCTTTATGCACCTGTTTTGGATTCAAAGGCACAAGAGTAATATTTTTTCCATTCATTACAAATGAGTACTTATTGGTGTATTAATCATAAGTGGATTCTCTAAATTACTACCACGGTCTTCCTAAAAGTATATGAGCAATTTGCAATGGAATCACATCACACCAAACCCCATCTTTATACTTTCTCATTGAAAAAGACAACAAAAATTGTTTGTTTACCTATACTTCACCAAAATCATTCATCCATGATACCTTGTTTGGCCTTGGATGATGTAAAGTTTACAAATTCAATTTCTCCACCATGTTAGTGCTAGCCAAATAAGTATGAATGCTAATATTAATAACTATCCAACACACATTGTCTTTGACAGGGCATCTAGTATGAAACAAGTCTTCACATTGTATCTTCTCATCCATTTACTCATATTTACGTGGATTCCTCTCTCTTTGTTGGACAATGATGAGCGAAAACCGGCATCACCGATTCTTGCCAATACTTTGGTTTTAATATTTATAAAACTCTCGCAAGTGCACGAATCATTTCGTAGAAAATGATAAGTATACTCCCAAGGTCGATCTAAGGAAGGAATGTGTGTGGTTTTTAATTTATTATTCAAACTTCTAAAAACGAAATTAAATCCTAAACATCCTGTCACGATATTTTGGGGTTTTTGTGTTTTTAATCTACTTACATAAAAATAAACATAGATTTAATAAACATTTATGCAAATTTTATCATTTATAATGGCGGAGTATTTATGGATATAATAACTAAGTTAATTATGCTTGCTCATATTATCTAGGTTATTAAATATATGAATTGATATTTATTGATTCTCCCTTTTTTGTATGAATACCACCTTTGGTGGGGTTAGATATTCTTTGTTAACTAAACAAATCAATTAACACCTATGGGTGGGGTTGATAACTAATATGCTTAATTAAATTAATTCCTTTTTCTAAGAGATTGAAAATGAACCATTTAAATGCCACCTTTGGTGGGGTTAGACAGTTTAAACTTTATTCAAGGTGTCCAAATTAAACCTAAGAATTTAGTTATCCGAGTACTAACTTTCAAGTTTTAAAACCACTACCGAAAACATGTCGTCAATACATTTTCAGATAATAATTCTTATAAAAACTTTTGAAATAGAGCTTCACTCTAACTACCGGGCGATTGTACCATCAAATAAAAGAGCACTACTCTAAATCAGACCGGATAACTAAACCTTAAAATCTAATTTTCAGATTTAAGTTTGTAATGAAAAATAATATATTTCTCTCTAACATTCTTAATATAAAATCTTGAATAAAAACAAAATCAATTCATTTTAGAGATTTTTACCTATTTAATATTTCGCAAGCACAACAACATTATTATTACATCATGTTTATTAACAGCCAACACAGTTAAATTTAATCACAGACAAATTAAATATAACATGTAAGAATAAAGCATAAAAAATAATTGTAAAGAAAATAAAATCCTTACAGAACTTCGACGCTATTCCCGTTGCTGGAAAAACTCCAAGCAGAATTTGCACTCCCATTTATTGAATCAAAAAGCTAAAATATTACAAAAACATAACTAGTTCTTCCCAAAAAGGGAAGAACTCTAAAACTAAGAGAAATTAACTAAGAAAAGCTAAAAACTAAGGAAACATAAGAAAAACTAAGAAAAACTAAAAATCTAAGAAAAGAGAGAAAGAAAGAGAGAAAAGAATGTATTTGGAGGTGTTGAAGGTGTGTTTTGAAGTGAAGGGAAGGGGGGTATTTATAGGTGAGGATGGAGAGAAAAAATGAGTAAAAAAATGTTAAAAAAATGTAAAAACACGTAATGAATATGCTGAGGTCATTGATGATGTCATGGGGCGACTGCACGTGAAAAATGGGGGGGAAAGGCGTCGGCGTGCGCGGAAGGGGCTGCTGGGCGCGCACGGATTGGAGGGCTGGCGCGCGTGGGCATGTGCGGGATGGGGTGCTAGGGCGCGCACGGGCGTGGGTGCTGGGCCGTGCGGCTGGGCGCGATTTTCTCCTTTTTGACATTTTTGACCCATTTTGTCCAATTTTTCCATTTTTTTTACCTTTCCCCATTTATTTATTAATATATTTGTGATGTATTGCTTCAAGTATTCCTCTTTGAGTCTTTAAGTTGCGTTTTTAAGCCAAAATACCTAAAAAACAATAAAAATACCCGTGATTCCGAAAAAGACAAATTTATATAAATATATGATAAAACATATAAATATATATATTTTTAATCAATTAATGTGCATAAAATCATGGTTATTTTAGTACTTTTTGAGCACTCATCAGACAATAGGAACTTTATGTGTTGATCCTCTTTGTAAACCAAATTCAATTTTGTCTCTTTTCCTTTTCTTCTCATATATCCTTAACTCCATTTGATCAACAATTTGTTCTATGGTATTAAGACGAGGTGCAAAATTTATCTCTTCTTAAGACATTTTTATAACCTATAAGAAAAAATGCTACTAGATTTTTTTTATTCTCAAGAAAGGACAACAAGGATTTTTTTTACTCAAAAAGGATAGAAATATTTTTATTTTTGAGTCAAGAAATGGTAGCAAGAATACAATTATAGTAGTTGCTCAAGAAACTAGGGTAAGAATGATGAATTAAATAAGAAAGTTGGAATCTATTGAACAAAATTTCTAATTTAAGCACAATATTGATCCAAATAGGACTCCTAAAATTTTATGATTTATCTCTTTAAAAATAGAATCTTTGATAAGATAGAGGTCATAAAAAAGAAAATTCCTACAATTTATGGATTACTCTCCTTAAAAATAGAAGTTTGAATAAGATAGAGTTTAAAAGAAAACCTAAATTTAGGTATTATCTCCTTAAAAATAGGAATTTTGAAAAAAGATGAAACTGATACTCCAAAAGGCATCATGATCTGAAAAGAATTATAATTTGAACCAAATTCTCATTGAACAAAGTTCAAGAATATTTTTTCTCCTTCATTATTTTTTTTCTACCCTTTTTACTCTTGACCCTAAACTATCAAGAACAAGGAAGAATGATATGAAACAAGAAAAAAATAGAATCCAGAAATCAAAGACTAAGAAGAAACAAAATAACGAAATGAAAAAAAATGATCTTTTTTTTTTAACTCTATGATGGAAACAAAGATGAGAATCTGAGAAAGAACACAAAAAATATTATAAACTATGACACAAGAAAAACCAAGAAACAAAGAAATGTTTTTTAAAGAAAACGTCATCCAAGTGGTACTTCTCAAGAACAAGTCTTTTGCACACAAAGAGCCCAAATTTCTAGCCGTAATGTGTTAGCCCATTTTGGCCTAGTAAAAGTGCGAATTGGAAATTTTGTATCTCTATAAAGATTGTATCCTATTACGTAAGCTTTATAAAACATTTTTATATACCTCAATTAGATATAGGATGACAAATATATGATGAAAATTTTGATAGTTGCTCGTTGAATTGTTTCAAGAGGGATTCTCATAGAATTTTTTTAAACGGGATTTTATTTAATAATTTTTCTTCAAGGTCCAAAACTAGCCTAATATGCTTGCTTCATGATTCAAAGATTAATCAACCCATTTGGGGTTTCCTTGATTAATAATTCCAATTTCTATGGAATTTTTGGTGATGCTCCTGAATCCTTATTAATAAGTGTATTGGTGTGATTGATTTAAGTTCTCCTAAACTCCTTATATAGCATTTACTTTCCTAAAAGTGGTAGAGTAGTTTATCAAGAAAGCTCTCTACATTTGAGCACATTAGGGGTGCAAATTTTTGGATGTCTAGCCCAAATATCCTAAACTCCAATCACGTTCCTGCACGTCATGTGGGCATGAATGCCATCTAATTTTGATGGGCCTTGCGGAATCCAATTTTTTCTCATGAATTTTATTTTCCCTCTCATAATAAAAAAACTCTTCAACTTCCTTTGTGATTGTTGAGAAGAGTTGTTAGAGTAGTTTCAATAGCTATTGAAGGGCATTTTCTATAATACTGTTAGAGTCCAACATCCAAGTGAATGGGCCTATAAATTAACTCTATAGTTGAGGAAGAAAACACTAAAGACAATAGCTACTCTCCCAAAATTTTCCCTATAGCAAATTATTTTCCTTTTAAAAAATTCTTACTCTTGAGCTAAGTTTAGTATGAGAGAGAATTGGTGTAAAACAGTTCATCATAATAGTATTTGGTGTTGTTCAAATACTGTTATTGATCATTTTATCTTTCGATGTATTTTTTTCTTTTATTCTCAAACAACCATGTGATGAGAAAATTTTATCTTAAAGATACCATATGTCATTAAACTCAATCTTTATTTAATTTTTATTTCTTTATTTTCATTGTTAATTTATAGTTTTATATTAATCATGTATTTTGATTCATTTTAGCTTCAATACACAGTGAATTCTTGTTTTTCCACTACATTATATCCTACAATCTTAAGATAATTTTTATTACTTTTTTTGGACAAAATATTTTTTCCAAAGCTAATGTGGTGGAGCATTGTCAAAGCTCCAAGCATAAGAAGTACAAGAATAAGATCAGGCTAGGTAAAGGGTCTAATTGAGACCCAAGGAAGCTACTTTTTAAGAAGTCAAGCTTTAAAGGGATTTGCTTTAACTATCAAAGAGTAGGACACAAGTCTCCAGATTGCAAGTTTCCAAGAAGAAATAGAAATTGTGATGCCAACATGGTTGATAACATTATTCAAGACGTTTCAAATCTCTACTTGTGTGTAGTTGTTTCTAAAGTGAACATGGTTGAGTCAAATCCAAAGGAGTGATAGATTGATGCTAGTGTAGCTAGACATGTGTGCCCACACAAGGAGTTGTTTACTACATTTTAACTAGTCAAGAATGGTAAAAAGCTATTTGTGGGAAACTACTATTTTTACTATTAAAGGTTAAGGAAGAGTAGTACTAAAGATGAACTCTGGGAAGGATCTAACTCTAAACAATGTATTGTTTGTGTCTGAGATTTGTAAGAACCTTGTGTCTGATTTTCTATTGAATAAACATGGCTTTAGAATTGTTTGACTTAGACAAGGTTATGTTGACAAAAAAGAGGTATATTTGTTGGCAAGGTATTTGTAATTAGAATGTTACTATTGTAAAGCCCAAGAAAATTAATAAAGTTAATTTTTCTACTTCCTTTGGTTTTCCAATTTATGGAATTATAAACTAGGTCATTTAATTTTGATACATTATATAGATTAATTAATTTGGACCCTTATACCTACTTTCCAAATTGATTCCAAACACAAGTTTGAGACATGTGTACAGGCAAAAATGACTAGGTCATCGTTCAATTTAAATGAAAGGAATACTAAACTGCTTGACTTAATCAATAATGATCTATATGATTTGAAATTACTTCAAACAAGGGGTGGTAGTAAGTACTTTATCACATTTGTAGATGATAACATGAAATATTGTTATATTTATTTTCTTAAAAACAAAGATGAAGCTATAGAAAAATTTATTCTTTAGAAAGCTAAAGTTGAGAATCAACCCAATAAAAAAATCAAGGTACTTTGAAGTGATTGCAGTTGTGAGTATGAAGCACCATTTGGTAAATTTTGTGCATAACATGACATCATACATGACACCACATCATCTTATTCACCTAAGCAAAATGGTATTGTTGAGCATAAGAATCATACCTTAAAAAAATGAAGAATACAATGTTATTAAGTTATAGAAGTTGTGGTAGGAATCCATTTTTTTGGCTAACTAATTTTTAAAAAGTTACCCCGAAAGACGGTACAAAAGACATCGTATTGGTTATTTAAAGGAAGGGTGCCTTCCTATAAATATTTATAAGTATGGGTGTTCTTGCTTAAGTTGTCTTACCTAGACCTAAGATGGTGAAGATAGATTCAAAAATGATAGAATGCATTTTGATTGGATATGCACATAATAGTAGCACTTATTGCTTTTTTATGCATGAGTCAAATATCTTATACATACATAAGAACATGGTAGTATAATCAAGGAATGTATTGTTTTTTTGAATATATTTCTATGAAAGTCCCAAGGGGAGTTAAGTACGTCTAAAAGAAATTATGAAACTATGAATGAAGATAGTCAAGGCAATAACCTAAGAAAAAAGTTAAGGTTGATAATGATGTTAAGTCGAGACGTAACAAGTGGGTTAGGGTAGAAATGTCCCATGATCCAAATTTTTTGGCTTACTTGTTAGGAAGTGAACCTTAAACCTATGAAGAGGTTGTGAACTCTTTTGAAGGTCCTCAATTTAAGGAGGTCATTAATAGTGAAATTGAATCCATTATGCAAAATCACACTTAGGAGCTACTTAGTTTACCTCCAGGTAGTAAAACATTAGGGTTCAAGTAGATTTTCAAGAGAAAATTGAGACAAGATGAATTAGTTAAAAATTAAAAAGCCATGCTTGTAATTAAGAATGACTTAGCATGTACTACTTTGATACTTATTTTCATGCGATGAGAATAACCTCTATTATGAAAGTTCATTTTGTCATATATCTAATTTGTTAACTAGTAGAAGTATAGTAAATTAAAATTTTGTGAGCATCCAAGCATGCAAGCACGTGTAAATAAGGTAATGAGAAAATAAGAAGATGAACACATGAGATTTTTAGGTGAAAATAACCTAGGTCATACCACTGACCTAAGAAGAAAACCACTGATTCACCGAATTACTTAATTATCCACTATAAAAAATAAGTATCTGGTTACAAGGCTAGGACTTAAACTAGCCACCCAGTAAATGCCCCTAAGAACCTATTTACAAGCCGCTACTTTCATCATAGTCTCTACAAGATAAGTGGCCATATCTGGACTAGCGTTTCAAAAACTTGAGTCCTACAAGTTAATCGAACCCACACCACTATCACCTAAAAAGTTAGCATATAAACACAAGTATAAGTGTGTGTCTTAGAGTAGATTCAATAATGAACAACCCTACCTAGTTGATTTAAACAATATATCAGATAAATTAAAAACAACTAGCAATTCTATAACAATCAATTGAAAGCATAATAACATAATTATTATTGTAGGCTTGTTAATTCATCAAACATAACCATAAATGTTTGAAAAATTAACTTAATGAAAAATCCCACTTAAAAACTTATAGCAAAATAAGAGAGAATAAAAGATAAAGAGATTAAACCCAATAGCTCTTGTATGGATATTCTAAAATGGTTGCTTAGGTTTTTATTTATAGAATATTTTGATGCACATTAGGTTAAAATGGAGTTACCACATTGTCTGTAAAATTAGTTAAAACATTTATAAGAAATAAGGAAAATACAATAAAAAGTCGATCTAAATTGTAATATAAATACATTTTAAAATTAGATAACTAGCTTTTCATTAATCTAACCAAGGGCTCGATTGATCGATTGATCCAATCAATTGAATGTATTCTCGATCAATTCAGTCAACATTTAATTAATTATTCAAGAAGTTGATTGATCCATTGAGTAAATCTCTCAATCGATCTAGTCATGTATTAAAATTTATTTAGTCAGGTTATATTTCTCTATCAATCCAGTCATTACTCGATCGGTCAAGTGGCCTAATTTCACAATGTCCCTATTGGGTCTAATATGCAATCTAACATGCTTGGAAACATAAATATACCTAATATGTAACCATTGAGGCTTGATAGTTTCTTCAACTTGAAAATATTCTTATATGACATACATAGAAACTAAAATTACAATTATATGTTTTGTTCATAAATATCGTCAAGACTCACATAAATCTTACAATCTCCTTCTTTGCATATTCATGTGATAAAACCTTTCTCATTATATAATGCTCATAGGAAAAAATTGACATATTGAAACTATCCTATAATCTGGTGAACCATCTTTGCTTGTATCTTGACAGCTCTTATTTACACTGAAAACAAAAACATAGGCACCTAAGCCACTTATCCCGAAAAACTTATTATTCATTAGTTCAGTGTTTATAACAATAGAAAAGTGAAGAATATTCATAAGAGTGAGTAATCAATAGATAGAAAGTTTAAGTATGCTTTCCCTATGTGTAATATCTCCAAAGTTCTCACCTTAAGTTAACTCTCCCTTTTTTTTTATAGATTTTCAGTTAATGTTCCTATTTTTTCTTCCTCTTTTTGTCATACAAATAAAAAATATAATCATGAAGCAATTACAATAGATTAAGCAAGCAAGTAGTGTATTTAATAACTAAAAAGAGGATTACACATTCTTAAAACTCAAAATAGAGAGCTAAAAACAATATGTTCCTAATAATGAATTGATGACTCTACGAAAGTAGTCATTAGTGAACTTTTTTACTTAATACTTTCTAGTTTTATTTAATACGTAGTATTTTTGGGGTTAAAAATATTAAAATATAAACTTTCTAGTCAAAAGGGGTGAAAATATAATTTTTAGAAATGTATGGGAATTTTTATGAATTTTTAACACAACATCAATCAAAAGACACTATGTGGATGCCACGTAAGTATAGGAGTTTGTAGGGTAAGCCACACTAACGCCACCCAAGTAGAGAGGCCCAATCATAGATCACTACATGTGTAGTGTGATGCATCTTTACCCCATGTGTTAGCACAATATACATTCCAAGTTCACAATGTAATCAAACGATCCTACTATATGTCGTAACACTATTTGTCCATTCATTCCATATGTGTGCCACCACATCCGTAACCATGAGTTGCATTGCCATGTGTCGCTGTCTTATTTAACAACACTGTTAATTTGATTGTTTTGATCTCAACCCTTGATCTGAAGCTGATTTGATGGTCTAGATTCCACCTGAGCTATATTTAACCCTTAATGAGTTGAAATTAACATAATGTTTATCAGTTTTTGGAGCCAAGAAGAGAGAAGATTATAGAAAAATTCAAAAGGAGATACAATTTTGGTGGAGATTCAAGAGAAGATTGGTGTTATAATTCAAGAGATTGATTGTATTTCTTCTTCTTCTCCTTTCTTTATCAATTTTATGTCTTTCTTTATGAAAAATATGAGCTTCATGAACAAATTATGTCTAGTTAACTCATCAATCTAAGGGTCTTATGAACCCAATTTTTACCATGTGATAATCTAATATATTATCTCAATTATGATTTCAATTTAATTATATTATTTAATATGATTTTTATGTTATGAGTTGTTTGGCCAAAAATTCATTTCAAATGCAACAAAAAATTAGAAAATTAAACGGATTACCAATAGAGGATCCTCATCTACATCTTAGATTGTTTATTGAAGTTGGAGATTCATTTAAATTTAGTATAGTGACCGAAGAGGTCTTTAGGCTTAGATTCTTCCCTTACTCTTTACGAGACCTTGCTCAAACTTGGCTAAACTCTTTGCCACCTGATTCCATTACAACTTGGAATGATTTGGTGGAGAAATTCTTGATGAAATACTTCCCACCAACAAAGAATACTAAGCATAGGAATGACATTACCTCCTACCAGCAATATGAAGGAGAATATTTATACGACGCATGGGAAACATTCAAAGAATTGCTAAAGAAGTGTCCTTACTAAGGTATTCCTTATTGGAATGATCTCAATGCTCAAATAAGAAACATTATTGATGCATCCGATAATAGAGTTCTATTAGACAAATCTTACAATCAAGGTTATGATTTACTTGAGAAAATAGCTAGCAATAATTATCAATGGCTAATGGATAGAATGACATCTACCAAAATAGTAGCCAAAGTGCATGGGGTAAATGATATCACGTCACTTACAACTCAAGTGTCATATTTGGTAAATCTTTTGAAGGCTCAAAACTTGATAGTGAGTATAAACCAGGTTTTAGATTCATAGATGTCATGTTTGTTTTGTGAGGGAGCCCATTTGTTTGATAATTGTCCAAATAATCATGATTTAACATTCTATATGGGTAATGTGAACCGAAACAATAACCCATACTCAAACACATATAACCCAAGATGGAGATAACATCATAATTTCTCTTGGAATAACAATAATGGTAATCAATTCAACTGACAATCATTTCCACCACCTAATTTTCAACAACCACATGAATCCAAACCTAAGAGAATAAGCCACCTACTAAGGACAATACAAATTATTTGATGGGGATGATGAAAGACTTTATCTAATCAGTAAATA
Organism: Hippophae tibetana; assembly: GCA_037013495.1. Taxonomy (NCBI): domain Eukaryota; kingdom Viridiplantae; phylum Streptophyta; class Magnoliopsida; order Rosales; family Elaeagnaceae; genus Hippophae; species Hippophae tibetana. The sequence goes on from CM072805.1 coordinate 5,684,910, forward strand.
TAAAAGTGTCCAATCAAGAGGCTTCAATTTGAACTTTAGAGACACAAATGAGGCAACTTGCTTAAGCCATAAGTCAAAGGCTTCAAGGTAACCTTCCAAGTGACACAATTATAAACCCAAGAAAATAAGATAAGGAGCAATGCAATGCCATAGCCTTAAGGAGTGGTAAGACTCTAGAGGAGGAAGATGAGACTAAAAACGATAAGGATGAATAAAAAACTAACAAGGATGAGGAGGAATTAGTGGATAAAAAGAGTAATGGAAAGACAATAATTTAGCCAAAAAAGAGCAACCTCTACAAAATCATTATTCCTTTTCCTCAAAGACTGCAAAATAAAAAGTTATATATGTAGTTTAAAAAGTTTCTAGATATCTTCAAGATACTGCACATAAATATATCATTTACGGATGCACTTAAATAGATGCCTTCTTATGCTAAATTTCTGAAGGACATCTTGTCTAACAAACAAAGGCTTAGAGATAATGAAACAATAACCTTGAATGAAGGTTGTAGTGCCATACTTTCTAGAAAAATACCCTAGAAACTAAAATATCTATCTAGTTTTGACATCCCTTGCACTGTTAGGAAAAACCATTTTGACAAGGCACTGTGTGACTTGGGTTCTAGCATTAACCTTATGCCATTATGGATTCTTAAAATATTGGGGGTTGGTAAAACCAAACCTACTTCAGTAACATTACAAATGACATATAGATCAATTAAGAGACCTCAAGGTGTGGTAGAAGATATGCTAGTAAAAGTAGAAAAGTTCATATTTTTTTGCAGATTTCATTATACTAGACATAGAAGAGGACTGTAACATTCCTATCATATTTGTTCATCCATTCTTAGCAACTGAAAAAGAACTCATTGATGTACCAAAGGGTAAGCTTATAATGAGAGTGCAATATGATCAAGTAATTTTTAAAGATTTTAAAGCATATATACCCCTTAATATTGATAATGCTAATGAATGTTTTAAGATAAATGTTACTGATTGTGAGGATAACTTAAAAGAATCTATTAAGTTGTCCATACTGAAGACTATTACATATGTTGTTATGAACAAAGAAGTAAACTTACCAAGAAACAACTCAATCTTTTTTAACTTTGAAACTATGGTATCAAAGGTTGATATTGTCAATTGTGTGAACTTTTTAGGGGACATGGTTCTCATGTGTTTTATCAAATGCCTTTGTGGAATGTCTTGAGGGAAGCTCAACACTCAAAAAATATGTTGAAGGGCCATCAATTTTAGACCTCACATCTTTATCCTAGCATCCCCAATCAAGTGGAAAAGAAAAAGAGTCCAATAGAGAGGTGAAGAAGATGTTGGAAATACAAAAATTGGATGAGCTATGATGGAGTTCATATAAGAATGCCAAAAATTACAAAAAAGAAAACAAAATATGGCATCATAAGATAACCGAGCACTATGTTTTTAAATCAGAACATAAAGTATTATTGAAAAAATTAAGACTCAAACTGTTTTTGGGAAAACTTAAAAGTAAATGGACATAAAGAAATGTACCTTAAGACTTTATATGACCGTCTAGTCAAGGACATTAAAAGTGACACTCGTTGGGAGGCAACCTAATATTATTTTACTTATATTTTTATTGTTTTTGTTTTGTAGGTAAATAATTATAGAGAGCAATGGAATAACCAGATTAAGCATTTCAATGATAAATGTGGTATGTCAAGACTAAAGGAGTTTTATTTCCTTTTAGTTTTTCATATTTATATGTGCATATTGAGGACAATGTGCAATTTAAGTTTTGGGGAAGGAGCTTCAGACTCTACTTTAGTATTTAGTATGCATTTTAAATTTTTATGATATATATTTTTTTATTTTTAGGATGTTTTTAATCATGATTTTGGTATACATTGATAAATTTATGGAAAATAAATGCATGCACGATTGATATGAAACATATGAACTCAATGATAAAAATTGGTTGTCATGACTAGGATAAGGAATGTAACATATTTGTTAAAATACTTACATGAATCATGTTATATACTTGCTAGTTTTGATTGGATTGATTCAAATTTTTGTGCACATGTTCATGATTGATTTTGGTGTTCTCGTTAAGAGAAAATTTGTAGTGAGTTATGTGAGTTGATGAGATCTACCAGGTTTTAGAATCTATTGAGGTGAAATCTTGAACAATATTTAGCAAAAGAGATGATTTAGTCCTTATTTGGATGGATTGACCCTTTCAAGCTAACTATTGTTAGTATCTTTTGTCGCCCATTTCAGCCTAACAAAGAACTTTTTATATATTTAAGCCACATTTAATGCCTAACCAATAATCACTACCTTTATCCTTGCACCTTTATCTTGTATGAAAAGAAAAAAATGCAATCATGTGTTATGATATAAAGTGAGGTAAAATGTAATGCACAAAAAAAAATTAAAAAAAATAAAACTTACAACACAATTATCCCTCTAAAGAAAAATAAAATAAAATTGAAAATAAGTTTAGGGGTATTGTGAAGTTAAAAAGGAGAGATGTGGAATAAAAAATATAAAAATAATGATAAGAGAGGGTGCACTAAAATATTAAGTCAAAGTTTAATTGCAGTTAAAAAGTACATGATTAATAAAAAGAAAGCTAAGGTGTGAAAAGATCCTGAATGTCTTCATTTATCGACCCCTACCTAAGCCTTACATTACAATCATGTAAAGTTTTTATTGATCTTTAGCTAAGTGCATATTTATATTAGTGGAGAGGGATTTGAAAAATAGACTTATGAAATTTGTTCTAAGATTGAATTGATTAGCATGCTCATATAGATTGATTTCATGAGTGCATTGGATGATATCATGTGCCACATACATAAATCAATTTGTTAAAAACCTTGTATATCCTTGTATTGATGGAACATTGATTAATGTATATGTGAACCTCCTTGTCATAGAATTGCACGACTTTTGAGAGGGATAGTTTTTTGCTAAAAATGCATGTATTATAGATATTATATTTATTAACATACTCCCCATGTCATTTTATTTAATTAGAGTTGGCTTTACTTGAGGACAAGAAAATAGTTAAGTTTGGGGGTGTGATGACTCTATGAAAGTAGAGTTAACAGTGCACTTTTTTACTTAATATTTGCTCATTTATTCAATAAGTAGTATTTTTGGGGTTAAAAATATTAAATTAAAAACTTTCTAGTGAAAAGGGGCAAAAATATTTTTTTTGATTTTTTTGGGATTTTTAACGTAGGACCAATCAAAAGATGCTACGTGGACACCGTACAAGCATATAAGTTGATTGAGTAAGCCACGTTGACATCACATAAGCAGAAAGGCCCAATCGTAGATCATTGTGTGTGTAGTATGATGTAGCTCCACACAACATGTCAACATAGCATTCATGTCTAGTTCATAGTGCGATTAAACGAACATGCCACATGTTGTAACACTATTTGTCCATCCATGCCACGTGCATGCTCTGATTTTTCTAGTAAATCCTGCATGACATGTGTCACTCTACTATTCACCATTGTTGTTAATTTTGCTTATTTGATCTCAATCCTTGATCTGAACCTGACTTAACTGTCCATATTTCACTTGAGCTATATTTAACCCCTTAATTGCCCCATTAACCCTAATAAGCTGAGATTAACATAATTTTTATCAGCTTTTAGAGGCAAGAAGAGAGAAAAATATGGAAAAATTCAAAAAGAAATATAATTTTGGTGGAGATTCAAAAGGAGATTGGTGTTACAATTCAAGAGATTGATTGTATTTCATCTTTTTCTTCTATCTTTATCAATTTTTATGCCTTCTTTATGAAAAATATGAGCTTTATGAATAAAATTATATCTAGTTAACTTATTAATCTAAGGATCTTATGAACCCAATTTTCACCATGTGATGATATAATATTTTACCCCAATTATAATTTCAATTTAATTATATTAATTAGTCTGATTTTTATGCTATGAATTGTTTGGCCAGCAATTGATCTATAGAAACAATTAAATAGATTTCAAAGAATTATTTAATTGTTTGTCTTGATTAAATAACATGCATAATTTTCTAGGTAGAGATGTATGATTCTTATGTATGTGATCCATAATTGATGATCTTAATGAGTAATATGCAATTTAATTGACATAAGAGTGTGATTAGATTAATTATTATATGATGTGTAGTTTACTTGAGATAGGAATACATATTAGATTAGATTTAATTGATCATTTAATTAATTGATAATTATATTGGGGGATTTTAGTTATTCATATATTTAGAAAATTGAGGGATCAAGCATTCTTAGATATTTTCTCATAATCTTCTTAATTATCAAATCTAATTTAATTAATTATTGTTATTTATTTTTTAATTCTTTTAATTTTTCTTTCTTAAAATATAAAAACACAAATAAAAATTTGATTTTTATTTTTTCTTTTAAAAATTAATTTATAATAGCATAATCTTTGTGGAAATGATTTTTTCTATTTTTATATTACTTGTTACGATACTTATACTTGTGTATTCATTAAACACAATTCGTGTGCCCGATCATGGATAAATTGATATATATAAGTTTATAAATAAATTAGAATAAAATACAATTTATAAAAATTGATATATATATATATATATATATATATATATATATATATATATAATATTTTTTGAATTAAGAGTAGTGGACTTAGTTTACCATGATTACAACAATCCATATAGAAAAGAAAATTAATTTTGTTCAAAGTGTGACTATCCATTAATAACATAGATATAAGTAGACAAGACATACAAACATACGAACACATATGGTGACATATCAACAATCATCAAAAGTAAAATATGTGTTGGAACTACAATATAATGTCATTTTTTCATTTATAATTAGTTAAGAAAGATTCACAGAAAAGAGTATCACCTATCATGAAAAATTACAATTGAATTCATACTTGCATATAATACAATTTTACTTACCAATAAAAAATTTAATTAATATTTTTACTCCCCTCTTGTATTTTGTGTGTGTAAGGGATTAATTATTTATTTTCTTTTTATATAACCATTTGTGGCCTTTTCTTTTTGTGCATGTAAATGTTTTTGTATTTTTCATTTTTCCTTTATTATTATTATTATTATAAGTAAATATGCACAAGCTAGATTAACTAGTATGATAACTTTTACAATAGTTATAAGGTAGCCCTCTTCGCTCATTGCGGTAGTTTTCATAAGTCCATTAGATAGCTTTTTCAAAACTAGGTGTCTTTCTATAGCAGCATTATATACAGTGAACGATAGAGTTCAACTATAATTTTTACACTCAAGGTTATATCATGTCCTAAAATCTCACATAATTAATTATAAACTTCTAGCATGACATCTTTATATGTCCAGTAAGTGTGTTAGTAGGTTCATCTTGACATTGATCACCCAAGTTTAATTAAGCTCTCAAACAAAAGTATATAAGGGAAACAATAAAGAATGACAGTTAGGCATTCGAAAAGAGACAATATATCCTAACTCATACTTTCTTACATTTTGGTTTCTTTATATATATGGGATGGAAATCAACTTCCATAGTTGTCATAAGCATATTCTTGGGCTCAACTTTAGATTTTCCATTCATCCTAAATGAAAGATGCAACATGCATGGTATGATAATGATAATTAGTCCTAGAATTAAATGCATTGAATTTTACCTGTCTCTTTGAGCCAACAACTTCATGCTTTCTAGTAGGATTTTTGAACATGTAACCATAATTTCCATTCATCCTATCATGATATTTTGATTTTTTTTGTGTTTCCTAATCTAATAAAAAAAAATAAACATAGATATGGATTCAATAAACAATGATGCAAATTTTTATCATTCATAATAATGTATTATTTATGAATATAATAATTAAGTTAATTATGATTGTTCATATTATTTAGGTTATTACAGATATAAATTGATATTTATTGATTTTCCCGTTTTGGTATGAAAGTATCCTTAGGCGAGGCCAAAATTCTTTTGTTTAATACTAATTAACTAATTAAGTATTAAATTTTAGCTTTATTTTTAAGAAAATAGTAAACCATCTAATTTAATTAAACCTAAAAATTTAATTATCCAAGTACTAACTTTCAAGTTTTAAAACCATTACTGAAAATATGTTGCCAATACATTTTTGAATAAAAGTTCTTATAAAAAAAATTTGAAATAGAGCTTCACTCTAACTACTGAGCGATTATAACAACAAATAAAAAAATACTACTCTAAAATAGACCGGATAATTAAACCTTATAATCTAATTTTTAGATTTAAGTTTTGTAATGAAAAATAATATATTTCCCTCTAACATCCTTAATATAAAATCTTGAATAAAAAAAATCAATTTATTTTATAAAAATGTTTTACCTATTTAATATTTCACAAGCATAACAATGTTATTATTATATCATATTTATAAATAGTCAGACATATTAAATTTAATCACAAACAAATTAAATATAACATATTAGAATAAAACATAAAAAATAACTGTAAATAATTCATTTTAAAATTATACCTCAAAAGAATCCTTACAGAACTTTAATGCTAATTCTGTTGCTGGAAAACCTCTAAATAGATTTATATTTCCATTCATTGAATCAAAAACTAGAAATCTATAAAAGCATAACTAGTTCTTCTCAAAAAGAGAAGAACTTTAAAACTAAAAAAAAATAAAGCTTTCTAGAAATAGAAATAGTTGAGAAAATTGTATTTTTTGGGATGTCTTTTACAATGGGGGAGATGGTCCTTTTATAGATGAGGAAAAAGCCAAAAAAAAAGTGGAAAAATATTTCAAAAATTGATTTTAGACACGTTTGGACAGGCTGGCACGCTTGTGAGGGCGAGATTTACGAGAGATGGTTGTTAGCGCAAGAGCGCACGAGTAGGACATATGAGGTCGTGTACTAGGCATTGGCATATGTTGGGCATGGGCAGGACTCGATGCGAGCGTGTGTACTGTGTGTTCGCACATGCGGGACTTGGTACGGGTATTGCTGGCCTATGTAGGACTCGACATTTTTGACATTTTTTACTGTGTTGACCCATTTTTCCATTTTTTTGAAATTTCCTCATTTTTTTCTTAATATATTTGTGATGTATTGCCTCCAGTATTTTTCTTCGAGTCTTTAAGTTATTTTTGAATGAAAATACCTAAACAATAATAAAAATACTCTTGATTCCGAAAAAAATATTTATATAAAAATATGATAAAATCATACAAATATAAATCTATTTAATAAATTAAAGTACATTAAATCATGATAATTTCAGTTCTTTTTAAGCACTCATTACAACCCCAAACAAGTTTCTTACTTGTTCCTTAGTAAGAGAAGCGATAAAAATTAAAAATTAAACCATCGTAAATCACTTCCATGGATTGATATGGTTACATTTAACATATGCAACAAGCCTTTAAAACCCTAGGTTGTTGTGAACGAGTGTAAGTCTCGTGAGGGTTTTTAGTAATGATACTCACAAACATTAACAAAAAAAATGAAAAACAAAATAAAACAAATAAAATAAGAAGTTAACTAAAATTTAAAATAAAGTTAAAAAGACTAAAATAAAATAAAGAACTAAAATACAAAAATATCTCATGTTTATAATCTCTTTTAAATTTCATAATTAAAATCTTAAGCATACATTATTTCAACTTCCCAAACATTCATGATATATAATAATAATTAGTTGAAAATCATTTTCATATTTCATATAAAAATGTATCAATTTAATTTCACCCAAACTTAATGTAAGGAATCCGAATTCGCTTCGACTCTATTTCTCACAAATCAATACTCTTAAAAACACTAAATCCTATGGGTTCAAACACTTATACTAATTTATATGCGAAAAAGTTGATGTATAGAAATGAACTAATATGCTTACATATGTATAAAGAAGAAAGGCTCAAAGTGTTATTTTAACATTGATCTCATGAAAGGAATCAAATGTAAGGATTTATAAAATATTATACATTACTTTCATGCATAAATCAAATTCATTAAATAAAAATTTCAAGTAATATACCTTTCAGAAAATGTAGGAAAATGCAATGACTTCTTAGGAAATTACTTCCTATATTTTCTTATGCATTAAACCATTTCTCGCAACTCTTTAGGCTTTTTGGGTCATGGTATATAGATTATACTATTTATTTTTCTCTCTCTTTCTATTTTTTTCTTTCTTTCTCTTATATTCTTTTTTTTATAAGAGAATCCATTTTTTTAGATAGTGGACCCATATACAGATTGTACACTTTTTATATGGTAAGGTGAGTGGTTAATATTTGGCTTTTTTGTTTGTATTTGTATAGATAATCTTAGATATATCTCTTTTTTAATAGAAGTCATGCATGACTAAAGAAAGACATATACTATCAATTTCTACTTAAATAATTTAATCTAAGAAAATTAAAAATAATTATATAACACTTCATTAAAATGTAAAAATCGATACATTCATTGCTAAGTCCTATAAAAATCATTTAATAATGCTGAAAAAATAAGAAAAAATGTTTAAATTAAAAAAAAATTATCACTCAAAATAAAAGATAATAGACTCAAAATATTTCTCAAGTTAGTCTACACTATTTGATTCCTAAACACCAATTTTAGGTTTAATATAAGTTTCATACCTTATCAAGAAATACTAGTCATAGCAAAAACTAACTAATTACCATATACTCCATGATATGTTTTCAAAACTTAATCTAACAGTGCAAAAGACTTAATTATTTACTTAAATTTGATTTTAGAGAAATGATAAATTTTTGTGATAATTATAAAATTCTAAAAATTTCTAAACCACACAAAGAAAATAAAATCAAACACAATAAAAATGAAAATGTGAATATAAAATTTTTAAAATTGTTAAAATTTTTGAAATTAAGTATGATAACTTTTCACCTCCCTTAACTCAAAACTTACATTGTCCCCAATGTAACAACTGTAAATTAAAGATATAGAAAAAAGAAAAGAAAAGTTACCTATTTCCTAAGAATGTGCAAGTAGTAATAGAGAAATGCAAGTGCATTCATCAATTTCATCATTAAAGTTCACACAGATAGATCGTTGTGAATTTCTAACATCTCAACAAATATTTTACTTTTAACAATTCAAAAATTATTCACATGAAATTAAACTAATCAACAAAAAATAAATAAATAAAACAAATAAAAGAAAAGTACCTAAAATGATGGGTTTCCTCCTATCTAGCACTTAATTTAACGTATTAGCAAGACATAACTTGGGGATTTAATTTTAAGTAAATTCAACGTTCCCACATTATTCATTCAATCAAACCTACAGGTTGGACAAATTTGTCTACCTATACTTTTTAAGTCATGTCCTATGGATTTTCAAAATTTTATTTTCTTAAAACTAGAGACATGATTGTGAGTTTTAGATAACCCACTTCTAGGTGCAAGTCAAATAACTAAAGTATCAAAAAACAGTTGTACCTAGATTTAACAAAACGACCATCTCCTTTATCATAAATTGTGATTAAAAACTTTGAAATTTTGGAGATAGCTTTAGATTTTTTTATAGCTTTAGATTTTTTTTTATTTTTTTATAATCTCTAAGTTAAATTTAAATAACATAATGAGTATTAACCAAATGTGCTCCTAGGAAAGAATGGTAGAGCAAAGCCTCCTTAAAAGCCATCTTCCTAAACATAGTAACATTCCCATGAAAGATTAGTTGCACAAAAGCTTTCAAGAACTAATCTCACAAACAAAACTTTCTTAGATCTTTACTTTTCATGCTATTAAAATCTAAGTTAATTAAGTTAATAAATTAAGTTAAGTGAAAATATGAGTTTATTAAGTTAATGAATTTTGTTTTTTTATATTAAAATTAAAATTAGAAGTGAAATTTAAAAATTAATTAATTGTTTTTTGTTTTCTAAATTTTTTTTTAATTTTTTAAAGAATAAATTTAAAAGTAAAATTAAAAATTAAAAGAAAATTAAAGTTAAAAGTTTTTTTAAAAGAAAATAATTAAATAAAATAAAGTTTAAATTTTTTTTGAACACAAAATAAATAAATAAATCACAATTATTTACAACACAAAATGTTTTTAAAATTTTGATAAATAATTTAAAAACGTTATTCCTTTTCCGGTAACGGCGCCATAAATTTGATTAAAAAAATCAAGTCCCGACAACGACGCCAAAAACTTTGAGTCTTTAAGTTATTTTTGAACGAAAATAACTGGAAATAAATTAAAATACGCATAATTTCGAAAAGACAAATTTATATAAAAATATGATAAAATCATACAAATATAAATCTATTTAATCAATTAAAGTACATTAAATCATGATAATTTTAGTGCTTTTTAAACACTCATCAACATGCATAAATGGATTATGGTTATGAGTCCTACTAAGTGAAATATAGAAAATACTACTAAATTTAGAAGCATTCATCAAAAAATCTACCCCTTGACTTAATATGATCTTTCCTACAATAATGATGACAGACAAATACAAATTTAATAGATTTTTCAATGACAATTGTAATTGTTCTTTATGTATAATGAGTAACATTAGGATTAGGATTAAAATTCCATGCAAATGTGGTTTTTGATGTTGAACCTGTATGTGTAGTATGTGAAGAATCAGGGTTGGAGGGTTAAAATGCCATATATAAATATTAGTACATTTAAATAGATCGATTTTTTTCTTTTTCTATAATAGAGTAGTTTATTTCAAAGTATTTAAGTTTATCTTTTAATTTAGCTACTTCCCTTTTCCATCTTATATAATCTATGAACACTTCATCAATACTAGTGACGTTAAATTTATAGAGTAGAAATTCAACATTACTTTCCTCATCATCTGAAATATTTCTCTTATTAAAATTATCCATAACAATGTTCTAGGTAATACTAAATGTATCTAGTGACCCACTTTGATACCAAATAAAAGTTTATTTAGTTATGGATCTAATTTTTCAAACAACGAAAGTACAATAAATTAAAATTTTGTGAGTAGCCAAGCATGCAATCATGTGTAAATAAAGTAATACGGAAACAAAAAGATCAATACATGGGATTTTTAGGTGAAAAAAACCTAGGTCACACCAATGACCTAAGAGAAACATCGCTATCCACTATGAAATATAAGTATCTAGTTACAAGCCTAGGACTCAAACTATCCATCTAGGTAATGCCCCAAGTAATTTACCTACAAGTCGTTGTTTTCATCATAGTCTCTACAAGATAGGCATTTGGATTCGGATTAGCGTTTCGACAAACTCAAGTCCTATAAGTTAATCAAACTCGCACTTTTGACACCTAAAAAGTTATCACATAAACACAAATGCAAATATGTGTCCTAGAGTACATTAAATAATTAAATAACCCTAACCATTTGATTTAAATAATATATAAGATAAAGAAAAAATAACTAGCAACTCTAGAACAATCAGTTAAAAGCACAATAACCTAATTATTTTGCAGGTTTGTTAGGCCATCAAACACAACCAAAAATGTTTGACAAATTAAATTAATGAAAAACAATTTAAAAGCTTTTAGTTAAACAAGAGAGAATAAAAAGATTAAAAGAATAAGCATAATAGCTCTTGTGTGGTTAGTTTCGATTACGTACTTAGGCTTTTATATATAAAATATTTTGAAACATAATAGAAAACTAATCCAAATCATAATGGAAATAAATTTTAAAATCAGATAACTGGCGATTTGATCGATCTAACCCAGTGCTTGATCGATCGACAAATAGATCGAGTACATTTGTCGATCAATTGAATGTAGTCTCAATCGATCCAGTAAATCCCTCGACTGATCTAGTCATATGCTAAAATTAATTTAATCAGGTTATATTTCTCGATCGATCTAGTCATTAAAATTATAATTTCACATTATCCCTATTGTGTTTAATATGGAATCTAACTTGCACGAGAACAAAAGTTTACCTGATATATGATCATTAAGGTTTGATAGTTTCTTCAACTTGAAAGTATTATTCTAAGCCACACTTAGAAACTAAAATTATAATTATATATTTTGTTCATGAATATCTTCAACACTCACATAAACCTTACATAATAGAATGATAATTTCTACCATAGCTTTGTAAAATCTTATAATACATCAGATGAATGCAAAAAAATATATTTCAAAATGGAGATTCAGATGAGGAAATATACATGCAACAATTCGAGCATTTTTTCACCCAGGAAATAAGGAGACCAACAATTCGGTTAAAGTAAGCACTAAAATAATGACATGACAAAGTTGATAATTTCATGAAGTCAAATGATTTCAAGACCAATGAATGGAAAACATGTGTATATGTCAAGAATGATGATGATGGTTATGTCATCTTGTGTCTTTATGTTGATATATGCTAATTGTGGGTAGTAATGATCAAATGATCCAATTTACCAAGAATATATCAAATTCAATGTTTGGCATGAAAGGCATAGGGTTAGCTGATGTAATTCTTGGAATTAAGATATCAAGGATATATAGGGATCTTACTATAAGTCAATACCTCTATGTTACAAGATACTTGAGAAATTCAATGATGGTGATTTTGGAATTATTAGAACACTTATAGATGTAAATCTATACCTATCCAAGAATAGAGGTTAGATTGTGTCTCAACTGGAATATTCTGGAGTGATAGAAAGTCTTATGTACTTAATGAGTTGTACAAGATTAGGCATACCTTACACAGTAAGTAAACTAAGTAGATACACCAACAACCTAGGATCTAATCACTTGGAAGGTATTAAAAGAGTACTTAGTTACTTAAGATATACTCATTACTTAAGATATACTCATAACTATGAATTATACTGCATAAGATATTCAACTGTATTAGAAGGATTAGTGATACAAACTAGATATCTGATATGAAAGACTTAAAGTCTACCAGTATATATATATGTTCACATTAGAAGGTGTAGCTATATCATGAAATTCCTCTAAACATAAATGTTTTACTCGATTCTTGATGGTATATCAATTCATCGCTTTGGATAAATATGGCGAATAGATCTAATGGCTACACAACTTCACAGAGGATATTCAAAGTAGGTGAACTTATGTATGCAATTTTCCTTGATTGTGATAGTCAATCAGCTATTGGAAAGGCACAAAGCAATATCTATATTGGTAAGTCATGGCATATATCATAGACATAATATCATTAGATAACTATTCTTAACTAGGATTATATCAATTAACTACGTAAGTCAAAGGATAACATAGAGTATCCAATATCCAAAGGATTAAGTAGAGAGTTAGTTATGTCGTCATCAATAGGAATAGGACTAAAGCCCACCAATGAATACGAATTTGCAAAGGAAAGCCAACCTAGTTGACTGGAGATCCCAAGATTTAGGTTTAAAGGGATAACCTAGTTTTAAAGATTGAGTGAGATCATTATAAGGGGTTTACTCTCAAGCATCTATGATGAAAATAGTGATACCCATAAGAAATAGGTTGAGATAAACCTTTTAATGATTCTTATAAAGAGAATACCAAATGGAGTATTGAGAATTACTATTTATGGATTAATCTTATAGATAAGATATCACTTATGTAAAGGAGACGTGAGGCCGCTTTGAAATATAATTGTGTCAAACTCATTTCTATAGAAACTTTCACAAAACTTCCAACAATTAAATGAGCGGTACACGCGAGCTAGGAGCCCAACCCAAGTGAAGTAGCTACAATCGTACATGTTCGATTCCATAATGGTTGGGGCCTACCATTATTGTACCAAAAAGGATTTGGAAATTAGATAAACATGACAGATAGTTTTTGAACAAAAAGAGTACAAGAAAGAATAGTAAATAGTAAATAATAAAAGAACAAAAGCTGCATTTATAACATCATACCATGTACTAGGTACCCTAAGTTCTTGTGTTTATCATATTGCAGCCCAACACAAAGGTGAGACGAGAACTAACCAAGTAAAGAAGAGAGAAGTAGTGGACGATGAAACACGCAGGGTGGCAAAGAGTAAGGGTGAATTCTATTATGCGATGAAAACCCTAAAATGATACAATGCCAGCACATGGGGAGAAAGGGAAGGTAAAAAGATAGAGGTAGAAAGAAAAAAAATTGATAGAAAAATTCATGGACATCGCATGTACCTTCAGTCAGTAAAGTAAACATATTTTCACAAGGGAAATTTCAAAGTTCCTTGGACTATTCAAGACTATTACCATGTGTCAAATTTATTTTTGCATGTTCTAGTGCACCTATTGAGGTTTGTCACCTATAACATTTCATTAAAAAAACTACTTGATAACTCCCTTCTTTAATGTCTTTTGTTTTCTTCTAACAAATAAAATTGGACTAAATTACATCATTGGCTTCCAAATTTTAACTCAATTTACACATAGATTCTCAAACTTTTCAAACATATGATTTGGTCCTAAAAATTTTAAAACCTCGCAGATAGATTCCTAAACTTTTAAATCATACAATTTAGTCCCAACTTTTTAAAATTTCACATATAGATCCTAAATTTTTGATTCAAAAATAGTAATCAAGCTAAGACCTATGTGTAAAATTTTAAAATTTTGGAGACTAAATCATATTATTTAAAAGTTTAGGGACCTATTAGCATACATTGATAGAGTTGACGAAGATCAAAGGAATTTTCTTCCCTTAAATTATCTTATCTCTTTACTTAACTTAATGAGAGGTTCATGAATTATATTTGGATGTACAAGTGTATTGGCACACAAATACATTGTCTATGAATTATATCCCTTCACTTAACCTAAAATGATTATTTGCACTCTGACCACAACTTGTTCCTTTCTTTGCTTCATTTTGGTTAGTGTGTTATAAAAAATGCAACCTTCTACCTTAAGTTTTTCCACAAATTTGCCAAAAATTGTTTCATAAATTGTTGTGTTTTAGCCAAAACTTAACGCAACTCATACCAGGTTGTTGGGAAACCACAAATAAAAATTGTACGTAATAATAAGTTTGTTCTGAATTATCGTCTAGCTGATAAAAATAATTTGCACTATTACTTGTGTAACTATTATGATAGTTACTATAATTATCATAATGGGGATATAAATATTGGTATCAATCATAATAAGAAAAAGATTGAGATAGTTGCTACTGATTTCAAATCAAATTCAAAGACGAGGTAAAAATACATTAGCAAAGTATGTGAGGCAAAAAATGTATGCAGAACTGGATTGAACCAAATAAAATTAGTATCAAAGTGATAAGACTTGATATTTTGAGGAATTGGACGCGATTGATTGGAAGTTGAATCAAACCTGTGGCTTTGCTAGATAAAAAAAATCTATATCTCACAACACAGACGAGGATTTTATCTATAAGAGCCATCTCTCATATGATAGTAAAATAGGCAAAATCTTACCTTAAATTTGAAAGCAAAGTTTTTAATCAATTTTATTTAAAAAAAAATATATTAGCTCCATTTTACAAAACATAATTATTATAAACATAAAAAAACATTAACATCTTATAAATTTATAATTAATTTTAAATACATAAATCTTTTTTATCATATCATATATTAAAAATTTTATTTTAAAAAATAAAAAATAATTTATTTTATAATAAAATAAATATAAATTTATACCTATATTTAAAATGATATGCTAAGCATTTTGATAATTCATAAATAATATAATACATTATTATTATTAAATATAATTATAATATTAATTATAATTATGATATAAAAAATAATATTCATAAAAATAATTAAATTATTAAAAATAATTGTGAAGCCTTTCTATCCAACTTTTTACAATATACAATACAAACATAAAACATTATATCGTAAAATTTATGTAAAAATATTATCTAATATAATATTATTATAATGATTAGTCCAGTTTGTATAATTTATTTTATAATAATAATTATTATTAATTTTGTAATTATTTTATAATTTATTATTATTATTTTAAGTTAATTTATAATAAAATTTTGATAAGTTATTTGTTATAACAAATTATATATTTATTATTAAATATATTTTTGTATTATATAAATATAAATTATTTTTATTTACTCAAAAATTTATTTATTATTTATTATTTACTAAAAAAATATAATTTTTTTATTTGAGACTTTAAAGTTGAAAAGGGTAGTTGAAATATTTTTTGTCTTATTTTTTAAAACAAGGAGAGAGAAAAAAGATGGGCTGTGAATTGAAAAAGGAGAGAGAGAAAAATGAAAAAAATTGGGTGATAATTGAAAGAGGAAAGAGAAGAAAAAAATGACTAGTTACTTGCTGACAGTTTATAACTTGATTATTTTTAAATTAAATTAGCAAGTAATTTTTTTTTAATTTTTGAATAGAATATGACTATTATAGACAAAAACCCAAACACATGATATATCTCAATGTCCTTAGTGGTTAGTGGTTGATAGAGTGAGGCAAGATGGATGACAAAGGTAGTAAGTATCGATAGCAATCGGTTGGTCAGAGCATGCATTGTCTCATAGACTCTACTTAGGGTGGCTAGTGGCATTAGTCTAAGATAGTAGGTTAAGGTGATTGGTTGGTGAGGGAATTAAAAGGGGGGAAATTTTGGTGGGTGTTGGGTAGCAGGGCTATGGGTGGTCGGAGATGGGTAACTCGTAGGAGAGAAAGGGTAGATTAAGGATTTTTGGTTAAAAGCAATTTAAAATACTTAGAAAGTAATTTCGTTCATGATCAAAAAATGTTTTTCTTCGATGTCAAACTATTGTAGTACAAGGATAAATAGCAGTGACATAGAAGATAGAAGAGAATAATCAAACCAATTAGGATTAAGGATTTAAATGAATATATATATATATAATATAAGTAACTTTATTTGTATAATTTAATCAATTAGGATAGAAACAATATTATCTATTATATTAACTTTATTAAAAGGGTTAATTAGCAACAAATCATATTATTTTTATAATCTTTATATTAATATATTATTATTTTTCTAATTAAATTGGATTAAAACATGAGTCTTTAATAATAATAAAAATATAAATAATATTTAAAAAAATCTCTAAAGATTTATTTGTTAATTATAACTATTTTATTGTAATATTTTGTTAATGTTTAATATTTATTAAAAATTAAAATATATATTTAAATAATTGTTTTTAGTTTTATTATTGTTTATATTTTTTTAAAATATTTAATATTATATTTCAATTTTATCCTTATTAAAGACACATATTTTAATCACATTTTAATTCTTTCATAAAAAATAATAATATCTAAATACATAAATTATAAATATAATATAATCTATCCTTATTTGATAATTTTTATAAATCTAAGTTACTAAATAATATCATTTCTAATATGAAAGATTAAACAATACAAATTATATTATCTAAAGAACTTTTATGGTAGCTTACAAAAGGAAGAAATAATAGATAATTCGAAGATAAACTAATAGTATAATTTAATTCATTCTTTATCTCCTTAATATATATTTATATATTTTATCTATAGTAAACTAAATAATTAAAAAATTACTAATAATAATCTAAATAGTTAATGATTAATTTAAATTAGAAATATAAAATTGAAAGATAAACTAATAATATCCTAAAAGATAATAACCTCCATCTACATAAATCATAAATTAAATAATATTATCTTATTTATTTTACATCATTATTATTATTTGTACATTTTAAATTTATTTAAAATTTTAAATAACTTTTAATTATTTGTATATATTAATAACTCTAATATGATAATAAAGTTATTTTTGAGGTTTAATATTTCTTTAAAAAATAGTATTTTAGATTTAAAATATTTAAATATGATATTTATATGTTAAAGGGAAAAAAGGATGGAACTTTAGTTTAAGTAACATTTTATGAATATTTATCATTTTAGGTGTATGCAAATAGAAGAATCGTGGGTGCATAGAAACTGCTTCTGACAAGACGCGAGTTGAGCGCTAGAGCCTACCACGTTTCTGCAGCGAGTTCCTTAGCATAGCTGTGCAACAAACGAGGACCTGTCAAATCGTGCCACGTGTCACGCTAACAGTTTGCGGTGCTATAGAACCGGGTTCAACCCATGGATCCCGTGGTTCAAACCGATTTAATTCGGTTCAACTCTGTTGATTCCCAAACTAGGCGGTTCAGCTCCTTTTTCCCACCTCTTGACCTGTGCACATGAACTTAATAAACGGACACGTGAAAGAATATTTATGATTATTATTTTTAACTAATTTAAGAGATAATTTAATTTTTTAAAATAATCTATTAATTTTTTTAGAGAACATCTTGAAGTAAACTTATCATTAATTTATTAGTGCACTTATGAATAACTAAAATTTGTGTATTAAGTTTTATTGATAACATTGTTAAGGATTCGATGTTTTAAATTTTTTATTTTTTTAGCTTTTTTTGTAATTTTGTAATATTTTTATTTTGTTAATATTTTATGTTTTGTTATTTTTGTTTCTTTTTTTGATTTATTTACTTTTTGTTTCTTTTATTACTTATTTGTTTTGTTTGGTTTACTTTACAGTCCTTTAAATTATATGTTGCTTTTGTTAGTATATGTAATGGTGGAGATCTTTTAAGAATCAATTCATATCTTTCATGGATAATGTTGATATATCAAAATAACCTTTAATTAGGTTAGATATATAAATCCAAGAGCCACTATTAGAGCCATAATTAGAGCTTTTGCTAGATCTCTTAAACATGAAAGATACTTTACGAAGGGAGATAACAATGAAAGAGTATGCAAGGCTAATCATTGACACTGCTACTTTATTTATATAGTTGAAAGAGCCAAGAACTTTGTTTTGAAACATATTCATTATTCTTGTTGCTCTCCTTTTATAGAATTCCTAATAAATATCCCTTTACTTTAATTGGGGATTTCTACTCAAACTATACAAACATTTTTATAAGGCTTGTTGTAATTGTGCTTGTGTGTTGTTTTCAGTGTACAAAATGCGGTATCTGTTTTCTTTTTTACTTAGTGTATTTGTCTTCCTTTGTATAATTTAGTTATTACGGATCAATAATTTACACATGCACATAGTTAGATACACTTTGTATGCAATCATGCTTACACATACTATGAAGTTGGTTTTCATAGTGTGCATACTAAGCTGAGGTTTGTGGTTTTCGAGCAAGCGTGTGAGCAAACCAATATTGTTACTTTCTTTTTTAGTTCATTTTTGCTACGGGTTTTTATGAATAGTACTCAACAATTTTTGGAATGGAAAAATGTGACTATGAGCACCTTACTAATAAGCTCTCCATGGACCTTTCTACCACCCTTGGCAAGGTGGCAATCCGAGTTCTATAAATATTCCCTCATTTCTCTTATCTCTCAACCATGTTTTTAGTACCAAAAATCTTCCAAAATTCATATTGAGATTTATATATGTTTTCAAAATCATTTAAGAAAGCTTATATCTGAGTATGGGTCATTTATTGAGTTTAGTTATCAAATCATAATCTGTGTGAGTACGTTGTTTGACTATGTGTCCCATACAAGATTTGATAGTTATGGACTATGTTTCCTTGTGGTTGTAAGTAATCACATTTTTATTATAGATCAATCGTTACCAATCACATCACATTGGGTGGTGTTGGTTGATCATCACACACGAAGTGTGTGCAAGGAATACGCAAGTATATGTATCGTAACAAGGAATATAATGATAAGAAAAAATCGTTCTCACAAAAATTATTTTATTATAAATTAATTTTTAAAACTAAAAAAATAAAAATCAATTTTTTTTGTGTTTTTATATTTTAAGGAAGCAAAATTAAAATAACTAAAAGTAAATAGCTATAATTAATTAAATCATATTTTTGATAATTAAAAAGATATATGAGAAAATTTCTAGGAATACTTAATCCTCCAATTTTCTAAACATGCGAATCACTAAAATCTTCCCAATATGATTATCAATTAATTACACGATCAATTGAATATAACCTAGTATGTATTCCTCTCTCAAGTAAACTACACACCATATAGTAATTAATTTAATCACGCTCTCATGCCAATTAAATTGCATACTACTTATTAAGTTCATCAATTATGGATCACATACATAATAATCATACATCTATGCCTAGAAACTATATATGTTATTTAATCAAGAAAAACAATTAAATAATTCTCTCAAATCTATTTAATTACCTCTATAGATAAATTGTTGGCCAACCAATTAATAGCATACAAATCATATTAAATAATATAATTATAATTAAAATTATAATTAGGGTAAAATTCTAGATCATCACATGGTGAAAATTGGGTTCATAAGATCCCTAGAATAATAAATTAATTACACATAATTGTGTTCATAAAGCTAATATTTTTCATAAAAAAACGTAAAAAAAAATGATAAAGAAAAGAGTAGAAGAAGAAATACAATCAATCTCTTGAATTGTAGAATTAATCTCCTCATTAATCTATACCAAAATTGTGTCTTCTCTTGAATTTTTCTATATTTTTCTCTCTTTTAGCTCCAAAAATTGACCAAAATTATTCTAATGGAGGCCAATTAGGGTTTATGGAGTGATTAGGGACTTAAAACTTTTTAGGTGTGATTTGGACCATCGTATCAGTTTTAGATCAAGGATTACGATCAAAACAAGCAAAACTGACAATTCCAGTCAATCACAGCGCGACATGTGGAGAGGAAATTCATTGGACAAATTAGAGCGCGATACGTGGAGACGAAGGCTGGTTAGAGTCAACGCTTGTTGAGTTAGCTACACATAGTGCGAAATGATTCGTGGAAATGGATGGCGTGGCGCACAAGTGGCAATGAGAGTTGACTAATTTATGAACTCGGATTGAACGCCATGTTGACACATGGTGCACATTTCATCCTCCTCACACATGGTGCAATGTGATTCGCTGTCCCTGCTTGCGTGGTTTGCCCAGTTAGCTCCTCTACTTATGTGGCATGACACGTGGCAGCTCCTGATTCGTTCTACATTAAAAATTCATAAAAAATACATAAAAATCCCAAAAAAAATTCAAAAATTATAATCTCACCCTTTTTCACTAAAAGTTTTATATTTTAATATTTTTGGCCATAAAAATACTATTTATTAAATAAACAAGTAAATATTAAGTAAAAAAATGCGCTAATGACTTTATTTTCATAGAGTCATCACACCCCCAAACTTAACTCTTTGCTTGTCCTTAAGTAAAGCCAAGTATAACTAAATAAAATAACTTGGGTAGTATATTCATAAATATACTTCTATTAATACATGTATATTTCATAAAACTATCCCTCTCAAAAGTCATATAATCGTATGATAAAGAGGTTCACATATGCAAGGTTTTTGAAAAACTGATTTTTGTGTGTATGTGTGTGATGCACATGATATTATCCAATGCATTCATGAAATCAACCTATACGAGCATGCTAATCAATTCAATCTTAGAACAAGTGTCATAAGTCTATTTTTCACATCCCTCTCCACTAATATAAATATGCACTTAGCTCAAGACCAATAAGGACTTTACATGATTGTAATGTAAGGGTTAGGTGAGGGGTCGATAAATGAAGACATTTTAGACTCTTCCCATACCTTAGCTTTTTTTTGTTCATCATGCATTTTTTAACTGCAATTTAGATTTTACTTGATATTTTGATGCACCCTTTTTGGTCAATCTTTTCTCTTTTTTTTTTGCAACGTCACAACACCCCCAAACGTATTTTCAATTCTATTTTATTCTTATATAGAGGGATAATTGTATTGTGAGTTTTGCTTCTTTTTTTTTTCTTTTTTTATAGGGTTCATTACATTTCACCTTACTCTAAAGCCCAACACATGATTGCAATTTTTTTTTCTTTTCATACAAGTTAAAGGTGCAAGGGTAAAGGTAATACTTATTAGTTAAGCATTAAATGTGGCTTAAAGATATGAATGATTATTTATTTTTCAAATGGGCGACTAAAGATATTAACAATGGTCTCAATCGATCCAAATAAGGCCTAAACCATTTCTCTTGCTAAATACTATTTAGGATTTTGCCTCAAGGGATGATCAAATAGATTCTAAAACTTGGTAGATCTTATCAACTTGTATAACTCACTACAAATTTTCTCTCAATAAGCACACCAAAATCAATCATGAACATGTGCATAAAAATTTGAATCAATCTAATCAAAACTAGCTAGCATATCATACAATTAATGTAAATATCTTAACAAATATGTTACATTATTTATCCTAGTCATGACAACCAATTTTTATCATTGAGTTCATATGTTTCATATCAAGCATGCATGCATTTAGTTTCCATATATTTATCAATTTCTACCCAAATCATGATTAAAAACATCCTAAAAATTAAAAAATATTTCCTAAAAATTAAAACATATTCCCTAAAAATTAAAAAATATTCTCTAAAAATTTAAAATGCATACTAAATACTAATGTAGAGAATGAAGTTTCCTCCCCCAAACTTAAATTACACATTGTCCCCAATGTGCACATACAAATATGAAAAATTAAAAGGAAAGAAAACTCTCTTAGTCATGGCATATCACATTTGTCTTTTCTTTGTAAAGCTTGGCATTTTCATAAGCATTCCATCGTAATTCATCCAATTCATTTATTTGAAGCATTCTTTTCTCACCAACTGCATCTATGGACATATTCAACTGTTTCAATGCCCAATATTCTTTGTGCTCCAATTATAATGGTAAGTGACAAGCCTTTCCATACACTAGCTTATACGGGGTGGTACCAATTGGTGTTTTAAATGCAGTTTTGTACGCCCATAAAGCATCATCCAACTCAGATGACCAATCATTCCTACAGATGTTCACAGTTTTCTCCAAAATTATTTTCACTTCTCTATTAGATACCTCTACTTACCCACTTGTTTGGGGATGGTAAGGGGTAGACACTTTATGCTTAATCTCATACTTAGGCAATAAGGAATTAAATGCTTTATTGCAAAAGTGACTTCCTCTATCACTAATAATGATCCTAAGAGTTCCAAACCTAGTGAACATATTTTTCTTTAGAAATTTCATGACAACTTTGGCATCACATTTGTTGTCAGCAATGGCTCCTACCCATTTTGACATGTAATCCACTCTTACAAGTATGTAATGGTTTCCAAATGATGGAAGAAATGGTCCCATAAATCGATGCTCCACACATCAAACAATTCCACTTTAAGTCTACTATTCATAGGTATCTCATTTCTTTTTGAAATATTACCCATCCTTTGACATCTATCACATATCTTTACATAATTGTAAGCATCTTTAAATAGTGTAGGCCAAAAATAACCAGATTGAAGTACCTTAGCTATTGTTTTTGAGCATCCAAAGTGACCTCCATAATCTGAGCTATGGTAATGGTAAAGGATACTTTCAACTTCATAATTAGGGAAACACCTTCTTAAAATACCATCACCACATTCTTTATAGAGGTAAGGGTCATCCCAAAAATATAGTTTAATGTCATGGAAAAACTTCTTCTTTTGTTGCCATGTGAGGTTCAATGGAAGAACGTTGGCGGCAAGAAAATTTGCAATGTCTCCATACCATGGAGCTTTTGTTTGAGCTATAGAAAATAGTTGCTCATTTGGAAAAGATTCCCCAATCACCATATTATCATCCATTTTTCCTTCCCTCTCAGTCTAGACAGATGGTTTGCCACCTAATTTTCTATTCCTTTTTTATCATCAATTTCCAAGTCAATTTCTTGTAGAAGGAGCACCTATCTTATCAATCTTGGTTTTGTATCCTTTTTCGTCCTGAGATACTTTATTGCAGAATAATCTATGTAAATAGTCACTTTGGTACCACCAAATAAGATTTGAATTTCTCAAAGGCATATACAATGGCCAGGAGCTCTTTCTCTGTAGTAGCATAATTCATTTGGGCCTTATTCAATGTCTTGCTTACATAGTATATGGCACAAATTTTTTTGTCTCTTTGTTGTCCAAGAAAAGCTCCAATAGAAAAAATCACTTGTGTCACACATCAATTCAAAGGGATTGTTCCAATTCAGTGTGACTATAATTGGTGTTGACACTAGTCTCTCTTTAATCACTTGAAATGCTGTTAAAAATTTATCATCAAACTTGAAAGGCATATCCTTTTCCAAAAGATTACACAAGGGTTTGGACATTTGAGAAAAATATTTTATGAATCTATGTTAAAAGCCTACATGCCTAAGAAAACTTCTTACTCCTCGTACATTGGTAGGTGGTGGTAGTTTCTCAATCACATCTATTTTAGCTCTATCCACCTCAATGCCATTAGCTGAGATTTTGTAGCCCAAGATTATACCTTCATATACCATGAAATGACATTTCTCCCAGTTTAAAACCAAATTTGTTTCTTCACACCTTTGTAACACTAGGGAGAGATAGTGTAGACATTCATCAAATGAATTTCCAAAGACCAAAAAATCATCCATGAAGATTTCTAGATGCTTCTCCACCATGTGTGAGAAAATAGCCATCATGTAGTGTTGAAATGTAGCAAGTGCATTACATAATCCAAAGGGAATTCTCCTGAAAGAAAAAGTTCCATAAGGACATGTGAATGTGGTATTTTCTTAGTCTTCATGTGCCACAACAATTTGGTTATAACTAGAGTATCCATCGAGAAGGCAAAAGAAAGAATGCCTAGCTAATCGGTCAAGCATATGATCCATGAATGAGAGAGGAAAATGATCCTTCTTTGTAGCTTTATTTACTTTGTGAAAATCCATACATACTCTCCATCCCTATAGCTCTTTTGAAGTTCCTTAGCACCTTTAGTAGTGCGTCCACTTGCTCCATACTTAGATCAGTCGAGATTATGACTGGAAGTGTCTCTTTATCACCCAAAAATGTGCATTGAAGATGAAAAGGTAAAGGTTTATGCTCTAATTTTGGTGGCTCTTTAATGGATGGTTTCAACCGTGAGTTTATTTCAAGACATTCCACAACTGCATTTGATACACACATGAGAGGTGTGTCCTCTGAAAAGTTCACACAGTTCACAATATCAAACTTTGATTCCATATTTTCAAAATTAAAACAGGTTGAGACGTTTTCTGTTGAGTTAATGTCCGTGTTCATAGCATCATGTGTTAATGTCACAAGTGGGGTGATTCAACAAGTTTTATTAAGCTATCGACATGAATTTGTGCCCTTATATAAGTTTCATGGTCCTCTTCCATGTCTAGCACAAACTCTAAAGCATCAATAGGGCACATGTCATAAAGCACAATAGTGGTTAGCTCATCAGTACTATATATTCAAAAGTAATCACCAACATTATCATAATTAGAAAATTTAATTGCTTTGAACACATTAAATGTTACTTGTTCATCTCGCACTCTTATTGTAAGCTCAAACTCTAAAGCATCAATAGGGCACCTGTCATAAAGCACAATAGTGGTTAGCTCATCAGTACTATCTATTCAAAAGTAATCACCTGCATTATCATAATTAGAAAATATAATTGCTTTGAACACATTAAATGTTACTTGTTCATCTCGCACTCTTATTGTAAGCTCACCTTTTTTCACATCAGTGAGTATTTTTCCAATTGCTAAGAATGAATGACCGAGTATGATAGGAATGTCATGGTCCTCTTCCATGTCTAGTAAAATGAAGTCCTCCAGAAAGATGAATTTATCTACTATTACTAGCAAATCTTCTACCACACCCCGAGGTATTTTAATTGACATGTCTACCATCTGCAATGTTACTGAAGTGGGTTTGGCTTTACCAACCCCCAATATATGGAAGACTGATAATGGCATGAGCTTAATACTAGAACCCAAATCACATAGTGCCTTGCCAAAATGAATGTTCCTAATAGTGCAAGGGATGTCAAAACTACCTGGATCTTTCAATTTTTGTGGTAGTTTTCTATCAAGAATGACACTACAACCTTCAGTCAAGGTTATTGTTTCATGATCTCCAAGCCTTTTTTTATTTGATAGTATATCCTTCTTGAATTTGGCATAAGATGGTTTGTTTATATGTAGCTTCTTGATAACTTCCAAAATTTTTGAAAACTGTGTATCTGCATTTTGCTTTTGCAACCTTTGAGGAAAAGGAATAGTGGGCTCTTTTTTGGCTGAGTTATTTCCTTTCCATTACTTTCTTTATCCACTAATTCCTCTTCATCCTTTTTAGTTTTCGATTCCTCCTTATCCTTTTTAGTCTCATATTCTTCATTATCCTTTTGAGTCTCATCTTCCTTTAGAGTTTTACCACTCCTCAAGGATATAGCACTGCACTGGTCCTTCCCTTATCTTCTTGGGTTTAAAATTGTGTCACTAGGAAGGTTACCTTGAGGTATTTGGCTTATGGCCTGGGAAAGTTTCCCTATTTGGTTCTCCAAATTTCGAATTGAAGCCTCTTAAGTGGACACTTTTGTATTTATTGATTGGATGAAGTCTTTCATCATCCCCATTAAGGAATTTGTATTGTCCTCAGTAGGTGACTTCTTCTCTTGGGCTTGTGATTGATGTTGTTGTTGAAAACCAAGTGATTAAAATGATTGACGGTTGAATTGATTACCACCTTGATTGTTATTACTCCAAGAGAAATTTGGATATTGTCTCCATCCTGGGTTATATGTTTTTGAGTATGGATTATTGTTTCAATTCATATTACCCATATAGAAAATGGATTTAGGATTATTTGGGGAATTATCAAACAAATGAGCTCCTCCACAAAACACACATGACATTGTTGAATCTTGGACTTGGTTTATACTCACTGGGGAGTTTTGAGCCTTCAAAACATTAACCAAAGATGAAACTTGAGTTGTAAGTACTGTGATATCATTTACCTCATGCATTCCCTCTACTCTTCTTGCAATTGTCATTCTGTCTATTGGCCATTGATAATTATTACTAGCCATTTTCTCAAGTAAATCATATGCTTGATTGTAAGATTTGGGTAGCAAGGTTCCATTAGTAGATGCATCAATAATAATTCTTGTTTGAGCATTGAGACCATTGTAAAAAGTCTCCATTTGAATCTAAGAAGGAATACCATGATGAGGACACTTCCTTAGTAATTCCTTGAATCTTTCCCATGCTTCATATAGAGATTCTCCTTCGTGTTGTTGGTAGGAAGTAATGTCATTCCTAAGCTTGGCATTCTTTGTTGGTGGGAAGTATTTCATCAAGAATTTCTTCGCCAACCCATTCCAAGTTGTAATGGAATCAAGTGGCAAAGAGTTTAGCCAAGCTCGAGCATGGTCTTGCAAAGAGTAAGGGAATAATCTAAGCCTAAATGCCTCCTCTATCACACCATTAAACTTAAATGAATCTACAACTTCAATAAATAGCCTGAGATGAAGATGAGGATTCTCTGTTGGTAATCCACTGAATTGTCCAACTGTTTGTAGCATTTGAAACATGACTAGCTTTAATTCAAACTAATTAGCTTTAATTCTTGGCCTTGTAATGCTCAGATTAAGCCTTTCTAACGTAAGTATTGCATATTCATTCATAGCTATCTCTTTTTCATCCATCAAAAGAATTTGATTGTTTAAGTTTAGCTCATTTTTCTTTACTTTTAATGGATTAACCATTTCTTCCTTTTGAGTGACTTGTTGTTTTCTAATTTGTCTCAAGTATGCTCAATTTCAAGATCTAAAGGTAAGATTTCTCCCTTACGAACTCTGCTAATGCATTAAACTCATTTTGTTTCTACAATACTAAAGGGGAAGTCTAAATAAATAAATTAAAATTTAAAATAAATTAACTAAAATAAATAAAATAAATTAACTAAAATAAATAAGTCAATAAAAAAATAAGTAAATTAAAATTAAAGTAAAGAAAAATAAACTAAAAAATAACTAAAATAAATAAATAATAAAAAATATTAATTTTTAATATTTATAATTCCATGCAACGACGCCAAAAACTTGATCGTCACACACGAAGTGTGTGCAATGAATACACAAATATATGTATCGCAAAAAGTAATATAATGATAAGAAAATATCATTCTCACAAAAATTATTTTATTAGAAACTAATTTTTAAAACTAAAAAAATAAAAATCAATTTTTTTTTATGTTTTTATATTTTAAGGAAGCAAAATTAAAATTACTAAAAGTAAATAACAATAATTAATTAAATCATATTTTTGGTAACTAAAAGATATATGATAAAATATCTAGGAATAACTAATCCCCAAATTTTCTAAACATACGAATCGCTAAGATCCCACAAATATAATTATCAATTAATTACATGGTCAATTGAATCTAACCTAGCATGTATTTCTCTCTCAAGTAAACTACACACTATATATTAATTAATTTAATCACACTCTCATGTCAATTAAATTACATACTACTCATTAAGTTCATAAATTATGGATCACATATATAAGAATCGTACATCTTTGCCTAGAAACTATGCATGTTATTTAATCAAGACAAACAATTAAATAATTCTCTCAAATCTATTTAATTGCCTCTATAGATAAATTGTTGGCCAAAAAATTAATAGCATACAAATCAGATTAAATAATATAATTAAATTAAAATTATAATTGGAGTAAAATTTCAAATCATCACATGGTGAAAATTGGGTTCGTAAGATCCCTAGATTAATAAATTAATTACACATAATTGTGTTCATAAAGCTCATATTTTTCATAAAAAAAGACATAAAAATTGATAAAGAAAAGTGTAGAAGAAGAAATACAATCAATATCTTGAATATTAGAATTAATCTTCACCAAAATTGTGTCTTCTCTTAAATTTTTCTCTTTTTAGCTCCAAATATTTACCAAAATTATGCTAATGGAAGCCAATGAAGGTTTATAGAGTGATTAGGGGTTTAAATATTGCTCAAGTGTGATCTAGACCATTAGATCAGTTTCAAATCAAGGGATAAGATCAAAACAAGCAAAATTGACAATTACAGCCAATCACAATGTGAAACGTGGTATGGAAAGTTCATTGGGCTAATCAGAGTGCGATGCATGGCAGGGGAGATCAATCAGAGTCAACGCTTGTTGAGTCAGTAACACATAGTGTAACGTGAGTTGTAGAAATGGATGGAACATGCAAATCAATGGCTTGGTGACACGTGGCAGCGAGGGTTGACCAATTTCTGAATTCGGATTAAACGACGTGCTGACATATGGCACGTGTTTTGTCCTCCTCACATGCGATGTAACATGATTAACTATCAGTACTTGCATGGCATCCGCGTGGCTTGCCCAGTTAGCTCATCTGCTTGTGTGGCATGACACATGGTAGCTCATGATTGGTAATGTGTTAAAAATTCATAAAAAAATCCATAAAAATTCCAAAAATTATATTTTCACCCCTTTTCACTAAAAAGTTTATATTTTCATTTTTTGGCCATAAAAATAATATTTATTATATAAAATAAGTAAATATTAAGTGAAAAAGTGTGCTAATGACTCTATTTTCATAGAGTCATCATTGGCTATGTAGAATAGCTAAGTTCAAGTGTTGAACCAAGTAGTTTCGAAGTAGCAAGTAAAGAGTAGTAGTAGGCAGTTGGGATGTAGGTCCTAACTGATAGAGGTAGTAGAGGTTTTATTATCTATCAAAGTTGTAACTATTTTATTGTTTAGTATATTATTTACTACTGAGTGGTTACCTTAAGGATCTCTAGGATGTTACCACATAGATACGGTCTCTATATGGGTTTATCTCGTTATATTGCCTATTATACATGATCAATTATTGGGCTAGTATAATCTGAGTTTAATGTGTGTATGTCTTAACATATTAGAGCCTAATCTCTGATTAGAAAACATTTATTGATTACTTACTTTTGATTTATAATATTTGGTGTTATAAGTTTTTTGCATTGTCTGATATTATATTTTATATTCTTTTATGACGTGTTCTATATAAGTGCTTACTTCTTTATCTATGCAAGTTATGGATGAGTCCTTCAGGAGTCTATATCTCCTTACCCTGGTGGTGTACTGGGTCGTGGACCTTTTCAATTGGTATCAGAGTGAGTGCATCCTTTTGGGCTTAACCATTTCGATGTTGATTTTGTTAACTCACTTTGCACACACATACTTTCTCTCTAATGGGGTCAGGAAAAAAGGTAATGTAGGTAGACCTACACTTTTCAATGGACAAAACTATGCCTATTGGAAATTTCAAATGAGAGCCTTTTTGTGGTGTGAAGGAGACCATATGAGGTTCCTTATCAAGAATGGCTAGATGTATCCAACCAAAATCCTACCTGATAACATTGTGATTCCTAAACCAATGATTGAAAGGATGAAGGAAGAAAGCAAGGAGTCTAAATGGAATAGTAGGGCTTTACATGCAATTATTAGGGTTATGACACTTGATGAGTTTAGAAGAATTCAGAGTTGTACTTCTTCAAAACAAGTATGGGACATTTTAAAGACTACTCATAAAAGTACTTTAGTTGTAAAAATATCTAGAGTTCTAAAATTAAATAGAGACTTTGAGTTGTGTATTATGCAAGAAGATGAGACTTTTGACAAGTTTTATGCATGATTCTATAATATTTTCAACCTTTTATACAACTTGGGTAACCCATCAGTGAAGAAAAATAGATTGATAAAATCATTATGAGTCTACTTTACAGGTCTTCGAATTGTATCACCTGTTGCTAAGACAAGAGAAATCTGCTTCTAAGAAGGAAAAAAGCTTAGCTCTCAAGATAACCAAGGAAACTGGTTTGAGCGAGGATGATTTTGTAATAGTTATTAGTAATGATGACTCTGATTTCAACGAGGAGGAAATGGCTACGGTCCTCATTTAGGGGTATTAGAAAAGGTAATTCGAGCCCTAAAGGATTAAAATCTATAAATGTTATTGATGAATCATATAATGAATTTGAGAAATCTAGCAAAAGGCACTTAAACAAGATAAAATGTTTCAAATCTGGGAAGCTTGGTCACCTTGTAGTACATTATTTTCAAAGATAAAATCACAAAAATAAGCACACAATGATGGCTGAGGTTACTATTTTAGATAGTAACAGTACTGATGATGAGGATGCCACTAATTTTCAAGCCTTAGTTATCTTGACTCCTATAATGCACTCATATTGGAGCACAACAAGTGTGAAAAAGATAAGAAAAAGGACTTGGAAAGCCTTGACAAAAAAGTGTACAAGATATGCATATCAAAGAAAAAATAGAGGAAAAGAAATCTTATATTTATGGTCAACAACTTGATCTCACCCAAAAATGTGAGGTCATTCAAAAAAGTTACTTTAATTTTCTTGAAAATTTCAATGCAAATTATAAGCAAGTAAAGAAGCTTAAGGAATAGTTGAAGGTTTCTACTTTGGGTAAAACTACACCACTATTTCTTGGTCCTGATCCCTCTTCTGGTCATGGTACTTAGATTAAAAAATTAAATTTTTTGATTATAGTCCTTGAGAGTGAAAACAGTTATTTGGCATGCTCGCTTACCAAAAAGGAAGCTGAGGTTGATTAACTAAATGAGAAAGTTGGGATTCTAAACAATTCTATAGTGTATCTTGAAAACCTTCTTAACAAAAAAGAAGAGTTTATTAAACTTTTGAAAGAAAAGCTTAGTATTAGTGAGAAGGAACTAACTCACTCTACCTTCCCTGTCAATAAGATGATGATCAGGTCAAAGAATCAAAATGAAATCCTTAGTAGTGCAAAGACGTTTAGAGACAAACATGGCATTGGTTATGATGAAGGGATTTCTACCTCAACAGTGGGTACTACTAAGTTTGTAAAGTCAATCAATCAAGAACCAAAGTTGAAGTATGGTGCTAAGACCCAAAAGATAAGTGTTTTCTCTTTTAGAGAACATAAAATCGTGCAAGTATACATGGTCACAAGTTATAATACGATAAGTAAAATATCATTCCCACAGAGATTTTTTACTAGTGTTCGTTAATTACGAGAAAATTGAAAAATAAATTAAACAAGAAACAATAAACAACAAGAATAAATTTAAATTTTTTTCCGATATATCATTAAATATTTACTAACAATCGTCAAATGTTAGTTCGATAAGAAAAATAGATATATCTGCATATATATATATATATATTTAAAGTAGGCTTTTGAAATGAAATAAAAATATATATAGAACTTTGAAGCTCAAAAGGGGTGTACTATGGATAAAGCATGTGAAGGTAGATAGAAAGGCTCAAACGATCCAAAGATGGCCTAAATCATTTTCTTAGTTAAATGTTATCTATAATTTCGCCTCGAGAGAAAATCAAATAAATTCTAAAAACTGTGACACCACAAATATCAATCGAATTCCATACTCACATAAACATTTTCTAAATTAACATATCAATTCAAAATTCAAGACAAGTGATCATAAATATTTTAATTTGTAAAAATGAAACATACGTAAAAATTATTCATCGCTTAGACAATATTCAAATTTTTCAAGGGGTTATGCATCATTTAAACCGAAGAAATAAAAATAAATCACCATTCATAGCAAAATATCTTCAATCAACCAAACAAAAAAAAAATTTCACAAGCAAGAACATCCAGAAAATATTTCAATTAAGTTTAATATATCTACCACCCCCAAACTTAATATACACATTTTCCTCAATGTGTGAAAGTCAAACAACATATGAGAATGGTTTAAAGAAACATCCTGGTTTGTTTGAATGGTTAATTCAAAATAGCTTCATTTCTTCCAAATTGCACCTACGAGAACAAATAAAATAACATAACAACGGCTGGATGCATCAGACACGTGGGTCCCATCTGCACGCTGGCATGCGCGGCAGGTGGGCCCCACTCGGGCACCGAGCCACGTGAAAAATGGAGACCTGAACCCACGCGAGTTGGTCTGGTGTTATACGGACGCGCGAATCTCAATCGTTTCTTCTCTGATCGGACGGTCCAAGGGTCGCGTATGGATTCTTCTCACCTGCGCAAACAAATAAACTTTCATTAATTTCATTTTGGCCCACAAATTAAATTCAAATTACAATTTCAACTTTCTTTAATTACAGTTTAGCCATTTTCTAATTTAAATTAAAATTTTAAACTTTTAATAATTAAAATTAAGCCCGATTTTAATTTAAATTATATTTTCGACTTTTATAAATTGCAATTAAACACTCTTTTATTTGAAATTATATTTTTGGACACAAATTTGCAATGAAGTACGTTTTCGATACAAATTATTTAATTTTCTTAAAATATATAAAAAACAGTAAATACTAATTTATTAAACTAAAATTAACTAAAAACATTAAGAACAAAGCAATTATAATTAATAAAATCGATGAAAATAACTATATAAAATATAGTTATCAGTTATGATGAAGGGATTTCTACCTCAATAGTGGGTACTACTAAGTTTGTATAGTCAATCAATCAAGAACCAAAGTTCAAGTATGGTGCTAAGACCCAAAAGATAAGTGTTTTCTCTTTTAGAGAACATAAAATCGTGCAAGTATACACGGTCACAAGTAATAATACGATAAGTAAAATATCATTCCCACAGATATTTGTTACTAGTGTTCGTTAATTACTAAAATTATTTCAACCTCATTTTATCCAAACAATCGATAGTTTGATGCAGTTTGACTAACTAATTTTTATAACAGTTTATAAGAAAATTCTAGGATTGTAGTTTCACCAAATTAATCCACTTGAATCATATTATTTTCTCTTGATTTATGTTCTCATATTTTAAGTTGTTAACTAAGAACTCCTAATTTATCCATATATCTATTCCGAGCTCCATATAGACAAATCTCGCTAAAATAATTCATTATATTCCTATGAGAATTAAATTCAACCAGATTTCTTACGTTCTAAGTTCTCAAATAGTTACATGTACAATAAAGGTATATTTATCCCTTATATATATGTTATTTTATCACGAGCAACACACAAAAATGCCTTTTCCAAGTTTATTTAAGTGTCAAAGATCAATTAATTAATCTTCCAATAATTAAAAGCATTTAGCACAAATAAAATAAGCAACTTAAAACCGTTCCATAAATTATTCAAAAATAATTAATTCAAGTTTCATAATTTAAGCTACACTGGAACCCTAGAACAAATAAATTAGTTCATAGTAGAAATTAAAATTACAATACAAAAATAATCAAACATTTCAGAGAAATAAAATTTAAAAAAAAGATTAGGAGAAACTCTTTCATGATTCCTCAATGAAAAATAATTTTCTTCCCTTTTTTCTTCTTCGTTGTCTTCTTTCTCTCTATTTCCTAAGAAATAACAACATAGAAATGGTAAAGAAAAATTTCTGCATGTTGTAGAAAACACGTAGAGAAAAATTGAAGTGAACTGGAAAAATGAAAACTAAAAAACTAAACAAAAAAAAACTCTCCAACATCTTTCCTTGCGTCTCCAAATATACCACCCCTAAACAATAATTTTTTTTTATAAAAATGCATGTAGTGGGGGAAAGAAATACATGGAGAATAATAAAAGGCAAACACACGTGGAGACAATAATTATTCAGCTGGAAGAGTGCACCATTTCCTGTGTTTTGATTTCACAAAATGTATGCCACGTGTTGCCATATGATTTGCTGGAAGATTAAGGAAACACGTGGCTGCTTTATATTCAATGGAATGCGAGGGTGCACACTGCTTCGATGAATTGCATCACATAAGATATAAGCACGCTGCTCGGTGCGAGATAGCTTGATTCCATTCGCGTATGAATCTGGACCATTCAAAGTTGATTCAACGGTGAGCGATGAGATGCGCCTCGGGAGAATATTCTGCGTAGCCGACATGTGGGTCCTACTCTGTGCGCCGTTCAACGTGCATCTAGAAAAACTGAGTCCAATCTCTGTTGTCGCGTCTAGATTCCACGCGCCTGATCGTGACCGTTGATTTCTTGATCATACGGTGCGTGTCGCGCATGGATAATAGCTGTGCATGGTCTTCTTTCCTGTGCAGAAAAATAAAATTTCCTTAATTGAATTTTAGCCCTCCAATTTAATTCAAACTAACTTTTAAACTTTGGTTAATTGCAATTAAGCCCTTTTCTAATTTTAATTAACTTTTATACTTTTGTTAATTGTAATTAAACACTCTTTTCATTTAAATTATATTTTTAGAAATTTATCATATGTAATTAAGTCCTTTTTCAATTTAAATTTGTTAATTATAATTAATAAAATAGATGAAAATAATTGTATAAAATACAGTTATCACACCCCCAAACTTAATATTTTTCTAGTCCTCGAGCAAAAGGAAAGAAATAAAAGATGGATACATGCATTCAAAATAGCGATTTTCAAAATATTTCTTCTTGGTCATTTCAAATAACATAACTCAAAGAAATAAAAGAATTTTATCTAAGCATTGAAATCAATTTAAAAGTATGTTACATTTTCACAATGAATTTTAATGTGTGTGTGAAGTCTTTTCATCTTTAATTGCATGAAATCCGGATGAGTTTATGAAAATATGGACACAATTAATTTTTAATGAAATAACAAATCTCGTAAGTTCATTTTTCATTTCTCTCTCGACTAATGTAAACAAACACAACCAAAAATCAATAGGACTTTATTAAACTTGTAATGTATGGCTTAGATAAAGGTAGGATAACAGATAATATTTAGCTCAAAAATTTTCCTAAACACATCATTTTAGGATTAAAACAATATACCTTCTAACATCTCATTGAATACTACCCAATTTGGGATTTATCATCACATGCAATAATCCTTTTTTTTAGCATCCTTTTTTTTACTAGGCTTTTGAAAGGAGATAAAAATATATATATAAACTTCGAAGCTCAAAAGGGATATACTATGGATAAAACATGTGAAGGTAGATAGAAAGGCTCAAACGATCCAAAGATGGCCTAAATCATTTTCTTAGTTAAGTGTTATCTAGAATTTCGTCTTAACAGAAAATCAAACAAATTCTAAGAACTGTGACACCAAAAATTATCAATCGAATTGCATACTCACATAAACCTTCTCTAAATTAGCATAACAACTCAAACATCAAGACTAGTGCTCATAAATATATATTCTTGTAAAAATTAAAATACACAAAAATTACACATACCTTAGATAATAATATTCAAAATTTTCAAAACATTATGCATTATTTAAACCGAAGAAATAAAAATAAATCGCCATTAAAAGAAAAATATCTTCAATTAACCAAAAAAATAAAGCTTTACAAGCAACAATACCTAGAAAATATTTCAACTAAGTTCAATTTCTCTACCACCCCCAAACTTAATATGCACATTGTCCTCAATGTGCGAAATTAAAGAACATATGAGATGGGTTTAAAGAAACTTCCTAGTTTTGTTTGTAAGATTGACATCCAAAAATAGATTTAATTCCTCCAATTTGCACCTACGAAAAACAATATAAAAAATGAAGAAATATACAGCTAATACATGTTCTAAATAAATAAATAAAAACTAAAACACATGGGTTGCCTCCCAAGAAGTGCTTGATTTAGAGTCATCTGCTTGACTTCCTATTTCTTCGCTTCAGGTCGGGTCATATAGCAAAATGGTTGGCTTTTGATGATCAATCTCACCTCGCCAACAAGGTTTGAGTTTTTAACTATTCACTTATAGATTCCTATGTGATTTTTTTTATCTTTAATCTTAACAGTACCGTATGGATGCATTTTGGAAATAGTGAATGGACTTGACCACCTTGATTTTAGTTTCCCTAGGAAGAATTGCAACCGAGACTTGAAGAGCAAAACTTTTTGTCCTTGTTCAGAATGTCGATGCAAGAGCTTATTATCATGCCATCTCTTCATCTTCCCTTTATAGAGCTTAGAATTTTTATATGCTTGTAGACGTAACGGGTCCATCTCATCGATTGGAAGACGATGCTTTTCGCAAGCAGTTCTTAAGTCTTTATTCAGATTCATAGGAGAAACTATCGAAGAATCAGTAGTAGTGATTTTTGTAAACCTGCTATCAACTAACTCATTTACTCTATAACAAGCATTAGAATCACCTAGAAAGTTCATAGCTTTAAACACTTTGAAAGTTACCTATTGGTCTTGAACTCTCATGGTGAGTTCCCCTTTTTGAACATCAATCAAAGTCCTACCTATTGCTAAAAATGGTCTGCCCAGAATAATAGGAATCTTTTTGTCTTCCTCCATATCGAGAATTATGAAATCTGCAAGAAAGATAAAATTATCTACCTTTACAAGCACATCCTCTATAATGCCTCTTGGGTGTTTCAAAGACCTATCTACAAGTTGAAGATTTACAGTGATCGGTTGTGCTTCTTCTAATCTAAGTCTCTGATAGATGGAAAGTGGCATCAAATTAATGCTGGCACCCAGATTGCACAGAGCTCTGCCAACGAATTTCTCACTAATAGTACAAGGAATGGTGAAACTTCCTGGATCTTTAAGCTTAGGTGGTAGCTTCTTTTGAAGGATGGAGCTACACTCCTCTAAGAGAGAAACTATCTCAAAATCACCTAACCTTCTCTTTTTAGACAAGATGTCCTTCATAAATTTCACATAGCTAGGCATTTGGTCCAAGGCATAAGCAAAAGGAATGTTAATATAAAGCTTTTTAAAAACTTCAAGAAACTTGGATAGTTGCTTATCAAGCTTTTGCTTATGGAAGTGTTGAGGAAACGAAATTGGTGGAGTGTAAGGCTTGAGAATTTCTAAAACTGGTTTCATCACGGGTTTTGTTGTTGCTTCATTCTCCTAAGCTCTTTCTTCTCCATAATCTTGTTTTTCTGACCCAATAACTTCAAAACTAGGGGTTGGCAAAGAAATGGGCTTATGCATTTCTTTTAACTCTTTTCCACTTCTGAGTGTAATTGCCTTACAATGCTCTTTTCCTCCCCTATTAGGATTAGTTTTAGTATCACTCGGCAAAGCTCCTTGAGGACGGTTGTTGACAACAGTAGCAAGTTGCCCCAATTGAACTTCAAGATTTCTGATGGAAGCTGCTTGATTATGAAGAATAGTCTCATTATTGGCCATGTATCGAGCAAACATATCTTCCATTGATGGCTTCTTTTCTTATGGTGGAGCTTGGTTATGAAAAGCCTAAGGATATGTAGGCTTTATAGAAGATGATGGTCCCTCATTGATACTCCAGGAAATATTAGGATGATTCTTCCACCCTGGATTGTTAGTGTTAGCATAAGGGTTGTTTTGATTCCTATTGTAGTTGGAAACAAAATTGACAGATTCAGAGTTGTGAGGACATCTCTCACTGACATGATTTCCATTGCAAATTTCACATCCAACAAAAGGACTTTGAATAGAATGGACACCCAAATTATCCATTTTCTTCAGCAAAGCAGATACTTGTGCAGTTAATGCGGTCATAACATCAATCTCGTGAACTCCAGCCGCTCTCTTAAGCATCATCCTCTCTGATGGCCACTCGTAGCTATTGGAAGCCATTTCCTCTAATAAGTTGTAGTCTTCATCAATTGATTTTCCCATAAGAGCACCACTTGCTGTAACGTCAATCATGTTTCTAGTTTGACCTATCAAACTATTATAAAACGTTTGAACTTGAAGCAACTTTGGTAAACGGTAATAAGGAAATCTTCGAAGTAGCTCCTTGTACCTCTCCCAAGCTTCATATAATGATTCTGAGTCAAACTACACAAAAGTAGTGATTTCATTTCTCATCCTGGCAGTCTTTGCCGGTGGAAAATATTTGGTTAAATATTTTTAAGCCAAATCCTCCCAAGTAGTGATAGAACCACATGGCAATGAATTCAACCAACTCTTTTCCTTATCCCTAAGTGAAAAAGGAAAAAAAGTCTCAACCGGACAGCATCATCAGTGACTCCATTATGCCTAAAGGTGTCACAAATCTCTTAAACATTTGCTATATCGGAGTTTGGGTCATTGTGGGGTAAACCACCAAATTGAACTGATGTTTGAATCATATGAATGATTGCAGACTTAATTTCAAAATTATTGGCTTGAATTGATGGTCTTCTAATGCTTGAATGAATCCCGCCAACCATAGGCACTACATAATCTCTTAAAGATCTTGGTTCTTCCACTTCAGGAATTTCCTCATCCATAATTAGATGTTTTGAGGTTTCTTGCTTATTATTTCTTTTTTTAATTTTAAAATAGTTCTCTCAATTTCTAGATCTAACGGAACTATGTCAAGATTTCTTATGCGTCGCATACAAAGTCCCAATTAATCCAAAAACCTGAAAAATAAATCTAATAAAGTAAAATGAAAATAAACACATATAAACACACAAATATAAGCAAATAACAATAAGCATAAAAAAATATTGTTTTGAACTAAAATTAGATTAATTGGAATTAATATCAACAAAAAAAATAGTAAAACAAATCCCCAGCAACGACGCCAAAAACTTGTTGTCTCTTTTAGAGAACATAAAATCGTGCAAGTATACACGGTCACAAGTAATAATATGATAGGTAAAATATCATTCCCACAGAGATTTTTTACTAGTGTTCATTAATTACTAAAATTAATTCAACCTGAGTTTATCCAAACAGTCGATAGTTTGATGTAGTTTGACTAACTAATTTTTATAACAGTTTATAAGAAAATTCTAGGATTGTAGTTTCACCAAATTAATTCACTTGAATCATATTATTTTCTCTTGATTTATATTCTCATATTTTAAGTTGTTAACCAAGAACTCCTAATTTATCCATATATCTCTTTCGAGCTCCATATAGACATATCTCGCTAAAATAATTCACTATATTCCTATGAGAATTAAATTCAACCAGATTTATTACGTTCTAAGTTCTCAAATAGTTACACGTACAATAAAGGTATATTCCTATCCCTTATATATATATATATATATATGTTATTTTACCACGAGCAACACACCAAAATACCTTTTCCAAGTTTATTTAAGTGTCACAGATCAATTAATTAATCTTCTAATAATTAAAAGCATTAAGCACAAATAAAATAAACAACTTAAAACCGTTCAATAAATCATTCAAAAATAATTAATTCAAGTTTCATAATTTAAGCTACACTGCAACTCTAGAACAAATAAATTAGTTCACAGTAGAAATTAAAATTACAATACAACAATAATCAAACGTTTCAGAGAAATAAAATTTAAAAGAAAAAGATTAGGAGAAACTCTTTCACGATTCCTCAATGAAAAATAAATTTCTTCTCTTTTCTTCTTCTTCGCTGTCTTCTTTCTCTCTATTTCCTAAGAAAATAAGAACATAGAAATGTTAAAGAAAAGTTCCTACGTGTTGTAGAAAACATGTAGAGAAAAATTGAAGTGAACTGGAAAAATGAAAACTGAAAAACTAAACAAAACAAACTCTCCAACGTCTTTCCTAGCGTATCCAAATATACCACCCCTAAACAATTATTATTCTTTTTTTTTATTATAAAAATGCATGTAGTAGGGGACAGAAATACATGGAGAATAATAAAAGGCAAACACGCCTGTAGGCAATAATTATTCAGCTGGAAGAGTGCTCCATTTCCTGTGTTTTGATTTCACAAAATGTATGCCACATGTCACCATATGATTGCTGGAAGATTAAGGAAACACATGGCAACTTCGTATTCGTTGGAACGCGAGGGCGCATGCTACTTTGATGAACTACGTCACATGGGATATAAGTGCGCTACTCGGTGCGAGACAACTTGATTCCACTCGCGTACGAATCTAGACCGTTCAAAGTTGATCCAACGGTGAATGATTAGATGCATCTCAGGAGAATATTTTGCGTAGTCGACACGTGGGTCCCACTCTACGCACCGTGCAATATGCATCTAGTAAAACTGGATCCAATATCTATTGTCGCGTCTTGATTCCACGTGCCTGATCATGACCGTTGATTTCTTGATCGTATAGTGCATGTCACGCGTGGTCTTCTTTCTTGCGGAGAAAAATAAATTTTCCTCCATTGCATTTTAGCAGTCCAATTTAATTCAAAATAACTTTTAAACTTTGGTTAATTGCAATTAAGCCTTTTTTCTAATTTAAATTAACTTTTATACTTTTGTTAATTGCAATTAAACACTTTTTTCATTTAAATTATATTTTCAGACATTTATTATCTGCATTTAAGTCCTTTTTCGATTCAAATTCTTTAATTTTCTTAAAAATATATTCCTTAAGAAATTAACAGTAAATATTAATTAATTCCATTAAAATTAACTAAAAATGTCAAGAACATAGCAATTATAATTAATGAAATAGACAAAAATAACTGTATAAAATACAGTTATCAATAAGTCAATTGTGTCATTTCATCCTTTTTCCTCAAGTAAGGTGAACCCTTCACTTAAGGCTAAAAATTCCCATCGCTCTATTGGGGGTTTTTTGCCATTACCTACTATCATTCCCATTTGTCATCACTGTGGTGAGCATAGGCATTTGGGACCATACTATAGGAAATTGACCTTTCATCGTGTGAAAGTCAATATGAGTGCTTCTTCTTCTTTTCCTCTATGTACTACTCCTTGGAGTTAGGGACCCTATTTTCCTAGCTCCATTATTTGTACTTGTTATTATTTTGTCATTGCTTGCCAAATTTCTAGATAATGTTATGAGGAGTACATCTTGGAGTCCTCTACCTCGCTTTCCCCCATCTTCTTTGTCTAGATCTAGTTATTATGGCTCATATAAGCATGTTATGCACATGAGGCACAAAGAAGAAAGAAATAAATATGCCTCAAAATTTTTTCCTCGCCCACTATATTGTATTTTCTAAAAACTATAAACAAAACTTATCATAGATCCATAAACACTTCGTGCTCATATGACTCAGAGACTATATTTGAGTTTCATTTCCCCTTATAATTTATCTAAATAGGGGGATGAAATTTGATCACTATTTTTAAGTGATCTATTGGGGTTAAGTTGCTTAATTTCTTTCTTGTCTATCATCTTTCTATACGTGAATTTATGTCCTTTTTTGTGTTGACACTTTTTCTTGTCTCTCTTTTACTATTTTCTTGGCATGCAAAGTATGTTGATTTTCATATTTTTTGCTTTACCTATCTAACTGATCCTTTACTAGTTTTCTCACATGCTAGTTGCTTTGACATATTCATTATGTGCACTTGTCATACACATTGCCTGCTTCCTCTACAACCTTTTGTTTGTGCCTCATGTCAAATGATCATCATGTAGAGTCAAAGTAATAGGATTATACTTTCTATCGTCTTGCCTTACTTATTCCATGTCATATAGATTCCATCTTACCTACTTTACTAGATTATACTTTCTTATACCTAGTACGTTGGTCCTTTGTGTATCTTCTGTTAATGTCTATTATTATTTTAGTTGATCTTCCTTCTCTTTTGAGACATTTTCCCCTTCTTCTTGGGCACTATTTTCCATTAATACCTTTCTTGTCATGTGTATTAATACCTAATACGTTATTTGTTGGATGTTTTGACATGTGTATTCCTTGAGAGCATGTATGGATAAAATATTTTTTGTTGTTTTATCATAAATACATTTTTCTTTTGCACATGCCATAACTTTTTGAATTTGTATGGTTATTTTGAGAAGCTTGTGTAGATATCTTGTTTTGATGATTTGTATATCTCTATCAAGCTATAGAATTCACTTTTAGTGTATTTTGAGGCAAAATTCTAGGTGTTTCTTGAATAGAAAGAGGATTTAGGCCATCCTTGAATTGTTTGATCCTTTCTTGGCATCCATGTTTTCTTATCCCCAGTCTCCACCTTTTTGAGCCATTATGTTATTTCTTCATTTCTTTGTACTTAAAATACTGGCATAGCCCAAATATTTATTCCCACTTATCTTTTACACCCTTTGTTGAGCATGTATGCTCTGGGTTGTCCATTTTACACTCTTGTTTTCAATCAATAGAAAAAGAGGGAAGGGTGAAAATGGAATTATAAGAAAAAAATGGAAAGATGGAGAAAATAAAAAGAAAAATGAAGTGGTGAGGTTTGTTTGTGTTAAAAAAATAAGGATAAAAGAAAAGTAAAATGATGATAGAAATGAAAAGGAAGCGATGCATAAATTTATGATTTTTATGTACTGTTCTCTCAATTTCTTAGTTTGAGTTTTGAGAAGTAAAGAGAAAAGAACCCATGATTGAGGGTATAATGTCATTGTTATGAACTTATCTATTTGTTTGGATCAACAAAGCCTAAATTTCTTTTCTCCCTTACTTATACCTTAGCCTATCATTACAAACTTTGAAAGACCTATTGATTTCTTCTAGGTTGGCACTTATATTAGGGGGAGAGAGAGAGAGAGAAAAAATTATTGTGGACATATGAAGCTTGGTTCAAATTGATTTTATACTTTAATTTGCTTGGTTTAGCTAAGCATATCACAATGTCATATAGAGTAACCAAATTTTTCCTATCACACTCTATGTATGGCATCAAAAATTTAGTCATACATTTACATTTATGGATCATGGATTGATGGACATGTGGATATTTATGTTGATTGTATTAACTATTCTTTGAGGATCCTTTAATTCATTGAATGTGCTTAGTTTTCTTTTGTCTTTCTATATTTCTTAATGTCTGCATTATGTCAATGCTTCAAGTAGAATGCATAATATTTTTATCGTATCATACACATATTTTTAGAGGGAGAAATGTGTGCCTTGTGTATGCTATTAGTAGAAGTTTTGTGTTTATTTTACTTCTCATGTGATACTTCCTTCTTTTTGACATCACTTTGTATGAACCATGCATAAATAGGAATGTTAATGTCGCGTCCCGAAAAATGGGTCCATGGGATGGGATGAGAGTGAATTTTTAAAATATAATTAATGGAATTTCAAAATATTTATTTAATAAAAAACTCAATTTAATTTGTGATATCCCTATTAAAAACGTAATTTAACAAAACTATTTAAATTACAAATCATGAAACACATATATTAGAAATATCATTCCTTTTTACATCATTTCTCAGCATTTAGTCCAAATTAAGGGTACAAAGTGAGATATTATTTTTAAAACCTAAAATTATCTTCTTTTTCTCATCTCTTAGTCGTGTACCCACTTGCCAAAAATCCTGATCTAGAGGAAGGGAAAAATGGGGTAAGATACACATAGCTCAATAGGGGTCTACTCTATTAGACATTTCCAACAAATAATCATTCACTATGCTTATTAATAAAATTTCATAAATAGTAAAATTATCATTATACTAACTCGGGAGATTTTTATCACAAATCTTGGGTATACTGATGCGTATTTTTGCAAGTGTACGAATCGTTCAAGTAATAAAATGTACAAAAGTATGGATATCAAACCCACAAGGAATTGCGTTACTAAGTACCGAAATTGACTATTCCTAATTTTATTTGAAAACCCAATTGTTGAAATTGTTTAAGAAGCAAATTAACTTAAAAATAAATGCAAATAACACAATTGAATGTTGTTCACAAATGATTAAAAATGCTAAGGCATTTGATTTCACTAAATCAATTCAATCCGATTTC
The DNA here is from genome assembly GCA_037013495.1 of Hippophae tibetana. Taxonomy (NCBI): domain Eukaryota; kingdom Viridiplantae; phylum Streptophyta; class Magnoliopsida; order Rosales; family Elaeagnaceae; genus Hippophae; species Hippophae tibetana. The sequence goes on from CM072805.1 coordinate 5,729,335, forward strand.
AAGTCATGTTATATGAGAATCAAAGCTAAAAATGATGGTTGAAAAACCCTAATTTACCTAATACTCTCTCTTGAGTTATATTAGAATTACTTATCTATGAAAACCAACTATATTTCTATGAATATTTAATCACAAACAAGCACATTATGATTTATGAAATTTCTAGAATAACCACATACATCATGCATTAGGTCTCACACTCGCATTCAACATACAGTATTTATCACAAGAAGTATTCATTACACATCTCCTCTCAGTCTCAATATAATGCAACAAATCATCTAAATCTTGGTCAGAAATTTAAAAGCATTAAGCATGGAAATAAATACTCAACTTGAAAACAATGAACTCATATAACAATAACAAAAGAAATCATATTTTCTTGATTAAACTACATCATAGCCTTAGCAAAAATGAATTAGTTCATAATGGAAATAAGAACAAACATTATCTCAATTGAATCCATGAATAACAAATCTGAATAAAATGCAGAAAATGAAAGCTAAGGAGAAGAGATGAAAAACTCTTGAAGATGAACACTTGGGAGCAACAATGGTGATAATCCTTCAAGCTTCTCCAAAATTTCTCTCCAAAATTTCCTTCTCTCCTCCAAAAATGTCTCAGACTGCCTCCTCTCTATCGTCCCCTCTTTCTCTATCTTATGGTATATATAGATCTAGGGTTTTGGGGGAAATTTTGGAACAAAACAACATAAAAAATGTGTTTTCGGACGAAACTCGCCGGCGGTGACATTATTCTCGCTGCGGCGAGATTTCTGGAAAAATTAAAATTTTGGTTCCTCTGATTCTCGCCAGCGGCGAGATGAATTTGGCCAGCGGCGAGATAATTTTGGCCGGTGGCGAGATAAAGTTGGCCAATGGTGAGATGAATTTGGTTGGCGACAAAATGTGTCTCGTGCTCTCTACATCTGCCAAAACCCGTGCTTTTTGTAAGATTTTCGCCAGCGACAGGATTTCCAAATTTTGAAACTTTGCTTTTTTTTATTTTCACTCAATCCTGATGATTGAAATTTGTCCCAAACTTCTCCAAAATCATGATTTAACCTAAAATTTCACTTTAAACATGACATACCTCTGAAATGACATTTATGGATTAAATAATCAAATAAACACAATTTTCACACAAATATCAACATTTAAATCATAACAAAAATGCAATAATTTGACTCTTATCATATACCTTTACCTTTTCAATTCCAACAAAACTAAGTGAAAGTACAATATAGGTATCGAAAGGTATGCCAAGATAAAACATGATATATAAATCCAATGCATGATATGCAGTCCCATATGTATTGATAAACCAAATACATGGGCACCTACGAGGTCCAGCTCTAAGATGCATGTGAGCTTACCTTCGACCCCTAATGACTTGTATAATTTGACATAATCTATCACTTCTTAACTTTAACTTTAGTCTAATTTTATTTATTTTTATTAATTTTAGACTTCATTATTCTTATTTCAATTTTATTGAAGATTTAAAACAATGAAGATTTCAATAAACAAAAGGATAAAAAAAGAAACAAAATAAGATGCTGGCATGGTTATGCATACATACATACATACACACATATATATATATATATATACATATATTTGGAATTTTGGGGATTTTCTGAAATGTTTATGAAGTTTTAACACATGGCCAATCAAGAGCTGTCCCGTGGCATACCATGCAAGTATAGGAGTTGATTGAGCATGCCATATAGACACCACACAAGCAGCAATAGCAAATGATGTTATGCCGTGTGTGAGGAGGATGAACCACGTGCCTCTTGTCAACACAACGTTCAATCCGAGTTCAGAGATTGGTCAAACCTTCATGCCATGTGTCACTAAATGATTTTTCCCCACATTCTACCCATACACCATGCCATCTGTTTTAATGAATCATGTTGTGCCGCATGGTGTTGACTCAGCAAGCTTTGAATTGGACCCGTCTAAATTGCCACACGTCGTGCTTTGATTCTCCCAATGAATTATGTATGCCACATGTTGTGTTTTGATTGGCTAGAGCTATTAGTTTTGCTTGTTTTGATCTCATTCCTTGATCTGAAGTTGATTTGATGGTCTAGATTGCACCTTAAATATATGTAAGCCTATAATCACCCCAAAACCCTAAGGGGCCATCATTAGCTTAATTTTGGTCAATTTTTGGAGCTAAAAAGAGAGAAAAATAAGAAAAATTCAAAAGAGGACCTAATTTTGGTGGAGATTCAAGAGGAGATTAACACTACAATTCAAGAGATTGATTGTATTTTTTCTTGCACTCTTTTCTTTATCAATTTTTATGTCTTTCTTTATGAACAATATGAGCTTTATGAACACAATTATGTGTAGTTAATTTATTAATCTAGGGATCTTATGAACCCAATTTATACCATGTGATGATCTAATATTTTACCCCAATTATAATTATAATTTAATTATATTATTTAATCTGATTTTTATGTTATTAATTGTTTGGCTAACAATTTATCTATAGAGACAATTAAATAGATTTGAGAGAATTATTTAATTGTTTATCTTGATTAAATAACATCCATAGTTTCTAGGCAAAGATATATGATTCTTATGTATGTGATCCATAATTGATGAACTTAATGAGTAGTATGCAATTTAATTGGAATAAGAGTGTGATTAAATTAATTACTATATGTTGTGTAGTTTACTTAAGAGAGGAATACATGTTGGGTTAGATTTAATTGATCATGTAATTATTTGATAATTATATTGTTGGGATTTTAATGATTCACATATTTAGAGAATTGGGGGATTAAGTACGATTTAATTAATTATTACTATATACTTTCAGTTAATTTAATTTTGCTTCCTTAAAATATAAAATTACAAAAAAAAAATGATTTTTATTTTTTTAGTTTTAAAAATTATTTTATAATAAAATAATCTCCATGGGAACGATCTTTTCTTATCATTTTATTACTTGTTGCGATATGTATACTTGCTTATTCATTGCACACACAATTTGTGTGGTAATCAAGTTTGAATATATATATATATATATATATATATATATATATATATATATATATATATGTAAGAAACAAAGTAAATGTAGAGGAGGGGGAATTAAAATAGATTAAGAGGGGACACAAGAGCGTATAATGAGAACACAAGAAAAAAAAGAAAAAAAATCTGTGGCATGCAAAACAGAAACAAGAAGAAAAAAAAAGAGTCGCTAGGGAGAGAACATAAACACAGGAAAGAGAAAAGAGAAATCAGATTAACGCGCCACAGATTTACACGAAAGCATATTCTTTTTGCGATTCATTTTCCTTTCGATTCTTCTTAGCAAAATATGGTGAATTCGTTTATGTTAAATTTATTTTTTAGCATGAACTATTATTTCTTTATTATAGGAAAAATATGTAATTTAATTCTGAACTATGCTTATTTTTATGTTAATTTGAATTATTTCTCTTCATGTTTTTCTGATTTATTATGAGTTTATTGCTTCTAATTAACTAGCCATTAATTAGATGATTTTAATCTTATGATTTACTATCGAAAGAGGGAATTATAAGATAGATCTGAAATATTTTAGTATAGGTAAATATAGAGATCGAGAGACTTGTATGAACCTATGTAGTATTAAAATCATTGGTCTTAATGCTTTCTTGCTTTATTAAATTTCATACTCTTTTATAAATTAATGAACAAGAATATTTCCAATTAACTATCGAAAGAGGCTTTTGGATGTTTTTAGAGATTTCTAACAAACCAAGAGAATTAAATTAAATTAGCTATATGAGTAAATCATAATGAAGGATTAGGTGAAATCAATTTCCTAGAAGTTTTCTTCCCATTAATTTGATTTTTGAACAAGAACTTTATTTTCTTTTGGGAATTTTCTTTAAATTTATTTTATTTTAAATTCTAATTACAACAACCTTAGTGGCTTCTCTAGATAAAATTGAGATATTTTTGGAGATTTGTGACACTGTAAAGATGAATGGTGTTACTGAAGACACCATTAGACTGAGATTGTTTCCTTTTGCATTGAAGGACAAGGCTAGGGGTTGGCAAAAATCTTGACAACCGGGAAGAATTACTAGTTAGCAAGACATGGCAAACAAGTTTCTTGTTAAATTCTTTCCACTTGTAAAATCATCCTAACTCAGGAGTGAGATTGGTCAATTTAGGCAAAATGATTTTGAGACACTCTATGAAGCATGGGAAATGTATAAATATTTGATTAGGCATTGCTCTCAACATGGATTGCCAGATTGGTTACAAGTTTAGATGTTCTATAATAGGTTAAATGGGAAAACTAGAACAATAGTTGATACTACTTCTCGTGGAACTTTGATGTCAAAGAAAGTTGAGGATGCTATTTCTCTTTTGGAAGAAAAGGCCTCAAACAACTATTAATGGCCAACTGAAAGATTTGTGGCAAAGAAAGTTTCTATGATTTATGATTTAGAGCCATTTGTTGCCATTTTAACTCAAGTAGCTTCTCTATCTCATCAGATTTTAGCCTTGACAATCTAAAGAATACCACAACATGTAGAATATGTTACAGATTCAAGTATGATAGTTCTGATGAATGAAGTAAGTCAAGAACATGTTAAATATATCAACAATCAGAACTACAACTATCATGGTAATACTATGCCAAATTACTACCATCCAGGGTTTCAAAATTATGAGAATTTTTCTTATGGAAATACAAAGAACGTGCTGGCACCTCTTCCAGGGTTTGATAGTTAACCAAGCGAGAAGAAGATTTCACTTGAGTATTCCATGGTTTCCTTTGTTGAGGAGACCAAAGCAAGGTTTAAAAAGAATGATTGGCAATTGGATAACATTGAGACCTATTGTAGCAATATGGGAGCCACTATGAAAAATCTTGAAGTGCAAATAGGGTAAATAGACATGACTATCAATGCCCAATAAAGAGGAAATTTTCCTAGCAATACAGAAGTGAATCCAAAGGAACAATGCAAGGCCATTAAATATAGGAGTGGAAGAGAAATTGAGAGGTTACCATAAAAGGAAATTGAGTCCACCCATGCAGCTCTAAACAATGGCCATAGCAATAATAAAGTAGAAGAAGAGCAGATTGTTGATGATACACTAAGGGAGATTGAAATGCCACCATCAATTTTATTTCTTAACAATCCTCCCACTCTTTCTACTCCACTTCCTTATCCTCAACGCTTTAAAAAAAATTAGATAAGCAATTTTCTAAGTTTTTAGATATTTTTAACAAAATTCACATAAATATTCTTTTTGCAGATGCCTTGGAACAAATTCCAAATTCCTAAAGAACATCATTTCAAAAAAGAGAGGGTTTAAAGAGTTTGAAACAATGAAGCTTTTTGAAGAATGTAGTTCCATTTCTTTGCAACTAGCAGATTGATCCATCAAGTATCCACGTGGAATCATAGAAGATGTATTGGTAAAGGTGGATAAATTTATTTATCATATTGATTTTGTAGTGTTAGATGTGGATGAAGACCAAGATGTCTAACTAGTTCTTGGCTATGAGAAGGGCTTTAATGGATGTTTAATAGGGTCAATTAACATTGAGAGTGAATAAGGAAGAGGTTACATCCAACATCTATGAAGCCATGAGATTTCCAGAAGATCCAAGAACTTGATTTTGGGTAAATATCATTGAACAATTTGTATTAAAAGCCTTCCAAGAGGATATGGAATCCAATCACTTAGAACAATGTATCACCACTTCATCTAATGCTTATGATTTCAATAACTCCACTATTTGTGAATCTAATTTATCTTTTGTGAGTGAAGAATTTCTCCACTTGGTATTTGCCTTGGAAGCATTGTAGCAAGTTACATCATTTAGCAAAGAAGTGGATAGACTAGAGTCAATGGTAGCAAAGAAGGATTCTGTAATCTCTACTGAAAAAATGCAGCAAGCTATACCTCCAGAGTTGAAGCAATTGTCTGAGCATCTTCGCTATGCATTCTTGGGTAATAGTTACATCTTTCCAGTGATTGTTACAACATAACTCTTACCCGAAGAAGAGGAAAAGTAACTATATGTGTTATGGGAGCATAGAATAGCATTAGGATGAACTATCTCTAACATAAAAGGTATAAGTCCTTCCATTTACATGCATAAGATTCTAATAGAGGAGATATATAAACCATCAATTGAGCCCTAAAGAAGATTAAATCCAACAATGGACGAAGTTTTGAGAGTTGAAATTTTGAAGTTCTTCAATGCAGAAATTATTTATGCTATTTTAGATGGCTCATGGGTAAGTCTAGTGCAGGTTGTAATAAAAAAAGGTGGAATAACGATGGTGAAAAATGACAATAATGAGCTTATTCCTATAAGAAAAATCACGAGTTGGTGTGATGTATGGATTGCCGCAAGTTGATCAAAGCAATAAGGAGGGATCATTTTCCACTTCCATTCATTGATCAAATGTTAGATCAATTAGTCGGATATCACTATTATTGCTTCTTAGATGATTATTTGGGGGATAACCAGATTTTCATAGCCCTAGAAGATTAGGAAAAAACAAAATTCACATGCCTCTATAAAACATTTACTTTTAGAAGGATGCCCTTGGGGATTTTGCAATGCCCCAACAACATTTCAACATTGCATGATTGCTATTTTTTTAGATATGGTGGAAGATATAATGAAAATTTTCATGATGAATTTTCAGTTTTTTTTGTACATCTTTTGATCATTGTTTGCATAATTTAGCTCTTGTTTTACAGAGATGTTAAGATAAAAATCTTGTCCTAAACTAGGAGAAGTGTAATTTCATGGTTCAAGAAGGGATAATGCTTGGCCATAGTGTCATTTAAAGAAATTATGGTTGATCGAGTTAAAATTGCAACCATAGAAAAACTACCACCTCAAAAGAATATGAAGGGAATTAGAAGCTTTTTAAGACATGCTGGATTTTATTGAAGATTTATAAAAGACTTTTCTAAACTCTCTAAACCTTTACGTAATCTTCTTGAAAAATATTTTGCATTTGACATTGATGATGTTTTTTTGTAGGCCTTTAATGCAATCAAGTATAAAATGATTTCATTACCAATAATGACGGTACCTAATTGATGTCAACCTTTTGAAGTAATGTGTGATGCAAGTGACTTTTCAATTGGAGAAATGTTAGGACAAAAGTGAGACAAACTATTTAGGGTCATATACTATGTAAGCTAGACATTGAATGAAGCCCTATTGAATTATACAAGAAATGAGAAGGAGATGCTTGATGTGGTATTTTATTATGACAAATTTTGGTCTTACCTCATTAGTATAATGGTTATAGTATTCACTAATCATGCTTCACTTCATTATATTTTTGGTAAGAAGGATGCTAAGACTTGACTAGTTTGATAGATCCTTCTTCTTCAAAAAATTGATTTGGAAGTTTGAGATAAGAAAGAAAGTGAAAATTTATTTGCTAACCATCTCTCTTGGTTGGAGAAAGAGGAAGTAAAACCAGATTTAGTGATCCAAAAAGCATTCCCTGATGAGTAGTTATTTGTATGTGAATCAGATTCCTTGGTATGCTGATATTATAAACTACTTAGCTTGTAGGGCATTTCCACCAAATCTTACTTACGACCAATAAGAAGTTTTGGCATGATGTGAAATATTATCTTTGGGATGAGTCTTTGCTTTTCAAAAGCCTTGATCAAATCATCTGGAGATGTGTGCCTGAAGAGGAGATGCAATCCATTCTCCATCATTGCCATTCATTATCATATGGAGGACATTTTGGAGTAACATGAACAGTAGCTAACGAACTTCAAAGTGGTTTCTTTTGGACCTCTATTTTTTATGATAACTATACTTTGGTGAAAACTTATGATCGGTGCCAACAGATGGGAAATATTTCAAGGCATTAGGAACTACCATCAAAATTATCTTAGAGGTTGAATTATTTGATATTTGGGGAATTGATTTTATGGATCCTTTTCCTCCTTTGGGTTTTTTTTATATCTTGTTAGCAGTTGATCATGCGACAAAGTGGGTGCAGGAAATTATTGTAACAAAAATGATGCTAAGGTAGTGCTTAAATTTCTACATAAGAACATATTCACAAGTTTTTCGACAACCTTCTCTCTAAATATGGTGTGAAGCATAAGATAGCACTCACCTACCATTCTCAAACTAATGGCCAAACTGAAGTTTCAAATCAAGAAATCAAGAATATCCTTGAGAAGACGGTCAACACCAATAGAAAGGATTGGGAAAAGAAGCTTGATGATGCTTTGTGGGAACACTGTACATCTTATAAAACACCTATTGAGATGTCTCCTTATCAACTAGTGTTTGGAAAATCATTTCATCTCCTTACTGAGTTAGAGCATAAAGCTTATGGGGATATAAAGAAGTTTAATTTTGATTATTTGATTTGAAGGTAGTAGGGGAAAAACAACTTCTTCAATTGAATGACATGGATGAGTTTCGAAATAATGCTTATGAAAATGGAAATATTTACAAATAATGGACAAATAAGTGGCATGACAAACAGATTCTTAGGCATGATTTTGCTCCATGAGAGTAGGTTTTTCTTTTCAATTCATGACTAGAACTCTTCCCATGTAAGTTAAGATCAAGATGAACAATTCCTTATATAATTGACAAAGTTTCCACTTTTGAAGTAATATACTTGAGGGACAAGACATGGAATATATTCAGAGTTAATTGATGAAGATTGAAATGTCTAGCTGTAGACTATAAAACAAGTGCTTATGAGAGGTAGCCCATAAAACTTTATTTTGTTTTATTTTATTTTTATTACTATTTGAATAATTTGGATTTTGAGACCGGTTTAATTTGTAGGAATAAAAATCTAAAAATTACAAACTAATGCAAATCCACCATAAAACTAGGTAAGTTATTTTCATTTCTTATATCTATCTCACTTTTGAATTACAATGATGACATTGTTTGGTTTAAGTTTGGGGAGTAAACTCCTATAGTCTTGAGTTGTTGGATTCTCTTATCAAGTATGTATATGAGTATGATTGAATTCCCTATGACTCTGAAATTTGTGATTGAGGATGATTTTGAATTTTTTTTCTTCAAAATATGCTATTATGTTAGGCATAGTTTTATGGGTACTTTGATTTAAATCTTTACCCTTGAAAATAATTAAGCACATAATCAATTTTTTCTCTACTATATTTTGCCTATGAAAAGAAGGAGTTGAATTCATTGGGTCAAGAAAGTTCAATCTTGCTTTGCTCTAAAATCCGTTGATGGATGCTTGAGGCGAAATTCCAATTGATACCAAATATTTGAGAAAGGATCTAGGCAATATTTTTGGTCACCACCAAAAAAGCCTTCCCTATCGTTCTGATTATCACACCATCTTGCATGGTGTATTCCCATAGTCAACCATGTTGAGCTTTATTTTACATAAGTTTTATTTGCTCTTTTAACTATACAAACCATTCCCATTCTAAACCTTAAAAATAATGAATTTACCCTAAATTTTGAAAAAATGCTTTGGTGGAAATTTTCATTTAAAGAGAAAGTTAGTTCAAATTAAATAATCCGCATTATGTTTTTTCTATTTGATTAAAATGTGAAGAAAAAGAAAGTGAAAGGAAAGAATCGAAAAAAAGGGTTACAATGGTTGAAAAATCAGAAAAGGCTATGAGTATCAGGGTAAAACAAAAGCAAAAGAAGAAAAAAAGAGCATTCCACTTATTGAGTATAGCAGTAATATTGTCATTAGTATGAGCATATTGTTGAGAAAGAGCTATCCTGTGAATCATGTGGATATTATTTTTTTGTTTTTTTTTTCTACCAAGTATTTTCCCAGTTTATTTTGATTTTTCATATCCATTTCTTTCTTAGCCCTCACTCTATGACCTATCATTACAACCTTGACTAAAGACCTTTTCATATCTGATTTTGGTGTTTGATTACATTAGTGGATATAATTTATGAAAATTGGACTTATAGAGTTGAGTTTTGAGAGAATTATTTTGATTTTAGTTGTTCTACTTTTATCTGAATTTGCTGGTGGTTTGGAGTTAAATTAACTATTTCACACACACACACACACACACACACTTAAGGACTTAGCTTTAGGTTGTAGTAAATGTTTAATTCTTACTTGACAAATTGCTAAATATTTTATTGATTTTCCTACTATCTTCGATGTTAAAAGAGTAAGTTATTAGTGATGAAATCTAAATTCAAATCATGGATTGGTGAGTGATGGTAATTATCTATGGGATCTAGTTGATAGTCTATATTTGTCTTTTATTTTATTTTCTTTTTGTTTAAGAACAAACAAAGTTCTAAGTTTGTGGGTGTACGATGACTTGCATAATTTGACATAATTTATCACTTCTTAACTTTAACTTTAGTCTTATTTTATTTATATTTATTTATTTTAGACTTCATTATTATTATGTCAATTTTATTGCAGATTTAAAAGAAATGAAGATCCAAAATTTTAGAGGCATATCGTCTAAGTACTCTTAAATTTAAATGAAGATTGCAATAAACAAAAGGATAAAAGAAAAAGAAATGAAAGTAGATACTGATGCAGTTATATATATATAAAAGAAACAAAGTAAAAAAAGAGGAGAATGAATTAAAACATATTAAGAGGGGACACGGGAGCACAAAATGAGAACACAAGAAAAAGAAAAAAAATGGTGGCTTGTAAAACAAAGACAAGAAGAAAAACAAACAACATTGCCAGGGTGAGAACATAAACGTAGGAAATATAAAAGTATGAACTAATTATGGTGAATTTGTTTATGTTAAATTTAATTTTTAGCATGAACTAATTTTTCTTTATTCTAGGAAAAAGATGTAATTTAATTCTGAACTACGATTGATTTTCTATGTTAACTTGAATTATTTATCTTCATGTTCATCTAATTTATTATGAGTTTATTGCTTCTAATTAACTGCCCAATAATTAGATGATTTTAATCTTTTGATTTACTATCGAAATAGGGAATTATAGGATAGATCTGGAATATTTTGGCATAGGTAAAAATAGAGATCAAAAGACTTGTATGAACCTATGTAGTATTAAAATCATTGGTCTTAATGCTTTCTTACTTTATTAAATTACACACTCTTGTATAAATTAATGAACAATAATATTTCCAATTGACCGTCGAAAAAGGCTTTGGGATATTTTTGGAGATTGCAAACAAATAGAGAGAATTTAATTCAATTAGCTAGATGAGTAAATCATAGTGAGGGATTAGGTGAAATCGATTTCCTAGAAGTTTTCTTCCCATCAATTTGATCTTTGAACAACATCTTTATTTTATTTTGCGCATTTTATTTAAATTGATTTTATTTTAAATTCTAATTACAAAAACCTTGTTGACTTCTTTAGATAAAATTGAGATTAATATAATTTTGATATTTTTCAAAATTAAGTTACCAATCCCTGAGGACGATACTCTTTTTATCACATTATTACAAAACAATGATATTGTGTACTTCTAGTTTTTGCACCGATCAACCCCATTTACGACCAAAATATATATGGCACATGTATGCATCAAATTATGCCATATGGGCCCTTGTCTATGGGTCTGTAACATATGTGCCCATGTCCAAACTATGGTAACAAATTTGAGATCCAATAGACTGCAAGATCAAAACACAACGGGCTTCTAACTTGAAGGCTCGTGTGTGAGAACCATGGTAATTCTTATCCATAACAATTCACCTCCATAACCATCCACCACTACAATAATATAGCACTATAACAATTCATAACTATAACAATCCATGATCAATAATCATGACCACAAAGTCTAGTCATAAGGCACCATGAACAAAAAATCCCTCATGATAAATGTGATGTAAATAAGTACTTATAGTTTGTTGAAATCTATCTGCTAAAACTCATAGCCCATAGGTACCACACTATACAAGACAACATATATGAAATTACCCACAAAATAAACCATTCTCATGATGCATATATCAAAATTCTCAAATGCCTTATCATATTTTCAATGTTCATTTCATAACAACATTTGATACTTGTTTTTTTATGTAGACATTTATATATAAACAAATTTTAATGTCTACATAATAAAAAATTTATAATGAGTATCTCATTCTAAATAACTTTTCTAACATGATCAAATTGTTAATAAAAGCATGGAATCTAGTTTCCCACTTTCATTGATAACAAACAATACATGAATTTAAAAGGTTATAGTAAAGACCCCTACCTTAAATCCTTGACTTGAATACCCAAACATTTGTCCCTAAAATTCATGCAAAAAAGTTTGAACAACTTAGGTAAAAGATGCATAAAAGTGTGGGAGAAATGGGGAAAAATGTATGGAGATTATATGGTTCGACCTCTATTTTATAGCCAACTGAAGGAATTGGCAAGTTAGCTTGCTAGAAAGATTGCAAGTAGTGGCTGTGAGGTGGTGAAGGTTGTAACCACTTTTCCCATTCGACATGATTTTTCAAACAAAACTTTTTTGTTACAACTCTACATTGTAGGACAAACATGTGAAAACGATGGTGAAGTTGTGACAAGTCTTAGGGTAACTCCAATTGATATGCTACATCACCAATTCTCTTGATAATTCTAAATGGTCTGATATAGCAGGGTGTGAAATTTCCTTTTATTCCAAAACGAGTTACTCTCTTTCAAGGTTGAACCTTGAGAAAAATATAGTCTCCTACTTCAAAGTTCAATGGCCATCATCCATGATCAGCCTAACTCTTATATCGACTTTGAGTTGTTCAAAGTTTGTCTTGTGTATTGTGGATCTTTTTAGTTATTTCTTCAATAAGATCAGTTCTCATTGTACTAAAATATATGCATTTTGTCAAACAATGAAGGTTCCCTAAAACGCTTTATAAGGGGCCATTCCAATGTTGGCATGATAACTATTGTTGTAGGCAAACTCAACCAATGGTAAGGGCTCACTCCAATTTCCCTTCAATTCCATAACACAAGCTCGTAACATATCTTCTAACCTCTGAATAATTCTTTAAAATTTCCTAACCATATTAGGATGATAAGTGATTGCCACACAAATTGTGTGTGCAATTAATATGCAAGTATACGTATCATAACAAGTAATTAATGATAAGAAAAATTGTTCCCACGAAGATTATTTTATTAGAAACTAATTTTTAAAACTAAAAAATTAAAAATAATTTTTTTTGTATTTTATATTTTAAGAAAGAAAAATTAAAATAACTAAAAATAAATATCAATAATTAATTAAATCAAATTTACAACTAAGAAGATATATGAGAAAATATATCGGAATACTTAATTCCCCAATTTTCTAAGCATACAAATTGCTAAAATCCTTCTAATATAATTATCAATTAATTAAATGATCAATTGAATCTAACCTAGCATGTATTCCTCTCTCAAATAAACAACACATCACACTCTCATGCCAATTAAATTTCATACTACTCATTAAGTGCATTAATTATGGATCATATACATAAGAATCATACATCTTTTCCTAGAAACTATGCATGTTATTTAATCAAGACAAGCAATTAAATAATTCTCTCAAATATATTTAATTGCCTCTATAGATAAATTGTTGGCCAAAAAACTAATACAATAAAATTAATATTAAATAATATAATTAAATTAAAATTATAATTGGGGTAAAATATTAGATCATCACACGGGGAAAATTGGGTTCATAAGATCCTTAGAATAATACACATAGCTGTGTTCATAAAGCTCATATTTTTCACAAAGAAAGACATAAAAATTGATAAAGAAAAGAGTGGAAAAAGAAATATAATCAATCTCTTGAATTGTAGTACTAATTTTCTCTTGAATCACCCCAAAATTGTATCCCCTCTTAAATTTTTCTATATTTTTCTCTCTTTTTAGCTCCAAAAATTGACCAAATTTATGCTCATGGAGGCCACTAAGGGTTTATGAAGTGATTAAGGGCTTAAATATAGCTTAGGTATGATCTGGATTATTAGATTAGCTTCATATTAAGGGTTGAGATCAAAACAAGAAAAATTGACAACGCCAGCCAATCATAGAGCGAGATGTGGCACACATAATTCATTTGGAAAATTATAGCACGACACGTGGCAAAAAAGACCTGTTAGAGTCAATGCCCACTGAGTTAGTGCCATGTGCTGCACTATGATTCAGGAAAATGGATGACATGGTGCATAAGTGGAACAAGGGGAGCAATGGAGTGGCAACAAGTGGCAGGGTGGGTTGACGGATCTCCAAACTTGGATGGAACGACATACTGACACGTGGTTTGAGGTTCGTCCTCATCACACATGGCATAATGTGATTCGTTGTCCCTACTTACATGGTGTCTACATGGTTTGCCCAGTCAGCTCCTCTACTTATGTGGCAACTCCTAATTGGACGTGAGTTAAAAATGCATAAAAAATCCTTGAAAGTTCAAAAAGAAGGCTAAAAAATTCCAAAAATTATATTTTCACCCCTTTTTAGAAAAAAAGTTTATATTTTAATATTTGTAGCCCCAAAAGTACTATTTATTGAATAAAATAAGTAAATATTAAGTTAAAAAAATGCACTACGGACTCTACTATTATAGATTCATCACACCCTTAAACTTAAATCTTTGCTTATCTTCAAGTAAAGCTATGTATAACTAAATAAAATAACATGGGTAGTATATTCATAAATATACTTCTATTAGTGCATGCATATTTCATGAAAATTGTCTCTATCAAAAGTCATATAATCCTATGATTAGGAGGTTCACATATTCATCAATTAATGTTCCATCAATACAATGATATGCAAGGTTTTTGACAAATTCTTGTGTGTGTGCTGCCCATGATATCATCCAATGCACTTATAAAATCAACCTATATGAGCATGCTAATCAATTCAATCTTAGAACAAGTCTCATAAGTCTATTTTTCACATCCCTTTCTACTAATATAAATATGCATTTAGCTAAAGATCAATAAGGACTTTACATGGTTGTAATGTAGGGCTTAGGTAGGGGGGTCAATAAATGAAGACATTTAGGCTTTTTCCATACCTTAGCTTTCTTTTTTTATCATGCACTTTTTAATTGTAATTGAGCTTTAACTTGATATTTCAGTGCACCCTTTTTTGTCATTATTTTCATATTCTTTTATTCCACATCTCTTTTTTCTAACTTCACAACACCACTAAACTTATTTTCAATTCTAAAACTTGGTAGATCTTATTAACTTGCATAACTCACTACAAATTTTCTCTCAATAAGTACACAAAAATCAATCATGAACGTGTGCATAAGAATTTGAATGAATCCAATCAAAACTAGCAAGCATATCACATTATTAATTTAAATATCTTTAAAAATATGTTACATTCCTTATCCTAGTCATGAAAACCAATTTTTATCATTGAGTTCATATGTTTCATATCAAGCATGCATACATTTAGTTTCCATATATTTATCAATTTCCTTCCAAATCATCATTCAAAATATCCTAAGAATTAAAAAAAATCCCTAAAAATTAAAAAAATGCATAGTAAATACTATTAGAGAGATTGAATTTCCCTCCCTCAAACTTACATTACACATAGTCCCCAATGTGTACATATAAATATGAAAAGGTAAAAGAAAAGAAAACTTCCTTACTCTTGGCACACCACATCTATCGTTGAAATGCTCATGTTTGTTGCTCCATTTCTATCCATATTTATTCACCTATAAAAAACAATGAAAATATAAGTAAAATAACATTGGGTTCCCTCCTAACTAGCGTCACGTTTAATGTCTTTGACTAGATGGTCATATCAAGTTCTAAGGTACATTCCTTTGTGTCCATTCACCTTTGAATTTGCCTGGAAACAACTTGAGTCTTGATTTATTCAATAATACCTTATGTTGTACTTCACAATCACGGTGCTCAATTCTCTTCTAATGCCATATTTTTGTTTTCTTTTTGAACTTTTTGGCATTCTTATAAGCATTCCACCGTAACTCATCCAATTTATGTATTTCTAACATCTTTCTCACCTCTCCATTGGAATATTTCTCTTGCCTACTTGCTTGGGGATGGAATGGTAAAAGTGTGAAGTCTAAACTTTATGGCCCTTCAATTGATGGTTTTAGCTTAGATCCTATCTCAAATTTTTTCATAATTGCCTTTGATATATACATTAGAGGCATGTCCTCCAAAAGGTTTAAATAGTCTACAATATCAACCTTTAATTCCATACTTTCAAAGTTAAAATAGGTTGAGTTATTTTCTAGTGAGTGTATATCCTTGTTCATAGCATCACGTGTAATAGTCTTAAGTATGGGCAACTCAACAGATTCCTTTAAGTTGTCTCCACATTCAATAACATTTATCCTTAAGCATTCATTTGCACTATCACTGTTAGGGGGTTCAGATGCTTTAAAAACTTTAAACATTACTTATTCATCTTGCACTCTCATTGTTAGTTCACCTTTTTTATATCAATGAGTGCTATTATGGTTGCTAAGAATGGATGTACAAGTATCATAGGAATGTCATGGTTCTCTTCCATGTCTAGCATAATGAAGTCTATCGGAAAGATGATTTTGCCTGCTTTTACTAGCACATCTTGTACCACATTCCAAGGTCTCTTAATTGATCTATATGCTATTTATAATGTTATTGAAGTCGGTTTGGTTTTACCAACCCTTAATCTCTTGAAGGCTGATAATGGTATACTGTTAATGCTAGAACCCAAGACACATCATGCTTTATCAAAATGGATGTTCCCAATTGTACAAGGAATCTCAAAACTACCTAGAGCTTTCAAATTTTAGGGTAGTTTTTGTAGCAATGATGGCACTATAACCTTTAATTAAGGTTATTATTTCATTATCTCTAAGCCTCCTTTTCTTAGACAAGATGTCATTTAGAAATTTGGCATAAGAAGGCATCTATTCAAGTGCATCTACAAATGATATATTTATGTACAACTTCTTGAAGATTTCTAGAAATTTTGAAAATGGTGTGTCTGAATTTTGCTTTTCGAGTCTTTGAGGGAAATGAATAGTGAGTTTGTAGAGGTTGCTCTTTTTTGGATGAATTATTTCCTTTCCATTACTCTCTTTATCCTCTAATTCCTCCTTATCCTTTTGGGTCCCATGTTCCTCCTCTAAAGTTTTACCACTCCTCAAGTCTATGGCATTGCAATGGTCTTTACATTCTCTTCTTGGGTTACCTTGAGGCCTTTGACTTATAGCCAGAGTAAGTTGCTCCATTTGGTTCTCCAAATTGTGAATTGAAACCTCTTGAGTTGACACTTTTGTATTAAATGATTGGATGAATTCTTTCATCATCCCCATTAAAGCATTTGTATTGTCCTCAATAGGTGGCTTCTTTTTGTGGGCTTGTAATTGCTATGGTGTTTAAAAACCAGGTGGTGGAAATGATTACCACCTTGATTGTTTTTATTCCAAGAGAAATTTGGATGTTGTCTCCATCCTGGGTTATATATATTTGAGTATGAATTATTGTTTTGATTCATATTACCCATATAGAAGACTGATTTAGGTTTATATGGACAATTATCAAACAAATGGCATCCAACACAAAACACACAAGACACCCTTAAATCTTGGACCTGGTTTATATTTGCTGGCAAGTTTTGAACCTTCAAAATATTTACAAAATATGACACTTAATTTGTAAGTGTCATGATATCATTTACCTCATGAATTCTAGCTACTCTTCTTGTGGCTATTGCTCTGTCCATTGACCATTCATAATTATTGCTAGCCATTTTCTACTATATGTTACTAATAGCACTAAATGATGTGTCTAAATAATAAAAAAATAAACAACTAAATAAATAAATAAAAGTTAAATAAAAGGAATAAAAGAAAAGAAAAGTGAGTAAAAGAAAATAAGTTAATTAAAATTAAAATTAAAGTAAAGAAAATAAATTAAAAAAATAACTAAAATAAAAAAATAATAAAACATTATTAATTTATAATAGTTATAATCCCTAGCAACGACGCCAAAAACTTAATCACCACAAAAATTGTGTGTGCAATGAATATGCAAGTATACATATCGTAACAAGTAATATAATGATAAGAAAAGATCATTTCCACGGATATTATTTTATTAGAAACTAAATTTTAAAACTAAAAAATTAAAAATCAATTTTTTTTGTATTTTTATATTTTAAGAAAGAAAAATTAAAATAACTAAAAGTAAATAGAAATAATTAATTAAATTAGATTTTTGGTAACTAAGAAGATATATGATAAAATATCCAGGAATAATTAATCTCCCAATTTTCTAAACATGTGAATCGCTAAAATCCCCCAAATATAATATTCAATTAATTACATGGTCAATTGAATCTAACCTAGCATGTATTCCTTTCTCAATTAAACTACACATCATATAGTAATTAATTTAATCACACTCTCATGTCAATCAAATTGCATACTACTTATTAAGTTCATCAATTATGGATCACATACATAAGAATCGTACATCTCTGCCTAGAAACTATGTATGTTATTTAATCAAGACAATTAAATAATTCTCTCAAATCTATTTAATTGCCTCTATAGATAAATTATTGGATAAATAATTAATAGCATAAAAATCATATAATTAAATTAAAATTATAATTGGGGTAAAATTTTAGATCATCATATGGTGAAATTGGGTCTATAAGATCCTTAGATTAATAAATTAATTACACATAATTGTGTTTATAAAGCTCATATTGTTCATAAAGAAAGACATACAAATTGATAGAGAAAAGAGTACAACAAGAAATACAATCAATCTCTTGAATTGTAGTACTTATTTTCTCTTGAATCTCCACCAAAATTGTATCCCTTATTGAATATTTCTATAATTGTCTCTCTTTTTACCTCCAAAAACTGACCAAAATTATTCTAATGATGACCCCTTTGGGTTTATAGGGTGATTGGGGGCTTAAATATAGCTCAAGTGCGATGACAACGTGAGCCAATCATAGAGTGAGACGTGGCACACTGAATTCACTATGTGAATCAAAGCACGAAGCGAGGTAGATGAAACTAGTCAGAGTCAATGCCCCCAGAGTTAGTGCCATGCGACACAACGTGTTTCATGGACATGGATGGTGTGATGCATGTGTGGAATGATGGGAGCAATGGCGTGGCAACAAGTATAGGGTGGGTTGACCGATTTCTGAACTCGGATTGAACGTAGTGCACAGTTCGTCCTCCTCACACATAGCATAATATGATTCACTATCCCTGCTTGCATGGTGTCTGTATGGCTTGCCTTGTTAGTTTGTCTACTTACTTGGCAACTCCTAATTGGCCATGAGTTAAATATTCATAAAAAATCCAAAAATTATATTTTCACCCCTTTTTAGTAAAAGAGTTATATTTTAATATTTAAGGCCCAAAAAATACTATTTATTGAATAAAATAAGTAAATATTAAGTAAAAAAGTGCGCTAATGACTCGATTTTCATAGAGTAATCAATAAGTTATGCTATGTAGAAACGTTGTACCCAAAGCCTCTTGTACTCATCTTTATAACTGATAACTGTATTTTATATAGTTATTTTCACCTATTTTATTAATTATAATTGCTATGTTTTCAATGTTTTTAGTTAATTTTAGTTTAATAAATTAGTATTTACTCTTTTTTATATATTTTAATAAAATTAAATAATTTGTATCGAAAAACTTAATTAATTGCAAATTTGGGTCCAAAAATATAATTTCAAATAAAATAGTATTTAATTGCAATTTATAAAAGTCAAAAATATAATTTAAATTAAATTCGGACTTGATTTTAATTATTAAAAGTTTAAAAATTTAATTTAAATTAGAAAAGGGCTAAACTGTAATTAAAGAAAGTTGAAAATGTAATTTGAAATAAATTTGTGGGCAAAAATCCAATTAATGAAAGTTTAATTTTCTGCGCAGGTAAGAAAAACCACACGCCAATATACATGCGCAAAATGTGGATCGTCCGATCAAAGAAGAAAAGGCTGAGATTCGCGCGTGCCATTCACGCCCGACCAGATTGCGTGGGTGCAGATTCGTTTACGCGGCTCGGCGCCCGAGTGGGGCCCACCTGTTGCGCAGGTCGGCATGGAGGTGGGGTCCACCTCTCTGACGCGTTCCAGCCGTTGTCCCCCACATACGCGCATCTGATCCCGTGCGGCGATCTCTGCATGCAACCGATTTTTCCTCGAATCATAAGCTGCCACGTGTTCACTCTGAATCCGTTCATCGAATCAGAAACTGCCACGTGTCCCACTCTATTTTTTAGCCAATAATGTAATGACACGTGGCATTTTACGATGAGCGCGAAAGCGCAGGATCGCGCCCGTATGTGGCCGTTGTCTCCCGTGCTCTGATGTCCCTGCGCTGTTTCCTGCGTCCAATGAAAAGTTGCCACGTGTCCGCGTTAATTCCTTTCAGCGAATCAGACGCTGACACGTGGCACGCATAAAGAATTTAAAAAATGCAGAATCGGCGCCCCTGTCTCACGCGTGAATTTATTTAATATTTTCGATTCGATTTTTGATACGCGTTATTTTATTTTTCGATACAAAAAAATTATTACGCGTTTTATAAAAAAATAAAATAAAAAATGTAATATTTTAGATGTATTATTTTTAGCTATAAATAGGAGATAAGATGATAGTTTTAAGAAGTTTTTTTGAGTTTGTAATTTTTGGGGTGTTTGTGTGTTGGCTGTGGAACACGCAGAAGCCATTTTTGGCTTTTGTTGTGTTCTGCGTGTGCCAAAAATTTGTTCTAATTGATGTTTTAATTTTCCTTTTTATTCATCTTATTTTTCTGTATGTGTTGTAATTTTTATTTTAATTTTATGAAGTAATTTAATTTTTCTACGGTTGCATTTGATCTAAATTTATGATGCTTTTATTTTAATTATTTTTGATAGATTTATAAGACGTTCGATTTGTTCGTTCTATTTTGTGCTTAATGCTTTTTGATTATTTACGAATCTTATCGAAACGATCCGTGGCACATGAATAAACTTGGAAGAGGCAGTCGTGTGTATATTGCTCGTAAATAGAATGACATGTATGATGAAGGATAGGAATATACCCTAATTGTATGTGTGGTCATTTGAAAACTTAAAACGTAATGAATCTCGGTGAATTTAATTCTCATAGAGATATAGTGAATTAATTTAACAAGGTGTGTTTGTACGGAGCTCGGAAGAGATGTATGAATAAAAATAGAAGTTTTCGGTTGACAAATTAAATGTACTAAAAAATATAAATCAAAAGAAAATAAAATGATTTGAGTTGATTAATTTGGTGAAAAATTGCAATCCTAGATTTCTTTTATTTTGTTTTTAAATTCTTTTCTTACATTTGCTACAATCAACGTACGTTTTGAATAAAATCAGATTGAGATAATTTTAGTACTCAACAAATTATAGTAACAAATCTCCGTGGGAACGATACTTTACTTACAAATTTTATTACTTGTGACCGTGTATACTTGCACGTTTTTGTGTGTTGAAAAACACGCAATAATAACCATGCAGTAAACTTTGGATCTCAATCTGAGATGATTGAATTTGGAGGCCATGCAATCATGTTATCTCCTAAATACATAACTTGCTCAAAGCATTCACTGTGCAGTGAGTTTTGATTGGAATGAAGTGCATAGACTTGGTAAGAAAATCGATAATTACCCATATGGAATCTTGACCTTGATAAGTTCATGGAAATCCTGTACAAAATCCATGGTTATATTATGCCATTTCCATTCTGATATAGGGAGTAGTTGAAGTAGCCTTGTAGGTTTCTTATGTTTTGCATTCACTTATTGACATGTCATGCAATTTTCCATAAATTGGACAGCTTCTTTATTTATTTCTTTCCAACAATAGGTCATTTCACTTCATGTTACATTTTTGTGCTTTAGGGATGTACCATAAATTTTGACCTGTGTGCATCTCCCATAATTTCTTATCCTGAAAAATCATCAATGGGGACTGCCATCTTTCCATGGAAATGAAATGATCCTATATTGTAAGTCCATCCTTCCGCCATATCTCCTTCATTCATCCAACACCATACTTCACAAATTTTAGATCATTTGATTGAGCTACCTTAATGTTCTCTAATAAGGTAGGACTAGTTACGAGGTTGTATAGAAATGCTTATCTTCCACCATCATAAAAATTTAGCTTATAACCTTCCACAGTTTGAGTATTTTACTAGGGATCTAACATCAACTATGTAACAAAGCTTGACTTATGACTTAAAGCATCTATCTCATTGTTGGCCTTGCTAGGATGATATTACAAAGTGAAGTCATAGTCCTAAAGATACTCTATCTATTGTCTTTGTCTCAAATTGAGATCCTTTTGAGTGAAAATATATTTGAGACTTTTGTGGTATGAGAAGATTTGGAATTTGGCACCATAAATTTAGCATCTCTATGTCTTTAGAGCGAATAGTATAGCTACTAGCACTAAGTCACGAGTTTTGTAGTTTCTCTCATGAACCTTGAGTTTTCGTGATCTATAGGCAACTACTGGCTATTTTGCATTAAGATGTACCCAAGGTCTTGTAAAGAAGCATCCATAAAGATCATATAAGGTTCTATACTTTCTAGTATGGTGAGGATTAGTACAATCCTGAGCCATGTTTTCAATTCTTGAAATGCTTTTTCACAAGCTTCGTCCCACAAGAATTTGACACGTTTTCAAATAAGTCGCGATGGAATCTTTGAGAAGTCTTGCACAAAATGTTGATAATATCTAGCTAGTCCAAGGAAACTTTACACTTTTGTCACATTCCTTGGTTGATTCCAATTTAATAAGGCTTCAATCTTGAAAGGATCCATAGAAATTCATCTTCCTAATGTAACTTGTCCAAGGAATTTAACTTTGGTAGGCCAGAAATTACACTTCTCAAACTTTGCATACAATTAATGTTTACTTAGAGTTTGTAAGAAAATCCTAAGATGTTGTTCATGTTCCTTGTGAGTTGTTGAATAAATCAATACATCATTAATAAACACAATGATAAATTGATCTAAATAAGGTCTAAATACTTGATTCATTACATCTATAAAAGCAACAAGAGCATTTTTTAGTCCAAACAGCATGACACGAAATTAAAAATGTCCATACAATCTAAAAAATGCATTTAGGGTATATCTAATTCTCTAACCCTCGGTTGGTGATATCCCAATCCAAGATCAATCTTTGAGAAGAAGCTTGCTCCTCTAAATTGGTCAAATAATTCATCAATTTGAGGTAACAGATACTTGTTCTTTATAGTTACCCTATTTAATTGACTATATTCAATGCAGAGTCTAAAACTTCCATCCTTATTCTTGACAAAAAGAATAGGTTCTCCCTAGGGTGATGAAATCGGTTGAATGACTTCTTTTTTTGCCATAGCTCATCTAACTGATCCTTTAGTTCTTTTGTTTTTACTAGTACCACTAGTATTTATGCTAAGCTTCTTCCATTGTTTGTGTCTACTTCTTGAGAATTTAGGATAACCACACTTGCCTAGTTTCACCTTCTACCTAGGCAGTAAGTAAAATGATGGAAAGTTTTACTCCTTTTTTTTACCATAAATTTGGACTTCTACACTTTTAAGAGTTTGGATGGTAACCTTTTTTTCAAAGCAATTTACAATGGCTTCCTACTTGGTCACTAGTCCATTCCTTAAATAACATCAAAATAACTTATATTGGGTATAACAAGATTAGCTTGGAATTGATGACCATTGAAGCCGATCAAATTTTGTTTTGCAAATATACAAGATATTTGAAGAGGCTTTGAGTGGAGTATTCAAAGTAAGAGGAGTTTTAAGGGCTTCATAATCAAATTTTAGGAATTGGGCACAAGATAAAAAAATGAATGAATGAGTGGAACTAGCACTACTACAAAAATGGGTATTTAAGTTGATATGTAAAGTCGATTCAGTGTAGAACCGACACTATCCACGTAGGACGTAGCGTCGATTGAAGTGTTAGACCGATGCTACACCTAGATGTAGCGTCGGTTAAGACCTGAAACCGATGCTATCCACGTTCATAGCATCGGTTGACACGTAGAACCGATGCTACACAAGTGGATAAATTCTTTTCTCTTCTTTCTTCCCCAGAAAAAAACTATTCTAAGCGTTGTATAACTCTCAAAAACCCAAAACCTCTCCACTTTTCCTCCACTCTTTCTCATTTTCCAACCACCTACGACCACCAATTCCAGCACCGGTTAGTGGCTTTCTTCCTTTCTAACTAATCTTTTAGATCCCCTATTTTTTGAGCAAAATACTCAAATTTTTTATACCCATTTCTCACTTACAAAACACCATTTTTTCTTCATTTCTTTCATTTTGTCACTTCATTTACTCTTGTAAGTATTTCTATTAATCTTAAGCACTTATTATTCATATTTTTTTTTATTATTATGTGTTATTATTTATGTGTATAAATTTTGTTATTATATATGTAGGTGTGTATTATAACATCAAGAGAAAAATATGGTGATCTTGAATAACATAGAACAATATCATGGTAATTTTTATGCTATTAATTAATATTTTTTTTTAGTTTTTTGTATTATTTAAACTATTTGTTAAACTGTTTTTTTCCCACTATTATTTAGTGATCGAATACGTGTTGAACCGACTTTAAATTTTAAGTCATTTCATTTAAATTCGGTTTAGCGAACCGACTTTAATACCCCTTTTTGTTGTAGTGTAGTATCAAAAAGTACTCAAACCCAACATTGATATAATATAATTGTACCTTCCACAACATCATTGATTTTGGATCCTCCTTTTTTTGCCAACTATTGCAAAGGCTTGACTTTGCGTTCTTTTTTACCTTTTCCTTTCTAGGGGTGGATGGTTGAGATTGAAAAGTTTGTGTTGTATTGGAAGGTAGTTGGAAATATTTCCTAGTAGGCTGGTAGGATCTTGAGGACTATGCTTGGAATTATCTTCTCAATTGTTGAAAATTTTGTTGAGGCTATCAACTAGTTTGTTGAGTTAACCCTTGAGATCTGTCTGGTATTTAAAGCTCCATAACAAAAACTTAACTATGATCCCCCTCTATATTGTTCAGTTTTGAGCTGGGGACAACTGTATTTGAGGTGTCCTTGTTGGTATTAGTTGTGATAAGTATAAGGGTGATACCGAGGCCATTCAGATGGGTTATATCTAAAAATCCACTATGTTGTCTCCTTTCCTTTATCCTTATTCTTTTGAGATGATGTGGTCACCTTTAATTTTTCTTTATTGAATTATTTGATTCTATAAACTATGGGAACTATTAATGTAGTGTAGGTTCATATGCCTTAATGCATTAGTTGCATGCTAATGTCATCTTGTAGAGCCATAAAAAACTATGTAGCTTTGTCATAATTTCTTGTTACCATATTTTTTACAAATCTTGACAATTTATTGAAAATATTCTCATATTGTGAGATGATTATATTATTTTGCTTATGATTCATAAATTCAACCACTTTATTAGCCATTGCAGTTTTGTTGAAGGATTTTTCATAAAACAACTCCTTGAATTCTTCCCATATGACTGTGCCAACATCTCTTCTTTTGCTAACAAAGTGATGAGTGCTCAAAAAGCACTAAAATAACCATGATTTTATGCACATTAATTGATTAAAAATATATATTTATATGTTTTATCATATATTTATATAAATTTGTCTTTTTCGGAATCACGGATATTTTTATTATTTTTTAGGTATTTTGGCTTAAAAACGTAACTTAAAGACTCAAAGAGGAATACTTGAAGCAATACATCACAAATATATTAATAAATAAATGGGGAAAGGTCAACAAATATGGAAAAATTGGACAAAATGGGTCAAAAAGGTCAAAAATGTCAAAAAGGAGAAAATCGCGCCCAGCCAAGCGCCCCAACGCCCACACCCGCGCGTGCCAGCCTTCCAATCCGCGCGCGCCCTAGTGCGCGGCTACTGTTCACGCGCGCGCTGCTGCGCATAGCGACAGCTTCCCGCGCGCGCAGCAGCCCCTTCCACGCGCGCCGACGCTTTTTCGCCCCATTTTTCACGTGCAGCCGCCCCATGACGTCATGCTGACGTCATCAATGACCTCAGCATTTCCATTATGCGTTTTTACATTTTTTTAACATTTGTTTACTCATTTTTTCTCTCCATCCTCACCTATAAATACCCCCCCTTCCCTTCACTTCAAAACACACCTTCAACACCTCCAAATACATTCTTTTCTCTCTTTCTTTCTCTCTTTTCTTAGATTTTTAGGTTTCTTTAGTTTTTCTTAGTTTTTCTTATGTTTTCTTAGTTTTTAGCTTTTCTTAGTTAATTTCTCTTAGTTTTAGAGTTCTTCCCTTTTTGGGAAGAACTAGTAATGTTTTTGTAATTTATTAGCTTTTTTGATTCAATAAATGGGAGTGCAAATTCCACTTGGAGGTTTTCCAGCAACGGGAATAGCGTCGAATTTTTGTAAGGATTTTATTTTCTTTACAGTTATTTTTATGCTTTATTCTTACATGTTATATTTAATTTGTCTGTGGTTAAATTTAACTGTGCTGGCTGTTTAGTAAACATGATGTAATAATAATGTTGTTATGCTTGCGAAATATTAAATAGGTGAAAATCTCTAAAATGAATTGATTTTGTTTTTATTCAAGATTTTATATTAAGAATGTTAGAGAGAAATATATTATTTTTCATTACAAACTTAAACCTGAAAATTAGATTTTAAGGTTTAGTTATCTGGTCTGATTTAGAGTAGTGCTCTTTTATTTGATTGTACAATCGTCCGGTAGTTAGAGTGAAGCTCTATTTCAAAAGTTTTTATAAGAATTATTATCTGAAAATGTATTGACAACATGTTTTCGGTAGTGGTTTTAAAACTTGAAAGTTAGTACTCGGATAACTAAATTCGTAGGTTTAATTTGGACACCTTGAATAAAGTTTAAACTGTCTAACCCCACCAAAGGTGGCATTTAAATGGTTCATTTTCAATCTCTTAGAAAAAGGAATTAATTTAATTAAGCAAATTAGTTATCAACCCCACCCATAGGTGTTAATTGATTTGTTTAGTTAACAAAGAATATCTAACCCCACCAAAGGTGGTATTCATACAAAAAAGGGAGAATCAATAAATATCAATTCATATCTTTAATAACCTAGATAATATGAGCAAGCATAATTAACTTAGTTATTATATCCATAAATACTCCACCATTATAAAAGATAAAATTTGCATAAATGTTTATTGAATCTATGTTTATTTTTATGTAAGTAGATTAAAAACACAAAAACCCCAAAATATCGTGACAGGATGTTTAGGATTTAATTTCGTTTTTAGAAGTTTGAATAATAAATTAAAAACTACACACATTCCTTCCTTAGATCGACCTTGGGAGTATACTTATCATTTTCTACGAAATGATTCGTGCACTTGCGAGAGTTTTATAAATATTAAAACCAAAGTATTGGCAAGAATCGGTGATGCCGGTTTTCGCTCATCACAAAGTCCCCCCAATAGTTAGCTTCTCCTGCTAATTTGTATACAACTAAACTAAAATGTGTAGAGATATTTTGGGCATTCATTTTCTTATTAATTTCTCGAATACATATTTTAGCAACGTTGGGATTGAAGATACCATCAAAAAGTGATGATCACATCCTTTCAAATTATTTGAACTAGTAAGCTCGACCTCTTTCCTTGAGTTCTACACCCTGAGTAATTAACTTTCATAGTGCATGCATGCGAAAGACCACAATTTTCATCTACATCTTTGCTGGGTTGCTCTATAGCTTCCCTTGTGGGTGGGTTTCTAATCACCTTTCTTTTCAAAGGCATGCTGAGACATAAATAGTTCAAAATATTTTAAAGATTATGAATGCATATATATCCAAGGAATGCAGAACAATGGTGAGCTACACATGGTATGGGATAGGGGTGAATTTTTTAAATATAATTAAGCAAATTTCAAAAGATTTATTTAATAAAAATTCAATTTCATTCGGGATATCCCTATTAAAAACATAATTTAACAAAATATTTAAATTAGAAATCACAAAATATATACATTAGAAATATGATTCCTTTTTATAGTGTTTCTCACCATTTAGTCCAAATAAAGGTTACAAAGTGAGATACTATTTTTATAACCTAAAATTCTCTTATTTTTCCTCGTCTCTGAGTCGTGCACCCTTTGCCAAATATCCTAATCCGGAGGAAGGAGAAAATAGGGTGAGCTACACATAACTTAGTAGAAGTCTACTCTATTATAGATTTCCAAAAAATAATCATGCATGAAGTTTATTAATAACATTTCATAAATGGTAACATTATCATTATATGTAGTGGGGAGATTTTTATTACAAATCCCTAGTATACCCATACCTCTTCACTTCTTGGAAAATTGAGGGAAAGTATAATACAGGTATGTGATATATTCCTAGATAAAACATGATATATAAATCTAATGCATAATATGTAACCCTTTATGTATTGGTCATCCAAATATATGAGAACATACATGGTCCAACTCAGAGACATATGTGAGCCAACCTCTGACACCATATACGACCATAATATATATGGTACATGTATCCATCTAATCACCTTATATAGACCCTAAACTAAGGATTTGAAACACATGTGCCCATATGCAAACTACAGTAACTAATCCAACACTCAATAGACGGAAAGTTCCAAACATAACGAGTGGTCCAACTTTGAGGCTCGTGTGCGAGTATTGTGGTAATCCATATCCACAACAATCCACCTCCATAAAAAATTCACTTCTATAATAATCCAGGGCTATAATAATACATAATTGTAATAATCAATGATTAATAATCACGATCAGAAAATTTGGTCATAAGGGACCATAGAGGAAAACCCCCTCATGATACATGCGATGCAAATGTGTACTGGTAGTCTATCAAAATCCGTTTGCTATAACCAGTAGCCCATGGGTACCATTCTCCACAAGATAACATACAGGAAACTCCCCACAAAATAAACCATTTCTCATGATGCATGTATCAAAATTCTAGAAATGCCATATCACATTTTCAATGTTCATTTCATAACAACATTTGATACTCGTTTTATATCATTTGTTTTCAATGTATGCATAATAAAACGTTTATAATGAGAATCTCATTTTAAACAATAATTCTAACATTATCACATTTTTAATAAAAGCGTGGCATCTGATTTCTCACTTTTATTCATAAAATATGATGCATGACAATTTGTTTATAAAAACAGTGCATGAATTTAAAAGTTAGAGTAAGGACTTTATCTTAAATCCTTGACTTGAATACCCAATATTTGTCCCCAAAATGGCTTCAAAATAGTGCCAAAGTTTTTGAACAACTTAGGGAGAAGATGTATTAGAGTGTGGGAGAAAAGAGGATAGAAAATAATGTATGAAGATTAGGTGGGTAGGCCACTCATAGGCAGAACCGACATCGCTGATCCTACCAATACTTTGGTTTTATATTTATAAAACTCTTGCAAGTGCACGAATCATTTCATAGAAAATGATAAGTATACTCCCAAGGTCGATCTAAGGAAGGAATATATGTGGTTTTTAATTTATTATTCAAACTTTTAAAAACGAAATTAAATTCTAAACATCCTCTCACGATATTTTGGGTTTTTGTGTTTCTAACCTAATAACGTAAAAATAAACATAGATACAGATTCAATAAACATTTATGCAAATTTTATCTTTTATAATAGTGGAGTATTTATGGATATAATAACTAAGTTAATTATGCTTGCTCATATTATTTAAGTTATTAAAGATATCAATTGATATTTATTGATTCTCATTTTTTTATATGAATACCACCTTTGGTGGGGTTAGATATTCTTTGTTAACTAAAAAAATCAATTAACACCTATGGGTGGGGTTGATAACTAATTTAGTTAATTAAATTAATTTCTTTTTCGAAGAGATTGAAAATGAACCATTTAAATGCCACCTTTGGTGGGGTTAGACAATTTAAACTTTATTCAAGGTGTCCAAATTAAACCTAAGAATTTAATTATCCGAGTACTAACTTTCAAGTTTTAAAACACTACTGAAAAACATGTTGTCAATACATTTTCAGATAATAATTTTTATAAAAACTTTTGAAATAGAGCTTCACTCTAACTATCAGGCGATTGTACAAACAAATAAAAGAGCACTACTTTAAATCAGACCGGATAACTAAATCGTAAAATCTAATTTTCAGAATTAAGTTTGTAATGAAAAATAATATTTTTCTCTCTAACATTTTTAATATAAAAACAAATTCAATTCATTTTAGAGATTTTTACCTATTTAATATTTCGTAAGCATAACAACGTTTTTATTGTATCATGTTTACAAACAGTCAACAAAGTTAAATTTAATCATAGATAAATTAAATATAACATATAAGAATAAAGCATAAAAAATAACTATAAAGAAAATAAAATCCTTACAGTACTTTGATGTTATTCCTGCTGCTGGAAAACCTCCAAACGGAATTTGCACTTCCATTTATTGAATCAAAAAGCAAATAAATTACAGAAACATAATTAGTTCTTCACAAAAAGAGAAGAACTCTAAAACTAAGAAAAACTAACTAAGAAAAGATAAAAAACTAAGAAAAACTAACTAAGAAAAGCTAGAAAACTAAGAAAAACTAAAAAAAACTAAGAAATGAGAGAAAGAAAGAGAAAAGAAGATTTGTTTTTAGGTGTGATTTGTTATGAAGAGAATGAGGGATTTATAGGTGAGGAAAGGAAGAAAAATTGGGTAAAAATGACTAAAAATGGAGAAAACGCGGAGTAGTGAATGATGATGTCATATGACGTGGGGACGGCGGCGCGCACGGAATGGGGCGCAGCAGCGCGCACAGATTGGGTGTAGATGGATACTGGTATACGTGGACTGGGTGCTGATGGGCGCATATGCGTGTGGGTTGGGTGCCGGTGCGTGCGAACTAGGTGTACTGTGCGTGTAGACTGGGCGTTGTGCTGGCACCGCGCGTTGCTCGGTGCGGTTGGGCGGCTGCATGCACAATTTTATCATTTTTTTACATTTTTGACCCTTTTGACCAATTTTGTCCAATTGTTTCCATATTTGTTGACCTCTCCTCATTTAATTTATGAATATATTTGTGATGTATTGCCTCCGGTATTTTTATTTGAGTCTTTAAGTTACTTTTTTAAGCGAAAATACCTGAAAAACAATAAAAATACTCATGCATAAATATATATGATAAAATCATATAAATATATATATTTAATAAATTAACGTGCATAAAATCATAGTAAGTTTAGTACTTTTGGAGCACTCATCACAACCTCCAACCAGCTTCTTACTAGTCCCTTAGCAAGAGAAGCGATAATAACTAAAAAATAAACTATCATAAATCACTTCTGTGGATTGAAACGATTGCATTTAGCCTATGCAACAAGCCTTTAAACCCCTAGGTTGCCCTAATGGACGAGTTTGAGTCTCGTGAGGGTTTTCAGTAATGATACCCACAAACATTGTACTATATGTAAAAATTAAAAGAAACAATAAAAAAAACAACTTAAAAACTAAAATTACAACAAAATCAAAAATTAACTTTTAAGAATAAAACATAACACAAAAATGTCTCATACTTTTTAATCACATTTAAGATCATAATTAAAATCTCAAGCATAAGTTATTTTAATCTTCTTTAACAATTATGATTTATTATAATAATTAGTCGAAGATAATTTTCATATGTCATATAGAAAATGTATCAATTTAATTTCACCCAATTTTAGTGTCTAGAATCCGAATTCGCTTCGACTCTATTCCTCATTAGTCAATACTCTCAAAACACTGAATCCTATGGGTTCAAACACTCATACTAATTTATATGCAAAAGAGTTTATGTATAGAAATGAAGTAATATGTTCGCATATGTATAAAGAATAAAGACTCAAAGTATTATTTTGACATTGATCTTATGAAATGAATCAAATGTATAAATTATAAAGATATCATATATAAAAATTATTTTCATGCATAAATCAAACTCATTAAGAAAAAATTTCAAGATATATGCTTTTTACAAATGAAGAAAATGCAATGACTTTTTAGGGAATTACTTCCTATATATTTCTTTTGTAATTAGCCTTTACTCACAACTTTGTAGGAAATGTGGGTTATAGTATGTAGATTATACTATATATTCTTTATCTCTCTATTTTTTCTCAAGATATTTTTCAATATATATATTTTTTTAGAGAGTCAACCCATGTATAGATTGTACATTTTTTTTTTGGATTTTGGTGAGTGGTTAATTTTGTGGCTTTTTTTGTTTGATTTTGGTTTAGGTAACCCCAGATATGTCTTTTTTTTTTGTAGCAGTCATGCATAAATGAGATAAAAGCATATACTATCAATTTTAATTTAAATCATTTAATCTAAGCAAAAATAATAATAAAATATATATGACACTCTATTAAGATGAGAGAAAAAAATCATACATCCAATGCTAATGCCTATAGAGATCATCTAAAAATTTGAAGAAATAAGAAATGTGTTTTGGAGTAGAAAAAATATATATTTCACTCTGAATAAAGGAAATTAGGCTCAAATTATATTTCACAAAGGTAGTCTCTATTAAAAAAAATTGGTAAACACTGATTTTGGGTTTAATATAATTTCTACATCTTATCAAGAAATATTAATTATGACAAAAACTAACTAATTACCAAAAACAATTACAAAATATTTCATGATATGTTTTCAAAAATTAATCTAATAGTACAAAAGACTTAACTATTTACTTAAATTTGATGGCAAGATGGTGAAGTTCATACCAAATTTTTTCCATTTGATTAGATTTTTCCCACAAAACATTGTTGTTACATCCATACATTGTAAAATGTCATTTATAATTACTCTTTGGGTACTTCTAATTATTTATACTGAAATTACGAGGTTTTGCAATTAATATGAGTTTTTTCATATATATTTTTTTTAACATGATTGCATGTGATGCTTCTTATAGTGTATGCTTTAATCTTAACTTCAACATTGCATTTGTGTTACGATTATTGCATATTTGAATGTATTCTCTCCCTCATATTGGGGTATTCCTTTGCATTTTAGTGTCAAAAAGAGGGAGAAGTTTATATGGATAACTATATGTTTGTTTCCATATTGTGTGTTGCATATGCTATGAGTGTAGAATTGCACTACATGTTTTTGTCTGGCTTGCATGCATTTAGAGGGAGTGTTGCATGAAGCTAGGGAAAGTTGGCCATGTTTACTTGTGTTTTTTCCTATTGTTGTGTACTTGTGTAGGGGTAATACTATAGCATGTAGTTTGTCTACACATTGTTTTTAGATGATATATTCATGGGGTATGTGTTTTTTTCATGTGTGTAAGTTATAGGCTTAGAGTGAAGTCTTTGTACCTTGGATGTTCTGTTTGCAGATTGGATGAGTTGATTCATGAAGTTTGGATGGGACATTGAAAAGTAGGGGTGTGCAAAAAATTTGATCATCCGATTAATCCAATCAATCCGATCTGATCCGTTGATTTTCCATCCGATCTGACCGTCGGATCGAATGGAAATTTTTTCCATCTGTTAAGTGCGGATCGGATGGCAGATTTCACTACGATTCATCCGATCCGATCGAAATTAATTATATATATTTATTTATTAACTTAATTATATATATATATATATAATTAATATATATTTATTTGATTTTTTAATGTTTTTTAAGTCAAATAATTTTATGTTATGATTTATGTGAAAATTAAAATTTTTTATTTAAAAATACATACAAAAAATAAAGTTAATTAAGTTTATTGGTCGGATTGATCAGATGTCATCCGAATAGTTTACGGATCGGATTGAACGGATGTGAGAGGTGATCAGATCGATTGCGGATTAGGATATTTCAATCCGAGGGGATGGTCGGATCGGATCAGATGAGTGTAAAATTAGCGGTTTCGATCCGATAAACAACCCTACTTAAGAGGGATGTACTTGGTGTAGGTCTATCTTTGGGTTTCGGGGCGTGTCATTGTGTTGTTCATTGGAACAAACAACTTTAGGACATATTTATGATCATCTCATGGTTGATGAGTTTATGTATTTGGTTGTATAGTATTTTAACACGAAAATCCAAAGGGGGAGATTGTAAGGCCTATTGTACTTGTGTTTGTGTGTTGGCTTCTTGTGTACAAAACTTGGTGTCTGTTTACTTTTTTCTTAGTGTATTTGTCTTCCTCTATGTAAGGTTAGTTATTGAAAATTAATAATTCACACACTTACAAAGTTAGTTACACTTTGTATCCAAGCATGTTTACACACATCATGGGGTTGGTTTTCGTAGTGTGCATACCAAGTTGAGGGATGTGGTTTTTGATGAGAAAGCATGTGAGCGAGCCAATGTTGTCACTTTCATTTTTATTTCATTTCTAGTGGGTGTATTTATGGATAGTACTCAACAATTTTGGAACAAAAAAATGTGACTTTTAGCACATTACCACCAAGCTCACTATGGACCTAGCCATCATCCTTGGTGATGTGACTTGCAAGGTGGCAATCCAATTTCTATAAATACCCCCTCATTTTTCTTATCTCTCACCCATATTTAGTGAATTATTTGCTACTGAGTAGTTTCCTTAAGCAACTCAAAGACATTAATAGATAGATGTGATCTCTGTGTTAGTTTACCTTGTTATATAGTATAATTTAAGTTTGATATGTGTATATTTCAACATATTGAAGCATAAACTCTGATTAGAAAGCATTTATTATTTACTTTCTTTTTGATAAATAGTATCTAGTGTTATAAGTTATCAGTATTGACTAATTTTATTTTTTATGTTCTTCTACTACGTACCCTATATAAGTGTTTATTGTCTTATTTATGTGAGTTAGGGCGAAGTCCTTTAGATTGGTACCTCCTTACAATTGCAATGTATCGGGTAAATGAGAACCAACTTAAAATGAGTTATTTCCCATACACTCTCAAAAATAGGGCTAAGGCTTTGCTAATGACTCTTTTACCAGATCCCTTGATAACTTGAGAAGGAGTCTATAATAAGTTTATGGGAAAATACTATTCCCATAAAAAAAAACTTTCCATTTGATAACAAAAATTTCTACATTTTTCCAAATGGAAAGATAGCCATTCCATGAGGCTTAGGATAGGCTTAAATTGTTTTTTTCACTTAGTGCTCACACCACAGCTTTCCACTTCAGCTACAAAATCAATTCTTTTATGATAGTTTGACACAAAAGTTTCAATTCATAGTTAACAATGTTGTAGGTGGTGCTATGAAGAAAAAATATCTTTAGAGACTTATAATCTCTATAGAATGTTGGGTGCTAATTCTCAACAAAAGAGTACTAGAGTGTGAAGAGTTAGAGCTAATGAGATAGGTTCCGGTAATGAGATGGCTATAGAACTTGCAAAGTTAACCAAGCAAGTTGCACTCCTCACCTCCAAAAACACACCAAATTAAGAGGTATGTGGAGTTTGTAGTACTAATGGAGATAATGCTAATACTTGTCCTTTTTTTCTTGATCCATACGTAGGTACTAGTCAAGAACAAATGCACTCAATGGAAGGCTAACAATATAGACCTAGGAATGATTGTTATGTAAAAACATATAACCTAGGGTGGAGGAATCATCCTAATTTCTCTTGGAAGGTAAACAATAACCTACCTTATGCCCACAAAAAATGTAAGACCTAATTTAAACCAAAACATGTCACACTATCCACCTAATAAGCCAATTAACCTTGGAGGATAAATTGAATTCTTTCATTCAAATGAGTAGGGATAACCTTATGAAGAATAATCAAAGTTTGGACTCTTTAGAGGTATTCATAAAAAGGTTGGAAGGTCAAGTTGGGGAAATAGTTGAGCATATGCAAAGGCAAGAGAAAGTTCATCAAAGTGATAAGGTTTTAAACAATACTTATTTAATGAAATTTTTGATAATTTACCACTTCATGTAGGAAATATAGATGAGAGAAAGTAAATCCCAACAAAGGCCAAGTTAAGGGCGATGAAGTCTTGATGTCTTCTAAGGAAAATAAGAAGAAGGAGAGTTAGTTGGAACTCCCATGTTGTATAAGTCACCTGATCCTTATAGACCTTCTATCCCATTTCCATACCACTTGAAGGATTCTCATAGTTTTAATTTTAACATTACTTTGATGGGTTAGAAGATGGTTAAGACTATGCAAGATTTAGGTGTAGGTATTAAACCCATGCCATACTCAATATACTTGTAAGTTTGGGAGAGTTTAAGCCCACAACTATGTCCCTTCAATTAACTGAAATGTCTATTAAATATTATAAGTACATACTTAATAATTAGCTTGTACATGTATATAAGCTAATTATACTTGTAGATTTTGTTGTCTCAAATATGGAGTAAAACACATCAATGGATGAGGAACAAATTATTCTTCTTGGTAGGCAATTTATAGCCACAACTAAGACTATTCCCACTTTATTTCAAGGAGAGGAAACTTGGTTTGCTTAGAATCACCAGCATAGTGACCAAGAAACTAGGCAAGATAGATGAGATGGAGTTTGAGCAAAAAAACAGTTGGTCCATAAAACAATTCATTCCCCTAAATACATGAGCACATAAACATCCATCAAACAAGCAACCCAAACTTCAAAGACACGGGAATAGAGAAATTAAAGCATTATAAAAATTACCATGGTATTTTCCTATGTTATTCAAGATCATCATATTCTTCTCCTAATTCTTTTTGTGGTGTTATAATTTGAACCATGTGTTCTGCCCATTCTTTTTGAAAATCATCAAAAATTTGCATATCATAGCTGATGAGCTAAAACCGGCATCGCCGATTCTTGCCAATACTTTGGTTTTAATATTTATAAAACTCTCGCAAGTGCACGAATCATTTCGTAGAAAATGATTAGTATACTCCCAAGGTCGATCTAAGGAAGGAATGTATGTGGTTTTTAATTTATTATTCAAACTTTTAAAAATGAAATTAAATCCAAAACATCCTGTCACGATATTTTGAGGTTTTGTGTTTTTAATCTACTTACATAAAATAAACATAGATTCAATAAACATTTATGCAAATTTTATCATTTATAATGGCGGAGTATTTATGGATATAATAACTAAGTTAATTATGCTTTCTCATATTATTTAGGTTATTAAAGATATGAATTGATATTTATTGATTCTCCCTTTTTTTGTATGAATACCTCCTTTGGTGGGGTTAGATATTCTTTGTTAACTAAACAAATCAATTAACACCTATGGGTGGGGTTGATAACTAATTTGCTTAATTAAATTAATTCCTTTTTCTAAGAGATTGAAAATGAACCATTTAAATGCCACCTTTGATGGGGTTAGACAGTTTAAACTTTATTCAAGGTGTCCAAATTAAACCTAAGAATTTAGTTATCCGAGTACTAACTTTCAAGTTTTAAAACTACTACTGAAAACATGTTGTCAATACATTTTCAGATAATAATTCTTATAAAAACTTTTGAAATAGAGCTTCAATCTAACTACCGAACGATTGTACCAACAAATAAAAGAGCACTATTCTAAATTAGACCGGATAACTAAACCTTAAAATCTAATTTTCAGATTTAAGTTTGTAATGAAAAATAATATATTTCTCTCTAACATTCTTAATATAAAATCTTGAATAAAAATAAAATCAATTCATTTTAGAAATTTTTACCTATTTAACATTTCGCAAGCATAACAACGTTATTATTATATCATGTTTACAAATAGGCAGCAGAGTTAAATTTAATCACAGAAAAATTAAATATAACATGTAAGAATAAAGCATAAAAAATAACTGTAAAGAAAATAAAATCCTTACAGAACTTCGATGCTATTCCCGTTGATGGAAAACCTCCAAGCGAAATTTGCACTCCCATTTATTGAATCAAAAAGCTAATAAATTACAAAAACATAACTAGTTCTTCTCAAAAAGAGAAGAACTCTAAAACTAAGAGAATTTAACTAAAAACTAAGAAAGAAACTAAGAAAAGCTTAAAAACTAAGAAATGAGACAAAGAAAGAGAAGAGAAGAATGGTTTTGAGGTGTTTTTAGAAGTGAAGGGAAGAAGGGTATTTATAGGTGAGGATGGAGAGAAAAAGTGAGTGAAAAAATATTAAAACGCGGAGTGCAATTGCTGAGGTCATTGATGACATCAGCATGACGTCATGGGGGCGGCTGCGCGCAAAAATGGGGCGAAATGGGCCTCGGCGCGCGTGGAGGGCAGCTGGGCACGCAGGGGCACGTGCGGAACTGGGACTGGGCGCGCACGGCTTGGCGCGGACGTGGGGCGCTGCGCCCGCGCATCTAGGCACTGGCGCGCATGGGGTTCGGCACGGCTGGGCGGCGCGGCGGCGCGATTTTCTCCTTTTTGACATGTTTGACCTTTTTGACCCATTTTGTCTAATTTTTTCATATTTGTTGACCTTTCCCCATTTATTTATTAATATTTTTGTGATGTATTGCTTCTAGTATTCCTCTTTGAGTCTTTAAGTTACGTTTTTAAGCCAAAATACCTGAAAAACAATAAAAATACCCGTGATTCCTAAAAAGACAAATTTATATAAATATATGATAAAACATATAATTATATATATTTTTAATCAATTAATGTGTATAAAATCTTGGTAATTTTAGTGCTTTTTGAGCACTCATCAATCACACCACTCAATGAATGGAGATGAGTTTCATAATTTTGGGGTAACTAAAACCTTAAGGAATTTCAAAGTATTTCCATGGTGGTCCCTCTAACACTTTCACATTAAACTTCTATATTTATCAAAGAATCTTATTGTATACTAGGATATTTTAGGGCCAAATGTGGCCAAAGTATGACTTTTGTTTTCTTCTTAGAAATTCAAATTAAAATATTTTTGAAATAATAGAAAGCTAAACCTAATTAAAATAAATTCAAATTGGCCAACTAGAGCTCTTTTTTAGGTTAGAAAATAAAATTCAACAAAAATGAAGAAATAAAGACATCTATTGTAGGAGTATCATCTATTCTTCTACCTTTATAAGACTTTACTTCTATCCCATGTAAATAATTGTAGCTTAGCAATGTATATTAGGTATTTTTAGAGTCAAAAGATTGAAATGACAAAGGATCAAACAAGTGCATAATTGTCATATAATGAAGGACCCAAATGCAAACTTTTATACAAGATACATCAATGAGGGGTCAAAACATTAAATTGTCTAAATTAAAAGCACACCACAACACGAGTATATATGCGTTGTGGCAAAGCACCCTCAGGATGAATTTCAATAGAAATAGAAACAATATTGAGTCAAGGTCTATAATGTCATATTTGCATTATGATGTATGATTTCAAGCTCAACTCTATCCAAATTATTCTAGATATCTTAGATTAGGACTTTAATTGTTTTAAACCTCTATAACACTAACCTAACTACATTGTTCTTAGTCTTCTATTTATTTTAATTATGATTATGCCTAGCTTATTTATTTATGTGATTGTGAGCAATTGCCAAGCCCTAGAATATAATCTTCATTAATAAAATGTTATGATGATTTTTTGATTCAATCCTTGATTTTTGATATGTTCAATACTATTTAAATTCCATTGCTATACATGTATGAATTAGAGTGATCAATTAGTTTACTACATGAATATGTTTAATGCTAGTTTAAGATGTTACTAGGTTATCATAAGAGTAAATAGATTTATATTTATTCTTATTGCTATATAATCACTAATATTATTGTTCAAAATGGTAACTTATTACTTTGCGATAGTGTGACAAGTAGTATTGATTCCTTCGTTAAAGGTTACTAAGAATTATGATCTTGCATAGTTTAGTCATCTCCTTTTTAGAATGTAATACAATGAATGAATTATCTAGTAACTATGACTAGGTTGTTTTGATTTAGGATTTATTTATGATGGCATTCTATTTCAATTTAAAAGTAAGAAAATGTGCAATTGTGGTCTTAACTTAGATGCATAGATTTCCTAGGCCAGGGTTAAAAATTCAAGGATAGTTCTAATGTTGGTTCATGATATAGTTGATTAGATTATATAGACTAATGGTGTAGTTAGTCCAATAATCATATGTTTCTTTTAATTTGTATACTCATGTATTTTAGTTAATATTTTATGTTTTTTTTTGTTTTTTTAAAACCCTCTTTACTAATTTACTAACAAGTTAATAAATAGTGGTAGTTCTTGTATCAAACCTCATGGTTTTCACAACCTTTATTCTTAAATTACTTATCACTTGTATAGTTTGATAATCTATACTTGCATGTTTCCAAGCATATCACTTGCCTTTATTTTTGTTTGATCGATTTACAAGGAAAGAAAAAAAGAATTGAACTTAGTTACAACATGATTTCTATAAGCCGCGACATAAGGCTCTAGATCAAATTTTGGGTTGGAGGAAATTTTTATCGCACCATGATGTAAATTTATTGTATACCACCACACACTAGTCTTAAATCATCTAGGTTGGAAAATTTTCAACATGCACCATGATATCAAATCAGCGTCTACTATTCAGATCAAATTTCACAAACAATCTCTCTTCTTTTTCAACCCTAAATTTTCTCTCTCCCCAAATTATATTTTCTCACTAAATTTCATCATCCTTTCCAAAACTCCTCAAATTTCTTCTCATTTTTCATCCCTAATCATTTTCTGAGCCATTATTATAGAAGTTTTTTCTTCATTCTTTATCAAGTTTTCATATTTAGGGTATCCATACCAACTTCATCTTCTTCAAAAAGGGATTTGAAAAATCAAAAGTAAATGACCCATATTCTCAAAATAATTACTAGGTTTTATTTTTTGATATTTGAAATGATTTATGATTTTTAGGCCTAAGTATGCAAACCCTAATTTTGTTTAGAGAGGGTGAAGAAGAATTTATTTGATATATTTTCTAGAAAGTTTTGTGGGTACTTATACTTGAACCTTGCAAGCATTGGAAACTAAAAGAAAGAATAAAGAGAATGGTATAGAGAAAAAGGTTATGCAAGAATTTAATAGTGGATAGAGAAAGTACAATATTATGGTGAAAAAGGGACTTGATTTTGGAGAACATCTATTCCTTGATATAACTGATAAAGTGCAACCTTTGGATGGAGATAGTTCGTTAAGAGTCCAAAGGCCCCTATTATGTCCATAGTAAGGGAAGTTTATGTTAATGCTCCTAATGCTATGGACAATAAACCTATGGTAAGGGGTGTGTTTGTCCTATTTGGTTCATCTAATATAAATTCTCTATGGCATGAAAGATTTAGGCCAGGGGGAATGTGAGGCCTATCTTAAAAATATGGACTATAATGACATCATACAGACCTTAACAACAGAAATGGTAGAGTGGGATATTGTCGATGGGAGGCATAAATCATTTAATGTTAAGGACATAATAATTATCTCCTAGATTTGATAGTACTTTATCTGCTCTAGACTGATGCCCACCACTCATTATAGCATAGTGGATAGAGAAAGTACAATATTACTATATGCGATACAATCCACCAAATTAATGGATGTCGGGGCAATAATAAACTAATGAATCAGATTATCTACAAATAATCATTGAATAAGTTACTTCTTTTCCTAGCCCATCACACACTTATATGTTAAAGTTGGGGTGAAGTTCCTCAAGGGTGAGGTTTTTCTATAACATGGTGACTTGTTGATCGAAAACTACATGAAAAGCCTCACTTTTGGGACAAAAGCCACCCATGCTAGTAAAAGAGTAGCCAATTTTTCAAATGCATCAATTAGAGAACAAGTTCACAAGTTGTAAG
This sequence comes from Hippophae tibetana, assembly GCA_037013495.1. Lineage (NCBI taxonomy): Eukaryota > Viridiplantae > Streptophyta > Magnoliopsida > Rosales > Elaeagnaceae > Hippophae > Hippophae tibetana. The sequence goes on from CM072805.1 coordinate 5,771,158, forward strand.
AAGAGGTAAATCATATGAAAGATTACCAAGTCAACAATAGGAATGGTTTAGTGGGCATATGTGTTCTAAAGTTTTGTACATGAAATCTATCCATAAGATGCAAAGGTTTCAACTCTCCTAATCTAGAGTGGACTGTAGTAAATATAGGAAAGTACCTTAGTATCATGGGTATGAATTTTTAAATAGGCCATCTGAACCTAAAAATGAAGAACTTAATGTATAGAAAATTGAATTCCAATTGTTTCTCGGCTAATTTTTATGTATTTTCATTTTTATTGTGTTTGATTTGTTTTAAATTTGATGTACTTATTTTATTTATATTTATGTTATTATGAAAAATATTTATTTTATTTGGAACTTTTAATTTCATAATTATTTGGTAATGTGTTATACATAAGAAGTACAAAATAATTCTCTCTATATGATAGAACTTGAATTAGATGATAGATGCAATGAATGTAGTAACCACATCACCAAGCTTAATCACATTGCGCTATTACAAGGAGGGTAACTTTACTCTTTTTTCTTCTTTTTCCTTGATTTACTTTTGAACATTGGAGACAATGTATATTCGAGATTAGGGGTGAGGGAAAAGTTCCTTATGAAATTTTGAATTCTAAATTTTCTCAGACATTTGTTTTCTTTTATTTAGTTGATTTAAAGTGAGTAATTGAGTCTCTATGCATTTGTTTTTTTTTATTTCTTAAACATGTTCAAGGTTTGTTGTAAAAGTTAATTTTATTCATAGTCTATGTCTCATGCTTGTAATATTGAATTTGAGATTAATCAAATTTAGTTTTTAGGAATCAGATAGTGGAGATTACCTTATGGAATTAATTATTGAACTAATAGCATTTCATTCTTAGTGATAATATATCTTCTACACTTCTAAACACATTCCTATGACTTTGAATTGTTAGATGATATTTATAGATTTTGCATTGAATACTAGAATTTTAAACAATCCAATGAAGTATCATTTACTTACGTTAATTATTTTGATTAAATAATTTGAATAGAAAATAAAAGTGTGATCCTATCTTAATTTTATGCTTGACTTCTAGTGAAAAATGATATATATATGGCTCCTTTAGAAAGAAAAAAAAGAAGAATCTATAATAGCCACTCACTATAATATATACATACATTACTCTTACAAAAAGAGAAAAAATAGTATAACTAAATATTATGACCTTGAAATCATAAAAGTAGAGACGTGGTTGTTGCAAAATAGTAAGGATAACTCCTTGAAGTAAAATGCATTTTCATTTTTAATAGGCACATATTTTATATTTCTTGCTTAATAATTTTTATTGAAGTATGATATAAGCAATATGATATCTTCTTAATCTTAGCATTTAATTCCTTTCATGAAATCCAAGTTATGCACATTTGAGCCTATCTTTTTTATAAATATATAAGTACCTATTTTCTTCCTTCTTTACATAACTTTTATTCGTATATACCATATTGAGTGTTTGAATCCATAAGACCAGTGTGAAATAAAAGTGTATACTATGAGGAATAGAGTCAAAACAAATTCAGATTCTTAACACTAGGTTTGGGGGAATTCATATTGATATGTTTCTAGTAATGGGGCATGAATTTGTGATGTGTATTGATTTACATGATGAACCTTGATGCTTTGAGATGTTGGATGAACTCATGCTTGAATTTTATTTATAAACTAGAAAGAAATTGAAGCACGAGAAATTTTGTTGAATTAAGTTTGTAGTTTTATTTTTTGTTTTGTTATTTTTCTTTTTATTTTTAGTTTTGCTTGAGGTTGCTATTTTTTAAGCATTTATTTTGCTATTATCTTGTTTTGGAGAGTATTTTTGTATTTTGTAGATTAATGTGCTTTTAAAATAATCTTAGGCAAGCATGAGCAAAGAGAGAAAAAAATGGAGCGATAAATGGAACCTTACATGGGTAAAAAAAATTATAAAATAGGTGGGACTGTGGGCCAGACATATTCGATGCCTCAATGAGATGCTATCTAGTTCAAACTGGTGATTTGAATAATAATTTTGTGATTTAATTAAGTAAAAGTTCTTGGATTTATTTCTTGTTCATGTTATTCATATATTTAATTATAAATTAATGATGAGCCAAGTCTTGATTTATAATTAAAGAAAATATTTTAGAACTAGGCATTAAACACATCATATGTGCTTAGTTGTGTATTAATGAATAAGATTCTAATTTAATTTTATTGAAAAATTTCAAGCTCAATCAAGGAAGTTATTGATTAATTAATATTAAGTTAAATGGTTCAAATTATCTTTAATTATAAATTAATGATGGGCCAAACCTTGATATATAATTAACGAATATTACCTTAGGTTTACAAATTAATTAATTTATAGTCCGATCTAGGAAGTTATTGATATGATTCAGGAAGTTATGAATTAACTTGAGAATTATGGGGCCTCCTATAATAATTAAGGGTTTGCTTATTTAAAATGAAAAAAATTGTGAAATCTAACTTTTTAATTAAATCATTTAATTCATTCTTTCCATAAAGGGTTATGCAAACTAATTTCCCATATTCGTTCATTATCCTTATTTTGGCAATAATTTAGTTTATTTTCCATATTTTAGGTATTAAATAAATTTAGAATGTATAACCATCTTTCATCTGACACTTGACAAAATGTTTAGGATTGTTCATTTTAATTTATTTAGAAAATAATGTAACTTTTTAAAATAATCTACTAATTACTTTAGATATTGACCTTAGCGTAAACTTATCATTAGTCTGCTAGCTATTCTTTCACTTGTGAGCAATTAAAATTTGTGCATTGTATGTACCCAACATGAACGTTTTCATAGTAAGTGTGGAGTGTTCAACCTTCTCTTCTAGCTTAAAATGTTTGTCACCCAAGGCTCTAATGAGATCTTTGTTTTCCTTAATGGACACCTCCATAAATTTTACAAAACAACCAAGATCCTTAACCTTCTTTCAAAGCTTAACTAGTTCATCATCGTTTTTAGAAAGAGCATGTGCCAAATACCTATTGTCACTTTCCAAGATAATCACCTTCTTTTCTTGAAATGTGATTTGATCAACTTGATATTCACATAAGTTAGAGATGACAATCCTCTAAGTTACTTGGCTTCACTCAAGATTTTTCAATTCTTCCTCTAGATGCTTCATTTTGGAGTGCTTTGAATTGATCTCAATGTACAAGTCATTCTAGCAATTTTGAATGACATCACATTTCTTAGAGAGATCATCCTGCTCAAGGTTGATTGAGGACTTATTTTCCTTTAGAGTGGCCTTTAGCACATTCAAATTTTTTTCATTTTCTTCAAGGCTCTCCAAGGTCTTTTTTGAGCTTTTTTGACTTCATATGCTCTTTAAGAAGATCATTGTAGGTATCCTAGAGCTCATCCTGATCATCCTAATCTTGTTCAATAAACCTACTTAACTTTGAGATTGTAGTGAAAGGGTCCTCTATAAACTTTGATGCCATAAAGGCAATGAATTTCTTTCATCCTCATTAGCATTATGACTACTATATGAAATATTAGTCTCATCATTCATCTCTTTATTCCCTAAGTGATTCTGCTTAGAAAATATTAGGCATCAATATGTTGAAGCCTATCGCTCTCAAAAAACTTAATCTAGTTTTCATTTCCTTTATTTTGATATTTATCTCCTTCATTATTAGAGACTTAATTTTTTTTCACTTACCCTGAGTTTCTTCTACTCGGGCTTTATCTACTGGTCTTACTAAAAGAGTTTTTCTTACTGTAGAAACATTGGTAAGTTTTTTTGCAAACTGTGCCATCTCTTCTTCATCTAGATTGGAGCTATCGTCATTGAACATCAAGTTTTAATTTTATTTATTGCTTCTACCACCCTTAGTGAATTTGAGAGTAAATTTTTCCCTTTTATAAGGTCTATATGAGTTTTGGCAATATTCATCAACAAAACATACAAATATATTTAATTTACTAGATCGATCAAGCTTGATCAATTTATTAGTTAGATCGATTGACCTTGGATCAGATTTATTTATTTTTTACATTGGATTGATCAAGAATTGAATGAATTGATTGAACTATGTACTCAATCAAATGAGAATATTTTAGATTTATCGAGGGACCAGGACTTTGACTTTTAAACCTATTTCTAACTCGAATTGAGTTGGCCTTTTACTATATTGTTCTTTTTTTAAAACTCTTTTAACTAATTTTATGGAAAACATATAATTTTACTTTGACTAGTGCTTCAAAATATTTTATGTATACAAATAAACCTAAGCATATAACTCTATATATACAAACCTAAGCACATAACTTTAATCAGTCATGTAAGAGGATTCTTCTCTTCATCTTAACCTCTCATATATTGTTTTGCAAAAACTATTCCATTAAGCTCTTTCATTGAGTTAATTTATCAAACATTTGTGGTTGTATTTGAAGGATTAACAAGCCTACAATATTTGCGATATTGTTCTTTAAACTGGTTGTTCTAAGGTTGCTAGTTGATTTTGATTCATTTGATATATTTATTAAATCATCTAGTTAGGATTACTCATTATTGAATATACTCTAGTACAAACATTTTCACTTGTGTTATTGTGTTAACATTTCAGGTATTGGTAGAATAGGTTTGATTGCTTGCGTGACTCAAGTTGTCGAAATGTTGATCTAGATCTGTACACCTTTATTGTAAAGGCTATAATGAAAGCTGTGACTTGTAAGTAGTTTACTTGGAGCTTTATCTTGGTGGGTAGTATAAGACCTGGATGTGTAATTGGTCCTTATTTTTTATAGTGGAAAGCTACGTGGTTCGATGGACCGATGGTTTTTATCTTAAGTCATAGGTGTACCTTAGGCTATTTCCACCTAAAAATCTCATGTTTCAATCTTTATATTTATGCATTATTTTATTTACATGGGATTGCAATCTTGGCTATCTAAAAAAAATTAATTTGTTATAATTTCACTGATTATCTATTAACCTCTCTCTAGCTAATTAGGTATATAAATAAAAAGAAACATTCAATTGGTATCAAAATCGGTCACTTAATACACTTAGTATGCATATTACCCTGTTATGGAATATCTTATTCAGGATAATATTTCAGATGTTGAGGAAATTAAATTCCCTATTCTTTCTATCCATGTAAGCTGTAAAAAGGCTAACAATTGGAGCTGAAAGGTTGAACAAGGTTCTTGATTATGGAAGTCTTTTCGAGACAAGAGAGGGCTACAATTTGTAGATGAGTACACTACACCAACCTCTTCAAAATCAACTGTGTTTATATAACCTTTTGATCCCTACTCTTCATACACAATAAAACATCTCGTATATTTGCTTATAAGTTTATTCCTATATGTTATAACTATGGTAGAAAGGGACACATTAGACCTAGATGTATATTTTGGATGACCTATAATTATGCTAATAATCTGCATGCATCCTATTCAAGAAATAACAGTCATGTTTTCAAAAACAAGCACATGATTCAAAAAACTAGAAAAGCTCGGATTAAAAAATATGTTTAAAATTATTATGTACTCCATACTACATTTAAAGCTAAATCTTCTATTGCTTGATATTTTGATAGTGGTTTTTCTAGACATATTACCAGTGATCATTCTCTTTTCACAACTTTTGAAAAACATAATGAAGGAAAAATTACTTTTTGTGATAAAAATAAATCAAGGATTATTGGTAAAGGTACAATTTAGATTGATGGTATACCTAGGTTAGATGATGTACTCCACATTGATGGACTTAAAGCCAACCTAATAAGCATCAGTTAAATTTGGGACAAAAACTATGGTGTACATTTTACCAGTAATTATTTTATTATAACAAATCCAAAAGATGAACATTTGGCTAGAGGAACTAGGTCTCAATATTATTACTACTACATTGATATTGGCCCTATTACTACTACTTGTAACTTAGCTAATGATCATATAAATTTTAAAGATAGGACATATCAATTTTAAAGATCTAGTTAACTTGAACAAAAAGAAAATTATGCATGGTCTACCTATGCTTTCTGAAACTAAAAAAAACTTTTGTAGACCATGCCAACTTGGTAAAAAACTCACTCTTATCATGACAAAATTAAAGGACTTAACACAAGTAGAAAACTTGAGTTAATTCACATTGACGTTATGGATCTTATGAGAACTGAGAATTTGGGTGATAAGAAATATATCATTATTGTTGTTGATGATTTTTCTCATTTTACATGAGTTGGTTTCCTGAAAGAAAAATCAGATGCATTCAATTTTTCTAGTTCTGTTTGTCTTAAAGTGCAAATTGAAGCAGATAATAGAATAACCAATGCAATGAGACTAAGGATAGATCATAAGAAGGAATTTGAAAACTCAAGATATGATAGTTGAAAGGAATAATCGGGTATAGCTCACGAGTTCTCAATACCAATTACCACATAACAAAATGGGATTATTGAAAGGAAGAATTGAGTGTTGTAGGATATGAAAGAGTCCTACTATATGTAATAGACATTCTCAAAAGTTTTGGGCTGAGGCAATAAATACTTCATGCGACATAGTGAATCATATCTACCTATGTCTAGATACAAACCAAACTCTCTATGAGTTATAGATAAGTAAGAAACCTAATATTAAACATCTACTTATTTTTGCAAGTAAATGTTACATCCTTAGAGATCGTGATAATCTAGGAAAATTTGACTCTAGAAATAATGATGGTATCTTTCCAGATTACTTATTAACAATTTATGCCTTTACAGTGTTTAACTTGAGAACTAATACCATGATAGAGTCCATCAATGTTGATAGTGCTACTAGTACTCTAGTCACTGATGATAAAGATGAAAAAGTATGAGCTTGCTAATTGAGGAACAGATTGATGAAACTCTTGACAATAAAAAGGTAGATAATAAGTTAGATAAAGACTCAACCTTGGATGACGAGGTCACCTCACCCAACACCCAAACTCAAAGGTCAATATGTACTATCAAAAACCATTCAATTGAAAATATCATTGATGATCCCAATGCAAACATGGAAATTAGAAGGAGAAAGTAAGTGAAATAAGTCATCTTTGTTATGTTTCTCAAATATAACCAAAACATGTTAGTGTAAATTTAAAAAGATGAATTCTCCATAAATGCCATGCAAGATTAGCTAGCTCAATTCACATGGAATGATGTTTGGACTTTAGCACTGATAACTGTATTTTATATAGTTATTTTAATCTATTTTATTAATTATAATTGCTATGTTCTTTACATTTTTAGTTAATTTTATTTGGAATAAATTAATATTTTATGTTTATTTTTAAGGAATATATTTTTAAGAAAATTAAATAATTTGAATCGAAAAAGTACTTAATTGCAAATTTATGTCTAAAAATATAATTTAAAATAAAAGAGTGCTTAATTGCAATTAATAAAAGTCTAAAATATAATTTGAATTAAAATCGGGCTTAATTGTAATTAACAAAAGTTTAAAAGTTAATTTAAATTAGTAAAGGGCTTAATTGCAATTAAAAAAAGTTTAAAAGTTAATTTGAATTAAATTAGAGGGCTAAAATGCAATTAAGGAAATTTATTTTCTGAGCAGGAAAAAGAAGCCACGCGCGCCATCACCAACGCGCGACACCAACCGTTCGATCAGAAAATCAACGGATAGGATGAGGCGCATGACATGCAAACGTGACAAAAGAGAGTGGACGTGGGTTTTCTAGATCACACGGCACCGTGCACCGTGTGGGGGAGGTTATAAGACTATTTTTATTAAAAGGACTAAAGAAGATCCATTCATAGCTCAAATATATGTCAATGACATAGTTTTTAGGTCAACATCCAATTCTCTTGTTAAAGATTTTTTGAACAATAATGACTAGTGAATTTGAAATTTCTATAGTTGATGAGCTCAAATATTTTATTGGTTTGCAAATTAAGCAATTAAATAAATTTTGACTTGAAATAAGTAGGCATTTAAGAACCCCTATAAGTACTAGTGCCAAGATTTCAATGGATGAGTTAGGTAAGAGCGTTGATCAAATTCTATGTAAAATCATGACATGAAGCTTGTTGTACCTCATAGCAAGTAAACCTGATATTTGTTTTACGTTGTTTTTTGTGCCCATTATCAATTATATCTTATGGAATCACATATTGACCATGTCAAAAGGATCATTGGTATGTCTCTAGAACAAAAAACCTTTGGCATTTCGTTTACTAATAATACTACATGTGAAATTAGTGGATACACATATGCGGATTGGGCAAGAAATCAAGATGTAAGAAATAGCACTTTAGGTGGAGTTTTTATATTGGGATTAATCTTGTATCATCGTACAATAAAAAACAAAACTCTATCTCATTATCTAAGCTCTTACATATAACTTCTGTGGATAAAGAATATGCTTAAGGAATATGGCTTTGAACAAGGTACAATTATCCTTTACTATGACAACACTAGTACTATATGTATCTCTAAAAATCCTACTTTGCATTCTCAAACAAAACATACAGACATTAGACATCATTTCATTAGAGAAATAGTAGAAGATAAAGTTTTATCCCTTGAATTTATGTCTACTAAAAGACAATTAGCTAATTTATACACTAAGAAAATTGATACCCAAAGATTGAAATCTCTTAGAAATTTCTTAGGAATCTGCACTATTGATTAAATTTTCCAAGTATTTTTTTTAGAATATATTAAAAAAAGGAAGGGAAGCAGACTTGCTTTGACTTGATATGAACATTACATACTACTTTCATATTTTTTTTAGACTATGCACTATGCCAATGGATATTATGATTTGTGCATTTACATATTTCTCACATTTGGTGATTGAGGTCAACATGAGCCTACTCACACAATCATTGAAAAATATAAGTATGTCATGATAGAATTTTATAATTAACTAGGTGAGATTTTAGGGCATGATATAACCTTGATTGTGAAAATTATGGTTGAACTCTACCTTTCATACTATAAAATGTTGTTATATAGAGACACATAGTTTTGAAGGGTTACTTACTATGATGTGTGAAAGCTACTGTAGTGAGCAAAGAGAACTACTTCACAGTTAGTGTAAAAGTCATCATATTGGGTATATTGGCTTGTGCATATTTTCTTTGCAAAAGAAAAATAATATGACAAAGGAAATAGGTGTAAAGAAAAAATAATAATTGAATGCACAAAAAGAAAGAGTCATAAATGGTTATACAAAAAGAAATATAAATAATCATTCCCTCATATAAATTAAAAAATAAAAAATAAAATGATAAATATTGAGAGGAAATACAAAAAATTAATTAAAGTTAGTAAGAAATTTTTTATTATGTGCAAGTATGAATTCAACTTAAATTTTTGTAGAATTGGGGATGCTCTTTTCTTTAAATCTTTCATAATTAATCATAAATGAACTAATTAACATACTACTATAGTTCAATATTTACCTCATTTTAGGTGACTTTCATTAAGTTATTGTGTGCTAGTATGTTTGTATGTCTTTTTTACATACATTTATGTTAATAAATAATTACACAAATCAATTTTCGTATATGTGTGTAATGTTGCAGTCATGTATAGCTCAATCTACTACCCAGATTAACAAAAAAATTATATTTATCAAAAATTTTAAAACATTATTTTCCTACTAGCGTTATGTAGTGAGAGAGATTTTTTCATACGAATATGCCAAAGGTAGAAATTGTAAGGTTTATGTAAGTGTTGGTGATATTTGTGAACAAAATATACAAATATAATTTTAGTTTCTAGGTGTGTTCTTTAAAAAACATTTCAAGCCAAATAAACTATTGAGCTTCAATGATCACAATTTGGGTACATCTATTATCTTATGCACTTTAGATTTCATGTTATACACATGAACATTTTGAGGTTAGGCTACTCCATTGATTGAGCTATATATATCGATTGAGAATCGATCGACTCAGTTTAAATATTCTTAAACAAATTATTTAATTGAATAGATCAATCAACCCTGATTCAAAATTAATTATTTATTACACTAGATAGATCGAGAATATGTTAGATCAATCAATCGGTTAGGGCTTTGATTTTAAAACCTTTTTCTAACTCGAATTGAATTAGCTTTTTAATATATTGTCCTTTTTAAAAAAAATGCTTGTAATTAATTTTATGGACAACATAGTAATTTTACTTTGACTTCGTGCTTCAAAATATTTTACGTATACAAACCTAAGCACACAACTTTAATCAAACACTCAAGAGCATTTTTATCTTCATCTTAATCTCTCTCATATTGTTTTGCAAAAAACTATTCAAGTAGGAGTTTTCATTGAATTAATTTATCAAAAATTTGTGGTTGTGTTTGATGGATTAATAAGCCTACAATATTTTGTGATATTGTGCTTTGAACTGATTGTTCTAGGGTTGCTAGTTGATTTTGATTTATCTATCATATTTGTTAAATCATGCAGTTAGGGTTATTCATTATTGAATCTATTTTAGGACACACATTTGCACTTGTGTCACTGTGCTAACATTTTAGGTATTGGTAGAATAGGTCTGATTGCTTATGTGACTCAAGGTCTTGGAATGTTAATAAGGACCCGAACACCTTTCTTATAGACACTATGCTTAAAATAATAGCTTATAAGTAGATTACTTGGGGGCTTTATCTTGGTGGATAATATAAGACCTGACCTTGTAATTTGATCATATTTGTTTATAGTGGATAATTAGGTGGTCCAATGGATTGGTGGTTTTCCTCTTAAGTCATTTGTGTGGCCTAGATTTTTTCCACCTAAAAATATCATGTCTTAATATTTATATTTCTGCATTATTTTTTTACATATGATTGCAAGCTTGGTTATATGCAAACAATTTAATTTTTCTTAATTCCACTGATTATCTATTCACCCTCTCTATCTAATTAGGCTCATAACTAAAAATAAACTTTCACCTTCTCAGCAACAACCTTCGCTTTATTAGAAAAAAGGTGGTGGATTTCGAAATCTTGAACATTTCCAATAAGTTTTTGAATCTTAAGTTGTTAAGGCTTATGGAAGGTTTCAATAGTAGTCCCTTTTCCCCTAATCTTAGTAAGGAGATTAGCAAGAAGGTTTTTAGCCTACTTTTCTTCATCAATAGGTCGATCCAAGTTATAAGTTGTGTTGATTAGATCAAGAATCTTGCATAGAAACTATCAAAAAAATTCCTTATTCCATCTACAACAACTCGTAGTTTCTACCTAAGTAAATTTGCCTTGATCTCCTAATCATAAAGGTACCCTTATGCTTAACATCCAACATGTCCCAAGTTTCCTTTAACATCCTACAAATTTGAATTCTTTTGTATTCAACAATGTTGAGAACTTTGGTGATGGCATACAACCTTTTGTCATTCTAGTCAAATTATTTGTTGTCTTCCTTGGTCTAACTAGTTATAGTTTTGGCAATGATGAAGCCATATACAAAGGTTTTGGTGGGATACATCCCTCCATTCTAGACTTAGAACAACACATGGTCTCCTAGAGATTATTAGAAGGCCCACGTTTGGGACTTCTATAAATATAGTTCAGCCTATTTAACAATGGAGGCTTGCTTATGTTTCCACCTTCACTAAAATCCATCCAAGTCTATGTGAATGTGTGTATAAAGTAAGATAAGAAGAATCAACACCAAAGAAATTAAGACCAACAAGATGTACAAGCTTTAATACTAATTGAAAGAGTCCAAGACCTAGTGCACAATCATGGCAAGGAGATACTAACTCTTTAGGATTCATTCCATTCTCACAAATAATATAAATAGCTAAATAGTAAAACAATGAGGCTAAAAAAGTAGAAAGAAGGAAACAACTAGATATATTAAATAACTCAAAATAGTAGTTTAATAATCAACATACAATATAGCATCAGTAGTATAGGAATTAAGAACTAGTAGGTAACATCCAATAGACAAAAATAAATAGAGGACATGATATACAAAAAATAGTAAAGAAAGAAAGGCACTCCAATCACAATCAGATCCTTCAATGTATGAATATATTTAGATGTAAACTTGATTGTACTAATGCTACATATTATCATAAAAAAGAAACATAACGTGGTAAACCCATATAGGATCTACGCTTTTATGGTAAAATCCACAGGTTGCTTAGCAAACAATTCACTATGTAAAACATATCAATAATTAATAACCTAAATAAAAAATTAGTTAATACCTCTCATAATTAAAACACTATAATCAAATGTGCCTAAGCTACCTCTACTACTGTCTACATAATAACTATAATATGAACACCAAATCTGGCTCTCTTTCATAACCCCGCCACCACATGATGTGATATAATCACCTGCGTCTCAATATTTGTAATGAACCTATGCTAAGGGAAATCCTGCACACATGTAGCTACTTTGCAACTATGTCTAGGTGTCAACTTAGATTTAAACAAAACTACCCAAAAACCATTTTGGAAAAATTAGATCAAGTATTGATGACAACAAATTTAGAAAACATATTTTCACTAAAAATCTCGAGTTTGCTACCTGTAAGATCTTTCCCACATTTTTTATTTAATTTTAAAATTACAAATGGGGGTTATTTATATAAAATTCATGGGTTGTTGGGTGATGAGCGAAAACCGGCATCGCCGATTCTTGCCAATACTTTGGTTTTAATATTTATAAAACTCTCGCAAGTGCACGAATCATTTCGAAGAAAATGATAAGTATACTCCCAAGGTCGATCTAAGGAAGGAATGTATGTGGTTTTTAACTTATTATTCAAACTTTTAAAAACGAAATTAAATCCTAAACATCCTATCACGATAGTTTGGTTTTTGTGTTCCTAATCTAATAACATAAAATAAACATATATACAGATTAATTAAATATAATCTAATAACATAAAAATAAACATAGATACAAATTCAATAAATAATTATCTAAAAATAAACATATATACAAATTCAATAAATATTCATGCAAATTTTTATCATTTATATTAGCGGAGTATTTATGGATATAATAACTAAGTTAATTATGCTTGCTCATATTATCTAGGTTATTAAAGATATAAATTGATATTTTATTGATTCTCTCTTTTTTATATAAATACCACCTTTGGTGGGGTTAGATATTCTTTGTTAACTAAACAAATCAATTAACACTTATGGGTGGGGTTGATAACTAATATGCTTAATTAAATTAATTCCTTTTTCTAAGAGATTGAAAATGAACCATTTAAATGCCACCTTTGGTGGGGTTAGACAGTTTAAACTTTATTCAAGGTGTCCAAATTAAACTTAAGAATTTAATTATCCGAGTACTAACTTTCAAGTTTTAAAACCACTATTGAAAACATGTTGTCAATACATTTTCACATAATAATTCTTATAAAAACTTTTGAAATAGAGTTTCACTCTAACTACCGGGCGATTGTACCAACAAATAAAAGAGCACTACTCTAAATTAGACCGGATAACTAAACCTTAAAATCTAATTTTCAGGTTTAAGTTTGTAATGAAAAATAATATATTTCTCTCTAACATTCTTAATATAAAATCTTGAATAAAAATAAAATCAATTCATTTTAAAGATTTTTACCTATTTAATATTTCGCAAGCATAACAACGTCGTTATTACATCATGTTTACTAAACAGCCAGCATAGTTAAATTTAAACACAGACAAATTAAATATAACATGTAAGAATAAAGCATAAAAATAACTGTAAAGAAAATAAAATCCTTACAGAACTTCGACGCTATTCCCGTAGCTGGAAAACCTCCAAGCGGAATTTGCACTTCTATTTATTGAATCAAAAATCTAAATTATTACAAAAACATTACAAGTTCCTCTCAAAAAGAGAAGAACTCTACAACTAAGAGAATTGAACTAAAAACTAAGAGAAAAACTAAGAAATAAACTAAGAAAACTCAAAAACTAAGAAATGAGAGAAAGAAAGAAGAGAGAAGTGTGTTTTGAAGGTGTGATTTGAAGTGAAGGGAAGGGGGGTATTTATAGGTGAGGATGGAGAGAAAAAATGAGTAAACAAATGTTAAAAAAAAATATTAAAAAATGTAAAAACGCGTATTGGAATTGCTGATGTCATTAATGACGTCAGCATGACATCACGGGGCGGCTGCACGTGAAAATGGGGCGAAAACGCGTTGGTCGTGCGGAGGGGCTGCTGCTGGGCGCTGCGCGCGCGTGCGGGGGGCTGTCGCTGCGCGCAGCTGGGCGCGCGTGAACAGTGCCCGCGCGCTGGGCTGCACGCGCGGCTGGGCTGCGGCGCGCGATTTCCGTCTTTGACATTTTTGACCTTTTCGACCCATTTTGTCCAATTTTTCCATGTTTGTTGACCTTTTCCCACTTATTTATTAATATATTTGTGATGTATTGCTTCAAGTATTCCTCTTTTAGTCTTTAAATTGCATTTTTAAGCCAAAATACCTGAAAAACAATAAGAATACCCGTGAGTCCGAAAAAGACAAATTTATATAAATATATGATAAAACATATAAATATATATATTTTTAATCAATTAATGTACATAAAATCATGGTTATTTTAGTGCTTTTTGAGCACTTATCATTGGGTACCTCACTGACCATCTTACCGATCACATCGACGAGGCCTTACTGACCACCTTGTCAGGATAATAGGTATAAAACCTTGCTATCCTTATGTAGATACCTTATCGACCATCTTAATGAGAACCTCAGCTAGCTCACAAAATAGTCATTTTTGTTTGAAAAGTTTTCCAAGTAATTTTACACAAATAATCATAAACTAACACAAAATAACCCAAACATGCAGACTACGTGCTCTCAACCCAACAACGGTGTTTGTAACATGCAAAATGTTTCAACTATATGATTGTTTTAATACTAAATCATTAGTAATTGACCTCATATAGAGAAATACAAAACACTAAATAAGATAACACAAACTCTATGTTTTGTGCACATGAATGCTAACAAAGACACAATAGGAATTATAATAGTTACAAATTGATATATGCAAACATATGTGAAACACAAAACTAAAGGAATTTAAGTGACAAAAAATAATCTGCATATGTTTTCACCAATACAAAACCCATACCCAAAAACATTAATCTTCTTTTGGTAGATCATACATTGTAACCATGTTAAAATTGTCCATAGTTATGCCACGATTTTCCTCCTTAAAAAATTTGATGTGTGAAAATGAAATCATTGGAACAATTGCACATAGGTGAATTGAATTTTCAACCCAAATAAGCAGTCAGGACCTAAAAGAAGGATGGATACACCAACCAATGGAGTATTTTCATGAATTCTATTCCAAATTGATTAAGCAGACTTCAAAATTTGAAGTAAGCATATAGTAATGTGAAATAAATAAAAACAAAAAATGGCTTAATTTAACATATTATATAAACAACCAACAAATAAGAAAGATTAATTTGTGGTAAAATCCTTAGTGACAGTATGTTTTATAAGCTTCTGTATAAGCTAGAAATGTAACAGACAAGGAAAACAACACACATCATGTGACTCAGGCAAACATATAGTGAAAGTTATAAAGTATTGTCAACCACTTCTAGACCTTCTATATGCAAACATGTTCGATAAATGATGATTATAATTTGACCATACTAAAGCATACATAATATAAAATGTAACGTGGTAAACTATATAGAATCCAACACCTATGTGGAAACATCAATGGGTTACACACCAAACTACCAAATGAAAGTATTTCACTAAGAATAAAAAATTTACAACAAATAGAAATATTAATGCAAAAAAAAACTATCATTCAAAGAACCTATGCTAACTATGCCTAAGTTTTTAAATGATGACAACACAGCACCTGATCCAAGTAGATCCTAGCTCATCCATAGAGTTCCATCACCACTTGATGTGATCAAATACAAATAGCTCAATTGTTAGGAAAGAGCCCTAAATGTTAAAGAAATTATATTTTAAACAATGTTAAAATTAGAATAAATAAAACAATTTCATTTATTTAAATGTATTATTATATTTTTTAAATAAATTATTACAAAATCCCTAATCATTTATATCTTCTTAAAACTCAGTATATCACGTATATATAGGATGACTGGTATTAAGTGAAATAATCAAATTAGTCCATGATGATTAATTAAAGTATATAAAAGGATCTTTAATTAATCATTTGTAAGACTACACATGTTTCTACATGTGTCACTCAATGGCTTTGGGTAGGATGATCTTAATTTTGATGGTTTTAGATGGCCCTTTTGTGTGGAACCTTGGTCTTATTGGTAGGCAAAGATGTCTTGTTTCTTGGCATCTTGGTGTTTAAGATAAATTTTACTGATTGTGAGAATAACTTAAAAAAATCTGTTGACTTGCCAAACTTAAGATTGTTACATATGATGCTATGAACAAGGACATAAACTCACAAGAAAACAACTCAACCTGTTTTAACTTTGATAGTATAGAATCAAAGGTTGATATTGTGAATTGTGTGAAATTTTTGGAGGACATACCTCTCATGTGTGTATCAAATGCATTTATGGAAAATTTTGAGATAGGATCTAAGCTCAAATAATTTATTGAAGAGCCACCAAGTTAAGACCTCAAACATTTACCCTACCATCTATAATCATGTAGGCAAGTAGAAGAGTCCAATATAGTGGTGAAAAAGATCCTCAAAATACATAAATTGGATGAGTTATGATGGAGTACTTATAAGAATGCCAAAAAGTACAAAAAGAAAACAAAAACTTATGGCATGATAAGGGAATTGAGCATTGTGTTTGCAAATGTTAACATAAAGTATTATTGAATAAATCAAGACTGAAATTATATTTGGACAATATCAAAAGTAAATTAACACAAAGGGATGTACTTTAGGACTTGATATGACTGTCCAATCAAGTATGTTAAATGTGACACTGGTTGAAAGGCAACCCAATGCTATTTTACTTATATTTTTATTTTTATTGGTTTGTAGGTAAATAAATGTGGAGAGTAATGGAGCAACAATATCTAACAGTTCTAGTGACAGATGTGGTGTACCAAGACTAAGCGAATTTTCCTTCCTTTTTATTTTTCATATTTATATGTGCACATTTGGAACAATGTAAAATTTATGTTTGGGAGGGTGGAACTTCATTCTCTACTTTAATATTTAGTATGCATTTTTAATTTTTAGGAATATTTATTTTATTTATAGGATGTTTTTAGCCATGATTTGGGTAGAAATTGATAAATATGATAACTAAATGTATGCATGTTTGATATGAAACATACGAACTCAATGATAAAAATTCGTTGTCACGACTAAGATAAGGAATGTAACATATTTTTTAAGATACTTGCATTAATCACGTGATATACTTGCTAGTTTTGATTGGATTAATTTAAATTTTTATGCACATATTCATGATTGATTTTGGTGTTCTTATTGAGAGAAAATTTGTAGTGAGTTATGCGAGATGATGAAATCTACCATGTTTTATAATCTATTTGACCATTCCTTGAGGAAAAATTCTAAATAGTATTTAGCAAGAGAAATGATTTAGGCTCTATTTGGATTGATTTAGCCTTTCATGCTAATCATTTGTAATATCTATAGTTACCTATTTGAGCCTAACAAAGAACCTTTCATATATTTAAGCCATATTTTATGCCTAAGCAATAAGCATTACCTTTACCCGTCCACCTTTAGCTTGTATGAAAAGAAAAGAAAAGATGCAATCATGTGTAATGCTATAGAGTAAGGTGAAATGTAATGCACCTTATAAAAAAAATCACAACACAATTATCCCCCTAAATAAAAATAAAATAATTTTGGGGGTATTGTAATGTTAAAAAAAATGTGGAATAAAAGAATATGAAAAGAATGATGAGAGAGGGTGCACTAAAAAAATCAAGTTAAAGCTCAATTGCATTTACAAAGTGCATGAGGAACAAAAAAAAGCTAAGGCATGGAAAGAGCTTAAATGTCTTCATTTATCGACCCTCACCTAAGCCTTACATTACAAGCATGTAAAGTTCTTATTGATCTTTAGCTAAGTGCATATTTATATTGGTGGAAAGGGATGTGAAAAATAGACTTATGAGACTTGTTCTATGATTGTATTGATTAGCATGCTAATATAGATTGATTTCATGAGTGCATTGGATGATATCATATGCAACACACATGCACGTAAGAATTCGTCAAGAACCTTGCATATCTTTGTATTGATGGAACATTAATTGATGAATATGTGAACCTCTTTGTCATGAAATTGTACGTCTTTTGAGGGTGATATTTTTGGATAAATATGGATGTATTAATAGATATATATTTATGTAAATACTACACATGTTATTTTATTTAGTTAAACTTGGCTTTACTTGAGGATAAGCAAATAGTTAAGTTTGAGGGTGTGATGACTCCATGAAAGTAGAGTAATCATAGCATTGTTTTACTTAATTTTTTTCTCATTTTATTTAATAAGTAGTATTTTTACGGTTAAAAATATTAAAATATAAACTTTTTAGTGAAAAGGGATGAAATATATTTTTTGGAATTTTTTGTGATTTCTCAAATTTTTAAGAATGTTTTATGACTTTTTAACGTAACACCAATTAGAAATTTCCATATGTACGACATGTAAGCATACAAGCTAACTGGGCAAGCCATATAGATTTCACACAAGAAGAGAGGCTCAATTGCAAATCACTACATGTGTAGTGTGATGGAATGCTACGCCACGTGTCAGTGTGTCGTCCACATCCACTTTGTCCAACAATCAAAGGTCCTCACAAGTGTCTTCAAGAAACTAGTCCAGCCATACCATTGATGTTCCATGACTTCATTATCACAAATCAAAAGTTGTCACGTGTCGATGACTCAGCTTCCGTTGACCAAGACTAGTCTCCCTTTCCACATGTACCTTCCTGATTCGCCTAGTGAATACCGTGTGCCAAGTGTTGTGCTCTTATTGGATGGCATTGTAAGTATTACTCTTTTTCATCACAACCTTTGATCTGAAGCTCATATTATGGTTTAGATTCTACCTGAACTATATTTAACCCCATAATCACCCCAAAAACCCTAAATGAGTTGTAATTAGAACAATATTTATCAGTTTTTGGAGTCAATAAGAGAGAAAATACAAAAAAAAAAATCAAAAGGAGATACAATTTTGGTGGAGACTCAAGATAATATTGGTACTATAATTCAAGAGATTGATTGTATTTCTTTTTCTTCTCCTTTATCAAATTTTGTATTTTTTTTATGAAAAATTTGAGCTTTATGAACAAAATTATGTCTAGTTAATTTATTAATCTAGGGGTCTTATGAACCCAATTTTCACCATGTGATGTTCTAATATTTTATCCCAGTTATGAATTCAATTTGATTATAATATTCAATCTTATTTTATGCTATTAATTGTTTGGCCAATAATTAATCTATAAAGGCAATTCAATAGATTTGAGAGAATTATTTAATTGTTTGTCTTGATTAAATAACATGCCTAGTTTCTAGGCAGATATGTGATTCTTATATATGTGATCCATAATTTATGGACATAATAAGTAGTATGCAATTCACTTGACATGAGAGTATAATTAGATTAATTACTATATGGTGTGTAGTTTACTTGAGAATGGAATAATACATACTAGGTTAGATTTAATTGATCATGTAATTGATTGACAAGTTATATTGAGAGAATTTTAGTGATTCACATGTTTAGAAAATTTGGGGATTAAGTATTTCTTGATATTTTTTCATATATCTTCTTAGCTTCCAAATCTGATTTAATTGATTTTTTTAGTTATTTTAATTTTGCTTCCATAAAATATAAAAATGTAAATAAAATTGATTTTTATTTTTTTTAGTTTATAATAACATAATCTCTATAGGAATAATATTTTTTATCATTATATTACTTGTTGTGATACGTATGCTTGCGTATTCATTGAACTTAATTCATCAATCTATCACACCTCTTGGGGATCCGGAAAGCATACATTATAGGTAGCTTAATGCATGCTCATTCAGTACAAATTATGTTATGCATATAAATCAAATGTATGAATATGCAACCCATATGTATTATCTTTTTTCAATATATAGGCACATGCACAGTTGATGAGCGAAAACCGACATCGTCGATTCTTGCCAATACTTTGGTTTTAATATTTATAAAACTCTCGCAAGTGCACGAATCATTTCATAGAAAATGATAAGTATACTCCCAAGGTCGATCTAAGGAAGGAATGTGTGTGGTTTTTAATTTATTATTCAATCTTTTAAAAACGAAATTAAATCCTAAACATCCTGTCACGATATTTTGGGGTTTTGTGTTTTTAATCTACTTACATAAAAATAAACATAGATTCAATAAACATTCATGCAAATTTTTTCATTTATAATGGCAGAGTATTTATGGATATAATAACTAAGTTAATTATGCTTGCTCATATTATCTAGGTTATTAAAGATATGAATTGATATTTATTGATTCTCCCTTTTTTTGTATGAATACCACCTTTGGTCGGGTTAGATATTCTTTGTTAACTAAACAAATCAATTAACACCTATGGGTGGGGTTGATAACTAATATGCTTAATTAAATTAATTCCTTTTTCTAAGAGATTGAAAATGAACCATTTAAATGCCACCTTTGGTGGGGTTAGACAGTTTAAACTTTATTCAAGGTGTCCAAATTAAACCCAAGAATTTAGTTATCCGAGTACTAACTTTCAAGTTTTAAAACCACTACCGAAAACATGTCGTCAATACATTTTCAGATAATAATTCTTATAAAAACTTTTGAAATAGAGCTTCACTCTAACTACCGGGCGATTGTACCATCAAATAAAAGAGCACTACTCTAAATCAGACCGGATAACTAAACCTTAAAATCTAATTTTCAGGTTTAAGTTTGTAATGAAAAATAATATATTTCTCTCTAACATTCTTAATATAAAATCATGAATAAAAACAAAATCAATTCATTTTAGAGATTTTTACCTATTTAATATTTCGCAAGCATAACAACGTTATTATTACATCATGTTTACTAAATAGCCAGCACAGTTAAATTTAACCACAGACAAATTAAATATAACATGTAAGAATAAAGCATAAAAATAACTGTAAAGAAAATAAAATCTTTACAGAACTTCGACGCTATTCCCGTTGCTGGAAAAACTCCAAGCGGAATTTGCACTCCCATTTATTGAATCAAAAAGCTAAAATATTACAAAAACATAACTAGTTCTTCCCTAAAAAGGGAAGAACTCTAAAACTAAGAGAAATTAACTAAGAAAAGCTAAAAACTAAGAAAACATAAGAAAAACTAAGAAAAACTAAAGAATCCTAAAAATCTAAGAAAAGAGAGAAAAGAATGTATTTGGAGGTGTTTTTAGGTGTGATTTGAAGTGAAGGGAAGGGGGTATTTATAGGTGAGGATGGAGAGAAAAAGTAGAGAAAAAAATGTTAAAAAAATGTAAAAACGCGGATTAGTGATTGCTGACGTCATTTGATGACGTCAGCATGACGGGGGCGGCTGCACAGTACCGGGTATGAACAGTACCGCGGCTGCACAGTACCGGGGATGAACAGTGCCGAGGCTGCACAGTGCCGCGGATGAACAGTGCGCGCGGATGAACAGTTCCGCGCGCAGCTTGGGGCGGAGCTGGGCGCTGGGGCGCGGCGGCCGGGCGGCGCGGTGGCGCGATTTTCTCCTTTCTGACATTTTTGTCCTTTTTGACCCATTTTGTCCAATTTTTCCATATTTGTTGACCTTTCCCCATTTATTTATTAATATATTTGTGATGTATTGCTTCCAGTATTCCTCTTTGAGTTTTTAAGTTGCGTTTTTAAGCCAAAATACCTGAAAAACAATAAAAATACCCGTGATTCCGAAAAAGACAAATTTATATAAATATATGATAAAACATATAAATATATATATTTTTAATCAATTAATGTGCATAAAATCATGGTTATTTTAGTGCTTTTTGAGCACTCATCAACAGTCACTGCCAAGATGTAGATGTGTCCATCTTCTATCCCATGTATGATCACAATACATATGGCACATGTATAAACTAAATTAGCATCCTATGAGCTTTGATCTATAGTGTGGAACATAATGAGGGTACAACTCTAAGGCCCATATGTAGCCAATCAACATGAGATTCAGTTGATAACAAAATGCTAAACACAGATTATTATCTATTTTAGAATTTTTACAAAATTTATTATTAATCATAATAGATTTAAAATATGAAAATTGAGTTTTAGAAACATGAGTCAAGTTTTGGTTTAGTAGAAACACGAGTCGAGATTTGGTTATAAGGCATTGTGTTATGACATTATTTCCAATAAAGGTATAGAAGTGGAAAAGGCAAAAAATGATTTAATTGCTAAATTGCAATCCCTACTAATGTGAATGATTTAGGAGTTTCTTAAGACATGTAGGTTTTTATAGGAGATTTATTAAAGATTTTTCTAAAATAAGTCATCATTTCTTTAATTTGTTAGCCAATAATGTCTCCTTTGTGTTTGATAATGATTAACTTATTGCTTATAATACTTTGAAAGAAAAATTAACTTCTACACCTATTATTATGGCACTTGATTGGTCTTTGCCATTTGAAATTAATTGTGATGCTTATGATTTTTCCATATGACTATTTTAGGACAGAGAGTGGAAAATCGTTTGCATGTCATTTTTTATACTAACAAAACACTCAATGATGCCCAAATTAATTATTCTACCATCGAAAAGGAATTTTTGGCTCTTATATTTTCATTAGATAAATTTAGATCTTATTTTGGTAGGGCCTAAAGTTATTGGGCATTCTGATCATACTACTTTGAGGTATTATTAAGTAAGTCGAATGTTAAGCCCAGAGTGATCATGTAACTTTTATTTTTGCAAGAATTTGACTTAGAGATCAAAGATAAGAAAGGAATTAAAAATGTGGTAGCTGATAATCTATCTAGGTTAATTTTTGATTTTGGCACTACTAACTGTGAGAACGAAATGGATATTTTTGAAACTTTTCCTAATGAATAACTCCTTACAATAGGCCTAAATTCATGGTATGCTAACATTGTCAATTGTTATGCTAGTGATATTTTGAGGCCTAACATTCCTTTCTAGGAAAATAAGACTTTTCCATGATTATAGGAACTACTTTTGGGATAACCCCTATTTGTTCAAACTTTCCAAAGATCAAATCATCTAGAGATGTGTGCTTAATAAGGAGCATGAAAGCATTATGGCCTTTTTTCATGAACTTCATTGTGGTGGCCATTTTGTTGGTAAGAAAACAACCCTAAAGGTATTACAATATGTTGTTTACTTGCCAACTTTGTTTAAAGATACTCGTAATGTTTCCATGTGATGTGATAAATGTCAAAGGACTGATAACATAAAAAATCATGATGAGATTCCTTTGACATCTATTGTTGTTATTGAACTTTTTTATGTTTAGAGGATTGACTTTATGGGTCCTTTTTCCCCTTCTTTTAGATATGAATATATTTTACTTGCAGTTGATTATATGTCGAAGTGGGTTAAAGATATACCAACCAAAATCAATGATCCTAACTATGTTGTGAAATCTTTAAAAGATGAAATATTTAGCAGGATTGGGACACCTTGGGCCATAATCAGTGATGGAGGTAACCACTTTTGCAATAATCTGTTCGATAGCTTACTGAAAAAGTATAATATCACACACAAGGTGGTTACTCCATACCATTCACAAACTTTAGGTCAAGTAGAGGCAAGCACTAAATAAATTAATGGTATCATGGAATAGGCAATGCTGCATTCAAGAAAGGATTGGGCAATGATGCATGAAAACTTGATAGTCAAATTTTATCTATTTATATTATGCTTGTAAGTGCATGAATTTCTAATAATAAGCCACAATACTCCCAAGGTTGGTCTAAAGAGTAACTACGTGGTTTTAAATAATTCAACAAATTTCTTAAAAACAAATATGAAAATTAAACTGAAACATTTTGTCACAATATTTTAGTTTTTTTAAAATATTAAACTAATGAACAAAATAATTAAAATGATAAAGATATATTAGACTCAAAAAAATTCAAGGAATATATGAATTTAACAATCAATTAATGGAAAATTTAGCCACATGATTATGATTGTAGAATTATTTAGGATAATTACGTATAAATCAGATTATTAATTCTCCCTTTTATGCATAAACAATGCCTTCGGTGAGGTAACTATTTGTTATTAACCAAACCACTTAATGCCATATGTTAGATCATTAGTTAGTTTGATTAAATTATGCCTATTGCTAAGGAATTAACAAACCATGTAACTTGATACCTAAGGTCGGGTTACAAATTTAAACTCATATTTAAGCTATCTAAATTAGATCTAACTAATGTATTTGAAACCTAATTCTCATATTTTAAAACTATTGTGAGAAATATGTCGTCAATATATCATTTAATACTAAATTCCATAGAAATCTTGAAATAAAAAATAATCTATATTTAATAAAGGTTAAGAATATTTTCCTAAATAATCTACATAAACATAGCAACAAAACTAAATTCTCATTATCATAATTAGCCACACATGCTCAAATTAATAAACAACTAGTAAATTAATTTCAACAAATTCAAGTAATACAAAAGTGTTTACTAAAAGGAAATAAGATTACATACCATATTTTAATACCGAAAAGTTGATAGACGGATGTGCCCTGCTTCACATTTGTGATCTTATATTCACAATGTTCCTTAATTTTCTGTAACCTTACTGTATCACTTAATCTAGAAAAT
This sequence comes from Hippophae tibetana, assembly GCA_037013495.1. Classification (NCBI taxonomy): domain Eukaryota; kingdom Viridiplantae; phylum Streptophyta; class Magnoliopsida; order Rosales; family Elaeagnaceae; genus Hippophae; species Hippophae tibetana. The sequence continues at coordinate 5,795,950 of CM072805.1, forward strand.
CTTTCTATTTCTCCCTTTTATTTGTTATTGCCAAATCTAAATTTTGTGTGAAGTACACCTAATAACTAAGAAAAGAAAACAAGAATACTAGCTACTACTCAGCAAACTAAGAAAATAATACATAATTAAAAGTTGCTAATCTTAGAGGCATACAATTTAGTATATAGGCTAAGGCTAATGCAAATGCATCTAGATAAAATTAAAGAACATGTGCCACAACGTAACATTTACCATGTCATGGCCCTAGATACATATAGGTTCGCTCAATGTTACCCCAAAAATATCATGTCGTAGCACACTATTTTGTTTCCATGGCACAGAGCAAAGATTGTGCCCAATAAGTCAATGTAGAGATGAGTATACCATAGCCCACTATATCTTTATCGCCTCATGCAATACTTCACTTGGATATTATTTTGCACTCCTTACATACTAGTTGGATCTCATGTAAGGTTTACATGCATTATTCCTTTAACCTTTTAAGGTAAAAATGAGGGCATCAAGTGTTATCCTTCATGTATTGATCAATATTTGTTTTTGTAGCTAAAAACATCTGAAATGCAAGAGAAAATACTTTCGAATATATATATTTATATAATAATGTTACAAAAATTCATAATCAAATCTATTTATTTACATTTAACTACAATAAAATCATAAAATATTAGTGATTTTCAAGAACTCGTCACAACCCTAACCAGCTTCTTACTAACCTCTAGTAATGAAAGCGATAAAAAATTAAAAATAAAAATAAATTAAGTAAATTAAACTAACCTAAATCATTTATGTAGATTGATATGGTTGCATTTAGCATATGCAACAAGTCTTTAAACCCCAAGGTTTTCCTAGTGTACGATTTAAGTCTCGTGAGACCTTCCAGTGATAATTCTCACAAACATCCTCAAATGTAAAATTAAACCTAAAAAGAAATAACAAACAAAAAAAATTAACAAAAAAAACAAAACAAAAACTAAAATTAACAAAATAAAAACTAAAACTCAAAATAGCAAAGTAAAAACTAAAATAAAAAAGCTTATCATGCTTTAGTTTTATTTCAATTTATGATCAAATCTCATGCATAAGTTAAAATAATATCCTAAGGGTTCATAGTTTATTGCTCAATCATTACTCATCACAAAATAGTGTTCCATTACAAAAAATATCACCTTTGACTCACCCAATCTTAGCGTTAGGAATCTAAATTTTCTTTGACTCTAATCCTCATAATACTCTCAATATCACAGTGATCCTATGGGTTCAAGCACTCAATAAGGTATATGTGAATAGAAGTTACATAAAGAAATAAAATAATTGGTTCACATATAATTAAACAAGAAAGACTCAAAAAGTACTAACATTGGTCTCATGAAAGAAATTAAATTATAAGAGTTTTGAAGAAATTACATTACTATTCCCATGCATCAATTAAAATCATTAAGAAAATATTTCAAGTATATGCCTTAAGATGAATAACAATGCATTGATTTCATGGTGATTTGTTTTTTTTTCCTTTTGTGATAACCATCACACTACTGGAAGAACTTAAAGATCATATCATTTAGTTATACTATTTATTTTTCTCTCTTTTATTATATTTGTTATTAGAGAGTGGACACATGTACATATGTGTATTTGGTGAGTGGCTAATTTTTGGCTCTTTTGTTAGCTTTAGGGAACCCTATATACATCTCTCTTTGTTTTTATTTTTTCTTTAGAAGTCGAGCATCAATGAAATTAGCATACACTTTAAATTTTACTCAAATTATTTAATCTAACTAATAAAAATAAGTATATGATTCTTAATTAGATGTTAAAAATCCTAATATTCAATGCAAAACATATAGAAATCATCTAAAAATTTGAATTGATAAGAAAAGTGTTTAAAGGAGTAGAAAAATATTATCACTTAGAATAAAACGATATAGGCTCAAAAATATTCTCTCAAGGTAGTCCCCACTATTTGATTACTAAACACCAATTTTGGATTTATCTCAATCTCAATATTTAAACATTAAAAGTTTAAAGTTATGGATCTAATTAACCTAGAAGGAGTGAATATGTTATTTTCTTAATATGTCTCATTAAAAATAAGCAACCAGACATACAATCGTGTGTAAATAATATAAGGAAAATATAAAGATAAACATGACACATAATATTTTAGGTGGAAACAACCTAGGCCACATTCATAATCTAAGAAGAAAATCACTGATCCGCCGGACCACCTAACTATCCACTAGGAAAATTAATTTGATTACAAAGCCAAGTCTTAAACTACTGTTCAAAGATAAAGCCCCCAAAGTAATGTACTGACAATCCTTCGCTTTTTCACAATCTCTACAAGGTAGGCATATGGATCCAAACAAATGTTCCAATCTCTAGAGTCACACAATCAATCGAACCCAAGCAGCAAGCACCTAAAACTTTAGCACAAATAGCACAAGTGTAAAGTGTGTACTAGAACAGATTCAATAATGAAACCCCTACTTAGAATATTTAAGATTTAAATTAGTTAAATTAAATCATCTAGTAAACCCTAGAACAAAGATTTCAAAGCTTAATATCATAAAAAATTGGCTTATCAATCAATCAAACATAACTACAGATTGTTTGATATATTAAATTAAGAGTAAGCCTAACAAAATTTTATTAGTCAAAACCCTTCTCGATAGATCGAGCAACGATTAATAAAAATTCAAGAGCATGAAGATTGATGAGAAAAACTGGCATTACCGATCCTGCCAATACTTTGGTTTTATATTTATAAAAATATCAAAAGTGCACGAATCATTTCGTAGAAAATGATAAGTATACTCCTAAGGTGAATCTAAGGAAGGAATATATGTGGTTTTTAATTTATTATTCAAACATCCTGTCACGATATTTTGGGTTTTGTGTTTTTAATCTACTGATATAAAAATAAACATAGATAGAGATTCAATAAACATTTATGCAAATTTTATCTGTTAAAATAGTAGAGTATTTATGGATATAATAACTAAGTTAATTATGCGTGCTCATATTATTTAGGTTATTAAAGATATAAATTGATATTTATGGATTCTCTCTTTTTTATATGAATACCACCTTTGGTGGGGTTAGATATTCTTTGTTAAGTAAACAAATCAATTAACACCTATGGGTGGGGTTGATAACTAATTTGGTTAATTAAATTAATTCCTTTTTTCTAAGAGATTGAAAATGAACCATTTAAATGCCACCTTTGGTGGGGTTAGACAGTTTAAACTTTATTCAAGGTGTCCAAATTAAACCCAAGAATTTAATTATTCGAGTACTAATTTTCAAGTTTTAAAACCACTACTGAAAACATGTTGTCAATACATTTTTAGATAATAATTCTTATAAAAACTTTTGAAATAGAGCTTCACTCTAACTACCGGGTGATTGTACCAACAAATAAAAGATCACTACTCTAAATCAGACCAGATAACTAAACCTTAAAATCTAATTTTCAGATTTAAGTTTGTAATGAAAAATAATATATTTTTCTCTAATAGTCTTAATATAAAATCTTGAATAAAAATAAAATCAATTCATTTTAGAGATTTTTACCTATTTAATATTTCGCAAGCATAACAATGTTATTATTATATCATGTTTACAAACAACCAGCAAAGTTAAATTTAATCACACACAAATTAAATATAACATGTAAGAATAAAGCATAAAAAATAATTATAAGAAAATAAAATCCTTACAGTACTTTGTTGCTATTCCCTTTGATGGAAAACCTCCAAATAGAATTTGCACTCCCATTTATTGAATTGAAAAGCAAATAAATTACAAAAACATAATTAGTTCTTCTCAAAACTAAGAAAAGCAAAAAACTAAGAAAAACTAGAAAAACTAAAAAAACTAAACAAAAACTAAGAAATGAGAAAAAGAAAGAGAAGAGAAGATGTGTTTTGAAGTGAAGAGAATGAGGGTATTTATAGGCGAGGAAAGGAATAAAAAGTGGGTGAAAAAATGATTAAAAATGGAGGAAATGAAAAGTATATGATAATGACGTCAGCTGACGTCATTGAGTAGGTGATGCGTGCAGATTGGGGCAGATGGGTGCAGCAGCACGCACGGACTGGGTGCAAATGGGCAGCGGCATGCATAGACTGGAGCAAGGACACGCGAAAAGGAGCAGGGATGCGTGCGGATTAGAGAGCAGGCACGCGTGGGATCGGGCGCTGATGGGTGCGGGCGCACGCGGCTGCTCGGCGCGACTGGGCACGTTGCGCACATTGGCCAGCATAGCTAGGTGGTTGCGTGCACGATTTCCTCCTTTTTGACCCATTTTGTCCAATTTTTCCATATTTTTTTACTTTTTCTCATTTATTTTATGAATATATATGTGATGTATTACCTCCATTATTCCTCTTTGAGTTTTTAAGTTACTTTTTTTTAAGTGAAAATACCTGAAAAACAATAAAAATACTTGTGATTCCGAAAAGACATATTTATATAAATATATGATAAAATCATATAAATTTATATATTTTAATCAATTATGTGCATAAAATCATGGTAATTTTAGTACTTTTTAAGCACTCATCAAAGATCAATCGTGATCGATCTTTGATTGATCTAAAACTTCAATCACTCAATCGACCAATATATATATATATATATATATATATATATGTTTTGCTATATGTGTGAAGTCAATTTTAACATGTTAAGTAAAGAGTGTATACCTTAAACACATCAAATTGAAGCTAAGAAATTTCTTTAGCTTTCAATAATGGTCATAAAAATGCATCAAAAAAAATAGTTCACTCCTAAATATTTTATTCACGAATACCGCCAATATTTATAAATTAATCCTAAAATTAAGTGTATGCTTAGAGAAACTAGGTCTCATAATAACTCTTACTACATTGATGTAACTCTTACTTTTACTTGCAATTTAGGTCATGTTTGGTTGGTAGGAATGGAATGGAATTGGAATTGATTCCTTAAAATTTTATATTTGGTTATGCTATAAATTGGGAATGGAATGAAATCATTTCCTAAAATAGAACGAATAAGGATTCCATCCTCCTGCCTTAGGAATCATGCTTTCATTTCCTATGCAAATTTTTTTCCAATTTTACACAAACAAAAAATATAACCCTAAACCGTAAAACCCTATACCCTAAACCCTAAACCATATACCTTATACCCAAAATCAAAAACCTTAAAACCTAAACCCTAAAACCTATTACCTAAAACCTTATACCCTATACCGTAAACCATAAACCCTAAAATTAAATCCTAAACCCTATACCCTATATCCTAAACCCTAAATACTAATCCCTAAACCCTGTTTAGTAAAATAATAATTTTAATAATATATTTTATTTTCAAGTAATAACTATTTAGAAAAATAATGATTTCAATAATGTATTTTGTCAAACAACAAAATAATAATTAAATGATATTATTTAAACTTTACTAAATATAGGAGAATTAGGGTAATATACAATGCTTTCCATTCCATTCTAGTTGTAAATCAAACACTGTAGTATTGATTGCTTCTTTGATTCCAGTTGTCAAACCAAACAATGCAATAGTAATACAATTTATTTTCCATTCTATTCAATTCTCATTCCTTTTCTATTCTGCCAACCAAACGTTACCTTAGTTAATAATTATTTTTCTTCCTTGTGGCATCGAAAGATGGGACACATCAATTTAAAATATCATCTTAACTTGAGTAAAAATAAAATTGTGCATGGTCTACCTACACTTTTTGAAACTAAAAAAAACATTTTATGGACCATACCAACTTTCCAAATAAATTTGATCTCCTCATAAGAAGATCAAAGGAGTCAACAAAAGTAGAATACTTGAGTTAATTCACATCAACCATATGGGTCCAGTGAGAATTAAAAATTTGGGTAGCAAGAAATATATTATTATTGTTGTTCATGATTTCTCTCATTTTATATGGGTAAATTTTCTAAAAGAGAATTGGATGCATTTGATTTCTTTAATTCCTTTTATCTTAAAGTGCATATTAAAGTAGGTAATAAAATAATCAACATAATGAGACTAAAGACTGATCACACTAAAGACTTTCAGAACTCAAGATATGTTGAATTTGCAAAGAGTAAGGAATAGCTCATGAATTTTCTACACCAATCACCCTTCAACAAAATGATATAGTTGTGAGGAAGAATCATGTGTTATAAGAGATGGAATGGGTCATGCTACATGCAAAGAAAATCTCAAAGAATTTTTGGGCTAAAGTTATAAATACCTCTTGCAACGTAATGAATCATGTATATTTACGCCCAAGTACAAACCAAACTCCCTATGATATATGGAAAGGTAAGAAACCTAATCTTAAGCATCTATATATATTGGGAAGTAAACATTACATCCTTAAAGATCGTAAGCATTTAGGTAAATTTGACTACAAAAGTGATCAAGGTATTTTCTTAGGTTACTCATTAGCAAGTCGTGCATTTACAGTCTTTAACTTGAGAACTAACACTGCGATGGAGTCTATCTATATTGTTATAGATGATACAGGTAACAATACTTTAGTTATTGATGATAAAGATGACCTTTTGAGTATTAGTTTGTCTATTGAGGGAGAAAAGAATGAAACACTAGACATTGAAAAGGTAGAATTTGCAATAGATGAAGAAATAGGTTTGGATGATGATGATGCAATTCCAAACACTCCGATTTAGAAACTGACATATACTACTATAAATCACCTTGCTAAGAACATCATTGATGACTAAAATGCAAGCATGGTAACTAGAAGACGACAAGTAAGTGAGGTAACTCATCTCTATTACATTTCTCAAATAGAACGATAGAATTTGAATGATGCTTTGAAAGATGAATTTTAGATAAATTCTATGTTTGAAGAGTTTGCTCAATTCACTAGAAATGATGTTTAGCTTTAGTACCTAGACCTAGTGACAAGAAAATCATAGGAACTAAATAGGTGTTTAAAAATAAATCTGATCAATATGATGTTATAATTCGGAAAAAAATCTAGGTTAGTTGGCCAAATGTATAGACAAGTTGAAGGAATTGACTTTGATGAAACATTTGCTCCTATTTATAGGTTAGAATCAATTAGGATCCTACTTGCCATTGCATGCTTTATGAAATTTAAACTCTATCAAATGTATTTGAAGTCTGCTTTCTTGGATGGTTTTCTTAGTGAAAATGTGTATGTTAAAGAACCCAAAGGTTTGTTGATCCAAATTATTCCGATGAGGACATCTATAAACTCAATAAGGCTTTTTATGGCTTGAAACAAGTTCCTAGAGCTTAGTATGAGAGGCTTATAGTTTATCTCTTAGACAAAGGATTTATTCAAGGGGAGTTGATAACAATTGTTTTATTAATGGCACCAAAGAAGATATATTTATTACTCAAATATATGTTAATGACATATTTTTTGGGTCAACCACCATTTCACTTTTCAAAGACTTTGTCATGTAATGACTAGTGAATTTGAAATTTCCATGACGGGGGAACCTACATATTTCCTTGGTTTGCAAATTAAACAACTAAACTATGGTATCTTTGTTTCTTAAACAAATGCATGTAATCTCATTAAAAAAAATTGGAATTGAATCAAGTAATCATCTAAAAACTCCCATAAGTGCAAGTGCCAAAATCTCTATGGACGAGTCTGGTAACAACATTCATCAAACGTGTATTCAAGTATGATAGGAAACATACTATATCTCATAGCAAGTAGACTTGATATTTCTTTAGTATTGGTGTCAGTGCCCATTATTAGTCAAATCCTAAGAATCACATATTGAATATGTCAAAAGAATTATCAGGTACGTTTTTGGAACTAAAAACTTTGGTATTTGGTTTATTAATGACACTACTTATGAACTTAGTGTGTAAATAGATGTAGATTGGGAAGGAAATTAGGATGTATGAAAAATCACCGCAAGTGGATGCTTATATATTTGTAATAACCTTGTTTGTTGGCACAACAAGAAACAAAAATCTATCTCCTTATCTACTATAAAGGAAAGATATATCGCTACTGGAAGCTCATGCACACAACTTCTATGGATGAAAAATATGCTTAATAAGTATGGCTTTGAACAAGGTACAATACTTATTTAATGTGATAACCCTAGTATTATATGTATTTTGAAAAATCCATTTCTTCACTCTCGAACAAAACATATAGACATTAGGCATAATTTTATTAGGGAATTAGTTGAACCCAAAATCTTATCACTTGAGTTTATGCCTATTGAAGGAAATTAGCTAACTTATCCACTAAGTCCCTCGATATCCAAAGATTTTAATATCTTAGAAGTTCCTTAAGAATATGTACTATTGAGTAATTTTTTTGGTACTATTTTCTTTTCTAATTTATTTTCCTTTATTTACTACAAAACAAAGAAAAAAAGGAGTAGATTTGTATTAATAATTAAATAGAGTTTACATATTATTTTCACTTTAAACTTCTCTTATTTTGATTAACTCTTCATTGTCAAATTGGGTATTTCAACTTGTGAGTTTACATATTTTTCACATGCGGTGATCGATGTTAACAAAACTTACTCACACAATCACTGAACACATATGTATGTTATGCTTGAAGCTTATGTTTGCAATTGTAGATTCTAGGGCTTGAGGTAACCTTGACTATAAAGTTGTGTTTGAGCTCCATATTTTGCTTTCTAAACAAATCTGAAGAGAGGAACAAAGTTTTGAGATGGCTACCTACTGTGATGTGTGCAACTACCACTTTGAACAGAAAGGATTACCACACACAACAAGAATGGAAGTCATCATATATCCTTGACTATAAATTTTTGTTTAAGCTCCATCTTTTTCTTTCTAAACAAATCCAAAGAGAGGAACAAAGTTTTGAAATGACTACCGACTGTGTTGTGTTCAACTACCACTTTGAGCGGAAAGGATTACCACACACAACAAGCATGGAAGTGATCATATATATTTCTAGCTCGTGCATGTTACCCTAACAAAAATAGAGAAAATGAAATAGAATATCATTGCATGCAAAAAAAGAAAGAGTTAAAAGTGGTTATACAAAAAGAAAATAATTAAATAAATAACCAATCCCTATATATATAAAAAAAGGAATAAATTTTTTAAATTATCTCTTGGTAGATATTTCTTTTTTTTTTTAATTAAGGATTCAATTTTTGTTTTCTATGATAGGTTTTCAAGTTTATATTAGTGTTGGCAATATTCGTGACAAAACATAAAAACATATAATTGTAATTTTAATTTCTAGGTTTGTCTTAGAAGAATATTTTCAAGTCGAAAAAACTATCAAGCCTTAAGGATCACATATCAGGTGTATTTCTGTTTCCTAACATGTTAGATTTCACATTAGACACAATAGGAACAATGTGAAAATAGGCTACTCAATCGATTGAATAGTGGCTAGATTGATTAAGTAATATATTCTAATTGAATCAATTTTAACACAAGACTAGATCGATCGAGTTAAATCACTAGATAGATCCACTTTTTTTAATATTAATTAAATTATTACTAGATTGATCGAGAGAATGTTCGATCAATTGACCAAAGTACTCGATTAATCGAGCAGCCGATTATCTGATTTTAAAATGTATTTGTCTTACAATTTGGATTGGATTTTATAGTATTTTCCTTATTTCTTAAAAGCCTTTTGACAAATTTTATGGACAATATGGTAATTCCATTTAAACCTAATATGCTTCAAAATATTCTATGAATACAAACCTAAGCACATATTTGAAACTAACCACACAAGAGCTTAATTGTGCTTATTCTCTTCATCTTTTATTCTTTCTCTTATTTTTCTAAATTTTTTATGTACGCTTTTTCATTTAGTTATTTTATCAAAAATTTGTGGTCATGTTTGATGGATTAACAAGCCTATGATAATGATAATGATTGTGTTATTGTGCTTTTAACTGGTTGTTTTAGAGTTTGTAGTTTTTTTCATTTTATTTGATATATTATTTAAACTAACTAGTTAGTTAGATAAAATATTTCCAAATTTGGGAAATTCTAGTTAAATGTTTGGCTTCAAAACCCTTGGATTTCCTACTAGATTATTCCCATTCAACCCCCTCTACATCTAGGGTTTCTATTACTTCTACATAGTCGACATTGTTCAAATAATTCTTGTGCACACCTTAGCCTACATCCATTAAACCATAATAAGAATTTATATTTAATGGTTCAAATAGTACTAGTACACCACTTTAAGTCCCATTGTTCTTATGTCTCTTTATTGGCTTCTCATGTGCAAAACACGATGTTTGTTTTATTCTTACTTAGTGTATTGTCCTACTCTATGTAACGTTAGTTACTACAGATTAATAATACATACATGCACATAGTTAGGAACACTGTATATGCAAGCATGTTTACACACACCACAGATGGTGGTAAGGTGTTGGTGAGGTGATAAATCTAAGTTCTATAAATACCACCCCATTTCTTTTTATTTAGTATCCAGAAATGTAGTAGAGCTTTGTCAAAATGACATTATTTTTCTATTTCTGGATCACTAATACCGCAAATGATGTTTGGTATTAGTGATTCACAATTGTGTAAGCAAAATCGTGCTTGTAAGTAATGAGCACTCGAGATATTATTTCTAAGTGGGTTTCATGTGAGCCATATATTAGTAGGGATTTTCTTGGAGGTAATTGTTTACTTTTGAAAATCTCATTATGAAAGTGAGCTAAGTTAAATGCTTTAAGTTCTCAAATCTTTTTTTGTGTTTAAGGGTGGTCTTCAAGAGTGTGAGTTGTTACACTTATGGTTACTACTATGTAGTTACTAATCACACCATATTTAATGGTGTGGTTTTTGGAAGAGAGTGGAATTTTTGAGTCAAACCAGATCATTGCGAAAGCAACAAGAAAAAGCAGTAGTATATAGCTAGGATGGAGGTCCTAATTGATAGAGGTAATATTGGTTTTATTTATTTTACAATTTTAATTGTTATATTGATTAGTGGATTGTTTGCTAGTAAGTGGTTGCCTAAAGCAACCCGAGATGGTTACCAAATAGATAGGATTTCCATGTAGGTTTACCTTGTTATATTTGGATTTATGCATGCTTAAATTTATGGCTAGTACAATCAGAGTTTAGATGGTGTATATACTAAAGTTTAAACTTTGATTAGAAAGCTTTTATATCAGTTTCTTTATTATACTCTATATCTATATTTATTTATGCTACAATTGTGACTATCTATCAAGTGTTTTCATCTATCATTTTTACGACTTTAGGTTAAGTCCTTAAGGAGTTAGCATCTCCTTAACATGATTGTGTATCGATTCTTGAACTCCTTCTTAGTAAACATGCATGTTTATATTATGTGTTAGTATAATCTACCTTTTATCTACATTCATGCTTGGTATGAGTCTCTAAATATTTTGTATCTCCTACCCTAGATGCATACTAGGTGTTGGACTCTTTATTAGGGTTTGTTGTGTATGTTTGATTACATACTGTGAAAGTGCAATCATCATTTACCGAATATGTTTACATACATGAGGTCTTGAAGTGATTGGAAATGCTTTTATATTTTTGGTATGTATGCTTGTATCACAAGTTGAATATCATTTTCCATATATGCATGTTGCTAGTTTGGATAGAAGCATGTGAGGCACAACATCAATGGTGTGTGTTCTGCATATTGTTATTATTGCATCTATTAGTTCTTTTTGTTGTGTGTTGAATTAAGCATGTCATTTTTTACTTTCACAATGATAGTTTCTTAATTCACATTGTGAGGCTTGCTTGGTCGAATTGATATAGAGCTTACAAAATATTCCATGGGATGGTGTTTTCACCCCTCATCTAGGTCTTGATTATCTATTTGAGTCAGAATGACAATTGGCCTTAATGTTATTTTTCCTACATATGGGAATCTTTAACCTTGAACATTTACCCTATTATCAACAACATCCAAAATATTAACAAAAAGTTCTCAAACAAAGGACTTAACATGGGTTTCTAGGCTCTTAATGAACCATAACAAAAAGATTAATGGGTTAACTCCCATCCATGATTTAGTTTATTGTCTTAGCAAGATGTTGTTTATGAGAGTTAAATTTATAATAAACTCAATGATCTAACAACTACTATTCTCCATGCTTCTATAAGTGTTCAGCCAGTTCCTCAAGTTTTATCTCCATCATATTTACAAATGCTTCCAACAAGTCCATCTTTTGATTGTTTTTAGATTGATAGTCCTTGCTTACTTGAATGAAAGCATTCAATTTATCCCTTAAAGTTGGTTTATTGGGAAGATTTTATGGCACTTGTTGATAGTATTAATGAGCATATTGGTTAAAGTTCTAGGCAAAGGGAGGATCGTTTTTCCTCCAAGAGAAATTAGGATGATTTCTTCACCCTTGGTTGTAGCTATTTGTATTGAATTCATACCTAGGTCTAGGTTGCTACCCTTTCATTGGATTCACCTATTTAGGTCCTACAATAGCTTCGTTTTGATATGGATGGGTATCAGCACCATGTCCCAAGGTACTACACACTTCACATTATTCTCTATTTGGAATGCCATGTGTAGCAAGAAGTGCAACTTGCATAGATACTTTAGTGCCAAAGTTCTGGCACTCTTCACTGTAGATCTCTTTTGTTGGGAATTAACACCAAATATTTCAAAGAGATTGCAAGTATCTAAGGTGGTTTTCTCTCTTATAGCACTACCCACAGCTTTATCGACGATGAGTTGACATTGCTATATCAACCCATCATAGGAAAATTGATTCTACAACTATAGTGGGTAACTATGGTTAAAGCATTCAATGAGGAATAATTTGAACATATACCAAGACTTATGGAATGGTTCACCATCCATTTGAGAGAAAGTAGAAATCTTAGCCCTCAAATCAAAAGTTTTCTAATAGAAATAGAATTTTCCCATAAATTTATTATAGACCTCCTCCTAGGTCATTAGGGAACTTGGAGGGAGACACATTAGCAAAGGCTTGGTACTAGCTTTGAGAATGTAGAGGAAACACCTCATTCTAAGTTGATCCTTAATAAGTACACTGAGAGGAAAAGTTTAGACTGTGGAGTAGAAGTCTCTAACAAAAGGCAAAGAGTCTTCATTAGGTAGTCCATAGAATGAGGGTAGCATCGAATAGTGAATATTTTTCAATTCATATTTCTATATTGCCCCACCCAATAGAATTGAAGTACTAGTAATGCCAATGGTTGGCCTTACATACTTCTTCAAAGTTATTTCCCTAGGATTATGCCTTATTTCGACTAGCTTAACTAAAGGGCTAGAATTGGCTCAAAGGTATGCCCAATTAAAGGTTCCTCGATTTCAACATACAACATTATTAATAGTTCTTTTTTAATTTGTCAACATTGTCAGTGTAAGGTTCATGTGGATTCCCTAAGCGTTTCCTATCTAACATAAACTACAAAAATAATAAATTAAATCACTTGTCAAAATAACAAAATAAAGAAAGCAAAAAATAAAATAGTAAAAAATACAATATATATGATACAAGAAAATGATTAGATAATAAAAAATAACTATAAACAAGTTAATAAAATAAAATATAAAAGAATTAAAAAAAGGTACACAAAAATAATAAATAACAAAGAAATAAACATAAGGTAAAAAAAATAGAAGAAAATAAATAAATAAATAGAAGAAAATAAAATAAATAAGAAATAAAAATTAGTTTACATAAATAAAAAAGAAAAGAAAAATAAATTAAGTTAGCAAGTAAATAAACTATTAAGAACAAATTAATAAAGACAATAAAATAAAATAAAAATTAGTACAAAAATATTAAAGAGAAAATTAAGTTAGAAAACAAATAGATAACTAAAAAAAAATCAATAAAAGAAAAGAAGTTAAATCAAAATAAAGAAAAATAAAAATAAATTACAATGTTTTTCTTTGAATTTTTAATTAATTTTTAATTTTTTCCATTTTCAAATTTTTTTTACTTTTTAAATTTTTATGTTTTGATTTTTTAATTTAAATAACACACAAATATTCACAAAAAAAATCATGAATATTTACAAAAAGTTTCCAAGAATTTTGATAATAAAAATTTAAAATATTATTCTGCCATAGTAAGAGCACCAAAAACTTGATACACAAAAATAATCAAATTTTGTAAACTTATATTAAGCTCACAAGTGCAAGAATCATTTATAATGAGTGATAAGTATACTTCTAAGGTTTTTTTTAAAGAGAAACTACATGGTTTTAAATAATTTAATAAATTTCTTAAAAATAAATACGAAAATTAAACCTAAATATTCTGTCATAATATTTTGATTTTTGAAAAGGTTAAAGTAATGAAAAAAATAATTAAAATGATAAAAGATAGATTGGACTCAAAAAAATTCAAAACATATATGAATTTATCAATCAATGAAGAATTAATGGGAAACTTAGCTAGTTTACTATACTTGATATAATTATTCAGGTTAATGAATTATAAATCCAGATTATTAATTCTCCCTTTTATGTATAAATAATACCTTCGGTCAAGTCACTATTTGTTATTAACCAAACAACTTAATGCCTTCGGTTGGGTCACCATTTAGTTTGATTAAATTATGCCAATTGTTTAAGGAATTAACAAATCATCTAACGATACCTTATGTCATATTACTAATTTAAACTCGAATTTAAGATGTCCAAATTAGATCTAAATGATATATCTAAAACATAATTTTCATATTCCAAACCTATTATGAAAAATATGTCATTAATATATCATTGAATAATAAATTTAGTAGAAATCATAAAATAGAAAATTATTTGCATTTAATAATAGTTAGAAATATTTGCCTAAATAATCTACACAAACATAGCAACAAAATTAAATTCTCATTATAACAATTAGCGAGACATACTCAAATTAATAAATATCTAGTAAAGTAATTTCTATAAATTTAAGTAATATAAAAGTATTTACTAACAACAAATAAGATTACATATCAAATTTTAATATCCAAAAGTAGATAGATGGATGTACCCTATTCTACAGTTGTGTTCTTGATCTTCACAATATTCCCTAATTTTTAGCAACCTTCTTATATCACTTGATCTAGAAAATCTCCCAATTGGTGCCTTTTATTTGTTATTGCCTAATCTAAATTGTCTATAAATTACACCTAATAACTAAGAAAAGAAAACAAGAATAGTGAATGCTACTCAATAAAACTAAGAAAATAATACATAATTAAAAGCTACTAATCCTAGAGGTAAACAATTTAATATATAGGCTTAGGTAGATGAAAGGGCTTTTATCCAAATTAAAGAATGCAAACCGCGACCTAACTTTTACCATGCCAGGCCAAAGATATGTAAAGGTTCTTCTAATGTTACCCTAAATAGGCCAGGTCACGGCACACTATTTCTTCACCATAGTATTGAGCAAACATTATGCCTAATGAATCTATACAGAGAGGAATGCATCGAAGCTTTTTATATCTTCACCACAACATGTGATACTTTACTTGAATTATTGTTTTGCTCTCTTACATACTGGCTAGTTGGATAGTTCTTATGTATGGCTTAAATGCATTATTCCTTTAAGATTTTAAGGTGAAAATGAGTGCTTCAAATATTGTTCTTCATATGTTAATTAATTTATATTTTTTGAAGCTAAAAACATCTTAAATGCAACAAAAAAATACCCATGATTTTGAACATATAGATTTACATAAATAATGATAAAAACATTCATAATTGATTCTATTTATTCATATGTAAGTATAATAAAACCATGAAATATTAGTGTATTTTAAGCACTTATTAAGGAACCAAATTAAATGATGCACTATAGGCATGTCGCGTAACTTACAAGACACCTTTTGGCATGAGTCCTTAGCAGTTGATTTATGTAAAGGCCTTCCATTATCGTGTTGTGCTTGAGCATAGGGCATATTGGGCAATCAAGTAATAAAACATAGACCTTCAATAAGCAGGAGAGAAGCACTTACTTCAACTTGATGAGCTAGAATAGATTCAAAAGGATGCGTATGAAAATACAAAAATCAACAAAGAACACACTATGCATCACCATGACAAAATCCTAATCCGTAAGTCTCTTTACTCTAGAATGAAAGTTTTTTATTTAGTTCTCATTTAAAATGTTTCCAGAAATGTTGAAGTTAAGATGGAGTGGACCATTTCAATTTGTTCAAGTTCCCCCCCCCCCCCCCCCCCCCCCCCCCCCCCTAGAGCTATAGAATTGATAAATACAAGAACTTAAAACCAATTCAAATTCAATGGGCATTGTGTGAAGACATACTTGGAAGGAATCAATAAAAATGAGGACATAAATGCATTAAATGTCATGAGCCTTCATTTTCAGTAACATCTTGCTAAGACGTTAAACTAACCGCTTGGCGAGAGACAACCCATCATTTTAGGTAATATTATTTTCTTTTATTTTAATTTAGTTAATGTTTTATTAGGCCCTTTCATTACTTTTTTGAAAATATGCATAGTTGAAAACACTGAGAATAATGTTTAGTTTAGGTTTGGCGGTGCAAATATGACCAAAATTATCATGCTTTTAGTTAATTTAAAGTAAATAATAGAGTATTTTCATTACTTGTTTAATGTCTTAAACATGTTCATGTATTATTGTAAGAATTAATTATATTCATAGTTTGTGTTTCATGCTTGGATGTTGAGATTGAGATGAACTCAAAATTGGTGTTTAGGAATCAAAAGTAGAAACTATCTTGTAACATAATTTTGAGCCAATATTGTTTGTTTTGAGTGATTAATTTTCTTCTACTTTTTTAAACATTTTTCTTATTATTTCAAATTATTAGATAGTAGCTATAGGTTTTGCATTGAATATTAGGATTTTTTAACATCTGATGAAGAATCATATAATTAATTTAATTTATTAGATTGAATGATTTGAGTTGAAACCAAAGTGTGTGCATATTTCATTCATGATTGACTTCTAAAAAAATATGGGGTTCAATAAAACAAAAAAAGCCAAATTAGCCACTCACAAAGCTTACATAAATGTATATGGGTCCTAGCTTTTAAAAAAAGAATAATAAAATAGAGAAAAATAATTAGTATAACTAAATACTATAATTCTAAAGTTCCTCAAATAAATGAGATCATTAATACCAAAAAAATAGGAAATAATCCCCTTGAAGTGAATGTTTTTTCATTCATCTTGAGGCACACATTTAATATTTTTTCTTAATGATTTTAATTGAAGCATAAGATTAATAATATGGTATATTCATAAATCCTA
This sequence comes from Hippophae tibetana, assembly GCA_037013495.1. Classification (NCBI taxonomy): domain Eukaryota; kingdom Viridiplantae; phylum Streptophyta; class Magnoliopsida; order Rosales; family Elaeagnaceae; genus Hippophae; species Hippophae tibetana. The sequence continues at coordinate 5,813,214 of CM072805.1, forward strand.
GCATTTGATTTCTTTCATAAAATCAATGTTATGCACTTTTGAGCCTTTCTTGTTTATTTTATGCGAACATATTTGATTTATTCTTTACATAACTTATGTTCACATATATCTTGTTGAGTGCTTGAACCCATAGGATCAATGTTAATTTAAGAGTTATCTTGTTAGGATTAGTGTCAAAACAAATTTGTATTCCAAACACTAGGATTGTTTTTGTAATGGGACAAGAATTTGTGATGTGTACTGATTCGAACAAAAAACTGTGAATCTTTGGGATGTTGAATTTACTTATGCTTTGATTTTGATTATGAATTGAAAAGAAAATAGAACATAACACTACTACAAAACATACATATGGTCTCGAAAATTTAGCCTCGGTTTTTAAATAACTGAGGCTATAGGCATACATAATCAATTTTCTCTCTTTTACACCAAAAATTAAATTTTTCTATCAATTGTTTTCTTTTTCCCTATATTTTTTTCCTTTTTCCCTCTCTCTCTTTTTTTCCTTCCCTTAAACAACAAAAATTATTTAAATATAAAGAAACTTATATAGTCACAATTATTAAATTATCGTGATAATAATTAAAATAATAGAGTTAATTTTCTATATTTTTAAACTCAAAATCAAATAGTATATTGTGTGTTATTTATTTTAAAAAATATAAAAATTACTTTACAATTTTTTTCATTTCTCTATTAATTTAATTTAATGTATTTTATCTCTTTTACACCATGCACGTACCAAATTTTTATATGAATTTTTTTTATTCCCAAATTTTTTTTCCCTCTTTTTTTTCTCATTTTCAATTTTCCTCTCAATTTTCCCCCTTTTAATTTTACCCCTGTCCTCATTACGCAGGTATATATGCACATATTTTTTGCATTTTTCTTTTTCCTTTTTAATTCCCTAGCTAGAATTTTCTCTCGCATATTCCTCTTCTCACCAGGAGATATCAAACCCCAAGCTCATCCTCACCGTATTCATCCTCACTCACGATGCCACCATTAAGGTCGTGGATTACTACACCGATAATCGTCCGTCTATCTTGGCTTGCTCTTGATTAGGATAAAGGTATTTATTTTGTCAATTTGATTTTAATTTTTCCTTTACAAATCAATATACAAGTAAGATTGAGATTGAGAGGTGAAGTTGGTAGTTGACGGCAACCAAAAATTACAATTAGACATCATCGTTTTGACCTGAACAACAATCACCTTCTATATTTGTTAGGTTCTCTCCAGATTCAAAGTCATCTTTGATTATTTTATTTTTCTTTTATTTTCTACTGAATATGAAAAAAGGAAGAAATGGTCATATTGTTAGCTTTGTGAGGCGGTCGTTTGCCTCTACTCAATCACCATACTCACCTTTTCTCATCCTCTTGTTTCCAAGGTTCGTTCTTTGTGGATTTTATGTCCAAGTTCTATCTCTTATGCACTTAGAACCTTTTTTCTTTGAATCCTAGAATCTGGGTTTTCTCTTATTGTAATTAAAGAGGCCTATCTTCAATTAAGATGAAAATTTATGCTTTATACTTCTGGGTATTCTTCTTGTATTTGTTCCTACTACTTCATAGGTTCGATTATGTTTAATTTTCTTATTACAATAAGATGTGTTCTATTAGAGAATCTACCGTGTTCTACAATAAGATATGAGAACTTATCGCTTTTTGTTCTACCTTATGATGGTTTAATACTTCTGAGTTATATTTTTTTCATTATGTCTAGAATTTTTCCCTCATGGATTGCATTGGTCTCAAAGATTTATAGTGTGATTTGTAAACAAGCTATTGATCAATCACTGAAAGCCTATGAGGTAAACCAGATTTAGCCTACAAGCTCTTTTTGCACTTTATTTTTGTTACATCCCTATCTACTTGTTCACAATATATGATACTATGTAATGTGGACGAGTCAAGTTACAAGATTTTTCTCCTACTACTACAGGCTACTCTGAGAAAAGCTTCCTCTGATTTGCCTCCAACTCACCTAATCAAACTTGGCTTGGCTGTTAACTTCTCTATTTTCTACTATGAGATTCATATCTCCTCTAAGAGGTCATCGTACATCCTTTATCCAAATCCCTCTCCCTTCATTCTAAATACTTCAAGGGTTCTTATTTTTATTTTTGATGAGGCTATTACTAAATTTGATAGTCTCAATGAGGACTAATAACTCTATTTTCATCTATTTTATTAATTATAATTTCTATGTTCTTGACATTTTTAGTTAATTTTAATGGAATAAATTAATATTTACTGTTTATTTTTTAACGAATATATTTTTAAGAAAATTAAAGAATTTGAATCGAAAAAGTACTTAATCACAAATATATGTCTTAAAATATGATTTAAATTAAAAGAGTACTTAATTGCAATTAAAAAAAGTCTAAAATATAATTTGAATTAAATAGGGCTTAATTGTAATTATCAAAAGTTGAAAAGTTAATTTAAATTAGAAAAGGGATAAATTAAAATTAAAGAAAATTTAAAAGTTGGAGAGCTAAACTATAATTAAGAAATTTATTTTCTGTGCAGGAAAAGAGGCAACTCGTGCAATCACCAACGCATGACACCAATAATTCGACCAGGAAATGAACGGCTACGATGAGGTGCATGGAACCAGACACGACAAAAGAGAGTGGATGCGGGTATTCAGGTGCATGTTGCTCGGTCTGAGTAGGACCCACCTACTGTGCAAGCCAACGTGCAGGGTGAGACCCATGTGTCTGCCCAAACAAATTGTCCAATGCTACGTGGTCTAGATGGATATCGTGCACTCGGATATGACAACTAATTAGGAATGGCCATGTTTCGAGAATATTATTTCAGCAAATCAGGATTTGACACGTGGTATGTGTTGATTTAAAAAAACGGCGCACGTTTCCAACCACGCCTGCGTCTGCCATGTGTCTTCAAAGCATTTCTCCCCTGTGTTGTGTTCCTCGTGAGCCCGTTTCTTACATCGTATAAAAGGCTGCCATGTGTCATTATTAATCTTTCATCTAATCATACGCTAACACGTGGCATAGGGTTTGAATTAAAAAATAAATCCACTAAAGGTGCACTGTACATTGTGAAGAATATTTCTTGTACCCAATATGGAATTATTTATTATTTTTGACATACGTTTTTCTCCCCCTGCATGTAGAGAAATGTATTTGTTTTTTAGAGATTTGATGTTATAAATAGGGGATTATTATGATAAATTTGGAGAGTTTTGTTTTAGGTTGGGTTTTGGGGTTTGTTTTAGGAGACTTGGACTGTGGAACATGTAGAAGCCATTTTTGGCTTCTATTGTGTTCTGCGTGTGCCAGAAAATTTAGAAGCAAAAATGTTTTAATTTTCTTTGTGTTCTTTAAGTGATTCCTTAAATTCTGTAATTGTAATTTTTGTTATGAAATAATTTAATTTTTCTAGGGTTGCGTTTTATCTAAATTTATGAAGCTTGGGTTTAATTATTTTTGAAAGATTTATGAGACTTTTAATTTGTTTATTCTATTTGTGCTTAATGCTTTTGATTATTGGAAAATTTATCAATTGATCTGTGGCACTTAAATAAACTTGGAAGAGGCATTTTTGTGTATATTGCTCATGGATAGAATAACATGTATATATGAAGGATAGGAATATACCTTTATCGTATGTGTGACCATTTGAGAACTTAGAACGTAATGAATCTTGGTGAATTTAATTCTCATAGGAATATAGTGAATTAATTTAGTGAGGTGTGTCTATAAGGAGCTCGAAAGAGATGTATGGATAAAATTAAAAGTTCTTGGTTGACAAATTAAATTTACAAAAAAGTAAATCAAGATGGAATAATATGATTCGAGTAGATTAATTTGGTGAAAACTGGAATCCTAGAATTTTCTTTTTTTTGTTATAAAGCTTTTTAGTTAATTAAATCACCTTCCAATTAACGATTGTTTTGGATAAAATCAGAGTGAAACAATTTTAGTACTTAATAGTGTCATCTCCGTGGGAACGATACTTTACTTATCAAATTGTATAATTTGTGACTGTGTATACTTGCACGTTTTTATGTTCTCCTAAAAGAGACAACAAGGACTCCTACAAGGATAGTACCCTTATTATGTAGCTTAGGGATAATCTCACTTTATGGACCTCAGACCTACTTGAGAAATAAGGTAAATTTCATGAATATTGTACCTCTTATCTATCTAAGATGTATGTATTTTGTCAATTTATTTTTCCCCCTTTAAAAGTTACTAATTATTTTAGAGATTTTTTTTTCTTTTGAAGATGGTAAGAAATAATCTTTCTTGGCTCAGTTTGTAGAAACAAGTGTGTTGCCACATTTTTCCTCCTTTAATTTGTTATAAGTGTTGGGACAATCATTCCAACTTATATCGAAAAATTAGACTTGTGGATGCATTTTATTGTGTTTGTGATACAATTACAACTCTTTGTTATGGGGACAAGAGATTTTCAACTAAAGTAAGGCATGTGTTTTCAATTTTCTTGATATTGATAAGCTTGATCTGTTTGGCTGAGTTTCTCCTCTACATTGATGAGCTTAACATTGAGCCATTACAAAAATCGTTGGTTAAGTGCCTGTGGGGCAACAAATGTTGATTTGACATAAAAGTTTTTTAGATTTAATTAGTTTTTTTTTTGTTGTTTACTTTTTCATGGTAGGCACTAGGCACAACAGCACTAGGCACCAAGTGCACTAGCATACCAACACATAAGGCTCACAAGTGCACTAGGCACACCAGCACACCAGTGTATCGGGCAAACTAGCACACCAGCACACCAGTGCACCAGTGCACCAGGCTCACCAGCACACCAGTGCACGAGGCGCACCTGCACACCAACACACCATTATACTAGTACACCAGACGTAACATGCAACAGGTGCATCAGTGCACTAGATCAGTAGGCTCACCAGTGCACCAACACACCAGGCATTGTGGACTTGATTATGTTGATTTGAAGTACACTTATAAATTCTTGTAATTAATAGTAAAAAGTCATTTTGTAATAGTAAGGTTTTATTATGGTTTAGTGTATAATAAACTCTCAAATAAAATTATACTTTTAATTTTTAATATAATATGATTTTTAATATTATAATTAATAAATTTATTATAATTTATATTGATTTTTAATATTTTAATTAATAATTGTATTTTTTTTAATTTATGCATACCCTATGGCATCGGTTATTGAAAATTTGAGGTCATAGGTAAAAGTCTATGATCTCTCATTTAGGCCTCGATTTTTATAATTGTAGCCATAGACTTATGATCACGGTTAAAAATCGAGGCCATATGTACGTTTTGTAGTAGTGTAAGATGTTTTGTTTATCTTAGCTTATATTTTTTTATTTGTAGTTTGTTTTTACGTTTGTTTTTCTGTTTAGTTTTTAATTTTTGCATTTTAGGATGTTTATAGGTATCATCACTAAAAGCCCTCATGAGACTTAAACTCATCCATTGGGGCAATCTAAGGATTTGAAGGCCTGCTATGTAAGCGAAATGCAATCATGTCAATCTTCGAAAAATGATTTATATTAGTTTAGATTAGTTTATTTATTTTTGCTTTTAGTTTTTATATCGCTTTCTTTACTAAAGGCTAGCAAAAAGATGGTTAGAGATTGTGATAAATTCTTAAAAAGCATATTTTGTGAATTTATTGAGCTTAAATGTAACAAATAGGTTTGATTAGAACATATTTAAGTGATTATTTATGCAAAAATATATGTTTGGAATCACAAGTATTTTTCTTGTATTTTTTATGTTTTAGCTTCAAATGGATAAATTCATCAACCAGGAAGAACACACCTTAAGCACTTAATAAGCACCCTAGAAGCTTAAAAGAATAAATCATATAAGCCTTACTTGAAAAACCAATCAGTTTGTAAGGTGTGCAAGGCACAATTGAAGAAAAGCGAAGCATGCCACGGCAAGGATTATTATGTGCTACGATGCACACTTTTCTATAGAAATTTATTGGGCACGTATAGTAACCTATGTCACAGCGTGGAAAAAGTGGGTCATGGTGCAACCTTCTTTATTTGAAATCTAGCATAACTAAATGTATTTCATGCCATGGTGGTGGAAAACTTGGGTTATGATGCACGTTCATTTATTCACCTGAATCCTTTGTTTTTAGTCTTTTCCTATAAATTCCTTGATATAGCCTCTAGGTTTCAGTTGTAACATAACATGAAGAATAAGAGATTTCTTTTGTTTCCAACAACTATGTGTCTTTAGTTTTAATAGTAGAATTAAGTTAGTCATTCCACCATATACAAATGTAGAAAGAAATCCTCCCAATTGTGAAGAATATCCAAAGATTTAGATAAGCTAGTGACAACTTATTTGCAGATTTGGAATCATCTTCAACAACATAGGTATTTTAAATTGTTGCATTTTTTTTATGTAATATGATAAATTTCATAATTGAATTGACTTTCGTTAATTTAGCTATGATTGACTAAATCTATATATGAGATTTTATTTTTTTTACTTCCAATGATTACAAGAATAATTTTGTGATTTAAATAAATAAAATTTGTGATTTTATTTCTTGTTTATAATCTTTAGATCTTTAATCATAAATTCATAATGGACCATGTCTTGATTCATGATTAGAGAAAATATTTTAGAATTAAGCACATATACTTAATTGTGAATATGAATAAGAATCTATTTAAATTTCATTAATTTGTATTAATTTAGATCGTTGAAAAATAACTTTAATTCTAAATTAAAATATATATCTACGTTAGGTTTATAAATTTTTAATTTAAAGCCCGACTAAAGAGAGTTATTAATTAATTGAATATTTTTTATTTATATACATTTCTTTAGTTTCACAATTAATCAATTTCAACCACAATCAAGAAAGAATTGATTTTATATATAATTGGGAATTCACATGATTATATGGATTTTGTTTAAAAAGAAAATAAATTAGTAAATCTAACTTTATATTTAAATAACTTAATTCATTTTGTCCTTGAAGAGTTATGTTTGCTAAAATCCCATATATATCCATCATCTTAAGTTCGGTATAGTTTAATTTTCTACTTTAGTTTATCGCTTTAATTTATCGCTTTCATTTATCTTCTTTAATTTACTTACATTATTTAGATAAGATTTTATTTAGAATTTACCATTTTATTTCAGAAAACAATAAATTGTTAGAATATTTAAGCTTTTTTTCCTTAATTAAATTAGAAAAAATAATTGAACTTTTTGAAACCACCGAAATTCTTTTAGAGACGATCTTGAAAGTATACTTACCGCTTATTATAATTTACTCATACACTTATTAAATTTTTTATAAATACAAAATTTGACTATCAACTATTTGTGCATGACCCATAAAAAACCTTTGCATGTCTCTCCTAGCATGATTTGGGTGATATTATCCCGATTTTGAAGGAGAAGTGGTAAGAGAGGTCCTAGATTGGTGGTGAGATCCTCTACAATCCCCTTCAATTTCAATGAGGAAGAAAGTTCTCTTTTTGGAGTTGGTACGTTCACTCGCTTTAATCTTAATTTTCTTTTTTCACTTGTGACCATGACCCTCCTCCACTTTGTCTTAAGTTTCAGTCCAAAAATTCCCAAAGAGTTCTTCTTTGGTCACATTAGGAATAGTAGTCACGGTTTCACTATCTCTTGAAAATAATGAGTAAGCAAAAAAAGAAATGGTTAAGAAAAGAACTAGCCCAGCAAACCTTCAGGTGAAAAAGCCTTGTTTTTTGGGTATTTTGAAGTGATACTAAGTTGCTTTTGGGATAAAATTTCTTTCTTATTAGCTAGTTTCTTTTTAATAACTTCCCTCTTGTCTATTTCTAAGGTTACATTTTCTAAGATAATGAGAAGTTTAGTGGGTCTTATAGTCCTAGGTTTCCAAATGGTAGTTAGAAAAATGATTCTAGATCTTATGTAACCTTTCCTTACCATCAGTGGTAGAGTGGTACTAAAGAAATCATTATTTTTCAAAATCACCTTTGGATCACCCCATGTAAGTTTGTTAGGATATTGGGGATAATCGCCTTCCCAATCATTTGAAACCCAAAAGAATCTATCCTTCCAGTACTTGTTGTTATCTAGTGTTGATGTTAATCCTATATTCTCGTTTCGAAGATATATATACACACGACCATGCTCAGTTGAACTATACATGGCTATAAGGGAAAGGGATGGAAGGTACCTCTACCATTGGGAAGAATCTGACTATAAACCATCCCGATAGCCCTTAGAATAACAACATTGGAATCAAGAATTGGGAACCTTAACACAATGAATAAATCAATTTCATGAAATGTTGTCGACATTGTTTAAACTACATAGTTGTAGGGTATATCGACAGCTCTTACTAGTCCGTTAGGTTCTCCTTTCCACTTATTCTGGTTGGAATTTCTTAAGAAGTCCCCAAAGCATAGGGAGATCATCTGAAATACTTGAAGATGGTTATGTACTAATGTCTTCGAATAACACTCTAGAAGAATGGTGTGATGAGGAGCCTTGCTTTCTTGGTTCAAAATGAGATCTTGATAAAGAGATCAAGGAATTATAATTTTGAAGGAAATATTTTAAAATGGAAGAGGGAAATATTTGAAGGTGAAGATGTAAGAGGGAAACAAGAACCGACCTAAAATTTACAAATTGAATATTTTTGTTAGGAACACTTAAGAATTGAAGGGAATAAAGAGAGTAAAGCCTCCAAGCGAACTAAGTTACTGAACAATTTGATGCTATAGCCAAAGTATGTTTGAAATCAAGAAAAGTTTTGAAATTCTGCTATAAAATATAAAAAAGGTATACTCTGAGAGCCATATATATTAGATGGTAAAACCCTTCTCCGGCCATAAATGATTAACCACTGGCAACTGCCCCAAAACTTCACATAAGTTAGTACTTAGAGAATCTAAACCTTTAGACTTAATTAACTCTAACATATGTGAAGTTGATGGTATTTTAACAAGAAATGGAAAACGTTATTTTATAACTTTTATTGTTGACTGTTTAGATTATACTTATATATATCTAATGAAAAATAAAAGTGAAGTGTTTGACATGTTTAAAATATTTATTACTAAAAATCAACTTAATAGAAAATGAAAAGGTTTCAAAGTGATAGAGGCACTAAATATGATTCCAATATTTTCAATGATTTTTATAAAACTCATGGAATCATTAATGGAAAAACTACACCTTATTCTCCTAAAATGAATGGAAAAGTGGAAAAACTACACCTTATTCTCCTAAGGAAGGAATGTATGTGGTTTTTAATTTATTATTCAAACTTTTAAAAACGAAATTAAATCCTAAACATCCTGTCACGATATTTAGGGGTTTGTGTTTTTAATCTACTCACATAAAAAATAAACATAGATTCAACAAACATTTATGCAAATTTTATCATTTATAATGGTGGAGTATTTATGGATATAATAACTAAGTTAATTATGCTTGCTCATATTATTTAGGTTATTAAAGATATGAATTGATATTTATTGATTCTCCCTTTTTTATATGAATACCACCTTTGGTGGGGTTAGATATTCTTTGTTAACTAAACAAATCAATTAACACCTATGGGTGGGGTTGATAACTAATTTGGTTAATTAAATTAATCCTTTTTTCTAAGAGATTGAAAATGAACCATTTAAATGCCACCTTTGGTGGGGTTAGACAGTTTAAACTTTATTCAAGGTGTCCAAATTAAACATAAGAATTTAGTTATCCGAGTACTAACTTTCAAGTTTTAAAACTACTACTGAAAACATGTTGTCAATACATTTTCAGATAATAATTCTTATAAAAACTTTTGAAATAGAGCTTCACTCTAACTACCGGGCGATTGTACCAACAAATAAAAGAGCACTACTCTAAATCATACCGGATAACTAAACCGTAAAATCTAATTTTTAGATTTAAGTTTGTAATGAAAAATAATATATTTCTCTCTAACATTCTTAATATAAAATCTTGAATAAAAATAAAATCAATTCATTTTAGAGATTTTTACCTATTTAATATTTCGAAAGCATAACAACGTTATTATTACATCATGTTTATAAACAACCAACACAGTTAAATTTAATCACAGAAAAATTAAATATAACATGTAAGAATAAAGCATAAAAAATAACTGCAAAGAAAATAAAATCCTTACAGAACTTCGATGCTATTCCCGTTGCTGGAAAACCTACAAGCGGAATTTGCACTCCGATTTATTGAATCGAAAAGCAAATAAATTACAAAAAACATAACTAGTTCTTCCCAAAAAGGGAAGAACTCTAAAAATAAGAAAAACTAATTAAGAAAAGATAAAAACTAAGAAAAACTAAAAAACTAAAAAATCTAAGAAAAGAGAGAAAGAAAGAGAGAAGAGAATGTATTTTGAGGTGTGTTTAGAAGTGAAGAGAAGGGGGTATTTATAGGTGAGGATAGAGGGAAAAAGTGGGTAAAAAAATGTTAAAAAAATGGTGAAAACGCGGAGTGGTGATTGCTGACGTCATTTGATGATGTCAGCATGACGTGGGGCGGTTGGGCGCGAAAATGGGGAGAAATGGGCAGCGGTGCACGCAGACAACACTAGGGGCACGCAGGCGTGCACGGACAAGCACCATGGGCGCACAGGCGCGCACACGGACAAGCAGAAGCATGCAGGGGCACGCGCAGGTGTGGGCGTGGGATGACAGCATGGTGCGCGCAGAACTGGTTAGCGCGGCGGCACGATTTCCTCCTTTTTGACATTTTTGACCAATTTTGTCAAATTTTTCGATATTTGTTGACCTTTTACTCATTTATTTATTAATATATTTGTGATGTATTGCTTCCAGTATTCCTCTTTGAATCTTTAAGTTACGTTTTTTAAGCGAAAATACCTGAAAAACAATAAAAATACCAATGATTCCGAAAAAGACAAATTTATATAAATATATGATAAAACATATAAATATATATATATATAATCAATTAATGTGCATAAAATCATGGTAATTTTAGTGATTTTTTAGCACTCATCAATAGGCAAAGAAAAATGTAGATTTCTTTGATACCTTTTTACCAGTCACACGAATAACTTCCATACGTGTACTTTTCTCTCTTACTGCTATCTATGATTTAGTAGTGCACCAAATGGATGTTAAAATTGCTTTCTTAAATGGTGACTTAGAAGAAGAGATTTATATGGACAAACATAAAGGCTTTGTTGTCCGAGGTCAAGAAAATAAAGTTGTAAATTAGATAAATCCCTTTATGGTTTAAAACAAGCACCTAAGGAATGGAATGAAATATTTGATAATCTAGTTATCTCACATGGATTCAAAATGAATGAAAGTGACAAATGCATTTATTATAAATCAGAACATGACATTTTCACTATTATATGTTTATATGTGGATGATATGCTTATTTTTGGATCAAATATTCATGTTGTGAATAATGTGAAAAAAGTTTTATGTGCTAACTTTGATATGAAAGATCTCGAAAAAGCGAGTGTAATCCTTGGTATAAAGATTACTATGTCTCAAAAAGGACTTTCTCTAGATCAATCTCATTACATTTAGAAGATATTAAAGAAATATAATTACGTTAACTACAAACCTGCATGTACTCCTTATGATCCTAGTGAAAATTTGTTAAAGAACACCGAAGATGATGTTAGACAAATAGCTTATGTTGTGGGACTACTATGTAGGTTTACCAGTAGACCTAGTATAGAGCATTGGAATGCTATTGAAAGGGTCATGAGATACCTTAAGAGAACTATGAACCTTCGATTACATTAAAAAAGTTTCACACTATTCTAGAAGGATATAGCGATGCTGATTGGAACACTCTATTAGAAGACTCCAAAGAAACTAGCGACTATATATTTAGCATTGATGATGGATCCGTTTCATGGAAGTCTAAGAAACAAATAATATTGGCTCAATTTATGATGCAGTCTGAAGTGATAGCACTAGCTACTGCTAGTGAAGAAGTAAGCTATGTTAAGATGTTTGTTAACTGAGATCCCTTTATGGGAAAGACTGATACCAGTTGGCCTGATCCATTGCGATAGTACCACAACTATTGCAAAGATTCAGAACTATTACTACAATGATAAGAGATGATAGATACGTTGTAAGCACAATATTGTTAGAGAATTTCTCTCTACAGGAGCTGTAAGAGTGGATCATGTACATTCTAATGAAAATTTGGATGATCCTTTAACAAAAGGATTACCAAGAGAGAAGGTTTTCAAAACCTCAAAAGGAATGGGACAGATGCCTTTAGAATGAAGAGTCACTTGTGATTGCAACCCAACTTATAGACTTGAGATCCCAAGAAATAAGTTCAATGGGTAATAACAAGTCCTGAAGTGATATGAGATGAATCATGTTAATAAGAAGTCATATTCTATATTGTTAGAAACATAAAGTCCTAAAGCGATAGCGAAAGATGAGTTAATTATTAAACTCTTAATGAGTTCTATACTCTATGTGGAATAGAGTACATAGCTACAGGTGTACTCTTGATAAACTCACTTATATGAATTTGGAAGTATGGCTGCTTCCTATAAAATTTTTGGGCAAAATTTACTAGAGCATTCACTATACTGGGATACAAGTGCATGGCCGTAAAGCATGGGATTTTCGAAATATACCTTGGAAAGGTTGTGTGTGTAATGTTGTTAGAGATAGAGTTCAAAACTATGAGCTACTCTAGTATATTCCAAATTATCAACAATATGCAAAGGTTCAAGTCGATAGACACATTTTATTTATGAACAATCTTATACTTTTAATTGATCGATTGCTCGATAAAAACTATTTTTATATAAAATTCAAATGAGGGATTTTTGGATAATGAATTTCAATAAAAACAAATGATGAGAATAAGTACTAAATTTTAGTCCCTTAAAATTTTATCCCATTGCTATTTTACATCACTTAGGAGATGTATAAATATAAAAGGATTGACTATTGGGTTTGGGCCCTAAGGGACACCCATTTTTGTTGAAGGAGAGAAGATCTAGGCAAATGTGATTCGTGCCGCTGTCCGTATAACTAACCGGCCAGTCGTGCCTTGTAGAGCCGAGTTTGAGTGTGTGTGTTTGTGAGATGAGGTGGCATTTTATTTTTTCCAAAATGTTTTTTTGATTAAAATTATTTTTCCACCCAAATATAATTGTTACTTTTCCACCCAGATGTGATCGTTACATTTCCACCCATATATGACTGTTACTTTTCCACTTAGATATGATTGTAATTTTTCCACCCAAACATAACTGTTATTTATCATAATTGTTACACCTTTTCTCAAACTATAAATAGAGAGCCTTAGCTCTCAGTTTACACATATTATTTTGGAAATAGCTCTTACAGATCAAAGAAGAAGATACTAAATTATTTTTTGAGTTTTTCGAACAACATATACTTTAGAGGTGTATGTTAGGGTTTAATTTAGAATAGATTTGAGGAAGAAGATGATACATAAAGAGGGAAAAAATTCTTTGATTCTCATTACTTTTCTCTAGATTCCTTGGCTCTCCATATAGCCTTCCAAATCAGAATTTTTTTAGGGAAATTATAAGAAATAACAGAAAATAGCATGAACGGTATGAGCAACTACCTTTGTGCCCTTCACACATGTCAGAGATTCTTGTAACGGCTTGAGTGGTCCTTCCTAACGAATTGGAGTGATTCCCCTCTTATTCCGAGCTCAAACGTGGCCCTAGGTTGAAGCCACATGCCTACCCTCTCCTCTTTGTGTGCGAGCGTTCCTCTTTACACATAGCTCGGTGCATTTAGCACTCATCAACTCCTCCCTACTTAAGAATCCTTGTCCACAAGGATGAAGGATGGATATATCTTAGAAAAACGTCATTCATTTTCCCAGGTAGCATCCTCCGTAGATGCTCTAGCCCATTTCACTAGAATTTTTGAATTTGGTCGGTAATTACCCTTTGTGATCACTCTTTAGTCCAAGATAGCCTCAGGCTGAGGGAGCATTGTAGAATTATCTGAGGCAGGAGGTAGAAATGTGAGGGGTGGTGTGTAATTCCCCAAGTTTCTTTTGAGCCAGCTAACATGAAAAACATTGTGTATATGAGAATCAGGGGGCAAGTCTAGCCTATATGCTACTGCCCCAACTTGTGCTGTGATTTTTTAAGGGCCATAGAAATGTGGAGCTAGCTTTATGGCAGCTCAAAAAGCCACAAATCTTTGTCTATATGGTTGAAGGTAGAGGTATACATAATTTCCTACTACAAAATGATACTTCTCTACGGTGTTAATCAGTGTGGCACTTCATATGGTTCTGAGCTAGCATAAGATAGTGGCATAGATCACGCAAAATGATACCCTACCATGTAGGCATTCATCCACCAATTGGACTTTGGAAGTGCCTGGAATGTAGGCCAGTAAGCGAGGTGGTGGATGACCATAAACTGCCTCAAAGGGTGTCACTTTTGTGGAAGAGTGTGTAGATGTATTATAACTATATTCTGCACAAGGCAACCATTCCATCGATTGGCTTGGTTGTTCTCCAGTAAAACAATGCAGATATTGTTCCAAGGTGCGGTTGACTACTTCTGTCTACCCATCGGTTTGAGGGTGGTAGTTGGAGCTCATACATAGCTCAGTGTCTTACAGTTTGAACAGGGCTTTCTAGAAGGAAATTACAAATATTTTGTCTCTGTCAGTAACTATTGAAGTAGGAATTCCATGTAAGCATACTATGTTTGCCACGAAGACCTTAACAACATTTAGGACAATGAAAGGGTGTCTTAAAGCTATGAAGTGGGCATATTTGGTCAAGCGATCCACCACTACCATAATTACTGTATGACCCTTGGAGGGAGGCAACCCTTCAATGAAATCCATTAAGATTTCTGTCCAGCTTCTGTAAGGAATGGGTAGAGGTTGCAGTAATCCAACTGGTTTCATGCAGTCATACTTGCACCTTTAGCATATATCATACGAGTGTATGAATCCTTTCACACCTTGCTGCATGTTGGGCCAGATAAAATTTTGTTTGATGCGGAAAATTGTTTTGTGAAATCCGAAGTGCCCTGATGTTGGTGATGAGTGGCATTCAGCCAGTATCTGAGGGATTAGGGAGGATTATGGGTTTAGATAAACCTTGTCTCTTTTGAACCATACCTGATCATGTTGACAAAAAAAATGTGTCACACCCGTGGAGACCCTGGCATGTAGTTTTTCATAAAATGGATTTTGTTGGACTTTCTTTTGGAGGGTAGGCCACCAAGATGCTTAAGGTTACGAGATGGAGATCAGTTGAAATTCCACCCCACTTGACAATCAATCTGCTGCCTGATTCTTTGAACCCTTCTCGTACTCAATCTGATAGTCATACCCGAGTAGCTTAGGTAATTATCTTGCTTGAGCTGGGGTGGTGATTCTTTGCTCTAAAAGGTACTTAAGGCTCCTCTAATCCATGCACACGATGAAAGGTTTTCCCAACAGACAAGGATGCCACAGCTTGATAGCTTTCACCACAACTAGCATCTCCCTCTTATATGTTAATAGAACTAAAGCTGACCCTTTGAGGGTAGCGCTGAAGTAAGCCACTGGACGGTTCTCCTGGGTTAAAACTGATTCTAGCCCTATACCACTAGCATTACATTCAATGACAAAGTTTTGAGTGAAGTTAGGTAACCTTAAGATAGGAGGAGAAGTCAGTGCTTCTTTCAGTTTTTGAAAAGCCTGAGTTGCAGCTTCATTCCATTGAAATCTTTCCTTTCCTTAGGGAGGTGAGAGGTGCTGCTATCCCTCCAAAGTGCTTAATAAATTTTCTATAATAACCAGCCAATCCTAGGAACCCTCTGACTCCCTTTGTTGTGGTTGGGGTTGGCTATTCCACAACAACTCGAATTTTTGCAGGATCCACGACAACCCCTTATTTAGATATCAAGTGTCCTAGATATTCTACCTACAATACACCAAAATGACACTTGGAAGGTTTAGCGAATAAATTTTTAGCTCGTAACACCTACAAAATAGTTTGTAGATGTAGTGTATGATCCTCCCATGACTAAGAATACACTAAAATGTCATCAAAGAAAACCAATATAAATTTCCTGAGATAAGGTCTGAAAAGATCATTCATCAAACTTTGAAAGCTGGCTGGGGCATTGGTAAGGCTAGAAGGCATCACAAGGAACTCATAATGGCCTTCATGTGTTCAGAATGTTGTATTTGGAGTATCCTCTTCACGAACCCTTATTTGATGATACCCTGATTGAAGATCTAGTTTGGAGTAGACCCTGGCTCCATGTAACTCATCCAACAACTCGTCAATGACTGGTATAGGATATTGATGAGTGCTCAAAAAGCACTAAAATAACCATGATTTTATTTACATTAATTGATTAAAAATACATATATTTATATGTTTGATCATATATTTATATAAATTTGTCTTTTTCGGAATCACGGGTATTTTTATTGTTTTTCAGGTATTTTGGCTTAAAAACGCAATTTAAAGACTCAAAGTGGAATACTTGAAGCAATACATCACAAATATATTAATAAATAAGTGGGAAAAGGTCAACAAACATGGAAAAAATTGGACAAAATGGGTCGAAAAGGTCAAAAATGTCAAAAAGACGGAAATCGCGCCCCGCAGCCCAGCCCCGCGCCCCAGCCCGCGCACCCCAGCGCCCCATGCCGCGCACGCCCGCGGACGCCCGCGCGCGCTGACCTGCCCATCCGCGCGCGCGTAGCGCCCAGCAGCCCCCCTCCGCGTGCCCAACGCCTTTTCGCCCCATTTTTCACGTGCAGCCGCCCCCGTGACGTCATGCTGACGTCATTAATGACCTCAGCATTTCCATTACGCGTTTTTACATTTTTTAATATTTTTTTAACATTTTTTTACTCATTTTGTCTCTCCATCCTCACCTATAAATACCCCCATTCCCTTCACTTCAAATCACACCTTCAAAACACACTTCTCTCTTCTTTCTTTCTCTCATTTCTTAGTTTTTAAGTTTTTCTTAGTTTCTTTCTTAGTTTCTAAGCTTTTCTTAGTTTTTCTCTTAGTTTTTAGTTCAATTCTCTTAGTTGTAGAGTTCTTCTCTTTTTGAGAGGAACTTGTAATGTTTTTGTAATAATTTAGCTTTTTGATTCAATAAATGGAAGTGCAAATTCCGCTTGGAGGTTTTCCAGCTACGGGAATAGCGTCAAAGTTCTGTAAGGATTTTATTTTCTTTACAGTTATTTTTATGCTTTATTCTTACATGTTATATTTAATTTGTCTATGGTTAAATTTAACTATGCTAGCTGTTTAGTAAAAATGATATAATAATAACGTTGTTATGCTTACGAAATATTAAATAGGTAAAAATCTTTAAAATGAATTGATTTTGTTTTAATTCAAGATTTTATATTAAGAATGTTAGAGAGAAATATATTATTTTTCATTACAAACTTAAACCTGAAAATTAGATTTTAAGGTTTAGTTATCCGGTCTAATTTAGAGTAGTGCTCTTTTATTTGTTGGTACAATCGCCCGGTAGTTAGAGTGAAACTCTATTTCAAAAGTTTTTATAAGAATTATTATGTGAAAATGTATTGACAACATGTTTTCAATATTGGTTTTAAAACTTGAAAGTTAGTACTCGGATAATTAAATTCTTATGTTTAATTTGGACACCTTGAATAATGTTTAAATTGTCTAACCCCACCAAAGGTGGCATTTAAATGGTTCATTTTCAATCTCTTAGAAAAAGGAATTAATTTAATTAACCAAATTAGTTATCAACCCCACCCATAGGTGTTAATTGATTTGTTTAGTTAACAAAGAATATCTAACCCCACCAAAGGTGGTATTTATATAAAAAAGAGAGAATCAATAAAATATCAATTTATATCTTTAATAACCTAGATAATATGAGCAACCATAATTAATTTAGTTATTATATCCATAAATACTCCACTAATATAAATGATAAAATTTGCATAAATATTTATTGAATCTGTATATATGTTTGTTTTTAGATAAATATTTATTGAATTTGTATCTATGTTTATTCTTTTTATGTTATTAGATTATATTTAATTAATCTGTATATATGTTTATTTTATGTTATTAGATTAGGAACACAAAAACCAAACTATCGTGACAGGATGTTTAGGATTTAATTTCGTTTTTAGAAGTTTGAATAATAAATTAAAAACCACATACATTCCTTCCTTAGATCGACCTTGGGAGTATACTTATCATTTTCTTCGAAATGATTCGTGCACTTGCGAGAGTTTTATAAATATTAAAACCAAAGTATTGGCAAGAATCGACGATGTCGGTTTTCGCTCATCAAGTTTTTGGCGCCGTTGCCGGGGAAGGAATAACGTTTTTTTAAATTATTTATCAAAATTTTAAAAACATTTTTGTGCTGTAAATAATTGTGATATTTTAACAATAATCAAATTTCAAAATTCATTAGAAATAAAAATAAATAAAAAATAAAAAAAAATAATAATATTTTTTTGTAAAATAATTTAGAAATTTGAAATTTGAAGTAAAACAATTTCACCGTTCATGAATAGTAAATAAATAAATAAATAAATAAAAAATTAAAATTTTAAAATTTTTTTAAGTTAATAAGAAATAATAGAGCGTGAATAGTAAAATAAAATTACCGTTCATGAATAGTAAAAAAAAGAGAATTTTTAAATTTCAAAATTTTTAAGTTAATAAGAAATAATATAGCGTGAATAGTAAAATAAAATTACCGTTAAAAAAAATTACTTGAATTTATACATAATTAACTAAATAGCATGAAAAGTAAAAATCTAAGGGAATTCTGTCTAGGAGACTAGTTCTTGGAAGCCTTTGTGCCACTAGTCTTTCCTGGGAACGTTGTTCTGGCTAGGAGAATGGTTTTTAAGGAGCCGTTGCACCACCATTCTTTCCTGGGAACACTCTTGGTTAATACTGATTATGTTATTTAAAAATAAAAAAAAATAAAAAAAAAATAAATTTTTTTTTAGGGTTTAACTAGTTTTGTCTAGTGTTTTGTATTAAATACCATGTAAATTTTCTCTAAATTTTTATTTTTGTTGACAGGAGATTTAAATTTATGTTTACAATAGTCTATGCGTGGTAGGAGATCCTTAGGAAACCGCCTTACACCATATGTAAATAATATTCATAAATTTAAACAAGTGTCAACAACATTGGATTCCACCCATCAACCTGTTTTTGAGCCAAACATAGAACCAAGAATTAATCCTATACTAGAACCAAAAGAAATGGAGGAAAACCAACATGTTAGGGAAACCACGATGAAGGAGTTTGCAAGACCGGTGATTGGCACGGCAACTGCCGCTATCCAGTTGGGTGAGGCTGCTCGGAATTATGACCTTAAAAATATTCATTTTTCTATGCTTCCTTCCTTTTATGGGCTACCTAATGAAGATTCTCTTTCCTTTATGAGAGATTTCTATGCTACGGTCCAAACATTCCCCCTCGGTATTCTAAACGAGGATCAACTTAGGATGAGATGTTTTCCCTACACTTTAAAGGATAAGGCCAAAGCTTGGTTGATGTCACATCCCCCAGGTTCTCTGATGACATGGGGTAACATTTACAATAAATTCATGGGAAAATTCTATTCCCACCAAAAAACATCAGAGTTGAGAGGAAAGATTGCTACTTTCTCTCAGATGGAAGGAGAACCATTCCATGAAGCTTGGGATAAGTTCAAAATGTTTCTCACTCAATGTCCCCATCATAGCTTTCCCCTGCAGTTGCAGAACCAATTCTTTTACGATGGACTTACACAACAATGTCAGTTCATTGTCGACAACGCTGCAGGAGGAGCAATAGGAGAAAAGACTGCCTCAGAGACGTATAACCTCTTTGAGATGTTGGGTGCTAATTCCCAACAGAAAAGCTCCCGAGTGAGAAAAGCTGGAGTTCATGAAATCGACTCCAGTAATGAAGTTCAACAACAACTTGTTCAACTGACTAAGCAAGTTTCCCTTCTCGCTACACAAACCAACACCAATAATGAACAATATGGTTTGTATAGCAACATGGGACATGGTACTGAAGCCTGTCCATATCAAGGAGAAACAACTGGACCTGAACAGGTCAATGTATTGGGAGCATATCAACAGAGACCAAGGTTTGACCCCAATTCAAATACCTATAATCCTGGGTGGAGAAGTCATCCAAATTTCTCTTGGAGGCAAAACAACCCTCCTTTCACTCAAAGCACAAACCAGGCAGTCCAGCAATTCCACCCACCTATTCCAAGAAGCATTCCCAATAAACCAACCCTGGAGGACAACTTTAATTCTTTTATTCAAGTTTGTAGGGATAACCAATCTAAAACCAATCAACGGTTGGACTCTGTGGAAGCTTCTATCAAAAAGGTGGAAGTTCAAGTTGAACAATTAGTTGAACATTTGCAAAAAAGCAAAGACTAATTTGATAGTCAAATGAATTCAATGAAGAGGAGACATTGAGTTTTTCATTCTGCAATCTCCAAGCAACGTCTTACTAGAAGATGATAAATTTTAGTCCTGTATGGGAGGTCACCCATTGTTGTATTTTCCTTTGTTTTAGTTTGCGTGTAATAAAATTCAAATGAAATAAATTCGTTTGTTTCAAAAATTGTGTCCATTCGTTAAAATTAAAATTAAAAAAAAATTAGGTTCCTTGCACCTTTTTGCTTTTACGTTTTATCAAGTTATAAATATTTCTTAGAGATATCTACTATTGTTTTTTAAGAGCAAAATGTTGATACACAATAGGAGGAGGATCATTTTCAACTACAAACAACCATGGGAGATGCTGAAGAGAGGCGGAAAAAGATGAAAGATTATACAATGCCAATCATTGGCAATGTAACTTCCGGCATCCAATTACAAGAGGCTGCAAGGAATTATGAATTGAAAAAGATTCATTATTCTTTGTTGCCTTCCTTTTACGGTATCCCTAATGAAGACCCTTTGCATTTCATTCGAGAATTCTATGCTATTGTCCAAACCTTTCCACTACATGAAATTAATGAAGATCAACTTAGGATGAGGTGTTTTCCTTACACTCTCAAAGATAAAGCTTGGTCATGGTTCATTGCTCTACAGTCAGGTTCTCTTAAAACTTGGGAGGCAATCTATGAAATTTTTATGGGTAGGTTTTATTCCCATCAAAAGACTATTGATCTAAGAACAAAGATAGCAACATTTTCTCAAATGTATAAAGAGCCCTTTCATGAAGCTTGGGAACGATTCAAACTCCTTTTCATTCATTGTCAAAATCATAGCTTTCCATTACAGCTACAAAACCAATTCTTTTATGATGGATTGACACTACAGAGTCAATACATGGTTGATAATGCTGCTGTAGGTGCTGTAGGAGAAAAGACCACAGAGGAAACCTATAATCTTTATGAGCTATTGGGTTCTAATTCCCAACAAAGAGGTGGTAGAAGGAAAGCAAGGGTCAATGAAGTTGGCTCTGATAATGAGATAACCTTGCAACTTGTTGAATTGACTAAACAAGTGCAATTCCTCACTACCCACCAAATTTCAAATCAGGAGGTATGTGAAGTGTGTTGTTCAATTGGGCATGGTACTCATAATTGTTCAAATACTTGTGATTCTAGTGTCGATGCCATAGAGGAAGTCCAATCTTTTCAAAGGTATCATCCAAACACGTATAATCACCCAGCCTACACCCAATATCCAACACTAAGGTCGGTTAACAACCACCCTTACCCACCAAGCCAATCTTTTAAGCCAACCTTAGAAGATAGCTTGAATGCTTTTATTCAAGTTAGTCGTGACAACCAATTGATGACTAATCAAAGGTTGAACACCATGGAGGCTTCGGTTAAAAGGATTGAATCTAAAGTTGGGCAACTGGCTGAAAAAATGCAAAAGAAAGAACCAGGAAAGTTGCCTAGTCAACCAGAACAAGCAAATGATGTAAGAACCCTTCGAAGTGGTAAGGTAGTCAATACCAGTTTACCTGAAATCTCTAACAATCTACCTTGTAGTTCAGGTAACAAAGAAGGCGATATTCTAATCTCGCAAAAAGGAGAAACAAGTGTTAAACTTAACAAGCCTTCTGAAAAACTCATTGGGGGGTCATCTGACACCCTCAAAATTCAAAAGACATCAGAACCACACCAGATACAAGTACCTTTTCCCCACCGGTTAAAAGAATCCAAACAAGATAAGCAATTCAATGATATTTTTAATATGCTCTCTAAAGTAAATATCAATTTACCATTATTAGAAGTGATCATGAATGTGCCCTCATATGCCAAGTTTTTCAAAGAGTTGAACACTAAGAAAAGGAGGTATGAACTGAATGAACGAGTAGTAGTATCAGAAATTTCTAGCGCTGTACTTCAGCACAAACTACCCCTAAGTTGAAAGACCCTGGAAGTTTTATTATAAACATAACTATGGGGGATAGGAAGGTTGCTAAAGCAATGCTTGATTTAGGTTCTAGTATAAATTTGATGCCCTACTCTATATTCTTACAGCTCAACCTAGGGGATTTAAAACCCATAACTATGTCCCTTCAACTTGCAGATAGATCTCTTAAATATCCAGAGGGAATAGTTGAGAATGTTTTGGTACAGGTAGACAAACTGATAATACCTGTTGACTTTGTGGTTCTGGATATGCAAGAAAATCCAGCATTGGACAGAGAGCACACAATATTGCTTGGTAGACCATTTATGGCAACTACTAAAACTATTATTGATGTCCAAGATGGAAATTTGACAATGACAGTCTTAGGAGAGACTGTTCATTTTAAAGTTTTTGATTCTTCACCTTTTCCTTCTATTTCTGCCA
Organism: Hippophae tibetana; assembly: GCA_037013495.1. Taxonomy (NCBI): domain Eukaryota; kingdom Viridiplantae; phylum Streptophyta; class Magnoliopsida; order Rosales; family Elaeagnaceae; genus Hippophae; species Hippophae tibetana. Next base: position 5,836,032 of record CM072805.1, read on the forward strand.
TCGATGAAATATTCGAAGTTGATCCTTTGGATAATCTTGTCCAAAGCACCTTTTTACAAACCAGAATAGAAGACAAGCTTGAAACCGTTCTTACACTTGAAAAGGTTGAAGAAGATTTAGATGAGGAAATTAATGGGTACCTTAAACAACTAGACAATGATGAAGTGATGACAAAATCTAGTACACTTTTAAATCTACCCAGTTCTTCATCTAGTAAAGAGGCCAATCCACCTGAACTTGAACTCAAAGACTTACCTGAGCACTTAAAATATGTGTTTTTGGGAGAAGGAGAAACTTATCCAGTGATAATTTCTTCAACCTTGACCAAACCACAAGAAAAGGAACTCATCAAAGTGCTTAAACAGTTTAAGAAATCTATAGGTTGGAGTATAGGGGATATAAGAGGCATTAGTCCAACAATGTGTATGCACAAGATCAACTTGGAGGATGGTGCTAAACCTGTACGAGAGGGCCAAAGAAGACTAAACCCAAACATGCAAGAGGTAGTTAAAAAGGAAATTCTTAAATTATTAGAAGAAGGGATTATCTATCCTATTGCGGATAGTAAGTGGGTTAGTCCAGTGCATGTGGTACCAAAGAAATCTGGGATAACAGTTGTTAAAAATGACAAAAGTGAATTAGTGCCTACTAGAATAATCACTGGATGGAGAATGTGTATAGATTTTAGGAAACTAAATTTATATACGAAAAAGGATCACTTTCCTCTTCCATTCATTGATCAAATGTTGGAAAGATTAGCTCGGCACGAATTTTACTGTTTTTTGGATGGATTGTCCGGATATTATCAAGTACCCATAGCACCAGAAGATCAGGAAAAGACCACATTTACATATCCTTTTGGGACATTTGCTTTTCGCAGAATGCCATTTGGGTTATGCAATGCCCCTGCCACATTCCAGAGATGCATGATATCTATTTTCTTGGACATGGTGGAAAAATTCATTGAGATTTTCATGGACGATTTCTCTGTCTTTGGGAACTCATTTGATGATTGCTTACATAAATTGACTTTGGTTTTAGAAAGATGCATTGAATGCAATCTAACCCTTAGTTGGGAGAAAAGTCATTTTATGGTTCAACAAGGGATAGTTTTAGGACATATAATTTCAAACAAGGGTATTGAAGTTGATAAGGAAAAAGTTGAATTGATATCCAAACTACCTCCCCCTACATCTGTGAAGGGGATAAGAAGCTTCTTGGGACATGCAGGATTTTACAGACGATTTATTAAAGATTTCTCTAAAATAAGTCGTCCCTTATGTAACTTGCTATCCAAAGATGCTGATTTTGATTTCAACAATGACTGCCTTACTTCCTTTAATACCTTGAAAGATAAACTAACATCTACCCCTGTTATTATGGCACCAAACTGGTCTTTACCTTTTGAAATAATGTGTGACGCTTCTGATTATGCAATAGGAGCAATCTTGGGACAAAGAGTGGATAAGCGTTTGCATGTCATCTACTACGCTAGCAAAACACTCAATGATGCCCAAATGAATTATACCACCACTAAAAAGGAATTATTGGCTATAGTATTCTCTTTAGACAAATTTCGGTCTTATTTAGTAGGATCTAAAGTGATTGTGCATTCTGATCATGCTGCTTTAAGATACCTATTAAGTAAACCAAATGCCAAGCCAAGATTAATCAGGTGGGTCTTACTCTTACAAGAATTTGACCTAGAAATCAAGGATAAGAAAGGCAGTGAAAACTTAGTAGCTGACCATTTGTCTAGGTTGATTTCTGACTTCAATTCTCTTAAAGATGAGAGTAATGAAGATATAGTTGAAACCTTTCCTGATGAACAGTTATTTTTCATAGGTCCAAACCCATGGTATGCTGATATTGTAAACTATCTTGCCACTGGTGTTTTGCGACCTAACACTTCATATCAGGACAAGAAAAGGTTTTTTAAAACTATTAAGGACTATTTCTGGGATGACCCTTATTTATACAAGATTGGTCAAGATCAAGTCATCCGGAGATGTGTACCTAAAGAAGAACATAAGAGCATTCTAACTTTTTGTCATGAACTTCATTGTGGGGGTCATTTTGGAGGTGAAAAGACAGCCCGTAAGATATTACAGTCTGGATTCTTTTGGCCCACTCTTTTTAAAGATGCTCATATGTTTTGTGCACAATGTGATAGATGTCAAAGAACAGGAAACATAAGCAAAAGAGATGAAATGCCTTTGACATCTAATTTAGTTGTTGAACTCTTTGATGTATGGGGGATTGACTTTATGGGTCCTTTTCCCCCATCTAATGGTTTTCAATACATTTTGGTTGCTGTGGATTATGTGTCCAAGTGGGTAGAAGCTATCCCCACCAAAACCAATGATGCTAATGTTGTTGTGAAATTCTTGAAAGATTTCATATTCAGTAGGTTCGGAACGCCTAGAGCTATAATAAGTGATGGAGGTAGCCATTTTTGTAACAAACTCTTTGATGGAGTACTAAACAAGTACAACATCACACATAAGGTAGCTACTCCATATCATCCTCAAACTTCCGGTTTAGTGGAAGTAAGTAATAGGCAAATTAAGGGAATATTGGAACGCACTGTGCGTCCTTCAAGGAAGGATTGGGCATTTAAGTTAAATGATGCCTTATGGGCATACCGCACCGCTTACAAAACACCTATTGGGATGAGCCCTTACCGGTTAATCTTTGGGAAAGCGTGCCACCTTCCAGTTGAACTTGAACACAAGGCTTACTGGGCAATTAAAGAGCTAAACATGGATTTAGATAAAGCATGTGAAAAACGATTACTCCAGCTTCATTAGTTGGAAGAAATTAGGAATGAAGCTTATGAGAATGCCAAATTATACAAAGAGCGTACTAAGCGCTATCATGACAAGAGGCTAGTTCCTAAAACTTTTCACCCTGGAATGAAAGTTCTTTTATTTAACTCTCGTTTGAGATTGTTTCCAGGAAAGCTGAGATCAAGATGGGATGGACCATTCAAAATAGTTCAGGTATCTGAACATGGAGTGGTAGAACTATTGGACTCCAAGACACAAAAAACGTTCAAAGTTAATGGCCATCGTGTCAAGCCTTATTTAGAAGAACCAAACAACATTGCTGAAATGGATTGCATTTGGCTGAGTAACCCTTAGCACCAAAAAGATACGTCTTGCTAAGACGTTAAACTAAGCGCTGGATGGGAAGCAACCCATCATTTTAGGTAAAAAAAAATTGTTATTTGTTTTATTTACTTAATTTTATTGTTTATTTTAGTTTACTTATATGTGAATAATTTTTAAAATTGTTAAAACTAAAAATATTTGTTGAGATGTTAGAAGTTCACAGCGATCTGTCTGTACACACTTTAATGATGAATATGATGGATGCACCTGCATTTCTTCATTACTACTTACACATTCTCAAGAAATAGGTAATCTTTCTCCTATTTTCTCTTTATCTTTAATTTGCAGTTGTTACATTGAGGACAATGTAAGTTCTAGGTTGGGGGTGGTGAAAAGTTACCATGCTTAATAAAAAATAAAAAATAAAAATATAAAAAAAAAATTTCTCACAAAAATTTATCATTTCTTTAAATCAAATTTAAGTAAATAGTTAAGTCTTTGGTACTGTTAGATTAATTTTTGAAAACATATCATGAAATATTTTGTAATTATTTTTGATAATTAGTTAGTTTTTGTCATAACTAGTATTTCTTGATAAAATGTGGAAATTATATTAAACCCAAAATCAGTGTTTATGAATTTTTTTTTAGTGGAGACTACCCTTGTGAGATATAATTTGAGCCTAATTTCTTTTATTCAGACTGAAATATATATTTTTTCTACTCCAAACACATTTCTTATTTATTCAAATTTTTAGATGATCTCTATAGGTATTAGCATTGAATGTATGAATTTTTTCTCATCATAATAGAGTATCATATATTTTTTATTATTATTTTTGTTTAGATTAAACGATTTAAGTAGAAATTGATAGTATATGCTTATATCTCATTCATGCATGACTGCTACAAAAAGAAAAAGACATATCTGGGGTTACCTAAACCAAGATCAAATAGAAAAGCCACAAAATTAACCACTCACCAAAATCCAAAAAAATGTACAATCTCTACATGGGTTGACTCTCTAAAATATACATATATTGAAAAATAAATAAAAAATAAATAAAAAATAAAAAATAAAAAATATAGTATCATCTTCATACTATGACCCACATTCCCTACAAAGTTGTGAGTACAGGCTAATTACAAAAAAAAAAGATATAGGAAATAATTCCCTAAAAAGTCATTGCAATTTCTTCATTTGTAAAAAGCATATATCTTGAAATTCTTTCTTAATGAGTTTGATTTATGCATGAAAATAATTTTTATATATGATATCTTTATAATTTATACATTTGATTCCTTTCATGAGATCAATATCAAAATAACACTTTGAGCCTTTATTCTTTATACATATGCGAACATATTAGTTCATTTCTATACATCAACTCTTTCGCATATAAATTAGTATGAGTGTTTGAACCCATAGGATTCAGTGCTTTGAGAGTATTGACTTGTGAGGAATAGAGTCGAAGCGAATTCTGATTCATGACACTGAAATTGGGTAAAATTAAATTGATACATTTTTGAAATGAAATATGAAAATGATTTTCGACTAATTATTATAATAAAATCATGATTGTTTAAAGAGATTAAAATAACTTATGCTTGAGATTTTAATTATGATCTTAAAGGAGATTAAAAAGTATGAGATATTTTTGTGATATGTTGTTTTCTTTTATTCTTAAATTAATTTTTGATTGTGTTGTGATTGTTTTTATAGTTTCTTTTTATTTAGTTCAATGTTTGTGGGTATCATTACTGAAAACCCTCACGAGACTCAAACCCATCCACTAGGGCAACCTAGGGGTTTAACGGCTTGTTGCATAGGCTAAATGCAACCGTTTCAATCCACGAAAGTGATTTAGGATAGTTTAATTTTTAGTTTTTATAGCTTCTCTTGCTAAGGGACTAGCAAGAAGCTGGTTGGGGGTTGTGATGAGTGCTCAAAAAGCACTAAAATAACCATGATTTTATGTACATTAATTGATTAAAAATACATATATTTATATGTTTTATCATATATTTATATAAATTTGTCATTTTCGGAATCATGGGTATTTTTATTGTTTTTCATGTATTTTGGCTTAAAAACGCAATTTAAAGACTCAAAGAGGAATACTTGAAGCAATACATCACAAATATATTAATAAATAAGTGGGAAAAGGTCAACAAACATGGAAAAATTGGACAAAATGGGTCGAAAAGGTCAAAAATGTCAAAAAGACGGAAATCGCGCCCCGCAACCCAGCCGCGCGCGCAGCTCAGCGCCCCAGCCCGCGCGCGCTGACCTGCCCATCCGTGCGCGCCGAGCTGCGCGCAGCGAAAGCCCCCCGCGCGCGCGCGCAGCGCCAAGCAGCCCCCCTCCGCGCGCCCAACGTATTTTCGCCCCATTTTTCACGTGCAGCCGCCCCCATGACGTCATGCTAACGTCATCAATGACCTCAGCATTTCCATTACGCGTTTTTACATTTTTTAATATTTTTTTAACATTTGTTTACTCATTTTTTCTCTCCATCCTCACCTATAAATACCCCCCTTCCCTTCACTTCAAATCACACCTTCAAAACACACTTCTCTCTTCTTTCTTTCTCTCATTTCTTAGTTTTTAAGTTTTTCTTAGTTTCTTTCTTAGTTTCTAAGCTTTTCTTAGTTTTTCTCTTAGTTTTTAGTTCAATTCTCTTAGTTGTAGAGTTCTTCTCTTTTTGAGAGGAACTTGTAATGTTTTTGTAATAATTTAGCTTTTTGATTCAATAAATGGAAGTGAAAATTCCGCTTGGAGGTTTTCCAGCTACGGGAATAGCGTCGAAGTTCTGTAAGGATTTTATTTTCTTTACAGTTATTTTTATGCTTTATTCTTACATGTTATATTTAATTTTTCTGTGGTTAAATTTAACTATGCTGGCTGTTTAGTAAAAATGATATAATAATAACGTTGTTATGCTTACGAAATATTAAATAGGTAAAAATCTTTAAAATGAATTGATTTTGTTTTAATTCAAGATTTTATATTAAGAATGTTAGAGAGAAATATATTATTTTTCATTACAAACTTAAACCTGAAAATTAGATTTTAAGGTTTAGTTATCCGGTCTAATTTAGAGTAGTGCTCTTTTATTTGTTGGTACAATCGCCCGGTAGTTAGAGTGAAACTCTATTTCAAAAGTTTTTATAAGAATTATTATGTGAAAATGTATTGACAACATGTTTTCAATAGTGGTTTTAAAACTTGAAAGTTAGTACTCGGATAATTAAATTCTTATGTTTAATTTGGACACCTTGAATAATGTTTAAATTGTCTAACCCCACCAAAGGTGGCATTTAAATGGTTCATTTTCAATCTCTTAGAAAAAGGAATTAATTTAATTAACCAAATTAGTTATCAACCCCACCCATAGGTGTTAATTGATTTGTTTAGTTAACAAAGAATATCTAACCCCACCAAATGTGGTATTTATATAAAAAAGAGAGAATCAATAAAATATCAATTTATATCTTTAATAACCTAGATAATATGAGCAACCATAATTAATTTAGTTATTATATCCATAAATACTCCACTAATATAAATGATAAAATTTGCATAAATATTTATTGAATCTGTATATATGTTTGTTTTTAGATAAATATTTATTGAATTTGTATCTATGTTTATTCTTTTTATGTTATTAGATTATATTTAATTAATCTGTATATATGTTTATTTTATGTTATTTGATTAGGAACACAAAAACCAAACTATCGTGACAGGATGTTTAGGATTTAATTTCGTTTTTAGAAGTTTGAATAATAAATTAAAAACCACATACATTCCTTCCTTAGATCGACCTTGGGAGTATACTTATCATTTTCTTCGAAATGATTCGTGCACTTGCGAGAGTTTTATAAATATTAAAACCAAAGTATTGGCAAGAATCGACGATGTCGGTTTTCGCTCATCAGGTATTTATCTTTGATAGTAATGGAATTTAGAGATATATAATCCACGTAAAACCTCAAACTCCCATCAGTTTTTCTTACTAACAATACTGGTGATGAGAAAGAGTTATTCCTTGGTCTAATCAAATTGGAGTGTAGGAGCTCTGATACCATTTTTTCTATCTCAGTTTTCTGGTAGTAAGGGTAACGGTAGGGTCTTACATTTATTGTTCCTATTCCTAGTTGCAGAGGGATACAGTGATCATGTAGTCATTTAGGAGGGAGGCTGGTGGGAGGTTCAAACACTTGAGGAAATGCAGCCAATATTTCATTTATCTCAGGTGAATGAGTTCTAGTTTGTTCTCTCAAGATTTTATTGGGAAACATTTGAAGGAACAACCCTGTATCTGGCTAGCTATGGGTTTTCTTGCAGGTTAGGGTTGTAATGTTTGTATGCCCTAACCCTTGAAGCTTGTGAGAGATGCCTTCCACCTGGAAGCTGATGGTTAGCTTCTTATAGTTCATCTCGATTGGACCCAAAGTCTCAAGCCATTGGACACCTAAAACCAGTTGACAGGTTGCAACAAGAAGGACATAGAAATTTGTAGTTACCTGCCCCTGTATGGTAAGGCTAAGGTTACAGCATTGACCTGCGCATTCCACCTTCTCACAATTGGCCACCATTACTTCCAGCTTCTTCCCCTTGGTGATAGTTATTCCATATTGGAGAGTAAGGGCTTCATCAATGAAATTGTGAGTACTTCCTCCGTCAATCAACATAAGCACTCTTTTTTTAACTGCCTCATTACTCGTATGGTTTGAGGATGTTCAGCTCCTACTATAGCATGAAATGAGATCTCAAGCATTACCTCATGTAACTCTTGTTCCAACTTTTCTTTAGAGTTATCTTTGAGATTTTGTTCAATCTCTTCTATCCTAAATAGTTGTGGACATGCACAACGATGGCCAGCTATGAATTTCTCATCACAGTAGTAGCATAGCCCCTTATCTCGACGCTCACGTGCCTCTTGTGTGATGCGATGAAGGTAGTAGCTGAGGTAATTGGTGCTAAGTTGGGTCGTTGTTGGGGTGGGGGTCCTAACACACCAACAGTAGGGGTAGTGGGGGTCTTTGTTGCTACTGAAGATGTCGGGTATCGTGGATATTGAATGGCTTCCCTCTGAAGTAGATTCTTTTCTTCAATTAATCTTGCCACCCCTATAGCTTCAGCTAACGTCCTTGGTTTCTTAATTTTGACTTTGATACTGATCTCATCTCTTAACCCAGCGATGAAATAGCCTATTAGAAATTCTTCTAGAAGGCCATCCACTCTATGAGAGAGTTTCTCAACTGCTTCCTGGTAGGTAGCCACGCTTGAAGTATGTTTGAGTCTCGTTAGAGCTTCAGAGGGATCTTCATGATCAGTTGGCCCAAATTGCAGCTGTATGGCTTAGGTGAATTCCTCCCAAGTGAGTGGTCCATGGAACTTGGTGATATATCTATGCCAATGTAAGGCAATTCCATCCAAATGAAACGATGCCAATTGCACTTGTTATTCTAGTGTAGTATTTGTGAACTCAAAGTATTGCTCGACTTTGTATATCCACCCAGTGGGTTCTTCCCCTACAAAGGTAGGGAATGAGAGCTTAAAGTGATAGTGTAATGGCTCATTAGGGTTTCTTAACCCACCATTTGGTTGTGGGTTATCTTCTCGTGCGAACGGGTTTTCTTTAGGTAAGTTCCGAGTGGCTCGAAGTCCTTGTAACTCAGTGAGCACAGCCTGTAAGGTCGCGCCTACCTGATCGAAGCCTGATTCATGCCTTGCCAGGGTTTCCATTACTTCACTACGAAACTCAAAGAGGGAAAAAATGCTTTGATTCTCATTACTTTTTCTCTAGATTCCTTGGCTCTCTATATAGCCTTACAAATCAGAATTGTTTTAAGGAAATAACAAAAAATAGCGGGAACAATATGAGCAACTACCTTCGCACCCTTCACACATGTCAAAGATTCTTCTAACCGCTTGAGTGGTCCTTCCTAAAAAATTGGAGTGGTCCCCCTCTTCTTCCGAGCTCGGTCGTGGCTCTAGGTTGAAGCCACATGCCTACCCTCTCCTCTCTGTGTGCAAGCTCACCTCTTTGCGTGCAGCTTGGTGCATTTAGCACCTATTGGTGTAGCATTCTGGATTTCATTACTGTAGTGAAGCTCCGAGACGAAAAACAAAGATTATGAACTGTTTTATCTTGAGGACGACGAAGCTTTATTTGCTTACACAAGTTTAAGCAGAGCCGCAAAACGTCTTAAAAAGAGAGATCTAGTCTGTGACTCAATCCAAATAGTACATTTCATTATATCGACAACATTGTTCTTCTCCTGTAATTACATAACAATTCCAACAATAATTAATGAAATTATATTTGAATATAAATTTGTGTAACTTTAGCTTTTTTAATACAAACATGCGAAACAAACTACATCAAAAGTACGTATGTTAATTTGTAACGAGAATTAACCGAAATGAGAATACTATGAGTCTGATCGGAGAGGAAAGATGTTGCAAAACTCATTCTTTTTTCATTTTCTACGGTAAGGAATTGAAATAATAATATTAGTTTAATTAATTATAATTTTAATATTAATAATAAAAAATAATTTTGTAATTTAATGTTGCGAATTTTGAAAAATGATTCAATACCAATAGAATAATAGAAAAAATCAATAATAATTATTAAATTTATGGGATTTTATTCTCTTTCCAGCATATTTTTAAGGTGATAATATTTTGTAGTTAACAAAAAAAATCAAAATAATTGATTTCCCACGTTTCATTTCTTTATTAATAAACATACCGGTTAACATAATAAAAGTACTTGTATATACAATAAGTTATTTATGCATGGTATTATGTGTATTTGATTGTATATTAAATTTGGAAAAAGAGATGTTAAAGTAATTTTACTACTAATTATAACAAGTGGTATATATAAAAAAGGGACTGTTACTGTACATTCGTTGTTTTTGTAGTCATGCATTTTTTTCCTTTTTACTTATTTGATACTATAATATAAAAATGTATATTTTTAAAATATCATTTTTAATGAAAATATAAACAATAATAATATCAAAATTATTTTTTATAATGATAGTAATACTTTAACTTTATTTTTTATTGGATATTTTACACTTACCACAAGATTATATAATCATGATTATATATTTAAAAGTAAATTTTTAAAATAACAGTTTTTAATAAAAAAAAAATATACACATTAATAATATTAAAATTATTTATTGTAATAATACCAATACTTAAACTTTTTTTTGTATAAAGTATCTTATACTTACCACTAGATTATGTGATTATGACTTATGATAATATCATTTATCTACTCATAATACAAATGCACACAATAATAATATTAAAATTATGTATTTTACACTATCATAATATCAAAACTCTTAAATTTATACTATAAATTTAAAAAAATAGAATTTTTAAAACACTATTTTTTGTAAAAATTAGATTTTTAATGCAATGTTTGTACAATGGTAATATTAAGACTACACAAAATTGGATTTTGAAATATAATAAGTATAATAATGATATCAATACTTGAACTTATGTTTTTAAATATAGGGCTATATCCTTATCATTTGTCTATAAATTAGACCTAATAAGTTATTTTATTTGCTTACTATCTAAATAAGTTTTATTTTCATTATCTTTGTTGACATTCTTTCATGTTTTTTTACTTTTTTAGGTATTATTCTTAATGAATAAAATGTGTATAATAATAGTACTAAAACTTAAACTTAGTTTTTATATATGAAACTTTACATTTATCATGTTCTTATAAAGTAATGACTATTTTTGTCTAACTCATGTATTAATTAAATTACACTAAATAATTTTTTGTCGTAATCGTGACCCCTTTTAAAGTTAAATTTATACTATAAATTTTAAAAATTTGATTTTTTGAGTACTATTTGTACACAACAATGATATAAAGATTCTTAAATTTATATTATGAATTAAAAAAATAAATTTTTAAATATAATGTGTATAATGACACTACCAAAAATTAAACTTGTGTCTTATATGAGACATTCTACACTTCTCACGTAACTATAATGTTATAACTATCATAAAAATATAAATTAAGTTTATAAAATAATCCAAAAATAAATTATATATATAACTTATAAGTTCACTCCTTCTTCTTTTTGTTTTTGCTCCCAACAAATGTGCCTAAAATATTGTATTTTATTTGTAAATATTATAATAACTTTAACTTTTTTATTTATATTATATAATTATGTATGTATATAAATATATTACATCTTCTTACATCGAAAAATATGGGTCTAAGCTCCTGCATCTCCAGGAGCCCACCATCCTAGTATTATATAAACTAAGTGATGAATAATGTTGTTAAAAAAAGTATTCCTAATAAAATAAAGAGAACATATCAATCGAGCGATAGCCTAGTTGTCAGATTGTGTTACGTGCAACAAGACACTATGATCTTTTGGATGAGAGATTTGTAGTTTGATTTTGGGTGGCACACAAAGCATTAATTTTATGTTTTATTTTAGAATTGTGTTGTTTTGGAAGGGATTTTTGTGTTTTGTAGGTTAATGTACTTTTAGAAGAACCTTGGACTATGAGCAAAAAAGAGAGAAATGAAAACTCGGACAAGTCAGAAACAATTTGAATATCAAAAATCATAGTGCATATTGCAACATAGATAAAAACATGTTGTGGTAAGAGATTCTTGGGTGTCATACAAAATCAATTTGAATTTTTGTGTTGTGGCCCATAAAAGTCATGACATAACATAGGCATCTTGAGTGGCATTTGGGGATTCAAGGATTTCAATGCATGTTGAGATGTAGAAATATTTATGCTGAACTATAAGACTCTTGGGTTACTAAGGGATTTGATGTTTGTATTGCACCATGGTTAAAAAATATGTGTGGTACATCTCGTGTGTTTTAAAAGGCTAGAAATCCCCAATATGCATATATAACATATCTTACTCACTCTTCGCCAAAATTTAACCTACAAATACATTCTGAACCCCCTCTAAAAATATCAACCATCAGTAACCAAAAATACCATTCCATAACACAAAACTTAGAAAGAAAACTCCCATTTATGAAGTTTTTCTAAGGATTTAAAGGGATCAACCAATTCAAGGACTTGGAGATAGTAGACCAAAATGGGGTATTTTAATGATTAGAACTTATTTTTCTCTATATTTTGAATATATCTTTTGTAATTGAATTAATTTTAATTAATTTAATTATGTTATGCTAAATTTTGTGTATGAGATTTTAGTTTTTCTTTCATGAGTGGAAGAATAATTTGATGATTTTATTTCATAATAGTTTATTTATTTCTTATTCATAGCTTTTCATATATTCATTTATGGATTATTATTGACTATTCTAATTATGAACAAAGTAACTATTTTTGAACTCGGCATTACACACATCATCCATGTTTGGTTGTACATTTATGAACCCAAATCAAATTAAATTGCATTGATTTGTATTAAATTAGGTGATTTATTTATTTCTCTTAGGTTTTTCAATTAACTAATTTCAAGCCCGATCTAGGAAGTTATTGGTTAATAAAGAATTGTGAGGGCTCACCTTGATCATTAGAGTTTCTCTTATTTAAACAAAAAAATCAATAATTCTAACTTTTGAAGTCATATTGTGAAAATTATTTAACTCGTTCTTTCCATGAATGGTTAGCTAGCTAACTTCCCATATTCATTCATCCATATTTATTCTACCATAATTCATCTACTTTATTTTAGTTATTTAATTATTTCAGAATTTACAATTTTTCTCTCAACCAACAATTATTAGAATGTTTAGGATTGTTTGTTTAGCTAATTAATAAAATAAGTAACATCTTAAAACACGTGCTAATTTATTTATAAAATTTGTACATCATGTTTTTGGCATCGCTGCTTGGGACTTCGCTTTTTAAATAGTTTAATTATTTTCTTTTTAGTTTGGTTTCTTAATTTTATTGATTTTGTGATTATGTTAATATTTTTTTTTAGTTATTTCAATTATTTTTGTTTCTTGTCTATTTCCATTCCTTATGTTTTGTTTTTGTAGTTTTATTTTCTGATTTCTTTGTTGTTTTGTTAGTATATTTTCTTAAGAATGAGTTCACACCTTTCATAGATGATGATACATAATTTATTGAGTTTTTGACACTATTACTAGTTCTTCTATAATGATGCCAAAAACTTGATGTTTTCCAAGGTTATCTTAGTTTTCAGTACTATTATCGATTTTACCTTGCAATTATACCAAAAACTTGATGTGCCAAAATTAGGTATACAATTTTTTTTTATATTTATAAAATAGCTCGTAAGTGTACGAATCACTTATAAAAATGATAAAGGTACTTCTAAGGTCGGTCTAAAGAGGAATCATGTGGTTTTTATATAATTTAATAAATTCTTAAAAATGAAAATAAAAACCTAAACATCCTGTCCCGATTGTTTGGTTTGAAAATCTAAACTAATGACATAAAAATAAAGATAGATCCAATAAACATTTAGGTAATTAAAAATTTATCATGTAGTGGAGAATTTATTTCATATATTAGCTACTTAATTATGCTTGCTCAATATTAAGTAGGTTATTAAAAATATGAATTAAGATTATTCATTCTCTCTTATATATACAAATAGGAAATTAATTATGTCTATTATTTGTTATTAATTAAAACCACTTACCACTTTGGTTAGGTCTAGCAGTTAATTTAAATTAAATAATTCTTCTTTTCTAAGAGATTAACGAATCATTAATTGTCATCTTCGGTCGGGTCTAAAAATTTAATATTTCATCAACATATCTAAGTTAGGATTTTGATTTAAGTACTTGAAAACTAACTTTCAGATTTTAAAACTATTATAAAGGATATGTCATCAATATATCTCTCATGAATAATTCTTATAAAAATCCTTGAAATAGAATATGCCTCAATATGAGATTAAGATAGTAAATATCTAATATCTATAAGTATACTCTAAATCAGATTTAGATAATTAAATCCTAATTCTAACTCCCTTGTTTATTATTAAAATACTTCATCAATATATTTTTCTTTTACAAACTTCGATTTACTCTTGATTAAGAAATAAAACTTAAATTCTTTCTATAAAAATGTTTAATTTACTTTAATATTTCACAAGCATAACAAAATTTTTAATATCCTATATAATTTATAGCTAGACGTGTATATTATAAATGATCAATAAATTAAATATATAGCATGTAAAATAACACAAAGGGATCATTTGAAAAGAATACATTTAAATATACCTTAGTAGAATCTTAGTATTGTTTCCATTATGGAGAACCACCAAATAGAATTGTTGCACTATTTATTTAATTAAAACTAAAACTATTACATAAACTTACATATGTTCAATTCTTAAGTAAACGAAGAACTTTAAACTAAATAAAACAAAAGCTACGAAAGCTTGAAAGACTAAGAAATTAGCTTAAGAATGAAGTTGTGGGATATGGATTACAATGGAAATAGGGTCCTATTTATAGGTGGAGAAAATGAGAGAAATATGGATTATTTCGATTGATGCAACGGCATAAATGTTTCATGTCATAGCATACACAAGCTGTACATAGTATTGGGGCTCGATCCATTACATTCGCACAATGGGCATACAATATATTTCCATGCCATGGCTTGCATTTGTATCTGGGATGCATTAACATCAATCCTTTTCCTTTGCACTATGGCATACAAAATTTTCATGCTACAGCCTACTCAGTTCTATAACACTTTAGAACCCTTGTTTCTTATATATCATTTTTCAAGTTTTAAAACATATGTAATGTTTTACATACATTATCATTTTAATCATCAAAATAGTAATGGAGTGCTTTCAAATATATTCTTCAAGTGTTTGATCAATTTAATCATTTTGAAGCTAAAATAACTAAAAAATAACAAAACATACTTATGCTTTGGAAAAGATGGATTTTTTAAAAATAGTAGTAAAACTAAAAATATATAAATCTATTTAATCATTAAACATGCATAATATCATGATATATTAAGTGCTTTTAAGCACTCATTAATAGCAACATCAACCGATCAAAAGATCACTCAAGTAGGCTAGATACTAAAATCCAAGAGCCATTACAAGATATAAAACAAGATCCAGTAGAAATAAAAGATGCTCTACTTAGAGAGATAGCTATAAAGAAGTATACAAGGCCAATCATTTGGAACTTTTAATTCTTGTATATAGCTGAGGGAGGCACCTAGGAATTATGAATCAAAAATATTCATTATTTCATGTCAATCTCCCTTTATGGTATTCCTAATAAAGATCCATTGACTTTTAATTAAAATTTCTATGCGATAGTGCAGACATTTCCTTTGCAATGGCTTAATGTGGACTAACTCAGGATAAAGCATTTCACATACATGCTCAAAGATATGAAAAAGGGTTGACTTATGATTTTTCACTAGGCACTTTAACTACTTAGGAGGGAATAAACAATGGAATATATTCCTACCAAAATACTTTTGATTTGAGAACTAAAAATGCTACATTTTCTTAGATGAAGGGAGAGCCATTCCATGAGTCTTGGGATAAGTTCAATTTATTTCTCATTCAGTGTGAACATCACCATTTCTCACTGTAGCTACAAAACCAATTTTTCTATGATGGGTTGACACAACAATGTTAGTTCATAATGGATAATGCTACTAGTGGAAATGTGGGAGAAATGATTGCTACTAAGACTTACAAGCTCTATGATATTTTATGTTTTAATTCCTAATAGAAAAGTTCTAGAATAAGAAGAGATGTAGTGAATGAGATAGGCTTTAGGAATTAGATGGCTATACAACTTACATAGTTAACCAAGAAAGTCGCACTCGTCACCTCCAAAAATGCACCAACTCAAGAGGTATGTAGTATTTGTACTACTAATGGGCATGGTGCTAATATTTTTACCTTTTTGTGATTCTCATTTAGGTACTATTCATGAATAAGTTAATGTAATAGAGGGTTACCAACCTAGACCTAGGAATGATCCTCGTGTAAAAACCTACAATCTAGATTAGAGAAATCATCTCAATTTATCTTTGAAGGGAAATAACAACCGTACATAACAATCTAGGAATTTGTTTTAATCAAAATATGCCACACAAGAAACCTAATAAACCAACCTTGGAGGACAACTCGAATACTTTCATTCAAGTGAGTAGGGATAACCAAATAAAGAACAATCAAAGGTTAGATTATTTATAGGCATCTATGAAAAGGGTGGAAGGTTAAATTGGGAAAATACTTAAGGATATGAAAAGTCAAGAGAAAGGGAAGCTTCCCAATAAACCTAAACAAGCAAATGCTATAATAGTCCTTTGGAGTAAGGTTTTACATAAAGATTTTCTTGAAATTTATGATTATTTGTATAATAGTGCAAGAAACATAGGTGGAGTGCAAGTAGCATCCAAGGAAGGTGTGGACACGAATGATAAAATTGTGAAAAATTCTAAGGGGATTAAGGGAGAGTCATCTGACCAACCTATATTGCACAAGGCAATTGAACTATATCGAATTCCCAGACCATTCACTCACTGACAAAATGAAAATAAACAAGATAGGTAATTTTTTTCACTTGTTTATTATGATTTCTAAGGTTAATATTAATTTATCTCACTTAGATGTTGTTAAAAATGTGCCATTCTATGAAAAACAAAATTCAAGGAAGTGAACACTAAAAAGAGAAGGTATAAATTTAATGAAAGAGTAATTGCATTAGAAATTACCAATACGGTACTTCAACAAAAATTACCATCAAAATTGAAGGATCCTAGTAGTTTTAATATTAATGGCACTATAAGGGATAAGAAGGTGGTTAAGGATATGCTAGATTTAGGTGAAAGTATCAATCTTATGCCTTAATATACTTGTAACTAGGTTAAGGGGAGTTAAAGCCTACAACCATGTCTTTTTAATTAGCTTATAAGTATGTTAAATATCCAAAGGACATGATTGAGAATTTTCTTGTATAGGTAGATAATATAATTATAACCATTGATTTTGTTATGCTGGATATGTAAGAAAGCGTATCTATGGACAAAGAGTAGACTATTCTTCTTGGTAGGCCATTCATGCCCACAACCAAAACTATTATTAATGTCCATAGTGGGATGTTAACTATGACAATCATGGGAGAGATTATACACTTTAAAGTTTTTGAATCCTTACATATTTCTCCTATTTCTACTATTGATGATTCTTCATATATTGGTTGTGTGGATTCACTAGCTCATAACACTTTTTTTGTAGGACGAGATAGAAGATAAGCTTGAATATTCTTTAACTGTTGATAGGTTAGAGGAAGCTTTAGATGATGAGACTAAGAGGTACCATAAAATGTTAAATAGTGTTAAACGCAAAGAAGAGCCTAGTATACCCTTAGATTTACCTAGGACCCCACCTAGGGAAATCGAAATCCAACTAAAATAAAGCTCACAGAGTTACCTAAGCACCTAAAATATGTGTTTTGTGAGAGGGGATACCTACTAGTCATTATTTCTTATACTTTAACCCTAACCCAAAAAAACAAATTTTGTGGGAGCTTAAGAGATTCAAGAAATCTAAAGGTTTTAGTATTGGAAACATTTTAGGTATTAGTATAGTTATGTATATACATATGATAATTTTATAGGGAAATACCAAATCTATGAGGGAAGTCCAAAGGAGACTAAACCCTGTTATGCAAAAGGTAGTGAAAATTGAAATTTTAACACTCTTAGAGGTATGAGTTAGTTATCCTACTTCTAATAGTAAGTGGGTTAGTTTGGTATATGTTGTACCCAAGATATTGGGCATTACTATGAAAAGAAATGATAAGAATGAGTTAGTTTCTACTAGGATCATCACATGATGGAGGATGTGTATTAATTTTCAAAAATTGAATTTGTATATTAAATAGATCACTTTTCCCTTCCTTTTATTGATCAAATGTTGGAAAGATTAGCAATGCATTCCTTTTATTATTTTCTTAATAGGATTTCAGGATATTACCAGGTACCAATTAAACCAAACGATCAATAGAATACCAAATTCACTTGTCAATTTTAGACATTTTCCCTCAAGAGATGTCATTCAATCTATACAATGCTCCTAAAAATTCCAAAGATATATGATGTCTATATTTTTAGATGTGGTAGAGAAATTCATTGAGGTAATCATGGATGATTTTTTTGTCTTTGGAACCTAACCTTATTTGATGATTGTTTGCATTAATTGACTTTAGTTCTAGAAATATGCATCAAATGCAATTTAACTCTTAGGTGGGGAAAAATCATTTTATGATCAAATAAGGCATTACATTAGGGCATGTTATTTGTTAAGCTAAAATCAATTTGATTTCTAATTTTCCACCCCTACTAATGTATAGGAAACTAGAAGTTTCTTAAGACATGTAGGTTTTTATTGGAGATTTATTAAATATTTTTCTAAAATAAGTCATCCTTTATGTAATTTGTTGTCCAAGGATGTTTCCTTTGTGTTTGATAATGATTGTATTGTTTCTTTTTGTACCTTGAAAGAGAAATTAAAATATTCACCTATTATTATGACACCTGATTGGTCTTTACCTTTTTAGATCATTTGTGATGCTTTTAATTTTATTATAGGGGCTATTTTGGGGCAGTGATTGCATAACTGTTTACATTTACTTATTATGTTAGTAAAACACTCAATGATACCCAACTTAATTATTTTACCATTAAGAAAGAATTTTAGCTATTGTGTTTACATTAGATAAATTTAGATCTTCTTTGAAAGGGTCAAAAGTAATAATGCATTATGATCATGCTTCTTTGAGATATTTATTTAGTAAACTGAATGCTAAGTCAAGACTAATTAGGTGGGTGTTTCTTTTGCAATAATTTGACCTGGAGATGAGAGATAAGAAATGGATTAACAATGTAGTAATTGATCATTTATCTAGGTTAATTTCTAATTTTGACATTGTTAAGAAGGAGAATGAAGTAGATATTATGGAAAATTTTCATGACGACAATTGTTTATAATAGTTCCAAACCTATGGTATGGTGGCATAGTTAACTATCTTATTAATGGAATTTTGAGGCCTAATATTTCATTTCATGAAAATAAAATATTTTACTTTCTTGCATGCACTATTTTTGGTATGACTCTATTTGTTCAAGCTAAGCCAAGATTAAGTCATCCATATATGTGTGCCTAAAGAGGATCATGTGAGCATTTTAGCCTTTTTCCATGAGCTTCATTGTGGTGACCATTTTGGTGGTAAGAAAATAGCCCTGAAGATATTACAATTTAATTTTTACTAGCCAATTTTATTTAAAGATGCTCATACTTTCTACATATGTTGTGATAGATGTCAAAGGATTGGTAACATAGAAAAATGTGATGAAAAAACTTTGATATCTAATTTGGTTATGAAACTATTTAATGTTTGGAATATTGAATTTATGGGTCCATTTCACCCTTCTTTTGTTTTTGAGTATGAAAATTTGTTTATTTAGTAATGAATCTAACTATCTAATTAGCAGGTGAAAAGAATATCAACAAAAAGTATGACAAATTAAAAATTTATAGAACAGCCAGACATACAATTGCATGTAAATAAAGTAATGTAGAAATAAAAAGATTAACACGTGCATTTTTTAGGTGGAAACAACTTAGGCTATACCAATGACCTAAGAGAAAATCCATTAGACCACCTAACTATCCATTATAAAAAATATGTATCTGATGACAAGGCTAGGACTCATACTATCCACCAAGGTAATGCCTCTAAGTAATCTATTTACAAGTCACAACTTTCATCATAGTCTCTACAAGAAAAGGGTTTGGATTCAGACTAACATTCCAAAAAACTCAAGTCACACAAGTTAATTGAACCCGTACAGCTATCAACAAAAACTTTAGCACAAAAACAAAAGTATAAGTGTGTGTCCTAAAGCAAATTGAATAATTACCAACCTTAACTATTTGATTTAAACAATATATCATATAAATTTTAAGGCAACTAGCAACTCTAGAACAATCATTTTAAAAGTGCAATATCTCAATTGTGCGTAAGTGAATAAACTAACTTTAAAAATCTTACTTTAATAGTTTTAGCAAAATAAGAGAGAGAATAAAAATGAAGATAATAAGCACAATTAAGCTATTGTATGGTTAGTTTCAATTTTGTGCTTAGGTTTATATTTATAGAATATTTTAAAACACTTTTGGTCAAAGTAAAATTATCATATTGTTTATAAAATCAATTAAATGGGTTTTATGGAATGAGGATAATATATTAAAAGACCAATCCAATTCATATTAAAATATGTTTTAAAAGCAAAGCCTTGGCTACTCAATCAATCTAATCAACAACTTGATCGATTGAGTACATAGCTTGATCAATCAAATATACTCTCAATCGATGTAGTGTATGAATTAATTAATTCTCAAAAATATGGATTAATCTTGTCATTAATCTCAATTAATCTAGTCCTATAAATAATTAATTCAACAGATAATCTAGCTCGATTAATCTAGTCACTATTTGATCGATCGAGTAGCCTATTTTCATATTGTTTCTATGTGTCTATTATGCAATCTAACATGCACAGGAATAGAGATATACCTGAGATGTGATTATTAAGGCTTGATATTTTCTTCAACTTGAAAATATTCGTCTATGACACACCTAAAAACTAAAATTACAATTATAAGATTTGTTCATGAATATCGCCAACACTCACATAAACCTTGCAATCTCCCTTTTGGCATTTTTGTGTGATTAAACCTCTCTCTCACTACATTACACTCATATTAAAAATTATAGTTTTACATAATAGTACTATCTTATGATCTGATGAGCCATCTTCGCTTAAATCTTGAAAACTCATGTTTACAAATAAAACAAATACACCAACAACCAAACAACTTGTCCTGATGGACTCATTGTTCATAATAGCTCAATGTATCTAATAATAGAAAATAAAAAAATGTTCAAAAGAGGATTAAACAAAGGATAGAAATTAAAAAAAACTCCCCCGTGTTAAAAGACCCAAAAAATTCAAAGTAATTAAAAATTAAAAATCTCTCTTTAAATTAACTATCCCATTCTCCATTTCTTTTATGTTTCATTTTAAACTCAAAAATTTTAATACCAATTTCTTCCCCTTTTTTTCCTACGAATAAACAAACACATACCAGAGATATAAAACAAATAAATGAAACATATATAAATAAAGATGAAAAGATTTCTTTTTAGAAGGGGGTAGTAGATTAATCCAAATATGACTACAACATTACACACACATAAGAATTAACTTATGTTCAAAGTATGACTAGTCATTAACAACATAAATATATGTAAACAATACATGAAAATATGATCACACATATAGTGACATATCCATAGTCAATACAAGTGAGTTGAGTTTAGGAACGACAGTAGTATGTCAATTAGTCCGTTCATGTTTAGTTATGAAAATTTTACAGAAAAGGTATCACTAATCATGAAAGAATTGTAGTTGAATTCAAAATTATATAAAATAAAATATTACTAATTAAGAGAGAACTTTAATTAATATTTCTTTTATTTTGTATTCCCCTCTTGTGTCATTATTTTTTTGTGAGGGATTGGTTACTTATTTTCTTTTTGTATAACCATTTATGGCTCTTTCTTTTTATGCAAGCAATTACTTTTGTATTATTTTTCTCTTTCATTTAATAATATTATTTTAAGGAAATATGCATGAGCCAAAAATCTAAAATGATGACTTTCACACTAGATGGGAGGTGGTCCTCCTTGCTCACAGCAGTAGCTTCATACATCACAGTAGGTAGCAACATTTTATAAATTGTAAGATAGAGCTCAAACATAATTCTAGCAATCAAGGCTATCTATGTCCCTAAATACTCACATAAGCAATCATAAATTTCATGTATGACATATATATATGTCCAGTGAGTATGTGAATAGGATCATGTTGACATCGATCACTAGATGCATAAGATATATAAGTACATAAGTCATAGTATCCAGTTGTTAAAGATGTAGTCAAAAGTATGAAAGTATCATGTAATGTTCATGTCAAGTTAAAGAAAGTCTACTTCCTCTTTTTTATATATATTCTAGAAAATAACGAAAAATATTAGGGAATTTTAACCAGAAGTGCAGATTTCTAAGGCATTTCTAAGAGATTGAAATCTTTGGGTATCAAGTGTCTAAGTGAATAAATCAACTAATTTCTTTTTAGTAGGCATAAACTCAAGGGATAAAACTTTATCTTTTACTAGTTCCCTAATGAAATGATGTCTAATATCTATATGTTTTCTTCGACAATGTATAACTAAATTTTTAAAGATACATATAGTATTAGTGTTATCACAGTAAAGGGGAATTAGGTCTTGTTCAAAGCCATATTCCTTAAGCATATTATTCATCCACAGAAGTTATGTGTAGGATCTTCCAGCAGCAATGTATTATGCTTCTGCAATAGATAATGCGATGGAGTTTTGTTTCTTGTTGTGCCATGATACAAGATTCTTCCCAATATAGAAGCATCGACATAAAGTTCTTTTTCTTACATCCTAATTTCCTACTCAATCTGCATCTATATATCCACTAATTTCACATGTAGTATCATTAGTAAACCAAATACCAAATTCTTTTATTCCAAAGACATACCTGATGATCCTTTTGACATGGACAATGTGTGATTCCTTAGGATCTAATTCATAATATACAAAAAAACCAACACTAAAGAAAATATTAGGTCTACTTGTTTTGAAGTACATCAAGCTTCCTATCATGCTTCTACATAGCATTTGATCAATGCTCTTACCTAAGTCATCCATCGAAATCTTGGCACTAGTACTTATTGGTGTTCTAAAATTATTAATTGTTTCAAGTCTAAATTTCTTTATTAAATTACACCCATCATTAACATTTTAAATTCATTGTTCGTTATGTTCATCAAATCATTAACAAGAGAATTGGATGTTGACCCAAAGACTATGTCATCGACATATATTTGAGCTATAAATACATCTCCTTTAGTCCTTTTAATAAAAAGCATCTTATTAACTTCCCTCAAATAAAATCTTTGTTTAATAGATAAGTTGTAAGTATCTCATACCAAACTCTAGGGACTTGTTTCAAATTGTAAAGTGCCTTCTTGCGTTTATAAACATATTATTGATATTGTGGGTCAATAAAACCTTTTGATTGTTGAACATAGACTTCTTTACTAAGTAAACTATTTAAAAAGGAAAACTTTACATCCATTTGAAAGAGTTTAAATTCATAAAACATGCAATGAAAAGTAAAAACCTAATTGATTCTAACCTAGCATAGGAGTAAATGTTTCAAAAAAATCAACTTCGTCAAGTTGTTTATATCCTTTTGCAACTAGTCTACCCTTGTTTCTAATCACAACATCTTCCTATGGTGTTTTTATCTTTAGGTCTAGGTACTAAAATCTAAACATCATTCCTAGTTAATTGAGTAGCTCATCCTACATGAAATCTATCCAAATTTCATATTTTAAAGCTTTATTAACATTTTTTTGGTTCTATTTAATAAACATAACAGATATGAGTTATCTCACTTACCTGTCTCCTTCTAATTATCATGTGTGCATTAGGATCACCAATGATGTGTTCAACTGGGTGGTTTTTGGCAGTATGTGTTGGCCTCTGAGTTTGAGTGTTGGATATGGTGAACTCACCGTCCAAGGCTAACTCTTCATCTACCTCATTATCTACCTACAACTTGCAAGCATGTGCTTAAATTTTCAATTTTCTCAAAATTCATTGGAGTACTAGTACCTATATCATCTATAATAACATTGATGGACTCCATCAGAGTATTAGTTCTCAATTTGAACACTCTAAAGGCATGACTTGTTAATGAGTAACCTAAAATGATACCTTCATCATTTCTAGAGTCAAATTTTCCTAGACTATCATGATCATTAAGGATGTAACATTTATTCCGAGCACATGTAGATGTTTAAGATTAGGTTTCTTACCATTCCATAACTCATAGGGATTTAGATTTTTACCTAGATGTAGGTAGATATGGTTCATTATGTAGCTTGAAGTACTTATTACTTCCTTTCTACTATCCCATTTTGTTGTGGGGTAATTGGTACTGAGAACTAATGAGCTTATTATTTGTAAAATTCAGCATATCTTGAGTTTTCAAATTCCTTCCCATGATTTTTCCTTAGTCTCATTACACTGGTTATTATTTTGCCTACTTCAATCTTCACTTTAAGACAAAAGGAACAAAAGAAGTTGAAAGCATCAAATTTTTCTTTCAAAAGTCCAACCCATGTAAAACAAGAAAAATCGTCAACAACAATAATAATATATTTCATGCTACCCAAACTCTCAGTTATCATGGGACCTTTGAGGTAAATGTTAATTAACTCAAGTTTTCTACTTATACTAACTCCTTTGATTTTTTTATGAGAAGAGCAAGTTTGTTTGCCATGTTGATATGGTCCACAAAAGATTTTTTCAGTTTTAGAATGCATAGGTAGACCACATACAATTCCTTTTTGCTCAAGTTAACAAGATATTTAAAATTGATATGTCCCATATTTTGATGCCACAATGAAATAGAATGATCATTAGCTAAGTTACAAGTAGTAGTAATAAGGCCTATATCAATACAGTAGCAATTATCTAAAGACCTAGTTCTTGTAACCACATATTAACCTTTTGGATTTGTTATAATACAATGATTGTTGGTAAATTATACACTATAATTTTTGTCACAAATTTGAATGATGCTTATTAGGTTCGCTTTAAGTCCATCAACACGTAGTACATCAACTAACCTAGGCATACCATCAATCTGAATTGTACCTTTGCCAATAATCCTTGATTTATTTCCACACTAAGAGTAACTGTTCCTTCATTATATTTTTCAAAAGTTTTGAAAAGAAAATGATTACTAGACATATGTCTAGAACAATCACTATCAAAATATCACACAATAAAAGATTCAACTTTAAATGCAATATGGGCTACGCAAAAACATAAATCATATTTTTTAATCCAAACTTTTGTAGTTTTTTAAATCATGTGCTTATTTCTAAAAACATGACTATCATTTCTTGAATAGGATGTATGCAAGTTATCAATATAATTATATATCATCAATAATCTACATCTAGGTCTAATATGTCCCTTTTATCACAATTGTAACAAATAGGAATAAACTTAGAAGCATATGCAAGAAATGCGTGTGAATGGTAGGGATCATAAGGGTTTACAAACACAATTTATTTTGATGAGGTTGGTGTAATGCACTCATCTACATATCCTAGGCATCTCTTGTCTCTAAAAGGCTTTCCATAGTCAATAATCTTATTCCATAGATTGTTTTAGCTCTTACACCAATTTTTCTTTATTAATTGTAAGCTTGTTATTTTCTTCTTTCAAATCTGCAAGACTCAAACTCGAAGCATTATTATGTTCTTACAAAATATTCTTCTCTTCCTTTAATTTATTTGAAAATATTGCATGTATCTCAAGTTGTTCATTTAACTCTTCTATTTTTTCTTTTGAACTAGTATTCCTTTTTATTGCTCTAGCACCTTTATAGAATAATTCTTGAAAATTTTAACATTATATTCATAAACAAAAGAGGATTTAATTTTCTCAACATCTAATATAGTTGAATACCTTGTGTGCAGTCCAAAGTTACATGTCTAATTAAGTATGTAAGTAATCTTTTTATACTTTTCTAGTAATCAAATCCTGAATTTTTAGTATATCTACTTAGTTTACTTAAAACTACTTCCTTCCTTTTATATTTTTTCTTGAAATAAAGAAACATCAATAAAAAAACAAAACTAATAAACAAACAAACAAACAAATTAAAGATGCTTACTTAGGTTCAACTAAGCACTCAAACAAATGTATCTAGGTGAACAATAAATGATGATTAGGTGACCGAAAAGAGACAATCTTTCCTAATCCAAACTTTCTTATATTTTGATTTCTCTTTATCTTTGGGTTGGAGATCAATTGCCTTAGTTTTCATAGACATTTTCTTGGAATTACATATAGATTTTCACATTCATCTTAAATTAAGATGCAACATGCATGGTAGGATGATGATATTTAGTACTAAAATTAAAAGTTTTGAAATTTACCTGCTCTTTAAACCAACAACTTCATGCTTTCTAGTATAATGATTGGACATAATATTCATAAATAGATGATAATTATGAGTCCTATAACTAGAAGCATAGAAAAAATTATTAAATTTATGAGCATTCATCAAAAATATACTATTTGATCTTATACGGCATTTCCTACCATAATAATGATAGATAGGTACAAACTTAACAATTTTTCCTATTATAGGAACAACAGTTCCTATGCATAATTAATAATAGTAGGAGTAGAGTTAGAATCCCTTGTAAGTGTGGTCTTTGATGTTCAAGTGAATGTGTAGCATGTGAAGAAGGGGTGGAGGGTTTTACAAACTCAATTGTATTTGAAGATGATGGCGTAGAGTGCTCATCTACATAGCCTAGTCCTCTCTTGTCTCCAAAAGATATTCTATAGTCAAAGCTAGGACTCTTTTTAACCTTTCAACTTTAATATTCATTCTCTTCACAATTTCTTTGATTCTCCCAACTCCTACACAAGATTCTTATTTTCATGTTTAAGATCTAAA
Organism: Hippophae tibetana; assembly: GCA_037013495.1. Taxonomy (NCBI): domain Eukaryota; kingdom Viridiplantae; phylum Streptophyta; class Magnoliopsida; order Rosales; family Elaeagnaceae; genus Hippophae; species Hippophae tibetana. Next base: position 5,862,838 of record CM072805.1, read on the forward strand.
AGACTTAAATTCATACCATCAATACGTTCATACAACTCAATTTTTTTCTTTTTCTAATATGGAGGAATTTACTTCAAAGGATTTTAATTTATCATTCAATTTGGTTACTTCTACTAGAAACCTATTTTTTATTTCTTACAACCCAATAAATCTATAAATAGTTCCTCAATGTTATTAGCATTATATTTAGTAATTAAGAATTTAGAATCACTTCCCTTACTATCTAAGCCAATGTTAGACTCGTTGGAGTGTTCACCAATAGTTGAAGCAAATGCCTAGTAGTTGGTGCCATAATATTTTGATCATTAAGATTGTCATTGTCACTTTATGAGTCACTAAAGGTAGCATTGAAAGCTCTTCTAGTTCTTTTATTTTTATTAGCACACTCAGCTACATTCAAAACATTTATGTCCAGTAAATTTAGATTGCTTACCTTTGGAACTCATAGTTTTGAGTTCTCTTACATTCTAATCCTTTGAACGACTTGGTTGCCAATTACTCTATGAATTATTTTGGTTGAAAAATTTTTTGAGTCTTTTAACTACGAGTATGAATTCTTCGTCGTCTTTATCATTCTCTCTTTCACCATCATTAGTCATGGCAGTTTTGAAAACTACACCTTTGTTCTTTAGAGGAGTTCGAAAGCTCATCTCAAAAGTGAGAAGCAAGCAAACTAGCTCCTTAATTTTAATAGTGTCCACATATTTTCTTTCATCTATTGTGATGACTTTTGCATGGAAGAAATTTGGTAAATAGCACATTATTTTTCTGACCAACCTAAATTCCTCAATTTTCTTACCAAGATTAGCAAAATAGTAAGCAATATCACTTAATTTGGCATAGAGTTCTAAAAAGGTTTTATCTTCTTTCATCCTGAGAATCTCAAATTGAGTACCAAGTATGTGAAATTTAATTCGTTTAAATTGTGTGGTGCCCTCATAGGAAACCTATAAAATATCCCAAGCATGATTAGTAGTATCAACATGAGAAATACAATAGAACTCATCACAAACACAACACTAAAGATAGCATTAATACATTTATAGTTCCAATGACTATCAGTTTTATCTTCAGTGATCCAATATTTCCTAGGCTTAGGACTAACTACAATATCTATGGTATCTGCTCCCAAGCATAAAGCACAAAGTTACAGACACTCTCATCTATAGATCATAGAAACGCTCTCATGTGAGCCTTCCAATATAGGTAATTATACCCATCAAAGTAAGGTGAATGGGATGTAGAAGAACCCTCTCCCAAATGATCCATAACAAGGTTGTATGTAATACTAAGTGTATCTAGTTACCCGCTCTGGTAGTAATTGAATGTTTAATTGGTTACAAATCTAATTAGTTAGGGGAGGTGAATAGGAAATTAGCAAAAATATGATAAATTAAGATTTTCACAGACAATCAAACATATAATCATGTGTTAACACACAAAATGTTTTAGGTGCAAAAAATCTAGGTCATAACAATGACCTAAGAAAAAAGCCATCAATCCATCGGACCATCTAACTATCCACTATGAAAGTAATCTTTGATTACAATACTAGGCCTCAAACTACCCACCCAAGTAATTCCCCCAAGTAACCTACTTATAAGTCTCTACTTTCTTGCACAGTCTCCATAAGAAAGGTGTTTAAATCTATATCAATGTTTCGATAAACTCAAGTCACACAATTTATCAAACCAATTCAGCTATCACCTGAAAATTTAGCACAATAACACAAGTACAATGCGTGTTCTAAAGTAATTTAATAAAATATTAGTTATCAAAATCAACTAGTAGTTCTAAAACAAGCAGATTAAGCACAAGTTTAATAAAGATAACTTCTTTAAAGAAAAATAATCAAACCAATTAATTATGATATTACACACACTATGATTTGATCTAATAATTCAAAAATGAAATAAAGAAGAAAATACATGAACATTTTTTCAAAATATCATAAACTAATTATGCTTATTAATCAATCAAATACAATCATCAATGTTTGATATAATAATTAAATAAAAAAATATGATCTTGTTCTTGTAAAATAATTTGAGAGAGAGAGCTTAAGATGAAGAGAATAATGGTCTTATCTGGTTAAAAAAAGTTGAATGTTAGGTTTGTTTAAATAGAATATTTTGAAGCACTAGGTTAAAGTAATATTACTATTCTATCCATAAATTAGTTAAAAGAATTTTAGTGAATGAGGACAATATAATAATAAAATAATTCGATTCGAATAAGAAATAGGTTTAAAATTTTCTATTAATCCTTTACAATGATCAAAACAAGATCAATTGATCTAGTCAATTCTCGATTGATCTAGTGCAATAAATAATTAATTATGAAATAGGTAGATTGATTGATCATTAATAACTTGATCAATCTACTAAAAAAAATAATTTTGGGACTTTTTAATCTGAATAGATTGATTCTAGATCATCTACTCACCTTTATCGATCTTGAGATGTCTTGATAGATCAAGTAGCATAAATTAAAAATGTTCCTATATGTTTAATATGAAATCTAACATGCATAAGAATAGAGATATACTTGAGATATGTTCATTGAAGTTCGATAGTTTTTTTGGCTTGAAAATATTCTTGAAAGATACACCTAAAAACTAAAATTACATTTGAATGTTTTGTTCATGAATATCGTCAACACTCACAAACTTACAATTTTTGTCATAAATTGAATTATGATATTGTTTTTTCATTTATTTTGGCATTTATATATAATAATACCTTAAACTTTCTAAAGATCCAACTCGGAGAAATGCTCTTGTAATTTTTGAAAATAAAAATGGACCCACATGTAGATATGATAACCTTTTATTACAAAGCGGTGGAATTACATGTTTCATTTGACTGGCACAAATCCAAAGAAAAAATGTCAAAGCATTTCCAAATGTGTCTCTAGAAGTGAAACAATTTTTTTTTGAAACAATCATAAAAAAGTCAACAATTAAAATGGAAAAGAAGACAATGTTGGAGAACATAAGATAAGAGTTAAGGGAAAAGCTTGGAGGTCTCCAACTAAATGAAATAGGTGATGCTAATGATGAAGCTAATATTACTTATCATGTTAATAAGATTCTTGGTATAATAGAGGATTACCAAGCCGCAGTTCATCAATCAAAGGTAGCGCAATGGAAAAGGGAAGAAGAGCAAAGATGGAGAGATGTTCAATATAAAAAAGTTAATAGTTTAGGAGACATTCCTCTTTTACGCAATGAATTTGTAAAAGAGCCTCAACCAATGGCCCATTATTGTACAAATCTAAAGGTGCAAAACAAAAAAAGGATAAAAAGCATGTTCGGTGGAGGTAATCTTTGGGAAAAGATGTGTCATTCAATTGTTAAGTTTTTTATTTATGATAATGTAGCTCCAAACAAACTTCTTCACATCACTTTAAAACATTGGTAGTTTGTATCCTTAATATTTTTTATTAAATGTTATAAATTATGAATAAAAAATTGTACCTTATGCAAAAATATCATTTAATTTTTGTAGATAGTTTTCTAGCATAACATGTTTATAATAATAAATAATCATATGAAAATAATAATTATAATTATATAAAATATAATTAATATTATACTATTTTTCTTATAGGATAAGAAGTGAAACCTCTACACCATATGAGATGAAAAAAAAAATATCTAGACATGGAGATACAATAAATAATTGCACTAAGAAAAGCATTGGAAAACATATGGGTGCATTTCTATATCTAATAATTAGACTAGTCCAACCAAGTTGTTCATCATAAATTTTATAGTTTACTCAAAAGGAGCTATCGTGTTTCTAAAATCAGCTTCCAATAATATCAAGGATCATAAATACATTAGAAAGTCATTCACTGATGTTATTTAGAAAGTTGGTGCAAATAATATCAAACAAATAGTGAAGGAAAATGGTTATACATTTGTAAAGGCTAGAAAAAAATATGAGCAAGTAAAAGATGATTTGGACACCATGTGCAACACATCAAATTGATCTAATTTTTGAAGATATTGAAAAGAAAGAAAATGTTGCAAAGGTCATAAAAATAGCAAGAAATTTGACAACTTATATTTATAATGATGATTGGTTACTTGCAAAGATGTGAGATTTATGTGAGGGAGATTTAGTAAGTCTTGATAACTTATTGAAGAAAAAAAGTAACACTAAAACATTTTTTTACTGGTGATGAGTAGGGTAACCATAACTAAGCAAATGTAAAACTAAAAAATGATTAAAATTTTGGTTTTAGACCATTCATTCTGGAGTGCTATTACACATGTCAAAATTTATGAGCCATTACACAAATTTACGTGTAGTGGACACTAAAGTTTTTCCCACAATGCATGCTATCTACAAGTTAATAAATTGTGCAAAAGAGATGTTGCTCAACCAAAAAGGAATGGGGTGGGTTGTTGATATCATAAATAGGCGATGAAACAACATACTTTATCGTCCATTACATACAGTTGTCATGTAATAGTATATTATTTTTGTGTAAGTATATATGTATATGTGTTGCTTTATTAACACTAATTACATTATTATTTTCTTTACAACCTATTACTTAAATCCAAGTTATTAATATATAAATGGTGTGGGTGAGAATCCAAATTTCATAATGCTATGAATGCAATTTTTTATAAATTAGATCCAAACTCTAATGGAGTATTTCAAATTGACAATGAAATAGAACCACATATGTAACACTTTATTATAAATATATTTAAAATTGCATATAATTATAAAATGATTTTTTTGAGTTCTCTTATAGATTATATATTTCAAAGATTAAAAAAAACATTTTGGAGATGGGGTGGCCGTTGCAGGAAAGACACATGACTCCAGGTTCAATAATTTCATTTAATTATTTATTTATGTTTACACAATTAGCATTAAATGCAATCTAACTTGTTTCTTATATTTTAGTTGATTGGTGAGTGATGTATAAGAACAATGTACCTACATTCAGAAAATTTTCCATACTAATCCTTTCAAAACTGCATCATCTTTAGCATGTGAATGAAAGTGGAGTACATTTACCCTTATACATACAAACCAATGCAATAGATTGAAACTTATATTTTGCTCCTAAATATGATGTTTCAAGTAAGGAAGATAGAAGTTCAAGAGGGAAATGTTTTTGAATTGATTTTTTTGATTTGTTAGATATTGTTATGAAAGCAATTGAAGAAAAAAATGATCGATTATATCAATGGCTAAAGCCAAGTTCCCTTGATGATGATGAAGGCAACCCAAATCCAAATATTACTGAAGAACCTCGTAAATTTGGTATTGATGTTGATAGAGTAATGATAGAAGAAGTGTGAAGTGATGACATCACTAGAGAGGATTCATTTGAAATTTTAATGTAGGATTTTTTTCCTCCTGCACGTAATAGCTCTATAACTGTTTTAGAAAGTGAAGAAGAAAAAGAAGATGATCATGAAGAAGGAAATGATGATGACAATGGTAATGGTGGTGGTGTATATGGGAGCAAATGAACCATGAATCCTTTTAGCCCATTCACAGAGGAGGAATATTTTACATATGCTACCCAAGATAAAGATCATGAGTGTAGAGCTATTGATCTAGATATTGGAGCCATTGAAAATGATAACATAAGAAGTCATTGAAAGAACATGCAAGTATGAATGCTTATGACCAAAATTCTATATCCAGTGATTTTTCATTTATGAGCTTTACTACTAGTGGTTGTAATGATCTAATTGCACAATCTATACGGTACACATTTGATTCTAGAACCATATGTGATGACTTTTAACATGGGTAATATCGACATTCATTTTGGAATGCATAACCTTAGTATTATAGGAATTAGATTAAAGATCAATCAATTTATATATGACACATTGATAATTACAAGTAAAATTATTATTACTAAATATCATTGTATGATTATTGTACCTCTATTGATGTTGATGTTTTCACTATTTTAGGATTAGGGTCGGCCAAAAAAAGTTATTTTAATTAAGTATTTATGTATATTTATCTTGTATGTAAGTTAATGCATTTAAAGTTGTATTATATAACTTATATTTATATTTTTTAAATAAATATTATACCTATATTTCACTATTATTATATGTAAGGGTGACAAATCGTGTCAATCCTGTCATCCCACTTGATAAACGAATCGTATCAAGTCAACTTATTAATAAAAATATTTTTATCGTGTCAGGTCGAGTTATTGTGTGGTTGACTCAAAAAAATCAATAAATATATATTATTATAACCAAATATGACTTAATAAATTCATTCAAGTCAGATCAATTTATGTTTTATCGGATTTAATGAATAAAAAATAAAAAAAATATTAATTTAACAAGTTAATTTCATTTTATCGTGTCGTGTCATAATTCATTCAACAAATAGGTTAAAATAGGTTGTGTCATATCATGTTGGATTACTTCGTGTTTGGGTCAGTTTCATGTTATGTTAAAGTCATGTCAGAAATTACCACTACTAATTAGTCCATTATGTGTGTTAGATATATCATAAATGTCATTTCAATGGAAAAAAACTAGCTAAACTAGTATATTATTATTTATTTTAATATTTACATAAATTTTATAAAATATTTCAAAAGCTTTACAACAATTTTCATAATTTTTTTAAAATATAGATCAATATTGATAATATTCTGGATATTTACATAAAATTAAAATATTAACATTTCCATCGATATCGATATTTTCATCATTGACGCATGATATTAAAGTTAGTAAAGTCAAAATTGGACTGGAATTAGAGACTAGAGACACTTTTGGAAGATTATTGTGGGCTATTGTACAATCTTTTTGTGGGTCGTTATCTCCACTAGATGATTAACTGCAAGCTCTTGTACTTGCATGTAAGGCTTCTATTAATTTTGGTTACCTTAATGTTGTTTTTAAGTCTGACTTTGTAAATATGATTAGTGTAATTAACAAATCTTATCGTTGTTTTAATCCTAATATTATCTTGGTTGATGAAATATGGATCTTAAAGTAAAATAAGGAGTTTGTGTTTCAATACAAAAAATAGGGAGTTTGTGTTCCAATACAAACTCAGGAAAGTAAACTCGAATGCTCATAAGATGGCTGCCCATGTAGTGATGCTGATAGAGGGTGAGTTCTAATTGAGAAGTGATGCTGATAGAGGGTGAGTTCTAATTGAGAAGAATGTTTTCCATATTTTGTTTTGGATGTAGTAAGATCTTATATAATCACTTTAAAGGATTTTCCTTAAAGTTTTAAGGTTATACATGTACAAATAAAAAGGAGAGAGAGAGAGTTTAAACATCCCAAAATCAAAATCTCTTTTAACTAACAAGGTTGTATGTACATGTGTGTGTTTTTTCTTTAAGCATAAACTCTTTTTTTCCCTCTAAAAACAAACAACTTTATTAAAATTAAAATTTATTATAGACTGTAGCTATAAATATTTGTCAATATGTTGATATTTTTGTGAAATCAGGATGTAGATGTCATCTTAAATTTGCAAAGCAGTGAACGACCTTGAGGAATAAAGTTTGGAGCTTCCCAAGAAATAGCAAAATCATCATACATCAAAGCTTTTATAATATTAAAGTAATTACCTTCTAAGTACACCATATTCTAATTATTTTGAATACCATATACAAAGATAACAATAAAGCATGTGATTCTCCTTCTGTAGCAAAATGACTAAAGTGAAATTTACTCCAACATCCTGGAATTTTCTTTTGGCATAAACTCTTAGTTATAGTATATCTTAATTACTTGCAATTCCATGAGCAACTATACAATGTTTTTGAAACTATAGACAAAATAAGAAAGTTTTTGCTATTACTATTCAATTTTATCGACCTTGCTTTAATTTCCACCACTATTAAACTTAGTTGAGTAACATACAGTGTCCCATAATTTTTACAAAAAGAGTATTATTATTTTCTATTAAAGTGTTTTAATCTCATATCTTTAAAAAAAATACATTTTAATTCTAAAAGTACAAAGTTATAGGACTTTGCATACTCTTTAAAAATAAAATGCATTATTTTGAAACTAAAATACATATTTTTTTAAAAATTATAAAACTAAAATACTTAAATCGAAAGCCATAAAACTAATGCGTTTTAACGAGTGGTGACCTTCTCCTGTTAAACTTCCTTGTAATAATTAGTGCTTCTTTTGAAAAGAATATTAATTTCAACTTTTCATGTTGTTATATTTCTTGGCAAGTTGTAATATATTATTATGTATATATATACTCCGTTAAACTTCCTCGTCCTCGTAATAATAAGTAGTGCTTCTTTAGAAAAGAATATTAATTTCAACTTTTCATGTTGTAATATTTCTTTGCAATTTGTAACATAATATTCTTTTATATATATATGACAATTTTATGTTTATAGATAGAGAACGTTTAAAAGAATTAATATGGAATTCTCAGTTTTATTTTTTCCAACTTAAAATGTCTAACATTTTGTTTTTAACAATTAACCTTGTCGGAGCATGTGACAAATCAGTTAAAATACTGTTTGGCAAAATAACACTTATAAATTTAAACTTGTGAGACATTTCAAATAAATTTAAATGTCTTTACTAGTAAATTTTACGGTCTAAATAAATTAATAATATAATAGCTACACAATTTTCAATTTAGACCCAAAAAATAGAAGAAAAGTTCACGGATCTCTATATATTGAAATCAATTATTTGATATTGTTATTAAAAATAGAAAACCAATCAATTATTTATTATTTATAGAGTATACAAATAATACAAGTTAATAAAATTTAAGATTGATATAATTTTTTTAAAAAAATAATAATTTAATTAATAAAAAAATACCTTAACAATTGACCGAGCTTCATTTACGATATTCCTTGCTGTCCTCTGTGTTATAGAGAGAGAAATCCACAATATAATGCTTATAACCACGTGATCAAAAGTTAATTAGAAAGTATTAAATAGGAAATAAAAAATATTTAAAAGAGACAGAAAGAGAGGGAGTACTGTTTTCCCGAAACAGACACGTAATCAAAGGGGCTGGCTAAAAACATGTCATGTGAGTGCCAACTAATTTTTTCTAAGAACATTACTCGTTTATCATTAGCTAAGATGAGGCCAAACACCATTAATTTAATATGCTCATGTACTAACAACCAACCACACACCCCTTCAATGAGAACATAATTAGGCTATCTTGTCATATTCAATTCTCAATTGTAAATCGTTTCTGCAATATTTTGTTTTCATTCAATGCTTTTTCTACCATGCAAATAATAACAAAGATAAATAAAAAAATCATAATTTATTTCAATCCAAAAAAATTATGTAATTCAAAGGTTTGTTGTTCCCTTCGATTGGAAAATCCATTTAGCAAATCCAATTCCATATATCAAAAGTCAAAACCTAGTGACTCTACTCTTGTAGGGAAAAGTTATTATAATGACTGAGCTCTTCTAAGACAAATTCGCATATCTTTTCATACATGTTCGAGTATTAAACACAAACTTTTTTCCCAATTTTCTATAAATTCTCATGAAATTAGAGTCTTTAAGTATCACACACATTCATACCATATTACTCGAACAAATAATAGTGCAAGTAACGTAAGAGAGAAAAAAAAAAAAAAAGATGCTAAAGTTCCATTGTACTTTTGGGGGTGCTGATCAAAACTGGTAAAAGAGAAGCTGAGATGCCTTCAGAGTGTGACTTCTTTCTTGGGATCAACGAAAACTCAACTCAACTCTAAGTACTAGATAAGATGAAGAACACGTGCTTCCAAAGGTCCCTCTACTAAGAAACTTCTGCATATTAGCCCCACTGACCCAGCTTTACATACTCTTCTTACATGAGTATTTTACAAGGATTCTTCATGTTATTGGTCTATTTTTCACATGGCTTCTGATTCATCCCCATTTTATATTTTTTTACCCAAACCAAGTTGTTAACAAAACACCCAAGTGAATGTATTAGAAAAAGAAATACCTGATAGGACAAAAATGCTTAGCTCAGTAGTAGTTTCAAGCAAAGGTGGGGAATTTATGTTATTAATCTTTCAAGAGGTGGGTAAGTGGCTTGTCTGAGCAGCTTCCACACTGTTTCTTTTTCTCCTAAAGCAACCTTATCTAATTAAATATGACATGGGCAGGATCATTTTCTGGCAGGGGGAAAAAAATCAAGTAGGCCAAAGAAGATAATATGACCAGGCTGTTAAAAACAACATAATTGAGTTCTGTTCCAATATGAAGGACCACATTGATAGTGTTGAAAGCTAGGTAGCTCTCAAATATAAGACAAGGATTGATAGATCTATACATCAGTTGTTGCTTTCTTCTTTCTATTTTGATGGGTATAGATTTGAAGGTTAGAATGATCTAACAGATATGGGGAAGACAAGCAAATGGTTTAGAAACTTCTTAGCAGGGAAGAAAGATAAGGACAAGGAGAAGCAAAAATGTCACAGCAATCAGAATCCTGTATTTTCTACAAAGAATCTCAACTCTCCAATATCACAGACAATTCCAAAAGAGAAAAGAAGATGGAGTTTTCGAAGATCATCGGCCGCAGCATCATTTTCTAAGGACATCAATTCTGCAGAAGATCATGTTACTCCACCAATTGTGCAGGTTTCGTTAGATGCTGAGATTAATGAGCAGAAAATGCATGCCATGGCTGTTGTAGCGGCTACTGCGACTGCTGCTGATGCAGCTGTAGCCGCTGCACAGGCTGCAGCTGCCATGATCCGGTTAACTGAAGCTGCAAATGGGAAAGAAACTGCAATTGAAGAGGCTGCTGCTATAAAAATTCAATCTTACTTCCGTTCTTATCTGGTATGAGACTGCATAAATTAGGACAAACTCAACAGATATGCTTAAGATTACAACTATTTCACAATATAGCTTGAGTTATGCCTATTCATAATGTCATTTTATAACTCATTTATACACCCGTTGTGCCAAGGAAGTAAAAAATGAAATAGCATAACTTAAGTCTATGGTGTGAAATATTCGCGATTCCAAGTATGTATTAGATCGTTTCCATTTCTAATAAATATGTAGTTGGCTAAGTTGGTGTTATTTTGGAGGATGGATATTCTATATAAGCAAATGTTTCAAAATGAATAATATGTTTTAGTTTTTTTTTTTTTAACTTTGAGGGTATATCACAGGCAAGAAAAGCACTTTGTGCCTTGAAAGGATTGGTGAAGTTGCAGGCATTGGTAAGAGGCCACCTGGTGAGAAAACAAGCAGCAGCTACTCTTCGCTGTATGCAAGCATTGGTAACAGCCCAGGCCAGAGCTCTAGCACAGAGGATTCATATGAATGAAGATCCAAAGCTTGTGCATTCCAGGCCTTCAACTCAGAGAAAATCAATACATGACAATCGGCTCAGGAGCACATACCATGTAAGTTACATTATACCCCTTTCTGCCCAAACAAAATTCCCAATTTAGGATCTAATTTGCAATTTGAAATAGAGAATCTCCTTCGATAGTTCTAGTGACATTGATAGAATGGAAACTGGGCCTCATTTGGTGAAAGAATAGAAACATTTCATTACTTTAAAATGAAGAATATATTTCTTCTTTTAAAGTATCTTCCCTCAATGTATATGAGCACTTATGTTGAAGAACTGTTCAACTAAACAGATATTCTCATTATTTTCTCTCTCTCCCAGAAAACTGTTATCTCTTATCTACAATCTATTTTCTGCTAAAATTATCATATATATTGTTCAACAGAAGTGTTGGTCTTGCCAAGCTCGATGGGTAAAGTCATGTACTAATAATAGGGAAAGATTTTGATCACACCAATAATTTGTGTTTTGGGTTTTGTTCAAATAGGAATTTGAAAGAGGATTACAGGAGAACATCAAAATTGTGGAGATGGACCTTGGTGAATCAAACAAATGCATGAAGAGCAGAAACAGCAATTTAATTCATCAACAAACAGAATACAAGTTTTCAAAACATGACTATGCAGCAAACTCCGGGCAAGATGACTACCATGCCTCACCAACTCCATCAGCACAAAGTAGTCCTCAATACGACTCAGCAATATCCAAAACCGGTCCTACAAGAGTTCCTTTTGCTTTTCCTATACCAGATTATGCAGAACCACTATGTTATGACTACCCATTATACCCAAGTTACATGGCTAATACAGAATCTTCAAGAGCCAAAGCCCGGTCTCAGAGTGCACCAAAGTCCAGACCACCAGATTCATTTGAAAGACAACCAAGTCGACGAAGGGTTTCAACAGAAGGAAGAAATGTTCCAAGGGCTGTTAGGATGCAAAGGTCATCTTCACATGTGGGTTCTGCAGCTAAGAATTATCAGTATCCATGGTCAATGAAGCTAGACAGAACCACAGTTTCACTAAAAGAGAGTGAATGTGGTTCAACGAGCACAGTGCTAACTAATACCAACTATTGCAGATCTCTTGTGGCTTATGATGTGAGTATAATATCTAATTTACCATTCAGATAATCAGAGCAGTGGCTCACCTTCTGATCTGCTTCAAGTCACTTTTTCAAACCACACACAAAGTACTACTTGATCTAAAAATCAAGTGGTCAGAACAAACTAAAAGGTTACATAAAATAAACAAACATAGTTGATAGTTCAAAAAGAAAAGGCTGATTTTTTATTTATTTATTTATTTTTATTTTTTTGTGAGCAAGTTGCTTGATTTTTATGAATGCAGGCTCATGGAAGTAGGTACTAATTAACGATGCAACAGAGCTCTCCGCAATTATAAATAATATTAGCTGGAGTGCTCCAGCTGTGAGACTCAAAAGTGAGCTGGGGGTATGAAGTATGAAGAGCTTTCTCCACGGGGTTTTAAATTTCTGACCACAAACACAGTTTTACTTAATCTTGGTCATCTTATCACCACAAGAAAATGAATGAAGAGTGGGGATATTACCATACTTATTTTCGTTGTTTACACACCACATTCAATGTTAATTTTAAAAATTGACAAAAATGCTCATAAAGTAATTCAATTGATGTAGAATAAATGTATTAAAAACACAACGGTGTTTTTTGTCAATTTAAAATATTGGCGTTAAATATGCCGTGAAAACAGCCAAAATGATCATGGCACTAAATACTAATAATAGTCTATCGTGTAGAGATTGTTTTGATTTTGTATTTGGTCGTTTTTGTTCCAAACATTTTGGACAAGTTGTTTCGTAGCTAGCTACACCAAAACATTGACGATATAACTGCACAATAAAATCGGATGATAAAGGGTGTAAAATAATTGTGAAGCAAAACTTCTTTGCAATACGTCGAATCAATCAATATCTAAATGTGTTTGTATTTGATTGAGAATAAGGTGTTACAAGTTACAAAGGCTTTGGATAGAAGTAGAACTCACCCTGAATCGACCTTTCTAATCTCTTCCCAGGTGGATGATCCGTGGATCTCAATCCACTTTGGATCTGATTTTGCGGAATCGATAAGTTTTTCGATACCAAAGTCTCAAACTGGGCCAGCCCGTTAATTAGCCTGGCCACCAGCATCTGACCCGCCGTGCCTCCGTGCTTTCTATTCTCGGTCTGTAATTTTGACCGCCGTGTCCTGCCTCCATTTTTGTCCTCCGTCTTAGAATGAGAAAATATCATTGTGTGCACGTTTCTATTTCCATTCGATTTGGTTTCCGATCTGACAATTCGAATGAGAAATAATATAAAAAATTTAACATATTATTAAATCTGTGTGTTCTAATTTAAAAATTAATATAATCGAAATTGTTTGATTTATGAACAGTCTTAATTCTTATCCTTACATTCCATCTTTTCTCCACCAATATCTTTAATATTTAAAAATAAAATATGTTAACAGAAACAAAAATTTATCTTTTTTCTTCGTTATTTCTCACATATTCTTTTTTCTTTTTAATTAAATTATTAAAATATACTTTTAACATAATAAAAATATAAATATATATATATATTTAATTATTTATTATAATTAAAAATAAAAATCTATTTTAATAAAAAGATACATAAAAATATAAAAATTTATTTAAATAAAAAATAATCCAATGAAATTAAACTAATTTTCTTAATTTATTTAGTCACTCATATCTCTTCGTATCCATGTTTGTTAATTCTTTAAAAACATTTCCATGTTTTTCTTCATTTTTCAAAATCTTTTCTAGTTGTTTAAATTTTTTTGCATTAATAAGTTTCCCAGTGAGTCTTGACTTAAGCAAGTTATAAAAATGACCGAAAAAATGTTCTAGAAACCTTCCTTTTATTTCTCATTAAGAATGCTATTAATATGAGTCAAAACACTAATGTACCGTTTGATCTATAGAATTGAATCGGAAGTAAAATGGAAATAGAATGAAAAAGAAACAGTTTTGTTTGGTTTAATTATTACAATCAAAAAAAGAATCAATATTACAATATTTGGTTTACAACTGTAATGAAATAAAAAACACTGCATATTATCTTAATATCTCTATATTCAGTAAAATTTAAATAATATCATTTCATTATTATTTTTTTGTCAAACAAAATACATTATTAAAATCATTATTTTTTTAAATAATTATTACTTAAAAATAAATATATTATTAAAATTATTATTTTTCTAAATAAGATTTAGGGTTTTGAGGTTTGAGATTTGCGATTTACGGTTTTTATATTTTTGGGTTAATGTTTAGGGTTAAAATTATTATTTTTCTAAATATGATTTAGGGTTTTAGGATTTGGGATTTGGGATTTGAGATGTAAGGTTTAGGGTTATATTTGTGAGTTAAGGTTTAAGGTTAAAATTATTATTTTTCTAAATAGGGTTTAGGGTTTTGGGATTTGGGATTTGTGATTTGGGGTTTAGCGTTATATTTGTGGGTTAAGGTTTATGATTAAAGTTATTTTTTTAAATATGATTTAGAGTTTTTAGTTATATTTGTGGGTTAAGGTTTAAGGCTAAAATTATTATTTTTCTAAATAGGTTTTGGGATTTGAGATTTAGGGTATAGGGCTTTGGGATTTGATATTTAGGGTTTAGGGTTTTGAGATTTGGGTTTAGAGTTATATTTGGAGTTGGGGTAAAATGGAAAGGAAACAAATTTAGATAGGAATGGAATTATGATTTCTTAAGGGAGAGAAGAAATTATGAATCATTCTCTTATAGGAATCGATTTCATTTCATTCTTATTTTTCAGTTCAACCAAACACAAAAATGGAAGGAATCAATTTTGATTTCCTTCTATCCAACCAAACATAACATAAAATGTATGACAACAAGTAAATTATGAAATGACAACTTATATTCAAGATACGAAATTTACCAAGTGATCATGCAAACTATACAAATGATAGTAAAAAATATATAACATATTTTAAATAAATAAAAATCAAAACAAATAAATTATAAATAATATATTTCTAATTATAATTATTAACTAACCCTACTCAAGACATCACAAAAAATAAAAATGATTCATGTATAAATAATAAACCCAGATCAAATATATGAATCACACATATATATAAATTTATAATAATATGTGTTTATTACGAGGAGATTGGGGATACGTATTTGATTGGTGACTAGTTGACAAGAATATTTCCACCACATCAGTCAAAGTAGAGCTTGTTCAGCCCATGTACATCATCCTTTGTTAAGTGATATATACTAATGGGGTAAGACTTAACTAATTTTCAGATTATATAGCAAAAGATTTCTCTACAAAATAATGGATATGACTCATTATTAAATTGAGGGGAAAGGTGCCATAAGGAGGTGATATTTCCTTGATAAGTCTAGCATAAAAATACCCTAACAAGTATGGATATTAGTCACCACAAATTCTTGGATACTAAACAACATTGTAAAGGTTTTCAATCCCTTGATAAGTTGCTTGAAGAGAAACAAAAAGCATGAATGAGATCTCAAATGATTTGAAAAATCAAATATCAATAATGTTTGAAGTGTGTGCAGCTGAGCTACGTACTTTTAAGTATTTATAGGATACAAAAAAACCCTAAAAAATATTACATCATAACCCTTGATTTCATCCAAGGAATAAAAAATAAAAAAACATTCAAAAGAGGCACAAAAGGTGGAGCAAAAAGTGGAGGCAATTGAGTACAAGGAATCCCTAGAAAATATTACATCACAACCTTTGATTTCATCTAAGGGATGAAAAATAAAATAGTCCAAAATGGCGTAGCAATGTGCCTAGTCCAATTTCTCCCTAATTTCCATGCTATGCTTTCCCAATACTTGCACTCCCATTTTTGCTCCCCTTGGTTATGCATGACCTCTTGAATTAATGAGCCCATTTAAAGCCTCTTCAAGTTGTGCCCCCTAGTCTTTGTGATTGGTCCACTTGGGATTTGTATGGCTCCATTTTTCTCATCATTCCCCCTCTCTTCAAGAGGATTTTTCCTCAAATCGTCACCTATATAATCCAAAGGAGAAAGATCAGAAACATTAAAAGAGGTATTTACATTATACTCACTTGGAAGATCAATTTTGTAGGCATTGTTGTTAATTCACTCAATCACTTGAAAAGGTCCATGTCCCCAAGGTTGCAACTTGGACCATCATTTTTGAGGAACCATTCCTTCCTCATATGCACCCAAACCTAATCAATAGGCTCAAAAATGACTCTTCACCATCCTTTGTTGGCCCTGTGAGCATAATCCTTGTTTCTCTTCTCAATTTGCTTATGAATGCATTCATAGAGCTTCTTTACCATTTCGGCTTTCCTAGTACTATTTAAGTTAATCCTCTCTGAAATAGGTATAGGTAATAAGTCCAAAGGAGTTAGTGGATTGAAACCATAAACAATTTCGAATGGATAATGATCAATAATTGAATGCACATTCCGATTATAAGAAAATTCAACAAAAGGTAAACAATCCTCCTAATTTTTCAAATTCCTTTATATTACTACCCTAAGGGACAAAGTCCTATTGACTAGCTCACTTTTCCCATCAGTTTGTGGGTAACAAGTAATCAAAAATAAGAGTTTACTGTTCATTTTAGCCCAAAGAGTTTTCCGAAAATAACTAGGAACTCTATGAAGCCTAACAACCTCCCTAAAGAACAAATTTGCTACGTTAGTGGCATCATCGGTTTTATGACATGCTATGAAGTGTGCCATTTTATAAAACCTATCTACAATCACAAAAATGGAGCCTCTACCCTTCTTATACCTAGGCAATCCTAAAACAAAATCCATGGAAATATCTACCCAAGTTGTGCTAGGTACGGGCAAGGAAGTATATAGTCCTTGTGGTAGGACTTTGAATTTGGCTTGCTTAAAAGTGATGCATCTAGAACATATTCTAGCTACATCCCTCCTCATTGTTGTCCAATAAAAATGCTCATGAAAAACATCTAGAGTCTTTTTAATTCCAAAATTCCACATTAGTCCTCCCACATGGGCCTTCTTAATCAACAATTCATGCATTGAACATTTGGATATACGCAATTTATTTTCTTTAAATAAATACCCATATAGTTTAGAAAACAAATCAAAAGAAGATTTTTCACATGCATGGTAAACAATAGAGAAGTCATGATCATTATCATACATTTCCATAACATATTCAAATCCTAGCAATCTAGCATTTAAAGTTGAGAGTAAGGCATACCTCTGTGATAAAGCATCGGCTACAACATTCTCCATACCTCTCTTATATTGAATATTATAAGGGAATTTCTCAATGAATTCCATCTATCTAGCATGCCTCTTATTCAATTTATTTTGGCACTTCAGATGCTTTAGGGATTCGTGATCGGTATGGATGACAAATTCCTATGGCCAAAGGTAATGTTGTCATGTCTCCAAGGTCCCAAATAAGGCATAGAGCTCTTTATCATACATTGGATAATTAAGGGTTGCTTGGTGAAGTGTCTCACTGAAATAAGCGATAGACTGTCGTTCCTGCATCAAAACAGCTCTTATACCTATTCCTAACGCATCACACTCAACTTCAAAGGCTTTAGTAAAATCAAGTGAAGATTAAAAAAAGGTACAGAACACAAACTATCCTTTAATGTTTTAAAGGCTCTCTCCTGATTCTCACTCCACTTAAAACCAACAGACTTTTTAATGACCTCGGTTAGAAGTGTGGCTAGTGTACTAAAATCTCTAACAAACCTTCCATAAAAACTAGCCAAGCTGTGGAAGCTCCTAACCTTAGTGACAGATTTAGGTGTAGGCCAATCTCGAATAGCCTTAACCTTTTCCTCATCCACTTATATTCCCTTAGAACTAACAATGAAACCAAGAAAAACTAACTTGTCCATTCAAAAACAACACTTTTTTAGGTTTGCATACATTTTTGATTTTCTCAAAATTTCTGGCACATACCTAAGATGTAAGACATGCTCTTCAAGATTTTTACTGTAAATGAGAATATCATCAAAATAGATAACCAAAAATTTTCCAATAAATGCACATAGAACATAATTCATAATTCTCATAAAAGTGCTAGGTGCATTTGTTAGACCAAAGGGCATGGCTAACCACTCATACAATCCATGCTTAGTTTTAAAAGCGGTTTTCCATTTATGACCCTATTTCATCCTAATTTGATGATATCCACTTCTCAAATCATTTGTTTGTAAAAATGAAAGAACCATGCAACTCATCTAACATGTCATCTAGTCTAAGGATAGGATATCAATATTTTATTGTAATGTTGTTGATGGCTCAACAATCAACACAATCCTGCTTGATCCATCTTTTTTGGGCATGAATAGCACGGGAATAACACATATACTTAGGCTCTCTCTTACTTGACCTTTGGTCAAGTACTCTTTAACCTGCCTTTGAAACTTCTTAGTGTCTTTGAGGTTGGTTCTATAGGTGGGTCAATTTGGAAGAGAAGCTCCTCATATAAAGTCAATTTGATGCTGGATCCCTCTAATTGATGGCACCCCATCCAGAATCTCTTAAGGGAACACATCCTCAAATTCCTACAACAGAGAAACATTGGCACTAGGAAAATATTGGTGAAGATTGTTAGTATAAAAATTAGCTTTCTTATACAAAAGTACAAGTATGGGCTATTTTGAAGAAAAAAACCCTCTTGACCTCACTTGCCTTAGCATAAAAACTCACTTTTCTCTCTCTTGTTTTTCCACTCTCCTCTCCTTTTTCTTCACTCTTTTTTTTACTCTCATTCTTTTCTTTAGTCTTACTTTTTTTTTCATTTTCACTCTTTTCTTTTCCTCTAACCATTTTCATTTAATCTTCAAAGATCTACTTGGGTGAAAGAAGGACAAGTGTGATGTTTCTACAATCCTTCACAAATGAATAATTATTTCTATGTCCATCATGCGTAACCCTCCTATCATATTTCCAAGGCTTACCTAGCAAGATGTTCCCAGCTTGCATGGATACCACATCACATATGACCTCATCTTTGTACTTTCCAATGGAGAAGCTCACTAATACTTGCCTATCAACCTTTACTTTCCCACTATCATTTAATCATTGCAACTTGTAAGGCTTAGGGTGTTCTAATGTAGGAAACCCTAATTTCTCAACTAAGGTAGTACTAGCAATATGGGTGCAACTTCCCCCATCTATAATAACCCTACACACTTTGTTGCTCACATGAAACCTTGTGTGAAAAATGTTATCTCTTTGTTGTTCAATGTCATCCTCCTTGACTTGAAAACTTAAAGATCGCCTTATTACAAGTGCTTCCCCATCGATAGGTCATATTTCCTTCTTCACTAGCCTTCTCTAGAGGTGTGATGACTTTATAAAAATAGAGTCATTGACGCACTTTTTTACTTAATATTTAATTATTTTATTCAATAAATAGTATTTTTTGGGTCAAAAATATTACATTGTAAACTTTTTAGTGAAAAGGAGTAAAAAAATATATTTTTTGGAATTGTTTGCGATTTTATATGAATTTTTAACACATGACCAATCATAAGCTACCACATGACATGCCACGTAAGTAGGGGAGCTGATTGTGCAAGCCACAGAGACTCCATGCAATCATGGAGGCGAATCACAAAATTCCATATGTGAAGAGGACGAAACATGTGCCACGTATTAGCACAATGTTCAATACGAGTTCAGACTTGGTCAAACCATGTTGCCATGTGTTGCTACGCCATTGCTCTGCGCGTTCCACCCGTGTGCCACGACATCCGTTTTGGCCAATCACATTGCGCCATATGTCACTTACTAAGCGAGCGTTGACTCTGACTAGTCTCACCTACCACGCGTCACTCCTTGATACACCCAGTGAATTTTTTATGCCACGTGTCATGCTATGATTGGCTAGAACTGTCAATTTTTCTTGTTTTGATCGTAACCCTTGATCTGAATATGATATAACGGTCTAGATCGCACCTGAGCAATATTTAAGTCTCTAATAACTCCATAAACCCTAAGTGGCCTATATTAGCATAATTTTGGTCAATTTTTAGAGCTAAAAAGAGAGAAAAATATAGAAAAAATCAATAGGGGACACAATTTTTGTGGAGATTAATTCTACAATTAAAGAGATTGATTGTATTTTTTCTTCTACTATTTTCTTTATCAATATTTATGTATTTCTTTATGAAAAATATGAGCTTTATGAACACAATTATGTGTAGTTAATTTATTAATCTAAGGATCTTATGAATCCAATTTTCACCATGTGATGATTTAATATTTTACCCCAATTATAATTATAATTTAATTATATTATTTTATATGATTTATATGCTATTAAATTTTTGGCCAACAATTTATCTATAGAGGAAATTAAATATATTTGAGAGAATTATTTAATTAGTTGTTTTGATTAAATAACATGCATAGTTTCTAGGCAGAGATATATGATTCTTATGTATGTGATCCATAATTGATGAACTCAATGAGTAATATGCAATTTAATTGGCATGAGAGTGTGGTTAAATTAATTACTATATGGTGTGTAGTTTACTTGGGAGAGGAATACATACTAGGTTAGATTCAATTGATCATGTAATTAATTGATAATTATATTGAGGTGATTTTAGCGATTCGTATGTTTAGAAAATTGGGGGATTAAGTATTCCTAGATATTTAATCATATATCTTTTTAGTTACTAAATTTGATTTAATTAATTATTGCTATTTACATTTAGTTATTTTAACTTTACTTTCTTAAAATATAAAAACACAAAAAATTGATTTTTTTTCTTTTTTTTAGTTTGAAAAATTAGTTTCTAATAAAATAATCTACGTGGGAACAATCATTTCTTATCATTATATTAATTATTGCAATACATATACTTGCATATTCATTGCACACACTTCATGTGTAGCAATCGAGTTTTTTGGCGTCGTTGCCGAGGATCATAATTATATAAATTAATAATTTTTTTGTTATTTTAGTTAGTTTTCTTAATTTATTTTTCTTTACTTTAACTTTATTTTTAATTTACTTATTTTCTTTTACTGACTTATTTATTAGTCACAGACACAAAAATTCTTAAGTTGGATGAGTAACCATGAGGAACTTTCACACCCATCAAATATTTACAAAAAAAACATCATTCTCTTTTGTTGACATTGTATATGATGCTAGTAGAAATTATGTTCAATTCTTATCATTTTCTACCCTTGGGGCCAATTCAGGTCATATGCCCAATTACTTTAAATCCAATCTTGTTTTAATTTCATTCTTCGTTTTTTCAAATATATTAAGTAATGTACCAATCAAGATCTCACATACATTTTTCTCAATGTGCATGACATCTAAGATGTGATTAATGTGTAGATTTTTCCAATAAGATAATTCCTAAAATATTGACTTTTTATTCCAACAATCATAATCTACTGATTGAGTAAATTTTTCATTTTCAACTCTTTTATTAGTTGACCTCTATCGTTTCCCTCCATTAGTGAGTATTCTTTTTATCATCTTTCCATATCATTTGAATGTCATATTATTCAATTGCCTTAATATCTCAATACCTCGTAAAGGTCTCGGTGTAGAATCATGATCTTCTTAACCATCAAAAGGTTTGTTTTGGTATCTAAACTTGTGTTTAGATGAAAAAAATCTTCTATGTCTTCTATAAGACATCTTTCATCCATGAACAAGATAAGTTACAGAAGTTCCATAAAAAAAAATAGGGCATCCCATATAACCTTTTGTTGCATGTCTTGATAAGCTCTCATAGGCAGGAAAATCATTAATTGTCTATAAAAGGATCCTCCTTAAGTTAAAGTATTCTTCTTATATGGGTGATAACCTTCATAAAATCTTTTTTGCCTCTTACGCCCATATCTCAAATGGGTAGGGGTTAAACTTCATCACTCTTAGTTGGGGAATTTGTGTTAGTTTTTTCACATATGGGTGATACTAGGCCAATTTGAACTTATCACTAGGACATTTGTTCCCAAAAGGATGAATCAACATTTATATTCTTCTCTTTTCTTAAGGTGAGCAATTTTTATATCTATGCTTGCATCTCAAATGGTCAGGGTCAAACCTGCATACTCTTAAGTGAGGACTTTGCATTATTTTATTTGCAGTTGGATACAGAAAAAAACTTTGAATTAAATGAAAATTATGGACTCTAGTTCTAAAAGTATTATAAATATCATATCCATATATGAGAACAAGTAAATTGACTATTGATAATATTTTCAAAAGTGGTTTGCATTCCAATTCAAGTATTTTTCCTTTCCATCTAGGCTTTCTAATTTGTAAGCCCCTCCTATTATTATTGATGCTTGAGTTATATATATATATATATAATAGTTCGCAAGTGCAAGAATAACTTTGTAAGAAATGATAAGTTTACTTTCAAGATCATTCTAAAGAGAAATAACGTGGTTTTTCAATAATTTAACAAATTCTTAAAAATGAAAAATGAATCTAACCATTACGCCATAAAGTTTGGGTTTAAAAAAGATCTAAACTGATGACATAAAATTAAAGCTAAATTCAACAAACATCAGGCAAATAACATCTACGCTCAGTGAAGAATTTATGGAATAGATTAGTTAGTTAATCATGCTTGCTCAATATTAATTAGGTTGTTAAATATATGAATTGAGATTATTAATTATCTCTTATATATACAAATAGGAGATTAATTAGGTCTATTATTTTTTAAAAAAAATTTAAAATTTGAAATATCTAAAGTTATTTATTAATAACCTAGATATTTTAAGATTTTAAATGAAAATTACAGTACTTACAACATAAAAAGTTTTTTAAGATTTTGATAATAAAAATTAAAAAATACTATTCTTCCCTGGAAACGGTGCCAACAATTTGATGCTCGACTTTTGTATTTACAAAATAACTTATAAGTGCATGAATCACTTTGTAAGAAATAATAAGTATAATTTTAAGATCAACCTAAAGAGGAATCATGTGATTTTTAAAAATAGAAAATTAAACGTAAACATTCTGTCATAAATTTATGTTTTCAAAAAATATAAACTCTCAACTCAAGAAAGGAGAAGAATATAAATGTTGATTCATTCTTTTGGTAACAAATTTCCAAGTAATATGTTTAAACTAGCTTAGTGACACCCTACCGCGAATAAAATAACGCAAAATCCTCACTTAGGAGTAAGGAGCTTTGACCCCTTCCCCTTTGAGATGTGGATGTAAGAGGCATAAAAGATTGTTAAGTCCAAGAAAGGTGTAAAATCTAAATGTTGATTCTTCCTTTGGGGAACAAATCTCTTGGCAAAAAGTTTAAACCGGCCTAGTGACACCCATCTGTGAATAAAATAACACAAATTCTCAACTATGAGCAAGGAGATTTAAAACATGACCATTTGATATATCGGTATAAAAGGCAAAACAAATTGTCTGGCCTATTGATGAGACAAAACCGGCATCGGGTTAATAATACCGATCTTGCGGATACTTTGGTTTTATATTTGTAAAACTCTAGCAAGTGCACAAATCATTTTATAGAAAATAACAAGTATACTCCCAAGGTCAATCTAAAGAAAGAATATATGTGGTTTTTAATTTATTATTCAAACTTCTAAAAATTAAATTAAATCCTAAATATCCTCTCAAGATATTTTGATTTTTGTTTCCTAATCTAATGACATAAAAAAAATAAACATAGATATGGATTCAATAAATTAACAATAATGCAATTTTTTATCATTCATAATAGTGGAGTATTTATGGATATAATAATTAAGTTAATTATTCTTACTCATATTATTTAGGTTATTAAAGATATAATAGTGGGGGCCCAAATTCTTTTGTTTTATACTAATTAACTAATATATTTAGGCATGATCTATTAATTAATTAAGTATTAAATTTTAGTTTTATTTCTAAAAAAAATAGCAAACCATCTAATTACACCTTTAGGTAGAGTTAGTTAATTAGACTTTATTAAAGGTGTCCAAATCAAATCTAAGAATTTAGTTATCCAAGTACTAACTTTCAAGTTTTAAAATCATTACTGAAAATATGTCGTCAATACATTTTCAAATAATATTTCTTATAAAAAAACCTTTGAAATAGAGCTTCACTCTAACTACCGGGCGATTGTACCAACAAATAAAATAACACTACTCTAAATTAGACTGAATAATTAAATCTTATAATCTAATTTTCAGATTTAAGTTTGTAATGAAAAATAATATATTTATCTCTAATATTTTTAATATAATATCTTGAATAAAAACAAAATGAATTTATTTTATAGAAATGTTTTACTTATTTAATATTTTGTAAGCATAACAACATTATTATTATATCATATTTAAAAACAACCAACCATGTTAAATTCAATCACTGGCAAATTAAACATAGCATATAAGAATAAAACATAAAAAAATAACTGTAAAGAATTTATTTTAAAATTATATCTCAAAAGAATCCTTACAAAACTTTGATGCTAATTCTGTTGCTAGAAAACCTCCAAACGGATTTGCATTTCCATTTATTGAATCAAAAACTAAAAATCTATAAAAGCATAGATCTTCTCAAAAAGAAAAGAATTTTAAAATTAAAAAGAAACTAAAAACTAGGGAGAGAAAGCTAGAGAGAGAGAGAGAAGAGATTTTGAGAGATGATTTTTACAATGGGGGATAAGGGCATTTTATAGATGAGGAAAATGCCAAAAAAGGTGGGAAAATATTTCAAAAATTGATTTTGAACGCGTTTAGACAGGCTGGCACGCTTGTGAGGGGCAAGATTTGCAGCGGACAGGCGTTGGTGCCCACAGGATAGGCATGGGTGTGTGTTGGGGGGTGAGGGACTCGGTGCAAGCATGTGTTGGCTCCCGTAGGACCCAGTGTGAGCGTGTGCTGGGCATGTGTGATGGACTTATGCTAGATATGCATGCGCGGGTGTGTGCTAGTTGTGCATGGGCGTGTGCTGGGAGTATAATAGAGACGCGTATGCGCATGTGTGCTGGCTATGCATGATCCATTTTTATGCTAGTACAATATAAGTTTAAGGTGCGCGAGACTAGACATTTTTGACCACCCATTTGTCCAATTTTTTTCATTTTGTTTTTACTTTTCTTTATTTATTTCTCAACATATTTGTGATGTATTGATTCTAGTATTTTTCTTTGAGTATTTAAGTTATTTTTGAACGAAAATACCTTAAAATTAATAAAAACACCTGTGATTTTGTTATTTGGACACTATAAATGACCTAGACATACCAAAGTGTTTCATAGGAGAAACAAGGAAACATAATAAGTTTGTGTGGATCACTCTTGAAAGATGGGGGTAAAAATAGACCTCGAAGTAGGCAAGGACTCCACAACTCCAATTTGCACTAAAATGTGTATGGTTTGTCTAGCCCATTATTTAGACGAAATAAACACCTAGGCACACCAAAATGGCCAATAGAAATGTGTAGCTTGTTATTCAAATAGAATAAACAACCTAGACATACCAAAATGTTTCAAAAGGAAATAAGTAAAAATGCAAGTTTGAGGGTGGATCAAGCCTTCAAAATCAGGGTAAAATAGACATCAAAGCAAGCAAGGACTCCATGGCTCTAGTTCGCACTACAATGTATGTGGTTTATCTAGCCCATTATTCAAACAAAATAAATAGTCTAGACATACCAAAATGGCTTATATCAATATCTAGCCTGTTATTCAGACAAAATAAACAGACTAAACACAACGAAATGTTTCAAAAAGAAATAAGTAAACAAAATACAAGTTTAAAGGTGGAGCTCGTGAATCGAGGCAAAAATAGACCATAAGGACTCTACAAAGCCAATCTGCACTACAATGAGCACAGTTTGTCTAGCTTGTTATTTAGACAAAATAAATGGCCTAATCACATTGAAATATTTCATGAAAGAAACAAGTTTGCAAAATGTAAGTTGAAGGAGGATATATCCAGTAAAATGAGGTCAAATCATTAAAAAAAATATGATTCAAACAAAATTTAGAATAACATAAATTGTTTCCAAACCGGATCAGCCAAGTAAATATTGTCTTAAAGTTACAACAAAAAGGGAGGCATACCCCTTAATAACAAAACAAAAATCATTAAGAAGTGGCATGAGTTTCTTTGGTTCCCATAGAGTTATCATCGGTATGAGCTGATTCATCTGTGGTCTGATCACCAAGAGAATCATCTCCAGTCCGAGCATCAGTGTTGGTCATATCTAAAGGTAAGGCCGCGTCTTCAGTCTCATTGACCAAGAGAGGATGATATTCTGTTAGACTATTTAGCATGACCTCCAAATCCAAAGCATGTGCAGCCTGATGAAGGTCATCAATAACCCTATTGGCACCCTTAAAAACCTATTTTGGCATACTCCATGAGAAGTTAATTAGTTTTCTCAAGAGCTTCAATTCTTGCAGCAAGTTCATCAGTCCTCTTATTCTCAGCATTATAAACATTGTGAAGTTGATTCTTTTTGCGACACACATCGTCAAGTTTAATAGAATATGCTTGGACTTTTCTAGCAAGTTCTTGGAGCTTTAATGAAGATTTTTCATTCTCAACCTCCAAGTGTGAGTTTTCTTTGTTTAGTCTGAGAACTTGATCCTTTCGGGCTCGAAAATTTAGTTTACTAGTCTAAAAAGTGATAATCCATATAAAGTAACACTCATAAGAAACAACTTTAAACAAAACAAGGTAAAACAAAGAAAATACAAGTGAATGTAACATCTTGTCCATAAAATCAGTTAAATGGTTTTTAAGGAATAAATACAATATGATAAAAGACCAATCCAATTCATATTACAAATAGATTTCAAAATCAAAACCTCAATTGATCTAATCAAGTGCTCGATGAATCGAATATATAGTTCGATTGATCGAATATCCTCTTGATTGATCTAGTGTATCAATTAATTAATTCTAAAAAAAGTGGATTGATCTAGTCGTTAATATTGATCGATCTAGTATCAATTCCTTGATTGACTTAGTCATATAAATAATTAATTCAAATGGTAATACAACTCAATTGATCTAGTCGTTAATATTGATCGATCTAGTATCAATTCCTTTATTGACGTAATCAGATAAATAATCAATTCAAATGATAATATAGCTCAATTGATCTAGTCACTACTTGATAAATCAAGTAACCTATTTTCATATTATTCCCATGTATCTAATATGCAATCTAACATGCATGAGAATAGAGATATATTTAAGATGTAATCATTGGGCTCAATAGTTGCTTCGGCATACAAATATTCTTCTAAGATACCTAGAAACTAAAATTAAAATTGTATGTTTTGTTCATGAATATCACCAAAACTCACATAAACCTTACAATTTTCCCCTTTAGAATATTTGTTGACAAAAAATCTCTCCCACAACATAACGCTTATAATAAAATTAAATTATTGATCCAGTAGAATCATCTTCGCTTGAATCTCAAAAGCTTATGTTTACACTGAAAAAAAACTAATAAGCAAACAACTTGACCCGAAGGACCGACTATTCATAATAGTTCAATGTATATAACAATATAAAAACAAAATAATATTCATAAGAGTGAGTAATTATATAATAGATATTAAAAAAAAACTCTCTCATCTTAAATATCTCCAAAAAGGATTTTCAAAGTAATTCTCTTCCTAAATTAACTCTCTTTTTTGTAGATTTTTCCAATAAAGTTCCAATTTTTCTCTCATTTTTTGTCATAAGAATAAACAATATAATCATGAAGCAATGAAAACAAGTTGAACAAGAAAACAATATATTTAATGACTAAAAAGAAGAGTACATATTTTAAAAAACTTAAAACATTCAAAAGAGAGCTAAAACAATATTTTTTTCCAAAAATGAATAAACTCTCTCTAAGTTCTGCAACTTTTCTAAATAAATTAGACTAAAACAATTTATAAAAATTGATAAATATATATTTTTTGAATGAAGGTAGTAGATTTATTCAAACAAGAACATCACTCAAATAATCAATTTGAAATATTGGAATAAAAATCATTCTTTGGAAAAAATTGAATTATTCACACTATGCATAAGTATTTTGATAAAACACACATATATTCTTCAACACGTATGATGACATATTGATAGTTGCTAAAAATAAGAAAAATAAAAAAATACAACACAAAAATTTCCATTGAATTCATACTTCAACATAATAAAAAAATTCTTATTCAGAGAGAACTTTAACTAATTGTTTTTATTCCCACTTAATATTTATCATATTTATTTTATTATTGATTTCTTTTGTATGAGAAAATGGTTATTTATTTTTCTTTTTTATAACCATTTATGACTCTTTCTTTTTGTTCATGTAATATTTTTTAAATATATCTATTTCTTTATCATATTATAATTTTGAAGGAAATATGCACAAGCCAAAATGCCTAGTATGATGACTTTCACAATAATTGGGCATAGCCCTCTTCGCTGACTGCGATAGCTTTCACACATAACAGTAGGTAGTCCTTTTAAAACTAGGTGTCTCTCTATAGTAGTATTTTATAGAGTGAAAAATAGAGGTCAACTATAATAATTATAGTCAAATTTATCCTAATCCCTAAAATATCACATAAATAATTATAAATTTCATGCATAACATACTTATGTATTCTATAAGTATGTAAATGAGTTCTTGTAAACATCAATCATCATAGTAACAAAAAATATAAATGCACAAAATAAGATACTCAATTACACAATGAATAATTAATTAAAATAAATCAAGTTATCTAAAATATTTTTCTTGCTCCAAAATAAAATTTGAGTTTAATTTATTGTTAGAAAAATTCTACTCTCTTTATTAATTTTTTGCATTTTTGTGATTTTTTTAATGGTTATAATAAAAAATTTCAAATAAACTAAAACAAAATAAAGAATCTGAAAGTTTATAAAATACATACCTAATTAACCTAGAGGAGATGAATATGTTGTTTTTAATTTTTATCAATTTATAATTTAATAACTTAAACAAAGTGACCAGACATGAAATCACATGTAAGAATAAAGTACTGAAATAAAATAATTACGCATGATATTTTTAGGTAAAAACAACCTAGGCTACAACCATGACCTTAGAGAAAAACCACCAGTCCATCGAACCAATTAACTTTCCACTATGAAAAACAAATGTTCAAGTACAAACTCAGTCTTATGCTACCCTTCCTAGGATACAGCCCCAATGTACCTTACTTATAAGCCCATGCTCTATTTTCACAGTTTCCAATATTAGCGTGAGTAGTTTCCATACCAATGTTCCAATAAACTTCCCACCAATCAGATACGTTCCCACATTAACTGCAAAATGGTTAGAAAAAAAATATAAGTTCACGTGTGTGTTCTAAAATGGATTTAATAATGAATAATTTTAACTAAATGATTCAAAACATGTCACTTAAATCAAATTAACTAGCAAAAAGATCAAGCACAAGTTCAATAAAAATAGCTTCTTTAAATGTTAATAATCAAATCAAATAATTATCATATGACAAACACAATTATTTGATGTAAAATTTCAAGAACAAGAATAAAGAAAGCTATAAGAACATGTGATCAAAATATCATACACTAATTAGGCTTATTAATCAATCAAATATAACCACCAATATTTAATAGATTAACTAAATAAAGAAGCCTAAAGAATTATGATCTTATATTTGCAAAGCAAGAGAGAGAAATTAAGAAGAAGAGAACAATGCTCTTATGTGGTTGATTGAAACAATGAGGAATGAGTTTTATTTATAGGAAAAATTAAAACTCTTAATCTTATGTAATTGATAAATATATTTTATACTTCAAATAGGATTAGTAATACTAATTAATTAAGAAGACTCCTATATAATTGATAAATATTTTTTCTATTGCAAATATGATTAGTAATACTTACTAATTAAGAAGACTCTTATTTAAAGAAGAGTTCTTTTAAAATAGACTCATTAATCATGAAGATTCTTATTTTAAAAAGAGTTCTTTTAAAGTATATTTTATGTTATATTTTAGTCTAAGTTTTAAGCTTTAATTTAGAGTATATCTTAACTAATATTTTAGCATATTTCTTATTCTATATTTTAGCATAAATAATTTAGCAACAAAAATAATTCTATATTTATAAATATGGGCTATTAAATGCGTGAGTGCAATTCTATGTGTTATAGTTATAACAAATATACCTGAAGTACAATTATCTAAAATTTTGAAGTTTCTTCAACTTTTCTTGATAGACTTGATAGCTAGCTTAAAAATAAGTTTACATCTAAATATTTTATCCACAAAAATAGTCAACACTTATATTCCTTACAGAATCAAACAACTAAATTCAAAATACAAAATAATTAAACTAATCAAACTAACATGCTCACATAGGATCCATCAAACACAAAATAAAATATTCCTAGGTGAAAAGGAGATGGTTAGTTGACTAAAAAGAGACAATATTTCCTAATCCAAATTTTCTTGAATTTTGGTTTCTTTATATCTTTGGAATGAAAATCAACTATCTTAGTTGTCATTTGCACGCTCTTGGACTTTTCTTTATATTTTCCATTTATCATAAATAAAGAGTATGCATGATAGTATGATGGTAATTAGTCCTAGAGTTACAAATGTTGAATTTAACCTGCCTCTTTGAACCAACAACTTCATGCTTTCCAGTAGAATTTTTGAGCATATTATTATAATTTTAATTCATCCTAGAATATGATGCAACATGCATAGATGGATGATGGTTATGATTCCTACTATATGAATCATGGAAAGTATTATTAAATTTAAGACCATTCATAAAAAATCTACACTTGGACCTAATATGACTTTTCATATCACAATGATGACAGATACGCATAAACTTAACATATTTTTCAATCATAAGTGCAACTATTCTTTGTGTAAAATGAGTAACATTAGGAGCAAGGTTAGAAGGACTTACTAATGTGGTTTTTGATGTTGAAGTTGTATATGTAGCCTGTGAAGAATAAGGCTTGGTGGGTTTTACAAACTCAATTGTTTTTGAAAATGATGGCGTAGTGTGCTCATCTACATATCCAAGGCCTCTCTCGTTTCCAGCTGGCCTTTCATAATCTAAAATTGTGTTCAACCTTTTAGCTCCAATGGTCAATCTCTTCACAAATTTCTTTGTTTTTTCAAGCTCTTGCATCAATTTTAATCTATTTGTAGCAAGTTTATGGTTTTCTTCTTTCAAACCAGCAAGAGATTATATTGTTCTTGCAAAATATTCTTTTCTTCCATTAATTTATTTGAAAAGCATGTATGTGTCTCAAGTTGTTCATTTAACTCTTCTATTTTTTTGTTTTAAGCAAGTGTTTCTTTTTATGGCTCTAGCATCTTTATAGAATAATTCTTGAAAACTTTTTAACATTATATTCAAAAAGAGAAAAGGATTCAATTTCCTCAACATCTAAGCTATCACCCTTAATAAAATAATTCATAACAAGGTCATAGGCTCACTAATTTAAACCAATTGAAAGTTCATTTATTTAGTTATGCACAGATTAACTAGAGGGCGAGTGAATACATGACCAATGGAAGTTTGAAAAATTAAAATCCAAACATGCAATTGCATGTAAATAAAGTAATGTGAAAATATAAAGATTAACACATGAGATTTTTAGGTGAAAACAACCAAGGCTACACCAATGACCTAAGAGGAAAATCATCAGTCCAATTGACCACCTAACTATCCACTATGAAAAATAAGTATCCAATAACAAGGCTTGAAATCACACTACCCACCAAAGTAATTCCCCCAAGTAATCTGTTGTTGCTTTTATCATAGTCTTGATAAGAAAGGTGTTCGGATCTAGACCAATGTTTCTACAAACTCGAGTCACATGAGTTAATCGAACTCGTATAGCTGGCACTTGAAAAGTTAGCACAATAACATAAGTGCAAATGTGTGTCTAAGAGCATATTCAATAATTAACAACCCTAACTAGTTGATTTAAACAATATATTAGATAAATCAAAACAACTAACAACTCTAGAAAAATCTATTAAAATAACAATAACACAATTATTATTATAGGCTTGTTAATCCAACAAAAATAACCACAAATGTTCGATAACTTAACTTAATAAAAAAGCCTACTTGAAAAATTTTAGCAAAACAAGAGGGAGAATAAATGATGAAGAGAATAAGCACAATTAAACTCTTTTATGGTTAGTTTCAATTGTGTGCTTAGGTTTATATTTATAGAATATTTTGAAGCACTTTAGGTCAAATTAAAATTACAATCTTGTTCACAAAATCAGTTAAACTAGTTTTAAGGAATAAGGACAATATAGTAAAAAAAACCAATCCAAATCGTATTAGAAATAGGTTTCAAAATCAAAGCCCTGGCCACTAGATCAATCTAATCAAGCGCTCGGGAAATCGAGTACATAGCTCGGTCAATTGAGTACATAGCTCGATTGATTGAATGTCCTATCCATCGATCCAGTGTATCAATACTTAATTCTCAAAAAAAATGGATCAATCTAGTCATTAATCTCGATTGATCTAGTGCTAAATAGATCGAGTATTAATTCATCGATCGATCTAGTCATATAAATAATTATTTTAATAGGTAATATAGCTCAATCGATCTAGTCACTACTTGATCAATCGAGTAGCCTATTTTCATATTGTTTCTATATGTCTAATATGGAATCTAACGTACATGAGAACATAAATATACCAATGATGTGATCATTAAGGCTCGATAGTTTCTTCTACTTAAATATATTCTTCTAAGACAAACCTAGAAACTAAAATTACAATTATATGTTTTATTCATGAATATTGCCAACACTCGCATAAACCTTACATACAAGAATTGAGATTAAGCTAATTGGGGCCAAGCCCATTACATCTAGAAACATCCGTGCAAGACAATGATGTAGAAAAACTTGATAGTTAAATTCTTTATTTATAAAAATATGGTCTCTCAAGGAATTGTTGTGGTCTTAAAAAAGTTAAATTATTTTATAATATAGTTAAGAAAAACAATTCTTAAACACTATAACATATTATTGGTTGGCAGATGAAATGCCAAAACTTGGTATAACATTTTTAAATATTTTTCAAAATAAATCACAAGTGCACGAATCACTTATAAAAAATGATAAGTATAATTCCAACGTCGGTTTAAAAAGGAATCATGTGGTTTTTAAAAAATTTAAGAAAATCTTAAAAATGAAAATGAAAACCTAAACATCCTCTCATGATTTTTTGATTTGATAAATTCTAAAGTAACAACTTAAAATAAAGGATAGATTCAAAAAAATAATTGACAAATAAACATTTACATTCATTGAAGAATTTATGAGATATATTAGTTAGTTAATTATGTTTATCCAATATTAATTAGGTTATTAAAGATATGAATTAAGATTATTGATTATTTCTTTTATATATGAAAATACCCTAAAGCATGGATCATTTTCTTTATTAATTAAATTTTAACTTACCATCTTCAATCTGGTCAACAATTTAAACTTTAATTAAATTATGCTTATTTTCTAATAAATTAATAAACCATTTAACTTTTCTTCTTCGGTCGAGTCGACTACTTAAAATTGAAGTATCTAAAAATTAACTTTTAGATTTTAAACTACTTCTAAAAATATGTAATCAATATATTTTTAAATAGTAATTCTCTTTAAAATCTTTGAAATAGAGCTCGAATTTAAATAAGATTTAGATAATTACGTCTAACATTAAAGAGTATTATTCGAAATCAGATTCAAATAATTAAATTCTAAATCTAACTCTAATGTTTGTTACAAAAAATACTTTGTCAATATAATTTTTTAACAAACTTTATTTAAATCATGATGAAGAAATAAAACTTAATTCATTTTATAAAAAATATTTTACTTACTTTAATATTTCACATGTATAACAACATTACTAATATCTTATACTATTTTTCAGCCAAACATGCTTAATTTAATCAATTATCAATAAATTAAACATAGCATGTAAAATAACACATAAAGTTAATCTAAAAAGAATATATTTAAATTATACCTCAAGTGTATCCTTACAGAACTTCAATATCATTTATGTTTTTGGAAAACCTCCAAACAAAATTGTCAACACTGTTTATTGAATTGAAACGAAAACTACTACATAAGTTGTACTTGTTTAACTCTCAATTTGATAAAATAACTTTAAAAATAAGAAAAGAAAAAGAAAAGTTAGAGAGAAACTAAGAAAATCAACTATGAAAGGAGATGCATAATGATTGCAAATGAAGAGGGTGGCCCTTTATATAGCTACAGAAAAGGAGATAAAAGTGGATCCTAATTGAGAAATCAAGGTTTACATTTTTCTCTACCATGGCATGCATTAAATCTGGACAGGTTTCAATTAGATGTGTTGAATCTGGATGCATTTCAATTAGATGCATTGAAATTGGGTATGCTTTTAGAACCTCTTTTGAATTTCACCACATACATTTGTTTGAAACTTATGTAAGGCTTACATATGTTTTTTCTTTTATTCTTCTTTGGTTGCAATAAATGCTTTCAGGTATACCTTTTCAAGTTGAATCATTTTTAAACCAAAAATACCTGAAAAATAATTAAATATACCCAAGATACGGAAAATATAGATTTGTTAAAATAATAACATAACTATGCAAAATTCAAATATATTTTTACATAAAACTGCAAGTAAATCATATTATTTTTAGTGTTTTTCAAGCACTTATCAGTAGAACCGAATCGTAAAATTATAAATTAAATTATATCTAAAGAAATAAAATAAACAAAAGTGAGTAAATTAAAGCAAATAACTGAAAGTAATAAATTAAAGAAATAAATTAAACTATACCGAATCTAGGATGATGAATGTATATGGGATTTTAGCGAGCATAACCTTTCATAGACAGAACAAATTAAATGGTTTAAATATAAGCTAGATTTACTAATTTAATTTATTTTTAAATAAACACCATATAATCATGTTGAGTATCCAATGATACTCAATTAATTAATTCTTCATTTGTTGTGGTTGAAATTAATTAATTGATAAAATAAAGAAACACACATATATGTGTATATATATATATATATATATACACACACACACACCAAAATCTTCAATTAATTAATAACTTCCTTTGGTAAAGATTAAATTAAAAATTAATAAACACTAGGTAGACATATTCTTCAATTACAAATCAAGATTTTGTCCATACTTAATTTATAATTAAGGTTATTTCTCAACCATCTAAACTAATACAAATTAATGAATTTAAAATAGTTCCTTATTAATTATGCACAACTAACATAGATAATGTATCTAATGCTTAATTCTAAAACATTTTCTGTGATCATAAGAAATAAATCTAAAACTTTTATTTATTTGAATCACAAAATTATTCTTCCACTCATTGAAAACAGAGACTAAAATAATATATATACATATTTAGTCAATCATAATTATTAACAAAAGTTAATTTAACTATGAAAGACATCAGAGTACAAAGAGAAATAAAAGATATAACAATAAAATTACCCTTCTTGATAAAAACAATTCTAGATATCTAAGTAGGTTATCACTACCTTCTTCAAATCCTTGAATCATCTTTACAATTGAAGGATTTTCTCTTTGTACCTCTACATTGTGATGGAATGGCTAACCTAAATTATACACTAAAACTAAATTCTACAGATGGCTACTCTAATGTAAAAATATGAAAGCTCAATGAAAACCAAAATATAATGTTGTATTTATAGGCAATGCTAGTGTAGAAAGGCTTTGGGCCAAATAAATGAAGGTTGGCCACAACCCACTTATTCCACCACCTTCCGTACTAGTTGTTCATATAAGGCTTAAATACTTTATTCTTCTAAGCTCCTAAGGTGAAAATTTAGTGCTTCAAGTGCTCTTCATCATGTGTTGATAAATTTATACATTTGAAGATAAAAAGCAAATGAAATACAACAGAAAATATCCATGATTTCAAATATATAGATTTGCATAAATATATACATAAACATGTTATAATCAAACCTTTTTGTTACATTTAAGCCCAATAAAACCATAAAATATAAGTAATTTTTAAGCATTTATCACAATCCTTAACCAGTTGAGCAAGGAAAGCGATATAAAAACTAAAACAAAAAATAAATAAACTAAAGAAAACTATCAACCCCTAAGTTTCCCTAGTGAACAAGTTTAAGTCTCGTGAGGTATTTCAAGGATGATACATGTAAGGTATATGTTAGTATTGGAGATATTCGTGAACAAAATTTATAATTGTAAAGGTTTATGTTAGTTTCTAGGTGTGTCTTAGAAGAATATTTTTGAAGCCGAAGAAACTATCGAGCCTCAATGATCACATATTAGGCATTTTTCTATTCCTGTGCACATTAGATTGCATATTAGACATAATAAAGACAATTTGAAATTAGGGTACTCTATCAATCGAGTAATGGCTGTATCGATCAAGCAATATAACCTGATTAAATTAATTTTAACACATGACTAGATTAATCGAGGGATTTAATGATAAATCGAGTAATGACTGGATCAATCCACATTTTTTAATATTACTTAAATGATCACTGGATTTATTGAGTGGATGTTCGATTGATTGACCAATGTATTCAATCAATCCATCACTTGGTTACATTGATCAGGTCATTAGGTCTTTGAATTTAATATCTATTTCTATTATGAATTGGATTGGCGTCCTTATTTTTTAATATTGTTTTAATTGATTTTATGGAAAATTTTCTAATTAAATTTTAACTAAATGTGCTTCAAAATATTTTATAAATACAAGCTTAAACACACATTTGAAACTAAACACACATGAGCTTAATTGTGCTTATTCTCTTCATCTTTTATTCTCAATTGTTTTGCTAAAAAATTTCAAGTAGGATTCACCATTAAGTTAATTTATCAAACATTTATGGTTGTGTTTGATGCATTAACAAGCCTACAATAATAATTGTGTTATTGAGCTTTTAATTGTTTATTCTAGATTTGCTAATTGTTTTCAATCTATTTGATATATTATTTAAATCAACTAGTTAGGGTTTTTCATTATTGAATCTGCTTACTTACACTTGTGTTTATGTGCTAACTTTTTAGGTGACAATGGTGCGGGTTAAATTACCTTATGGGACTTGATTTTGTTAGAATGTTGGTCTGAATCTGAATGCCTATCTTAAGAGACTATGATGAAAGCAGTGGCCTAAGTTATTTCTACCTAAAAATCTCGTGTATTGATATTTTTATTTCCGTATTACTTTACATACATATAATTGGTTGCTTGGCCGCTTATGAAATTTTTAATTTACCATAATTAAATGAACTTTCATTTGGTATCAGAGCTGATCATTAGATACACTTAGTGTGCCTAAGATCTTATTTAGGGTGATACCTCGGATGTTGAGGATTTAAAATCCTCCTTTCTTCCCAAATATAATGTTAAAAGCTTTCAAGAATTATTTCTAAAGGTGCTAGATCCATAAAAAGTAATACTAGTTTAAAAGAAGAAAAGAATATTTTGCAAGAACAGAATAATGCCTTGATTATGATTCTTGCAAATTTGAAAAAGAAAATAACAAGCTTGTAGTTGGTAAAGAAAAATTGGTACAAGAGCTAAAACGATCCATGCAAGATGTAAAAAGGCTAACAATTGGAACTAAAAGGTTGAACAAGATTCGTGATTATTGAAAGCCTTTGGGAGACAAGAAAGGGTTAGGATATATAGATGAGCAAACTACATCAACCTTGTCAAAGCCAACTATGTTTGTAAAACCTTTTATTCCCTATTGTTCACACACATCTCTTACATCTACTTCAAAGTTTATTCATATATGTTACAACTGTAGTAGAAAGGGACATGTTAGACCTAGATGTAGATTCTTGATGATCTATAATTATGTTGATATTATGCATGCATCCTATTCAAGAAACAATAGTCATATTTTCATAAATAAGCACATTATTAAAAAAACTAGAAAAGTTTGGATTAAAATATCTGATTTAAATTTTTATGTAGCCTATACTGAATTTAAAGCTAAATATTTTAATGCTTGGTATTTAAATAGTGGTTGTTCCAAACATATGATTTCCAATTGTGCACTTTCCAAAACATTTGAAAAATATAATGAAGGAATAGTTACTTTTGGTGATGAAAATAAAGCAGGGATTATTGGTAAAGTTATAATTCAGATTGATGTTGCATTTTGATGGACTTAAAGCCAAACTAATAAGAATCAATCAAATTTGTGACAAAAATTAGTGTACAATTTACCAACAATCATTATATTATAACATATCCAAAAGATGAATGTATGGTTAGAGGAACTAGGTCTCAGGATAATTGATACTACATTGATATAGGCCCTATTACTAATACTTGTAAATTAGATAATGATCATTCTATTTCATTGTGGCATCAAAAGATGGGACATGTCAATTTTTAAGATCTTGTTAACTTAAGCAAAAATGAAATTTTGCGTGGTCTACCTATGCTTTCTGAAACTGAAAAAAAAATTATGGACCATGTCAACTTGGAAAACAAACTCGCTCTTCTCATAATAAAATCAAAGGAGTTAACACAAGTAGAACACTTGAGTTAATTCACATTGACCTCATGGGTCCTATGAGAGTTGAGAGTTTGGGTGGAAAGAGATTTATTATTGTTATTGTAGACATTTTTTCTCGTTTTACATGGGTTGGATTTCTTAAAGAAAAATCTAACAATTTCAACTTCTTTAGTTCCTTTTGTCTTAAAGTGTAGATTGAGGCAAACAACTACTTCACCAATGTAGTGAGACTAAGGACAAATCATGGGAGAGAATTAGAAAACTCAAGATATGCTAAATTCTGCAAACAACATGGTATATCTTATGAGTTCTTAGCACCAAGTACCCCATAAAAATGAGATAGTAGAAAGAAATAATCGGCTGTTGTAAGAGATGGCAAGAGTCCTACTACATGCAAAGGAAATTTCCAATAATTTGTAGGTTGAGACATTAAATACGTCATGCTACATAATGAACCATGTCTACCTATGTCCATTTACAAAGCAAATCCCCTATAAGTTATAGAAAGGAAAGAAACCTAATCTTAAACATCTACATATGTTTAGAAGTAAATGTCAAATCCTTAGTGATCATGAGAATCTAGGAAAATTTGACTCTAGAAGTGATTAAAGTATCTTTCTAGGTTACTCATTACCAAGTCATTCAAATTGATGAACAGATTGAATAGACTTCTGATGTTGAAAAGGTAGATAATAAGGTAGATGAAGAGTCAGCCTTGGATGACGAGTTCACCATACCCAACACTTAACTTAGAAGCCAACACATACTGCCAAAACCACCCAATTGAAAACATCATTGGTGATCCTAATTAGAGAGAGATAGGTAAGTGAGATAACATATCTCTGTTATGTTTCTCAAATATAAAAAAAAATGTTAATAAAGCTTTAAGAGATGAATTTTGGATAAATTCCATGCAAGATGAGTTAACTTAATTCACTAGGAATGATGTTTGGACTTTAGCACCAAGCCTAGAAATAAAAACATCATAGGAAATAAAAAGGAATTAAAAAATAAATATGATGAATAAGATGTCATGATTAGAAAGAAGGATAAACTAGTTCACAAGGATATAAATAAGTTGAAGGAATTGATTTTGATAAAACATTTGATCTTGTATACAAGTTAAAATTAATTAGGATTTTACTTTCCATTACATGTTTTATGAAATTCAAACTCTTTCTAATGGATGTAAAGTATGCCTTCTTAAATATATTACTTAATGAAGAAGTCTATTTTGAACAATCAAAAGGTTTTATTGATCTACAATTTACAGAATATCTTTATAAACTCAATAAGGCCCTTTAACGATTTGAAAGATGCCCATATAGCTTGGTATGAGAGACTTATAACTTATCTTTTGAACCAAGGTTTTGTTTGAAGGGGAGTTGATAAGACATTTTTCATTAAAAGGACCAAAGAAGATATATTCATAGCTCAAATATATACTAATGAAATAGTCTCTAGGTCAACATCAAGCTAGCTTTTTGATGATTTTTTGAACATAATGACCAGTGAATTTGAAATGTTAATGAACAATGAGCTCACATATTTCTTGGTTTGCAAATTAAAAAATTAAAAAGTGGAACCTTTATTTTTCAAACCAAGTATGCATGTAATTTAATTAAAACATTTTGTCTTGAAACATGTAAGTGATGAGTGAAAACCGACATCGTCGATTATTGCCAATACTTTGGTTTTAATATTTATAAAACTCTCGCAAGTGCACGAATCATTTCGAAGAAAATGATAAGTATACTCCCAAGGTCGATCTAAGGAAGGAATGTATGTGGTTTTTAATTTATTATTCAAACTTTTAAAAACGAAATTAAATCCTAAACATCCTGTCAAGATAGTTTGGTTTTTGTGTTTCTAATCTAATAACATAAAAATAAACATAGATACAGATTCAATAAATATTTATGCAAATTTTATCATTTATAATAGTGGAGTATTTATGGATATAATAACTAAATTAATTATGCTTGCTCATATTATCTAGGTTATTAAAGATATAAATTGATATTTGATTGATTCTCTTTTTTTTTATATAAATACCACCTTTGGTGGGGTTAGATATTCTTTGTTAACTAAACAAATCAATTAACACCTATGGGTGGGGTTGATAACTAATTTGGTTAATTAAATTAATTCCTTTTTCTAAGAGATTGAAAATGAACCATTTAAATGTCACATTTGGTGGGGTTAGACAGTTTAAACTTTATTCAAGGTGTCCAAATTAAACATAAGAATTTAATTATCCGAGTACTAACTTTCAAGTTTTAAAACCACTACTGAAAACATGTTGTCAATACATTTTCACATAATAATTCTTATAAAAACTTTTAAAATAGAGTTTCACTCTAACTACTGGGCGATTGTACCAACAAATAAAAGAGCACTACTCTAAATCACACCAGATAACTAAACCTTAAAATCTAATTTTCAGGTTTAAGTTTGTAATGAAAAATAATATATTTCTCTCCAACATTCTTAATATAAAATCTTAAATAAAAATAAAATCAATTCATTTTAGAAATTTTCACCTATTTAATATTTCGCAAGCATAACAACGTTATTATTATATCATGTTTACAAATAGCCAGCAGAGTTTAATTTAATCACAGATAAATTA
This sequence comes from Hippophae tibetana, assembly GCA_037013495.1. NCBI lineage: Eukaryota > Viridiplantae > Streptophyta > Magnoliopsida > Rosales > Elaeagnaceae > Hippophae > Hippophae tibetana. The sequence continues at coordinate 5,904,437 of CM072805.1, forward strand.
AATATAACATGTAAGAATACAGCATAAAAAATAACTGTAAAGAAAATAAAATCCTTACAGAACTTCGATGCTATTCCCGTTGTTGGAAAACCTCCAAGTGGAATTTGCACTCCCATTTATTGAATAAAAAAGCTAATAAATTACAAAAACATAACTAGTTCTTCTCAAAAAGAGAATAACTCTAAATCTAAGAGAATTTAACTAAAAACTAAGAAAGAAACTAAGAAAAACTTAAAAACTAAGAAAGAAACTAAGAAAAACTTAAAAACTAAGAAAGAAACTAAGAAAAGCTTAAAATCTAAGAAATGAGAGAAAGAAAGAGAAGAGAAGAATGGTTTTGAGGTGTGTTTAGAAGTGAAGGGAAGGGGGGTATTTATAGTTGAGGATGGAGAGAAAAGTGAGTGAAAAAATGATAAAAAATGGTGAAAATGCGGAGTGCAATTGCTGAGGTCAGTGATGACGTCAGCATGACATCATTGGGGTGGCTGCGCGCAAAAATGGTGCGAAATGGGCGTCGGCGCACGTGGAAGGGCAAGCGCTGTGCGCGGGAGTAGGAGCTGCGTGCGCGGATCTGGAACTGGGCGTGCGCGGCTAAGCGCTGGCGCGCGCGGGTCTTAGCATTGTTGACCTTTTTGACCCATTTTGTCCAATTTTTCCATATTTGTTGACCTTTCCCCATTTATTTTTTAATATATTTGTGATGTTTTGCTTCCAGTATTCCTCTTTGAGTCTTTAAGTTACGTTTTTAAGCCAAAATACCTGAAAAACAATAAAAATACCCGTGATTTCGAAAAAGACAAATTTATATAAATATATGATAAAACATATATATATATATATATATATATTTAATCAATTAATGTGTATAAAATCATTGTAATTTTAGTGCTTTTTGAGCACTCATCAGTAAGCATTTGAGAACACCCATAAGTACTAATTCCAAGATCTCAATGGATGAGTCAGGTAAGAGCATTGATCAAATGCTATATAGAAGTATGATAGGAAGCTTGATGTACCTCACATCCAATAGACCTGATATTTGCTTTAGTGTTGGTGATTGTGCAGGTTATCAATTAGATCTTAAGGAATCACACATTGACCATGTCAAAGGATCATTAGGTATATCTCTAGAATAAAAAACTTTAGTATTTGGTTTATTAATAATAATACATGTGAAATTAGTGGATGAGGTTGGAAATTAGGATGTAAGAAAAAGAAATTTAGGTGGATGCTTCTATATTAGGAACAATCTTGCATCATGGCACATCAAGAAATAAAACTCCATCTCATTATCTACTACACAAGTAGAATACATTGCTACTAGAAGCTCTTACTCACCACTTCTGTGGAAGAAGAATATGGTTAAGGAATATGACTTTGAACAAGGTATAATTCCCCTTCTTTACTATGATAACACTAGTGCTATATGTATCTCTAAAAATCCAATTCTACATTCTTTAAAAAAACATATAGACCTTAGACATAATTTCATTAAGGACTAGTAGAAGATAAAATTCCCTAGTTATTTTTAGAATATATATATATATATATAAAGAAAAGTATACATGCTTTAACATTGACATGATCATTTCATGCTCCATTTATATTTATTTTGATTGGCAACATATTATACAAAGGATATTTGACTTGTGTATTTACATATTTTTCACATCTGGTTATCGATGTTGAGATGTGCATTCTGATCATGCTGCTTTAAGATACCTATTAAGTAAACCAAATGCCAAGCCAAGATTAATCAGGTGGGTCTTACTCTTACAAGAATTTGACCTAGAAATCAAGGATAAGAAAGGCAGTGAAAACTTAGTAGCTGACCATTTGTCTAGGTTGATTTCTGACTTCAATTCTCTTAAAGATGAGAGTAATGACGATATAGTTGAAACCTTTCCTGATGAACAGTTATTTTTCATAGGTCCGAACCCATGGTATGCTGATATTGTAAACTATCTTGCCACTGGTGTTTTGCGACCTAACACTTCATATCAGGACAAGAAAAGGTTTTTTAAAACTATTAAGGACTATTTCTGGGATGACCCTTATTTATACAAAATTGGTCAAGATCAAGTCATCCGGAGATGTGTACCTGAAGAAGAACATAAGAGCATTCTGACTTTTTGTCATGAACTTCATTGTGGGGGTCATTTTGGAGGTGAAAAGACAGCCCGTAAGATATTACAGTCTGGATTCTTTTGGCCCACTCTTTTTAAAGATGCTCATATGTTTTGTGCACAATGTGATAGATGTCAAAGAACAGGAAACATAAGCAAAAGAGATGAAATGCCTTTGACATCTAATTTAGTTGTTGAACTCTTTGATGTATGGGGGATTGACTTCATGGGTCCTTTTCCCCCATCTAATGGTTTTCAATACATTTTGGTTGCTGTGGATTATGTGTCCAAGTGGGTAGAAGCTATCCCCACCAAAACCAATGATGCAAATGTTGTTGTGAAATTCTTGAAAGATTTCATATTCAGTAGGTTCGGAACGCCTAGAGCTATAATAAGTGATGGAGGTAGCCATTTTTGTAACAAACTCTTTGATGGAGTACTAAACAAGTACAACATCACACATAAGGTAGCTACTCCATATCATCCTCAAACTTCCGGTTTAGTGGAAGTAAGTAATAGGCAAATTAAGGGAATACTGGAACGCACTGTGCGTCCTTCAAGGAAGGATTGGGAATTTAAGTTAAATGATGCCTTATGGGCATACCGCACCGCTTACAAAACACCTATTGGGATGAGCCCTTACCGGTTAATCTTTGGGAAAGCGTGCCACCTTCCAGTTGAACTTGAACACAAGGCTTACTGGGAAATTAAAGAGCTAAACATGGATTTAGATAAAGCAGGTGAAAAAGGATTACTCCAGCTTCATGAGTTGGAAGAAATTAGGAATGAAGCTTATGAGAATGCCAAATTATACAAAGAGCGTACTAAGCGCTATCATGACAAGAGGCTAGTTCCTAAAACTTTTCACCCTGGAATGAAAGTTCTTTTATTTAACTCTCGTTTGAGATTGTTTCCAGGAAAGCTGAGATCAAGATGGGATGGACCATTCAAAATAGTTCAGGTATCTGAACATGGAGTGGTAGAACTATTGGACTCCAAGACACAAAAAACATTCAAAGTTAATGGCCATCGTGTCAAGCCTTATTTAGAAGAACCAAACAACATTGCTGAAATGGATTGCATTTGGCTGAGTAACCCTTAGCACCAAAAAGATACGTCTTGCTAAGACGTTAAACTAAGCGCTGGATGGGAGGCAACCCATCATGTTAGGTAATTTTTTGTTATTTGTTTTATTTACTTAATTTTATTGTTTATTTTAGTTTACTTGTATGTGAATAATTTTTAAAATTGTTAAAACTAAAATATTTGTTGAGATGTTAGAAGTTCACAGCGATCTGTCTGTATACACTTTAATGATGAATATGATGGATGCACCTGCATTTCTTCATTACTACTTACACATTCTCAAGAAATAGGTAATCTTTCTCCTCTTTTCTTTTTATCTTTAATTTGCAGTTGTTACATTGAGGACAATGTAAGTTCTAGGTTGGGGGTGGTGAAAAGTTACCATGCTTAATAAAAAAAAATAAAAAAAAATCTCACAAAAATTTATCATTTCTTAAATCAAATTTAAGTAAATAGTTAAGTCTTTGGTACTGTTAGATTAATTTTTTGAAAACATATCATGAAATATTTTGTAATTATTTTTGATAATTAGTTAGTTTTTGTCATAACTAGTATTTCTTGATAAAATGTGGAAATTATATTAAACCCAAAATCGGTGTTTATGAATTTTTTTTAGTGGAGACTACCCTTGTGAGATATAATTTGAACCTAATTTCTTTTATTCAGAGTGAAATATATATTTTTTCTACTCCAAACACATTTCTTATTTATTCAAAAGTTTAGATGATCTCTATAGGTATTAGCATTGAATGTATGAATTTTTTTCTCATCTTAATAGAGTATCATATATTTTTGATTATTATTTTTGTTTAGATTAAACGATTTGAGTAGAAATGGATAGTATATGCTTATATCTCATTCATGCATGACTGCTACAAAAACAAAAAGACATATCTGGGGTTACCTAAACCAAGATCAAACAGAAAAGCCACAAAATTAACCACTCACCAAAATCCAAAAAAAATGTACAATCTGTACATGGGTTGACTCTCTAAAAAATACATATATTAAAAAAAAAGAAAAAGAAAATGTATAGAGAGATAAAAAATAGTATCATCTACATACTATGACCCACATTGCCAACAAAGTTGTGAGTAAAGGTTAAATACAAAAGAAAGATATAGGAAGTAATTCCCTAAAAAGTCATTGCAATTTCTTCATTTATAAAAAGCATATATCTTGAAATTCTTTCTTAATGAGTTTGATTTATGCATGAAAATAATTTTTATATATGATATCTTTATAATTTATACATTCGATTCCTTTCATGAGATCAATGTTAAAATAACACTTTGAGCCTTTATTCTTTATACATATGCGAACATATTAGTTCATTTCTATACATCAACTCTTTCGCATATAAATTAGTATGAGTGTTTGAACCCATAGGATTCAGTGCTTTGAGAGTATTGACTTGTGAGGAATAGAGTCGAAGCGAATTCTAATTCATGACACTGAAATTGGGTAAAATTAAATTGATACATTTTTGAAATGAAATATGAAAATGATTTTCGACTAATTATTATAATAAAATCATGATTGTTTAAAGAGATTAAAATAACTTATGCTTGAGATTTTAATTATGATCTTAAAGGAGATTAAAAAGTATGAGATATTTTTGTGATATGTTGTTTTCTTTTATTCTTAAATTAATTTTTGATTGTGTTGTAATTTTAATTTTTGTTTTGATTGTTTTTATTTTTACATTTAGTTCAATGTTTGTGGGTATCATTACTGAAAACCCTCACGAGACTCAAACTCGTCCACTAGGGCAACCTAGGGGTTTAAAGGCTTGTTGCATAGGCTAAATGCAACCGTTTCAATCCACGAAAGTGATTTAGGATAGTCTAATTTTTAGCTTTTATCGCTTCTCTTGCTAAGAGACTAGCAAGAAGCTGGTTGGGGGTTGTGATGAGTGCTCAAAAAGCACTAAAATAACCATGATTTTATGTACATTAATTGATTAAAAATATATATATTTATATGTTTTATCATATATTTATATAAATTTGTCTTTTTCGGAATCACCGGTATTTTTATTGTTTTTCAGGTATTTTGGCTTAAAAACGCAATTTAAAGACTCAAAGAGGAATACTTGAAGCAATACATCACAAATATATCAATAAATAAGTGAGAAAAGGTCAACAAACAAGTGAGAAAAGGTCAACAAACATGGAAAAATCGGACGAAATGGGTCGAAAAGGTCAAAAAGACGGAAATCGCGCGCCGCAGCCCAGCCCAGCGCCCAGCCGCGCGCGCCCCAGTGCCCCATGCCGCGCGCGCCCGCACGCGCGGGCACTGTTCACGCGCGCTGAGCTGCGCGCAGCGACAGCCCCAGCGCGCGCGCAGCGCCCAACAGCAGCCCCACCGCGCGCCCAACGCGTTTTCGCCCCATTTTTCACGTGCAGCAGCCCCTGTGACGTCATGCTGACGTCATTGATGACATCAGCAATTCCAATACGCGTTTTTACATTTTTTAATATTTTTTACTCATTTTTTCTCTTCATCCTCACCTATAAATACCCCCCTTCCCTTCACTTCAAATCACACCTTCAAAACTCACTTCTCTCTTCTTTCTTTCTCTCATTTCTTAGTTTTTAGTTTCTCTTAGTTTCTTTCTTAGTTTCTAAGCTTTTCTTAGTTTTTCTCTTAGTTTTTAGTTCAATTCTCTTAGGTTTAGAGTTCTTCTCTTTTTGAGAGGAACTTGTAATGTTTTTGTAATAATTTAGATTTTTGATTCAATATATGGAAGTGCAAATTCCGCTCGGAGGTTTTCCAGCTACGGGAATAGCGTCGAAGTTCTGTAAGGATTTTATTTTCTTTACAGTTATTTTTATGCTTTATTCTTACATGTTATATTCAACTTGTCTGTGGTTAAATTTAACTATGCTGGCTGTTTAGTAAATATGATGTAATAATGACGTTGTTATGCTTGCGAAATATTAAATAGGTAAAATCTTTAAAATGAATTGATTTTGTTTTTATTCAAGATTTTATATTAAGAATGTTAGAGAGAAATATATTATTTTTCATTACAAACTTAAACCTGAAAATTAGATTTTAAGGTTTAGTTATCCGGTCTAATTTAGAGTAGTGCTCTTTTATTTGTTGGTACAATCGCCCGGTAGTTAGAGTGAAACTCTATTTCAAAAGTTTTTATAAGAATTATTATGTGAAAATGTATTGACAACATGTTTTCAATAGTGGTTTTAAAACTTGAAAGTTAGTACTCGGATAATTAAATTCTTATGTTTAATTTGGACACCTTGAATAATGTTTAAATTGTCTAACCCCACCAAAGGTGGCATTTAAATGGTTCATTTTCAATCTCTTAGAAAAAGGAATTAATTTAATTAAGCATATTAGTTATCAACCCCACCCATAGGTGTTAATTGATTTGCTTAGTTAACAAAGAATATCTAACCCCACCAAAGGTGGTATTTATATAAAAAAGAGAGAATCAATAAAATATCAATTTATATCTTTAATAACCTAGATAATATGAGCAAGCATAATTAATTTAGTTATTATATCCATAAATACTCCGCTGATATAAATGATAAAAATTTGCATGAATATTTATTGAATCCGTATATATGTTTATTTTTAGATAATTATTTATTGAATTTGTATCTATGTTTATTTTTATGTTATTAGATTATATTTAATTAATCTGTGTATATGTTTATTTTATGTCATTAGATTAGGAACACAAAAACCAAACTATCGTGACAGGATGTTTAGGATTTAATTTCGTTTTTAAAAGTTTGAATAATAAATTAAAAACCACATACATTCCTTCCTTAGATCGACCTTGGGAGTATACTTATCATTTTCTTAGAAATGATTCGTGCACTTGCGAGAGTTTTATAAATATTAAAACCAAAGTATTGGCAAGAATCGGCGATGCCGGTTTTCGCTCATCAAGATGAACCTATTAACACACTCACTAGACACATATGTATGTCATGCTAGAAGTTTATAATTAATTATGTGAGAATTTAGGGTATGAGATAACCTTGACTGTGAAAATTATGGTTAAAATCGGTCTTTCACTATATAAAATGCTACTATAAGAGAGACACCTATTTTTTAGAGGCTTACCTACTATGATGTGGGAAAGTTATCGTAGGGAGTGGATAGGGTTACCTCACAACTAGTGTGAAATTCATCATACTAGGTATATTAACTTGTGCATATTTCCTTAAAGAAAGTAATAATAATGGGAAAGGAAAAAAGAAAAATACAAAAGCTTTTGCATGCATAAAAATAAAGATACACAATTGGTTATACAAAAAGAAAATAAATAATCAATCCCTCACAAAAAAAAAATTAATGCAAGAGAGGAATACAAAAAAAAATTAAAGTTCTCTCTCGATAAGTAAATTTTATTTTGTACAAATATGAATTCAACTCCAATTATTTTTATTATAGGTGATACTCCTTTTTGGAATCTTTCATAACTGATCATAAATGAAAAAATTGACATCCTATTGTAGCTCCAACACATATTTTACTTATGGTATTATCAATATGTCATTATATGTGTTAGTATATTTGTGTATCTTGTCTACATATATTTATATTGTCAATGGATAGTCACAATTTGAACAAAAATAATCTCCATGGCATCTATCAATGGAATATTCGTGGCATGAATGATGAGTAAATTCTAAACCTATTACAGCAAATACCCATGGCGTCAAATGCTTACAAAACCACATCTAGAACCTTTGATAAAATAGTTGATGAACTCTCATAGCTAGCTTCTCAAGCCAACTAAAAGGAAGATGGGATTTCCATCTCACTAAGCAACAACATTTGGATATCTTGAGTGCTATCCAAGCTGGAGAGGATGGGGAACCCATTCTTGATCATTACGAAGAACCTATCCAAGGTGTAGTATCAACTTTGATATTTACAATATCACTTCATTTTATGGGTGACTTTTCACATATAAAATATAAAAATGCCAAACTCCTTTCAAACCTTTGGTGTTCAAATCTCAGTGACTTTCACTAGTACAAAACAACCTTCCTTAGCAGAGTTATGCTACAGGAAAATTCTAACCAATCCTACTAGAAAGAGAAGTTCCTTGTAGGACTTTTTAACCTCATAGGAGAGAAAGTTAGAAAACAAAATTTGAGAAACATTTGAGAAATAAATAATCCCTTATGATCAACTCAATTACGATGAATTGATTAGTTTCACTCAAAACCAAAGACTTCAATTCTGTAAAGACTTGAAGTTACAAAACCAACTTTAAAAGGAAATGCATTAAATGAAGAAAGAATTGAGTTCTTACTATAAATAGTTAGACACTTCTCTTACTAAAACCAAATATTACAATACACTCTACAGTAGCAAAACTTCTTTAAAATCATATAAGAGATCTCCAAAAAATCCAAGAGCCTCTTCAAAAATAATCACTTGCTACATATGTGGCAGAAAAGGTCATACTTCAACATACTATCAAGTTTCCAAGAAACTGTAGAAATAAAAATTTGAGAAAGAGACCCAAAGCATCTCAACTTTCCTTACTAAAACATCTGAGTCTGAAGCCTTTTCTGATGACTCTTCTAATAATCAAAACTATCAAATTAGTAAATTAGTCATAACTAATCCTATTTTGATAAACTGAAACAAGGAAACTTTGTAAAACAAATAATTTCTAAATATCAAAACTTTTTTTCCAAAATGAAGCTTGTAAACCAAACTTCCAAGAAAAATATATAAAACTCCAACTGCATTCTCCATGCCTGTTTTCAAAATATGAGTTTTAGTAGATTCATTTTAAACCAAAACACCATTATCAAACAACATTCATTGTTCCATTTTGAAAATATCAATTGAATAATATGATCTTCGATTTAAAATATACACCTTTTAAGTCCCAAATAAATCATATCTTTAACCCATACTCAAAACTCTACATTATTTATTTCGATAGAATGTTTACAAAAAGTTTCTTTCACACAAGTAAAAGAAATCATTTCTACCAGGGAAAGAAAGGATGGAATGCTTATCACAAAGATTGTTTACCAATAATCTTATGTATTACCAAACTCTAATCCAATTCATTATTTTCATTAACGATTAAAGTTTTACAAAAGAATTTACCAAACATTACCTCAAAGAAGATTTTTGCTCAATGGAAAAACATATTAAGTATCTCTAAAAAAGATACAAATTTATTACCAAATTTCCTAACCTAAGAACCCTCACAAAACCCAGCAATACTAAGAAAAACCATTGCCTCTCCAAAATCTAGTATCATCTGGAAAGAAGAACCACTACCTATAACCATTTATTCTGTCAAACCCATTACTATCACTTGGTCTGAATCAATCAAACTAAGAACCATACAAAGCTGGGAAAAAAAATTCTAGACTTGCTCAAAACCCTTCAAAATTCCCTTCAGAATATTAAAGATCAAAATCAGACAGAGGCCCCAACCTTTGTAAGTATAACTTCTAAACTTATTACAAAGGAAAAAACCTCTTCCAAAATATTTCTCTAAAAGAGGAGCCATCCTCATCCATAATCTCTATAAAATAGAAAGGAGAGTCATCTCCAAAATTATTTAAAATAATCTTCAAAACGAAGAAATGAGACTCATCTTCTCCAAAATCATTTTCAAAACCAACTGAGTGTATTTCTAAACAAAATACTCACACTATTATAACAGTTATACAAAGATTTCATAACAAAAACTCTTATATTTCTGAACCAAAACAAAAATTCCATAACAAAAATTATTTACAAAATATTTTCAAAAATTGGTTCTATGGAACTTGGAACCTAACCAAAACCCTGGAATACTATCAGAGCATTTTGGATTCATCCAATCCTCAAAACTTCCATTATTGGAATCATAAACCAAGGTATTTAGTACCTTCTTAATCCAAAACCTAGAGTATTCCTCATTTTTCATATTCTATCTTCAAACTATTGAACCCATTAAAATTCCTTGGATGCATACTCCTTCGTGTAAGTCTTCCATTTCCCTACCAGGAATCCAAGCAAGACATAACTTGCTCAAAACACTCTTTAAACCTACAAAGAGTGAAATAAGATCCATAACCTTGTGTCTCTTCCCTACAAAACCATACCTTCCTTGGGTATATTATTTGTCCTTTAGATAGGTATATGACCCCGAAATTATGAATAAAACCAATGGTGGAAGAATAGCATGAAGAGCTTCAACCAACCTAACACTAGCTCTTGGCTTAAAATGTGAATACATCATTTGTCGTAGCAGGACCAAAAGAACATTTGAACACCATGCAGCAACTATTGGAAGATAAAATAGGATCTTCTAAGAAAAATGTCTGACAACTCTACACTAGACAATTCAACACCTTTGGGAAAGATAAGGAAGACTATTTAGAATACCCTTAAAAAGTTTATGTAAAAAGGCCTTTGGGCCTTATCTATGTAAAATGGCCTTAGGGCCTTATAAGTTGTATTAGGGTTAAAAGCACATCTACATGTATCAGGGTTAAAAGCCCATTTGTTATAAAATACAAAGCTCAAAAATTAGAGCCGAGAAAGGGTTCAGAGCCCATCAATGGTGACGTCAACATGATGTCATTACGACATCAACATCATGGTGACATCAAAAGGACGTCACTAAGACATCAACACCATGGTGACATCAACAGGACATCACTAATACATCAATAGTCGACATTATTGAGTCGGCACCAAAGAAAAAAAGGCTACATGAGTGGCCAACAATGCACTATTCAAGAAATAGTGCAAAGCATCTCCTTCAGTAAAAGGTGTTGGAAAAAACATTGTTCAACAAATAGTAATGACATCTTCTATAGTAGAAAGTTGACGAAAAAATGTTGTTTACCAATCAGTGCAAGCATCTCCAACAGTGTAAAATTTGGCTATAAAAGAAGAGCTTCTCTCTATTCAAAAGCAAGCCTTGTTTAAAAACTACAAACAATTCTCTCTCAAAACCATCCATATGTGTATTTCATTCCATCTTCATAACTAACCTTCTTATATATCCTCTAGTTTATGTAAGTTTTATTTATCTTTGTAAGGGTGTTTTATTTCTGTTTTCATTTTCTAATTTTAATATTTATATTGTTTATAATACTTATGGCCAGCTAAAACACCTAACCTATCAATATAACATGCTTGTTCATTAGAAGATGGAATATTCTTGTAATACTAAAGATATAATATTATATATATATATATATATATATATATATATATATATATATATCATAAATGAATAAATTGAAATCCTATTGCAACTCCAACACATATTTTACTTTTGGTATTATCGATATGTCATTATATGTGTTAGTATATTTATGTGTCTTGTTTATATATATTTATATTTTCAATGGATAGTCACACCTTGAAAAAAAATCAATTTCATCATTTGTGTGTACTATTGTAGTCATATTAAGCTAAGTCTACTACCCTCAATTCAAAAAAATTATATATATATATATATATATATATATATATATATCAGTTTTTATAATATTTTTAGTCTAATTTATTTAAAAGAGTTGTATAACTTAGGAGGAGTTTATTCTTTTTTAGGAAAGATATTTTTTAACTCTTTTGTTTATTCTAAGCCTTTGAGAATGTGTACTACTTTTTTAAGCCATTAAAATACTGCTTGCTTGCTCAACCTATTGTTATTGCTACATGATTATATTGCTTATTCATATGACAAAAAGGAGGAGAAAAAATTGGAACATTAATTGAAAATCTACAAAAAATGAGAGCTAACTTAGGGAGATAATTACTTCGAAAATCCACTTTGGAGATATTTGGCATAAGAGGAGTTTTTTTTTAATTACTATTATTTGTATAATTTTATTTTGAACATTCTTTGCCTTCCTATTGTTATATACACTAAACTAATAAACATTGAGTCTTTCGAGACAAGTTATTTGGTTGTTTATATTTTTGTTTTTCATTGTAAACATGAGCTTTTGAGATTCAAGCAAAGATGATTCCATTGAATTATAGGATAGTACCACTATGTAAAAATTTAATTTTTCTATGAACGTTATATAGTGAGGAAGAGGTTGTCACAAAAATATACCAAAGGGGGAGATTGCAAGGTTTATGTTAGTATTGGTGATATTAGTGAATAAAATATATAATTGTAATTTTAGTTTCTATATGTATCTTACAAGAATGTTTTTGAAGCCTAAGAAACTATTGAGCCTCAATGATCACATATTAGGTATTTTTCTATTCTCGTGCATGTTAGATTTCATATTACACACAATAAGGACAATGTGAAATTAGGCCACTTGATTGATTGAGTAATGACTGGTTCAATTGAGCAATATTATCTTATTAAAATAATTTTAACAAATTGACTAGATCGACCGAGGGATTTACTTGATCGATCAAGGAATAGATCAATCGAGTTAAATCATAGGATCAATCCACCTTTTTTGAATATTAATTAAATGATCATTGGGTCAATTAAGAGGATGTTTGATTCATCGACCAATGTACTCGATCGATCGAGTTGTCAGGTCTTTGAATTTAATACCTATTTCTATTTCGAGTTGGATTGGCTTTTTATATTTTGTCCTTATTTCTTAATAGTGTTTTAACTGGTTTTATGGATAATATGGTAATTCTACTTTAACCTAGTGTGCTTCAAAATATTCTATAAATACAAGCCTAAGCACACATTTGAAACTAACCACATAAGAGCTTAAGTGTGCTTATTTTTTTTCATCTTTTTCTATCTTATTTTGCTAAAACAATTATTTAGTTAATTTATCAAACATTTCTCATTGTTTTTGATGGATTAACAAGCCTACAATAGTAATTTTGTTATTGTACTTTTTAACTTATTATTTTAGAGTGTCATCCTATTCAAACGCGTCCAAAATCAATTTTTGAGATATTTTTACACTTTTTTTTGCCTTTTCATCATCTATAAAAGGACCGTCTCCTCCATTGTAAAAAACATCCCAAAAACCATAAACCTCTCTCTAGATTTCTCTCTCTAGTTCTTAGGTTTTTTTAGTTTTAAAGTTCTTCTCTTTTTTAGAAGAACTAGTTATGCTTTTATAGATTTTTAGTTTTTTGATTCAATAAACGGAAATGCAAATCCATTTGGAGGTTTTCTAGCAAAAAAATTAGCATCAAAGTTCTGTAAGGATTATTTTTAGTATAATTTTAAAATGAATTCTTTAGAGTTATTTTTTTATGTTTTATTCTTATATATTATGTTTAATTTGTGTATGATTAAATTTAACATGGTTGACTTTTGTAAATATGATATAATAATAAAAACTTATATTTGCGAAATATTAAATAGGTAAAACATGGTATAATAATAACTTTGTTATGCTTGCAAAATATTAAATAGGTAAAAATCTCTAAAATGAATTGATTTTGTTTTTATTCAAGATTTTATATAAAGGATATTAGAGAGAAATATATTATTTTTCAATACAAACTTAAATCTGAAAATTAGATTTTAAGTTTAATTATTTGGTCTGATTTAGAGTAGTGCTCTTTTATTTATTGCCACAATCTCCCAGTAGTTGAGTGAAACTCTATTTCAAAGGTTTTTATAAGAACTATTATTTGAAAATGTATTGACAACATATTTTCAGTAATGGTTTTAAAACTTGAAATTTAGTACTCGAATAATTAAATTCTTAAGTTTAATTTGGACACCTTGAATAAAGTTTAAAATGTCTAACCCAACAAAGGTGTCATTTAAATGATTCATTTTTAATCTCTTAGAAAAAAAAGAATTAATTTAATTAACAAAATTAATTATCGACTCCACTCATAGGTGTTAATTAATTTTTTTCATTAACAAAGAATATCTAACCACACAAAAAGTGTTATTCATATAAAAAAGAGAATCAATAAACATCAATTTATATTTTTAATTACCTAAATAGTACGAGAAAACATAATTAACTTAATTATTATATCTATAAATACTCAACTATTATGAATGATAAAAATTTGTATAATTGTTTGTTGAATCATATCTACATTTATTATTTTTGTTATTAGATCAGGAAACATAAAAATCAAAATATTGTGACCAGATATTCTTTGTTAACTAAACAAATCAATTAGCACCTATGGGTGAGGTTGATAACTAATTTGGTCAATTAAATTAATTCTTTTTTCTAAGAGATTGAAAATGAACCATTTAAATGCCACCTTTGGTGGGGTTAGACAATTTAAATTTTATTCAAGGTGTTCAAATTAAACCTAAGAATTTAGTTATCCAAGTACTAACTTTCAAGTTTTAAAACCACTACCAAAAACATGTTGTCAATACATTTTCAGATAATAATTCTTATAAAAACTTTTGAAATAGAGTTTCACTCTAACTACAGGGCGATTGTACCAACAAATAAAAAAGCACTACTCTAAATCAGACCGGATAACTAAACCTTAAAATTTAATTTTCAAATTTAAGTTTGTAATGAAAAATAATATATTTATCTCTAACATTCTTAATATAAAATCTTGAATAAAAACAAAATCAATTCATTTTAGAGATTTTTACCTGCTTAATATTTCGTAAGCATAACAACGTTATTATTATATCATGTTTACAAAAAGCCAGCAAAGTTAAATTTAATCACAGACAAACTAAATATAACATGTAAGAATAAAGTATAAAAAATAACTCCAAAGAAAATAAAATACCTCCAAACGGAATTTGCACTCCCATTTATTGAATCAAAAAGAAAATAAATTACAAAAACACAACTAGTTCTTCTCAAAAAGAGAGGAACTCTAAAACTAAGAAAAGCTAAAAACTAAGAAAAACTTAAAAACTAAGAAATTAAGATAAAGAAGATGTCTTTTTAGGTGTGTTTAGTTATGAAGAGAATGTGGGTATTTATAGGTGAGGATGGGAAGAAAAAGTGGGTGAAAAAATGATTAAAAATGGAGAATAAATGGAGTAGTGAATAATGACGTCATGCTGGTGTGGGTGCTGCAGCGTGCACAGATGGGGCGCAAATGGGCCAGGCACGCGTAGACTAGAAGTAGATGGGCGTAGGTGCGCTCGGACTGGAGCAGGGGCACACTCGCACAGGGAAGTGTGTCGCGCGGGACCGAGCACGGGCACGCGCAGAATGGGCATGCTATGCGCTGCTGCTCGGCATGACTGGGCGCACTGCGCATGTTGGCCAGCACAGCTGGGCGGCTGCGTGCGCGATTTCCTCATTTTTGTCCCATTTTGTCCAATTTTTCCATATTTGTTGAATTTTCCTCATTTATTTTATGAATATATTTGTGATGTATTACCTCCAGTATTCCTCTTTGAGTCTTTAAGTTATGTTTTTAAGTGAAAATACCTGAAAAATAATAAAATACCCGTGATTCCGAAAAGACAAATTTATATAAATATATGATAAAATCATATAAATATATATATTTTTAATCAATTAACGTGCATAAAATCATGGTAATTTTTGTACTTTTTGAGCACTCATCAGTCATCACACTAAAAAGGGTAGCCTTGTACTCCATGACATTGTTAGTTATAGGGAAAGCTATTCGAATCGAAAATTCATAAACATTCTGGTTGTCATCTTATATACTTGTTCTCTTGAAGTTACTAGTCCCATCAATGAATAATTTCCATGATGTCTTATCCTTCAACTCCATACTACATATGCTTAGCTTGGGCATTCCTCCATATTATATTGACTCTCACTCAGTACATTCTATGAAAATATCCATTATGGCCTATGCCTTGATAGTTGTATGTAGTTGGAACTTAATGTTGTATTCCTCGAGTTCAGTTGATATATAGGAAACCCTATTGGTGACCTCAGGTCAAGCAAGCACATTCTTCAATGACTAAGAAGTTAAAATAATGACGATGTGCGATTTGAAGTAATGTCTTAGTATCTAGGTTGTGACTTTGAATGCAAACACCAAATTTTCTAGCATTGGGTACTTTATTTTAGCATCTGTCAAGACTTGAATAATATAATACACTAGGTGTTGGATTGTCTCTCTTTCAAAAAGTAATACAACACTAACTATCTGAGCAGTACTTATGAGGTAAAGGTACACTAGCTCATCCTAGGTAGCGCTTAGGAGGACTAGTGCCCGACGAAGGTAGGCTTTAATGCCTTGGAAGGCATACTCACACTTCTCATTCCAAAACATTGAAGTGTTTTTCCTCAACAACAAGGTAGGCATTTGTTCGAACACCTCAATATGAACCTGTTCAAGGAAGCGATTCCCCCATCCATTTGTTGAACCCTCTTCAGATCCAAAGGAAATTTCATGTATACTATGGCCTAGATTTTGTTAAGGTTGGCCTATATACCCTGAGTAGAAATGAGGTATCCCAAGAATTTCCTCGAGCTAACATTGAGATTGAAGATGTGGCTTACAAGTTGTTTAGTCTTTACCATTACATCATCCATATATGCCTTCATATTTCTTCCAATGAGGTCCTTGAACATCTTACTCACCAACCTCGGGTAGGTTGCTCATGTGTTCTTTAGGAAAGAAGGCATCCTCGTATAACAGAAGGTATCATCCTCGGTTGTGAAGGATATCTTTTCTTCATCCTTAAAGTTCATGTGTATCTAGTAATAACCCAAATGTGCATTGAGAAAAATCATGATGCCATACCCAACTATTGCATCGATAAGTTGATCAATGATTGGGAGAGGATGACAACCCTTTTAGCATATTCCATCGAGAAAACGCATGATTCCCCACAAGATGTATTGATGAGCTTGATGTCTCTCAATTAACTAACTTGTGTTTGGATCACCTCATTTTTTTTCCTTTGAAAACTTCCTCTTCTTCTATTACATTAGTTTTCTATACATATTGACATTTAGTTTATAAGTAATTACCATAGGGTCAAGTTCATTTTGAGCACTCAAATTTCTTTGCCCTGAGTTCCACCACTTCCACTTCACCTGCGCTAATTGTCCCAACAAGGGGCATTTTCACCCATCTTTCCCTAGGCCCTCAACATTTTCAAGCTGACGGTATTTGGCTTGACTTGTTTCATGGCCATATTGTAACAACGGTGAACCTTTTCTTGATCTCCTCATACCTTCATACTCCCTTCCTCGATAGGATACTTAATTACTTGGTGATATATGGAGGGAACCACCTTTATTTTATGTGTCCATGGTCTACCCATGATTAAGTTATAATATGCCAATGCATCCACCAGCACAAATTTTATCATTACCACCAACCCCTTTGCCATCACGGGAAACTTGACAGTTCTGAAGGCATACTTGGTGCTACTATTAAACCATACCAAAGGCATCTCTACTTTTACGACATCCTCTTTTCAGACTCCTTATGCATGTAAGGTGGATAACAAAAGTAGATCCACTGAACTTCTGATGCTAGCCAGTATTCAAAAAACATCACATGAACCCACTTTCAGGTGATGACTAAAGGGTCCTCATATGAACAAGTTTTACCTCGTCCTTCTCATTGAACATTATAAGTGTAATAGGGCATTTTATTTATAATCTATACACCCTAACATCTACCTCCTTCCTATCTTCCTTAGCATGTCTTTTATGAGCATTGCTCGATTCACTATTCAGATATGGTCCTCCATGAATAGAGTGAATTGTACAGACATTATCATTTTCCTAAGAAACTTGTGTTTCTACTAGTGTGGATTCTATTTGTGGCAATCTTTTGTTCTACTTGACCTTATTTCTTCAGTTACCATCACCCACTAGGTTGGCTAAATAGGCCTTTGATAACAACTCTTTGCAACACCTAGTGTCATGCTCGATATCTTTGTGGAATGCCCACCACTTAGTTGTGTCTTTTTTCGGAGCATGCATTCAAGAAGGTCACCTAACATTATGCTCTCCCTCCATTCTTAGAATGACCTCTGTGAGGCTTACTTTCAGGGGGTCCTCTAAATGGTGAAAGTGATATCCCCTATGGTTCAGAATTCCTATTCTAGGAATTGCTCCATCTAGAGTTTTGCTCAGCAAACCTTTTATTCATCTGGTACTTCACTGATCTTGATTTCTTGTGACTCATCTCTCTTTTTTCTTTCCTCTCAAAGCAATATGCATGGTTGTGCCTTCTTTGTTAACCAAACTCAATTCTCTTTCTAGGTTAACGATTTTTTATGCTTCCTTATATGCTTCCTCCATAGTCTGAGGTATCATCTTTATGAGTTCAGCAAACAAACCCAAACTTCTCAACACACCTCTTTCAAAGGCTTGAATAGTAATAAAATCCAAACAATTGGATATTTCGATCATCTCTCACAAACCCTTTCATAAATGCCTCGATAGATTCATCCAAATTTTGAACAACAGAGAATAGATTATGTGATTATTTTATCAATGGCTTGTTGTTGGCATAATTAGTGATAAATAATTAGACTAGCTAAAAAAAGAAGTAATATTGTCTCGCTTTATATTACTAAACCTTTGCTCATCGAATTGTACATAGGGATGCAAAGGATTTGCACAACATCATATCCCTTTTATCTCGAGGCATGCTAAGGGGAGCCATTATTGTCTTGAAGAGGAGCACATGCGTAATGGGGTTTATTCAACTGAATTGCATCAAAAAAGGGAAAATCGACCAGTTACTTGCACACTCTATCAAGATCTGTATATGCCTTCCCTATATTTTATTTTCTTATTTTCTCCTTCAAGACTAGTAGTTTGTTTTTCCACAATAACTTCTCCTCTTGAGTAGCATCAAGCTATATATCCCAAAGGTAACGGCGTTTTTGGTGGTGGCACCTAGGCGACAACGAGCTTATGCTACACTCGATCTTGCTTTTTTCTATGATTTCCTTTTTTCTCATGTTTGGCCAATATTCGATCAACTTCTTCATCACCCTTGTCTCCTGCTCGTGCATTATCAGGCACGAGCTCAACATCCGGGATAATAGGATTCTCTTAGCTCAACACCTCGATCTGTCTCTTCAAATCTAAGTTCTCTCCTCATTTCATTTCTCATTTTCTCCTTGGATCTTTTCATGTCCATTAATTTTTAAAGTAATTCTTGGTTCGGGTTTACCAGCTCTCTGGTCCCGTTTGTCGTGTCTCTTTTAACTCCTTGAGAACTAGTGTGTTGATAAGACCATCTTCACTCTACGGACTGATCAGTCAGGCTCTTTCCACGACCCGAGTTTCGACCATGATGTTCAAGAAAAGTAACTACATTACAATTTGTCATATTAGTGGCTTATCAAAAATAGTTTGTCAATCTGCTTTTCTATAGAAGGAGACGAGGAGTCAAGAAACAGGTGCGAAAAGTTTAATAAATAAGAGAGAGAGAATGAAGTTTCCGTGGAGAGAGAAAAGGCACTTAAACTGAATAGCCAGTAGCCATTTTATTATAAAAACTATTGAATGGATGACGATTTTTTAAGTTAATCTAATGGGTCAAAAACTGGCAGGTATCTCACAAGAAGAAGTTAGAAAGGTCCTTAAAACATACTACTTGTTTTTTCCTACTTTCAATTTTCAATTTTTTTATTTTATTTTTATTTTTTAAAAAATAAAAAAAACTTAATTGATGATCTACTCAACTTGAATTATAGTTTATTATATATGAGTTGAATTTAAAGAAATTAACAGAATTAACTCAATTCATACCTTTATTGATAAGTTGCTTGTTGAAAATTTTGAATGAAAATTAATTTAGACCATTTTTTTCCTCAGTCATGGGACAACAGTGGTGTATTTTTAGTTTTTTTTAATTCCTTTGACCTTTTTACAGCTGCTTACAAAATAGTTTTAATTAATTTCTTTTTAATTCCTCTTGCCATTTCCTTTGTTTAATTTTCTTTAAATGTTATTGTTGCTGTGACATATATATATATATATAGATAGATAATATATTATGTATATATATTAGAAGGAAGAGACAAGGGAGGGAAGACAAACAACGAGAGGAAAGGAGGGATATAAAAAGAAATATAATAAAAAAATTGATCAATACTTTGTTAGTTTTTCTTCAATAATTTTCATAAATTTGAAAGTTAGTAGTGTAATAAGTGTATTATGAATTTATTATTATTTAATCTTATATCTTTTAAGATATTTTTTAGAAGTTTTCGTACACTTACGATAATTAATAAAATTATTTTAAAAATATTATATAATATAACTATCTCAATCATTCTTTTATCTATTTATACTTTATGTTATTTAGATTTTGTATTTATAATTTATATATGTATTAATATTTATATAATTTTAATTTAATTTTATATGATATTTATTTATAATTTATTGTCCTATGATCTTATCTTCTGCCTTTTCTGACAATCATGTAGTGTTTATTTTTTCCTTTTTTAGTCAATGTTAAATTTTGTTTTATATTTATTGTCTTTAATGGTTTTTGTTTACTTGCATATATATATATATATTAATTGCTTAAACTAGAACTTTGCTTTTAACAAAATTTTGAGAAACGAATAGGTTTGTTAATTGCTTAAAAATCTTCAATTAACAGTTTATAAAATCTTGTTAAGTGCTTACTATTAATTTTTATTTTTTAACAGTTTATAACAATCTTAATTTAAAACGATCTTAAAAATCTTGTTAAATGCTTACTATTAATTTTCACCTTTTCTTTTTGGTTCCATACTTATAAGTTATTAATTTCTTTTGTTATTTGTTAATTAGCACTCTCATTTAAATTTTGTTTAGAATTGTTATTGTTACTGCTGTTATCTCTTATTGTTTTATATAATTTCAACATAGCTTTGTTTCACTAATACTGTTACTTTCATATGAATTATGTTCATTTTTCTTATTTGCTTCTGTGTTACTAATTCTAATTAGTTTTACAACACTTTTATCACAAAATCTTAAATTATCATTTATGTTTTTATGTAGCAAATATTTTAAAGTCGACTTATTACAATAAGTTATTTTTGTTTCTTTGTGGAATAGCCTCGTAAATATTTTATACGTAATTTTTGTGGGTTTAAGACTTCGTGTTTAGTTATATATTTTTTTAAAAGAAAAAAATGACTTCTAAAATAACTATTCCATTGTCTCAAATTGAAAACTCACATGTGAATGTTAATGAGATTTTCTATGACTCACAAGGTTATCCTAGTTTTATCGGTTTTGGTTCCTTTAAATCATGATGTGATAGAGAAATTGGAGAAGTTCAATATCTTAAACTTTAAGAGGTGGAGTAAGATAATGTTTTATCTTACCATCTTAAATTTGGTATGATTTTTGATTGAAAAAGCTCTCAATCAACCTAAGAGTGAGCAGAATTTTCAATCTATTAGTGCTGTTGAAGCTTGGAAGCATTTTCATCACCTATGATGGAACTATGTTCTGAATAGCCTAATCAACTCTTTGTACAATGAGTACAATAAGAAGGAAAAGGGCTAAAGACTTGTGGGAGTCATTGGACCATAAATATGAAATGAAAAATGTTGGTGCCAAGAAACTTTTGGTTAGTTGCCTTCTTGATTATAAGATGGTAGACTCTAGACTAGTATGTAGTCTAGTACGTGAACTCTAATATATCCTAATATAGATGCATGATGAAGGGATGATACGGAGTGAGACCTTTCAAGTTGCAGCTAATATTGAGAAGTTTCCCCCTTCATGGATAGAGTTCAAGGCATACCTTAAGCATAAGCGAAGGGAAGTGTCTTTAAAGGACTTGCTTATAAGATTAAAGGTGGAAAAAGACAATAAGGCTTCTTTTAAGAGAAGGTATATCCTGTCAACACCCAAGGCTAATATGGTAGAGCATGGTCAAAGCTCCAAGCACAATAAGTATAAGGAAAAACTGGGTAAATGGTCTAAGTTGGGACCTAGAGAAGAAAATTTTAATAAGTCAAGATTTAAATGAATTTGCTTTAACTATCAGAGGACCTGACCTAAAGCCACCGACTGTAAGTTTTCAAAGAGAAACAGGAACCATGAGGCAAACATTGTTGAGGAAATCACTCAAGGGAGTGGTGTTGTCTCTGAGGTGAACCTAATGGGGTTAAACCCAAAGGAATGGTGGATTGATACTGGTGAAACTAGGTGTGTTTGCTTAGACAATGAGTTATTTACCACTTTTGAACCTATCAAGGATACAGAGAAGCTATTTATGGGAAACACTACTACTTTTGATGTTGAATGGAAAGGAAGAGTAGTACCAAAGATGACCTCTAGGAAGAATCTGGCATTCAATAATGTAGTGTTTCTACTTGAGATTCACAAGAACCTTGTGTCTAGTTTGTTACTGAATAAACATGGCTTTAGAATTGTCTTCAAGTTAGACAAGGTCGTGTTGACCAAAATGGGTATATTTATGGGGCAAGGAATATGTGTGTAATGGGATTTTTAAGCTAAATATTACAACTATAATGCCTCAAAAAATTAATAAAGTTGATTCTTCTATTTACTTGCTTGAGTATTCCAATCTATGATATAATAGACTAGGTCATGTCAATTATCATACATAGATTAATTAACTTTGATCGTATACTTACTTTTCAAATTGATTCCAAACACAAATGCAAGACTTTGTTAAGGCAAAAACGACCAAGTCATCTTTCCATTTAATTGAAAAAAACATTAAACTTAATCTATAGTGATCTATGTGATTTAAAAATTCTTTAAACAAAGGGTGGCAATAAGTATTTATTATTTTTGTCGATGATAGCAGGAAATATTACTGTGTGTATTTGCTTAAAAGAAAAGATGAAATTATGGATAACTTTATTCTTTATAAAATAGAAGTTCAGAATCAAATCAATAGGAAAATCAGGGCATTGTGCAGTGATCGTGGTGGTGAGTATGAAGCACTATTTGGTGAATTCTATGCATAGCATGAAATTATACATGGAATCGCAATGCCTTATTCACCTTAGCAAAATGGTGTTGTTGAGCATAAGAATTATACCTTGAAAGAAATGATGAATGTAATGCTATTAAGTTCTGGATTACCACAGAACATGTAAGGGAAGTTATTTTATCAGCTAACTATCTTTTAAATAAGGTACCCTGAAAAAAGGAACATAAGATATTGTATGAATTTTTTAAAGGAAGTGTACCTTTCTACAAATATTTACAAATGTGGGAGTGTCTTGCTAAAGTAGTCGTACTTATACTTAAGAAGGTGAAGATAGGTCAAAAAACAATAGATTGCATCTTCATTAGATATGCACATTATAGTAGTGCTTATCACTTTTATGCATAAGTTAAATATCCAAGATATACATAAGAACATGATAATGGAATCAAGGAATGCATTGTTCTTTGAACATATATTTTTAGGTTAATCTCAAAGGGAATCAAGTTTTTCTAAACAAACTTATGGGACCATGAATGAAGATAGTTAAGACAAAGAACCTGAATAAGAGGTTGAGGATAAGGTTGAGTTTGAACCCAAATATATCAAAAGGGTTAAGATAGAAACGTCCTATGATCCATATTTTCTGACCTACTTGGTAGAAAGTGAATCTCAAACCTATGAAGAGGTTATGAACTCTTCTAAAGGTTAATGGAAAGAGACCATTAATAATGAAATTGAGTCCATTTTGCAAAATCACACTTGAAAACTAGTTGATTTACCTCAATATAGTAAACACTAGGGTTCGAGTGGATTTTCACGAGAAAATATAAACTAGATGGATCAGTTTAAAAGTACAAAGAGGGCTTGCAAGGTTTCGCCACTAGGGGAGAATGAAAAATGTAAACTGGAGATATCTCAATAGAGTGAAAAACGACTTGCAAGCTTTGACAGCTATATGAAGATGCTGATTTAATGCATTGAATGGACCTCGATTCACCTCAAACAAGTGATCCAATTCGTTGATTCGCTTCAAACCTATCCTTCTATTCTCAATGGACGGGAATGACTAAACAAAGAAACGAAGCTAAGACCAGTCTTGCTCCTCTCCGCCTTTCCAGGCCTAGATATTCGAAGTTTATCAAAGGCCGGCTTGAGAAGGAAGGATTCAACTTGCTCACTAGCCCCGGCTCGCAGGAATGCTTTTCTACTCTTCACACCGGAATTTATAATTAAGGGATACAAACAATGACATGACCTTGTTTACTTTTATACTTATTCTTCTATATTGAGAATAACATTCATAAGGATGATAATTGGTACCACATCTTTGCGAAATCTTGAGATACATCAAATGGATGTAAATACAGCATTTCTAAATGGAGAGTTAGATAAAGAAATCTACATGGAAAAATTTGAGGGTTTTTCCAACCCAGGACAAGAACTAAAGGTCTATAAATTGATGAAGTCCTTATATGGCCTAAAACAAACACCAAAAAAGTGACATGAAAAGTTTGATAATGTTACAAGAATAAATGGTTTTAAAACCTATGAATGTGATAAATGTGTATATGCAAATGACACTAAAGATGGTTATATTATCTTGTGTCTTTACGTTGATGACATGCTAATTGTGGGTATTAATGATCAAATGATCAAATCCACTAAGAAATATAACAAGAGTTTTATCAATTTTTTACTCTCATTTTAGAGGTAGGTTTTTTTTCCAATAGGGTTCAGATACTTGAAATTTCATGGAGTAATAAACTGTAATGTAAGTTTATTACTATTTGATAGTTATATCCGCAGAGATATTTTTTCAGAGTTCTCAAACACCCACGGTGAACGAAAAAAATTATCTTAAGGATACCCCATAATACACCGGCATCGGTCATTCCTTTATTCTATTTATGTTTTATATGATTTCAATTTTATATTTATAATTTATATATGTATACGTGTTTATGTAGCTCTAATATAATTTTATACACTATTTATTTATAACTTGTTTGTCCATACTAATTTTACTATAAGGTTTAATTACCAGAATGAAAAATCCCATTAATTACCAAGTATACCTCTCAATCTTCCACTTTATGAGTCTTAAAATATCAAAATAAGCACAAAATACACATCAAAATATATAATTAATGTGTACATACTATGAGTAATTTTTACCTAAAATGGACTAGCTTTTTGATTTCTTAGATTTGATGAAGCTCGATCAACGACATGAAAACTAATCGAGTCTTAAAGCTAATTAAATTAATTACATCGAAAATGTTTTGTCTATGAAATTATCAACACTCAGTATACCTCACACCCATGAATGAAATAGTAAACTTGTCATAAGTAATTTACAGAAAATAATCCATGAATTCACAAGAAACAAATCCCATTTTATAATGAAATTAAACAATTCTCATATAACTAGTCACATTATCGTATAATTCTTATTAATAAGTAAATAATTAATATTTAAAGATGGAACAATTAGCAATAAAAATAGTAGGGAAAATACATCAAATTTTCCATTACATGAATTAACTAACTAAACATATAGAAAAAAATATTAAATAGTATTATTTTATTTTTGTGCCATTGAGTTGGCCATAACCCAACCTTAATCCATCCCAATTTTTTTATGTTATTCGGGCTAGTATACTCTGATATAATTTTATTCTTGTTTTTTTATGTTAGGTTTGGATAATCATGTTGCAATAAAATTGCCAACCTTGTTTAGAAAATTTATTCTTAGAAAAGGATTAAATAATATTTTGTTTTAACCATTGAACTATTGCATTTTTTTATATAGTTATCACTAATTTATATTTCGTTACAAGCATATCACCAATTTATTTTTAAATTTATAAATTGTATGTCATGTTGTTTTGGTGTTTACATTTTTGTGTGTAAAACATAGTATCTATGTTTTATTTAATATTTATGTCTGTCATTTGTAAGGTTGATTTCTAGTAGCTCAGTATCACTTAGGACACAATTTCATGTTTGCTTGTTACACACTCACTCTAGATTGTATATAGTTTGCATTATTATATTTATTTTTTATCATGTTTTCCTATTATGGAATGGACATTTTTCAGTGTTTGAAACGTCTTTCATTGTGGTTTTTTGTGAGCTGACTGAGGTGCTTGTTATGTTATCAATAAGGACGCACTAAGGTGGAAAATAAGTTTTGGTGGTGCTACTTTGGTGACATTTACCCTCGTCGAGGGTGGCTTTTACCCTTGTAGAGGTGCTCAATGAGGACTAGTCGAGGGCTTAGTGAGGGTGATCGGTAAGTATCTAAATTCTCTTCTTCATCTCATGTTTCTTGGGCTAGAATCTGGGGAAAAATATTTGACCATTTGGCATTAGACTTATCCATTCCTTTCTTGGTCCATTTTCCTATTCAATGTTAGGCTTTGAAAAAAATGTATTTATTTATAGGACGTTGGAGAGAAGTCTCTCTCATATTTCTCAAACACCAAGCTGGGTGTAAAACTTCTGAGCTTAATTATGATTTTGTTGAGAGTTAAAATGCATCTTTAGCTAGTGAAGATTCATATCATTTCAAGGATTTTCTCTTAGTGTTAAGTTTCCCTGTGTCAGCAAGTAGTTATAAGGTTGCAACAGTTTTCATAAGTGGGGAGCTTCTATGGTAGTGTACCATGTATCGTTTGGGTGTTATGATGACTATGAAAGTAGAGTCATCAATTCATTTTTTTCTTAATATTTGCTCAATTTATTCAATAAGTGGTATTTTTTGGTGTTAAAAATATTAAAATATGAACTTTCTACTAAAAAGGGGTAAAAATATAATTTTTGGAAACTTTCTAGAATTTTTATTTTATTTTTATGAATTTATTAATGCAGGACCAATCAGAAGCTGTCACATGGATGTCGCACAAGTAAGGAATCTGATTCGGAATGCCATATGGATGCTATGTAAGTAGAGAGGGATAATTGTCACTTGGTCAACGTGTTCGCCATACATCGTCACCTGATTCATCCATTCATTCCACCCGGTGCCAAGTAATTCCTAATTGTGAATCATAATGTGCCACATGGTGCTGACTCATAGTGCATCGATCGAGACCAGTCTCCCATGCCACACATCACACACTAATTGGTTCCACCTTTTCTCCATGCCACATGGCGTGCTTCTATTGTCTAACGTTGTTAATTTTCTTTTTTCATCTTACCTCTTGATTTGAAGCTAAAATGATGGTCTATATTCCGTCTAAGACTAATTTAATCCCCTAATTGCCCTATAAACCCTCAAGATCCGAAATTAACATAATTTTTATTAGATTTTGGAGCCAAAAAGAGATACAATTTTAGTTGAGATTCAAGAGGAGATTGGTGTTATAATTCAAGAGATTGATTGTATTTCTTCTTCTGCTTCTGTTGTCTAACGTTGTTAATTTTTCCTTTTTCATCTCACCCCTTGATTTGAAGCTGATCTGATGGTCTATATTCAGCCTGAGCCTAATTTAATCCCCTAATTGCCCCCATAAACCTTAAAGATCTGAAATTAACATAATTTTTTTTAGATTTTGGAGCCAAAAAGAGAAAAAAATTCAAAAAAAAAGATACAATTTTAGTGGAGATTCAAGAGGAGATTGGTGTTATAATTCAAAAGATTGATTGTATTTCTTCTTCTCCTCTTTTCTTTATCAATTTTTATGTCTTTCTTTATGAAAAATATGAGTTTTATGAATAAAATTATGTCTAGCTAATTTATTAATCTAGGGGTCTTATAAATCCAATTTTCATCATGTGATGATCTAATATTTTACCCCAATTATGATTTTAATTTAATTATATTATTTAATCTAATTTTTATGCTAATAATTATTTGGCCAATAATTAATCTAAAAGTAATTAAATAGATTTGAGAGAATTATTAAATTATTTATCTTAATTAAATAACATGCATAGTTTCTAGGTAGAGATTTATGATTCTTATATATGTGATCCATAATTGATGAACTTAATGAGTAGTATGCAATTTAATTGACATGAGAGTGTGATTAGGTTAATTACTATATGGTGTGTAGTATACTTGATTGATAATTATATTGGGGGGATTTTAATGATTCACATGCTTAAAACATTAAGGGATTAAGTATTCTTAGATATTTTATCATACATCTTCTTAGCTGTCAAATCTGATTTAATTAATTATTGTTATTTATTTTTAGTTCTTTTAATTTTATTTTTTTAAAACATAAAAACACAAAAAAAAATTGATTTTTATTAGTTTGTTTTAAAAATTAGTTTCTTATAATATAATCTTCATGAGAACGATATTTTCTTGTTATTATATTACTTGTTATGATACATATATTTGTGTATTCATTACACACAATTCGTGTCTGATCATGTTACAAGGTTGCAATATTCTCCATAAGTGAGGAGTCTATGTGGTGATAGCACTGTGAGCTCATTATAAGAAATTGGGACTTTAAAACATTTCAACACAAAATAACTAATTTTTGCCACCAATTATTTTAAAAGGAAAAATATTTTTTCCATTAGTTTTCCATCGTAAAATCGTTGCAAAAGGTGAAATTGATGGTTAATTTGAATTTACTAAACATCATTAATTAACAACGAACATTTTCCCTACAAATATTTGTATTTTCACAATTATTTATCCATGTTGTTTCTTTACCTTCGTCATTGAATGTCTACAAATATTTTATTGCTAAAATGTTAAAGGTTCACCATTGAATATTTTTATAAGAGGCAAAATATTTTGTTGCTAAAATACTAAAGGTTTACCACTAAATTTGGCCTATTATAATTATTTTTTATTAACATAATATAAAATTTAAAATTAAATATAATATAAGAGCATGATATCATTGTTAGAGTTTTTATATTATTAATTTCAAATATATCCCTAATGTATTTATAAATATCAAGAATATGGTTCATAAATAACATAGATTCACTGCATATAATATAACTTAAAAATATTAAAAAACAAACAATTAACGAAGTCTTAAAAAGAATCTATAAAAAAATAAATTATACAAATGATAAGAGTTAAAAAGAGACTAAAGTTGGTAACTTTATATAAATGGTATGACATGTTTTATGATATGCAACATTTGGAGTTACAATTGAAAAATTAACTCATTTTGAGTTTGTATCTCGTTATCATGGTTTCGAATATGCTCACTTAGTTTCGTATTTAATCATTCTGGCTTCAAATTTGAATTTATTGAGTCTGTAATAATTGTTGTTAACTTTGTAGTTTAGATCAATAGATAACCTTAGAATATGGATCATAATCCAACCATGCATACAAGTGTAAAAATGGCCTATAACTTCCATCAAAACTTGCTCTTCATTCAACCATTTTACTGTCTGATTAGATGACCCTTATACAACAATTAATTAATAACCTATAATCAAAAGTATCACTTTATAACAATCAAGAAATAACTCTTTAACATCAAGATTTGATCAATCATTAATTCATTAATAATTAAAAATATGAATAAAAAATAAATTAACTTTTATTTAAATAAAATCATAAAATTATTCTTTAACTTATGAAAGCAAAACTAAAATTACATGCATAAAAATAATCCAAACATAATTAAATTAATCAAAATTAATTCAATTACAAAAGACATGTTGGGAGAGAAGTAAGATTTGACCATAAGAATACCCTTTTTTATCTTTCATCTCCAAATCATTGAATTTGTTGATTGACTTCTTCAAATCCTTGAAAATACTTCACAAATGGGAGCTTTCTTTCAAATTTCTATATTGTAGAAGTCATAATTTAGCTATAAATGGTTAATTCTTGTTTAAAAGGGGTTTATAGTGTATCTATAGGTTGAGTTTTGGGTAAAACCCATTTGTACGCATACTAGAATTGCTGGCTAGTAAACACATAGGGATTATGGCATGATTATATGTGTGCCATGGTGCGATACAAAATTCAGATCCTTGATGAGCGAAAACCGGCATCGCCAATTCTTGCCAATATTTTGGTTTTATATTTATAAAACTCTCGCAAGTGCACGAATCATTTCGAAGAAAATGATAAGTATACTCCCAAGGTCGATCTAAGGAAGGAATGTATGTGATTTTTAATTTATTATTCAAGCTTTTAAAAACAAAATTAAATCCTAAACATTCTGTCACGATAGTTTGGTTTTTATGTTTCTAATCTAATAACATAAAAATAAACATATATACAGATTAAATAAATATAATCTAATAACATAAAAATAAACATAGATACAGATTCAATAAATATAATCTAATAACATAAAAATAAATATAGATACAGATTCAATAAATATTTATGCAAATTTTATCATTTATAATAGTGGAGTATTTATGGATATAATAACTAAATTAATTATGCTTGCTCATATTATCTAGGTTATTAAAGATATAAATTGATATTTTATTGATTCTCTCTTTTTTATATAAATACCACCTTTGGTGGGGTTAGATATTCTTTGTTAACTAAACAAATCAATTAACACCTATGCGTGGGGTTGATAACTAATTTGGTTAATTAAATTAATTTCTTTTTCTAAGAGATTGAAAATGAACCATTTAAATGCCACCTTTGGTGGGGTTAGACAGTTTAAACTTTATTTAAAGTGTCCAAATTAAACATAAGAATTTAATTATCCGAGTACTAACTTTCAAGTTTTAAAACCACTACTGAAAACATGTTGTCAATACATTTTCACATAATAATTCTTATAAAAACTTTTGAAATAGAGCTTCACTCTAACTACTGGGCGATTGTACCAACAAATAAAAGAGCACTACTCTAAATCACACCAGATAACTAAACCTTAAAATCTAATTTTCAGGTTTAAGTTTGTAATGAAAAATAATATATTTCTCTCTAACATTCTTAATATAAAATCTTGAATAAAAATAAAATCAATTCATTTTAGAGATTTTTACCTATTTAATATTTCGCAAGCATAACAACGTTATTATTACATCATGATTATAAACAGCCAACACAGTTAAATTTAATCACAGACAAATTAAATATAACATGTAAGAATAAAGCATAAAAAATAACTGTAAAGAAAATAAAATCCTTACAGAACTTCGACGTTATTCCCGTTGTTGGAAAACCTCCAAGCGGAATTTGCACTCTCATTTATTGAATCAAAAAACTAATAAATTACAAAAACATTACTAGTTCTTCTCAAAAAGAGAAGAACTCTAAAACTAAGAGAATTTAACTAAAAACTAAGAAAGAAACTAAGAAAAGCTTAAAAACTAATAAATGAGAGAAAGGAAGAGAAGAGAAGAATGGTTTTGAGGTGTGTTTAGAAGTGAAGAGAAGATGGGGTATTTATAGGTGAGAATGGAGAGAAAAAGTGAGTGAAAAAATGTTAAAAAATTGCAAAACCGCGGAGTGCAATTGCTGAGGTCATTGATGACATCAGCATGACATTGTTGGGGCGGCTGTGCGCAAAAATGGGGCGAAATGGGCGTCGGCGCGTGCGGAGGGCAGCTGAGCGCGCGCGGAAGGGCAGGCGCTGAGCGTAGGGGGTGCGCGTGAACAGTACTGGCGTGCGTAGATCTGGGGCAAGGCGTGCACGTGTCGGGGCGTGCTGCGCGTGGCTGGGCGCTGGGGCGCGGCGGCGCGATTTTCTCATTTTTGATATTTTTGACCTTTTTGACCCATTTTGTCCAATTTTTCCGTATTTGTTGACCTTTCCTCATTTATTTATTAATATATTTGTGATGTATTGCTTCAAGCATTCCTCTTTGAGTCTTTAAGTTATGTTTTTAAGCGAAAATACCTGAAAAACAATAAAAATACCCGTGATTCCGAAAAAGACAAATTTATATAAATATATGATAAAACATATAAATATATATATTTTTAATCAATTAATATGCATAAAATCATGGTAATTTTAATGCTTTTTGAGCACTCATCACAACCCCCAGACAACTTCTTGCTAATCCCTTAGCAAGAGAAGTGATAAAAACTAAATATTAAACTATCCTAAATCATTTTCGTGGATTGAAACGGTTGCATTTAGCCTATGCAACAAGCCTTTAAACCCCTAGGTTGCCCTAGTGGACGAGTTTGAGTCTCGTGAGGGTTTTCAGTAATGGTACCCACAAACATTGAACTAAATGTAAAAATCAAAAGAAACAATAAAAACAATCAAATCAAAAACTAAAATTACAACAAAATCAAAAATTAATTTAAGAATAAAAGAAAACAAAATATCACAAAAGTGTCTCATACTTTTTTTAAACTCCTTTAAGATCATAATTAAAATCTCAAGCATAAGTTATTTTAATCTTTTTAAACAATCATGATTTATTATAATAATTAGTCGAAAATCATTTTCATATTTCCTATCAAAAATGTATCAATTTAATTTTACCCAATTTCAGTGTCATGAATCAGAATTTGCTTCGACTCTATTACTCACAAGTCAATACTCTCAAAACACTGAATCCTATGGGTTAAAACACTCATACTAATTTATATGCGAAAGAGTTGATGTATAAAAATGAACTAATATGTTTGCATATGTATAAAGAATAATGGCTCAAAGTGTTATTTTAACATTGATCTCATGAAAGGAATCGAATGTATAAATTATAAAGATATCATATATAAAAATTATTTTCATGCATAAATCAAACTCATTAGGAAAGAATTTCAAGATATATGCTTTTTACAAATGAAGAAATTGCAATGACTTTTTAGGGAATTACTTCCTATATCTTTCTTTTGTAATTAGCCTGTACTCACAACTTTGTAGGTAATATGGGTCATAGTATGTAGATGATACTATATATTTTTTTATCTCTCTATTTTTTATTTTTTTCAATATATGTATATTTTAGGGAGTCAACCCATGTACAGATTGTACATTTTTTAGGATTTTGGCGAGTGGTTAATTTTGTGGCTTTTCTGTTTGATCTTGGTTTAGGTAACCCCAGATATGTCTTTTTGTTTTTGTAGGGAGTCATACATAAATGAGATATAAGCATATACTATCAATTTATATTCAAATCATTTAATCTAAACAAAAATAATAATAAAAAATATATGATACTCTATTAAGATGAGAAAAAATGTATACATTCAATGCTAATACAAATAGAGATCATCTAAAAATTTGAATAAATAAGAAATGTGTTTGGAGTAGAAAAAATATATATATTTCACTCTGAATAAAAGAAATTAGGCTCAAATTATATCTCACAAGGGTAGTCTCCACTAAAAAAAATTTGTAAACACTGATTTTAGGTTTAATATAATTTCCACATTTTATCAAGAAATACTAGTTATGACAAAAACTAACTAATTATCAAAAATAATTACAAAATATTTCATGATATGTTTTCAAAAATTAATCTAATAGTACCAAAGACTTAACTATTTACTTAAATTTGATTTAAAGAAATGATAAATTTTTGTGAGAAAATATATATATATATATATATATATATATATATATATATATATATATTTATATATTTTAAGCATGGTAACTTTTCACCACCCCCAACCTATAACTTACATTGTCCTCAATGTAACAACTGCAAATTAAATATAAAGAGAAAAGAGGAGAAAGATTACCTATTTCTTGAGAATGTGTAAGTAGTAATAAGGAAATACAGGTGCATCCATCATATTCATCATTAAAGTGTATACAGACAGATCGCTGTAAACTTCTAACATCTTAACAAATATTTTTAGTTTTAACAATTTAAAAATTATTCACATATAATTAAACTAAAATAAACAATAAAAAAAATAACAAAAAAAATTACCTAAAATGATGGGTTGCCTCCCATCCAGTGCTTAGTTTAACGTCTTAGCAAGACGTAACTTTTTGGTGCTAAGGGTTACTCAGCCAAATGCAATCCATTTCAGCAATGTTGTTTGGTTCTTCTAAATAAGGCTTGACATGATGGCCATTGACTTTGAAAGTTTTTTGTGTCTTAGAGTCCAATAGTTCTACTACTCCATGTTCAAATACCTGAACTATTTTGAATGGTCCATCCCATCTTGATCTCAGCTTTCCTGGAAACAATCTCAAACGAGAGTTAAATAAAAGAACTTTCATTCCAGGGTGAAGAGTCTTAGGAACTAGCCTCTTGTCATGATAGCGCTTAGTACGCACTTTGTATAATTTGGCATTCTCATAGGCTTCATTCCTAATTTCTTCCAACTCATGAAGCTGGAGTAATCGTTTTTCACCTACTTTATCTAAATCCATGTTTAACTCTTTAATTGACCAGTAAGCCTTGTGTTCAAGTTCAACTGGAAGGTGGCACACTTTCCCAAAGATTAACCGGTAAGGGCTCATCCCAATAGGTGTTTTGTAAGCGGTGCGGTATGCCCATAAGGCATCATTTAACTTAAATGCCCAATCCTTCCTTGAAGGACGCACAGTGCGTTCCAATATTCCCTTAATTTTCCTATTACTTACTTCCACTAAACTAGAAGTTTGAGGATGATATGGAGTAGCTACTTTATGTGTGATGTTGTACTTGTTTAGTACTCCATCAAAGAGTTTGTTACAAAAATGGCTACGTCCATCACTTATTATAGCTCTAGGCATTCCGAACCTACTGAATATTAAATCCTTCAAGAATTTCACAACAACATTAGCATCATTTGTTTTGGTGGGGATAGCTTCTACCCACTTGGATACATAATCCACATCAACCAAAATATATTGAAAACCATTAGATGGGGGAAAAGGACCCATAAAGTCAATCCCCCATACATCAAAGAGTTCAACAACTAAATTAGATGTCAAAGGCATTTCATCTCTTTTGCTTATGTTTCCTGTTCTTTGACATCTATCACATTGTGCACAAAACACATGAGCATCTTTAAAAAGAGTGGGCCAAAAGAATCTAGACTGTAATACCTTACAGGCTGTATTTTCACCACCAAAATGATCCCCACAATGAAGTTCATGACAAAAAGTTAGAATGTTCTTATGTTCTTCTTCAGGTACACATCTCCGGATGACTTGATCTTGACCAATCTTGAATAAATAAGGGTAATCCCAGAAATAGTCCTTAATAGTTTTAAAAAACCTTTTCTTGTCCTGATATGAAGTTTTAGGTCGCAAAACACTAGTGGCAAGATAGTTTACAATATCAGCATACCATGGGTTCGGACCTATGAAAAATAACTGTTCGTCGGGAAAGGTTTCAATTATATCTCCATTACTCTCATCTTTAAGAGAATTGAAGTCAGAAATCAACCTAGACAAATGGTCAGCTACTAAGTTTTCACTGCCTTTCTTATCCTTGATTTCTAAATCAAATTCTTGTAAGAGTAAGACCCACCTGATTAATCTTGGCTTGGCATTTGGTTTACTTAATAGGTATCTTAAAGCAGCATGATCAGAATGTACAATCACTTTAGATCCTACTAAATAAGATCGAAATTTGTCTAAGGAAAACACTATAGCCAAGAATTCCTTTTCAGTGGTGGTATAATTCATTTGGGCATCATTGAGTGTTTTGCTAGCATAGTAGATGACATGAAAATGCTTATCCACTCTTTATCCCAGGACTGCTCCTATAGCATAATCAGAAGCGTCATACATTATTTCAAAAGGTGAAGACCAGTTTGGTGCCATAATAACAGGGGTAGATGTTAGTTTATCTTTCAAGGTATTAAAGGAAATAAGGCAGTCATTGTTGAAATCAAAATAAGCATCTTTGGATAGCAAGTTACATAAGAGACGACATATTTTAGAGAAATCTTTAATAAATCGTCTGTAAAATCCTGCATGTCCTTAGAAGCTTCTTATCCCCTTCACAGATGTAGGGGAGGTAGTTTGGATATCAATTCAATTTTTGCCTTATCAACTTCAATACCCTTGTTTGAAATTATATGTCCTAAAACTATCCCTTGTTGAACCATAAAATGACTTTTCTCCCAACTAAGGGTGAGATTGCATTCAATGCATCTTTCTAAAACCAAAGTCAATTTATGTAAGCAATCATCAAATGAGTTCCCAAAGACAGAGAAATCATCTATGAAAATCTCAATGAATTTTTCCACCATGTCCGAGAAAATAGATATCATGCATCTCTGGAAAGTGGCAGGGGCATTGCATAACCCAAATGGCATTCTGCGAAAAGCAAATGTCCCAAAAGGACATGTAAATGTGGTCTTTTCATGATCTTCTGGTGCTATGGGTACTTGATAATATCCAGACAATCCATCTAAAAAACAGTATAATTCGTGCCCAGCTAATCTTTCCAACATTTGATCAATGAATGGAAGAGGAAAGTGATCATTTTTCGTATATAAATTTAGTTTCCTAAAGTCTATACATATTCTCCATCCAGTGATTATTCTAGTGGGCACTAATTCACTTTTATCATTTTTAACAACTGTTATCCCATATTTCTTTGGTACCACATGCACTAGACTAACCCACTTACTATCCATAATAGGATAGATAATCCCTTCTTCTAACAATTTAAGAATTTCTTTCTTAACTACCTCTTGCATATTTGGGTTTAGTCTTCTTTGGGCCTCTCATACAGGTTTAGCACCATCCTCCAAGTTGATCTTGTGCATACACATTGTAGGACTAATGCCTATTATATCCCCTATAATCCAACCTATAGATTTCTTAAATTGTTTAAGCACTTTGATGAGTTCCTTTTCTTGTGGTTTGGTCAAGTTTGAAGAAATTATCACTGGATAAGTTTCTCCTTCTCCCAAAAACACATATTTTAAGTGCTCAGGTAAGTCTTTGAGTTCAAGTTCAGGTGGATTGGCCTCTTTACTAGATGAAGAACTGGGTAGATTTAAAAGTGTACTAGATTTTGTCATTACTTCATCATTGTCTAGTTGTTCAAGGTACCCCTTAATTTCCTCATCTAAATCTTCTTCGACCTCTTCAAGTGTAAGAACAGTTTCAAGCTTGTCTTCTATTATGGTTTGGAAAAAGGTGTTTTGGAAAAGATTATCCAAAGGGTCAACATCGAATATTTCATCGATGGTAGAAATAGAAGGAAAAGGTGATGAATCAAAAACTTTAAAATGAACAGTCTCTCTTAAGATTGTTATTGTCAAATTTCCATCTTGGACATCAATAATAGTTTTAGTAGTTGCCATAAATGGTCTACCAAGCAATATTGTGTGCTCTCTATCCAATGCTGGATTTTCTTGCATATCCAGAACCACAAAGTCAACAGGTATTATCAGTTTGTCTATCTGCACCAACACATCCTCAACTATTCCCTCTGGATATTTAAGAGATCTATCTGCAACTTGAAGGGACATAGTTGTGGGTTTTAAATTTCCTAGATTGAGTTGTAAGAATATAGAGTAGGGGATCAAATTTATACAAGCACCTAAATCAAGCATTGCTTTAGCAACCTTCCTATCCCTCATAGTTATGTTTATAATAAAACTTCCAGGGTCTTTCAACTTAGGGGTAGTTTGTGCTGAAGTACAGCGCTAGAAATTTCTGATACTACTACTTGTTCATTCAGTTCATACCTCCTTTTCTTAGTGTTCAACTCTTTGAAAAACTTGGCATATGGGGGCACATTCATGATCACTTCTAATAATGGTAAATTGATATTTACTTTAGAGAGCATATTGAAAATATCATAGAATTGCTTATCTTGTTTGGATTCTTTTAACCGGTGGGGAAAAGGTACTTGCATCTGGTGTGGTTCTGTTGTCTTTTGAATTTTGGGGATGTCAGATGACCCCCCAATGAGTTTTTCAGAAGGCTTGTTAAGTTTAACACTTGTTTCTCCTTTTTGCAAGATTAGAATATCGCCTTCTTTGTTACCTGAACTACAAGGTAAATTGTTAGAGATTTCAGGTAAACTGGTATTGACTACCTTACCACTTCAAAGGGTTCTTACATCCTTTGCTTGTTCTGGTTGACTGGGCAACTTTCCTGGTTCTTTCTTTTGCATTTGTTGAGCCAGTTTCCCAACTTTAGATTCAATCCTTTTAACCGAAGCCTCCATGGTGTTCAACCTTTGATTAGTCATCAATTGGTTGTCACGACTAACTTGAATAAAAGCATTCAAGCTATCTTCTAAGGTTGGCTTAAAAGATTGGTTTGGTGGGTAAGGGTGGTTGTTATCCGACCTTAGTGTTGGACATTGGGTGTAGGCTGGGTGATTATAGGTGTTTGGATGATACCTTTGAAAAGATTGGAATTCCTCTATGGCATCGACACTAGAATCACAAGTATTTGAACAATTATGAGTACCATGCCCAATTGAACAACACATTTCACACACCTCTTGATTTGAATTTTGGTGGGTAGTGAGAAGTTGCACTTGTTTAGTCAATTTACCAAGTTGCAAGGTTATCTCATTATCAGAGCCAACTTCATTGACCCTTGCTTTCCTTCTACCACCTCTTTGTTGGGAATTAGAACCCAATAGCTCATAAAGATTATAGATTTCCTCTGCGGTTTTTTCTCCTACATCACCTCCAACAGCATTATCAACCATGTATTGACTCTACAGTGTCAATCCATCATAAAAGAATTGGTTTTGTAGCTGTAATGGAAAGCTATGATTTTGACATTGCATGAAAAGGAGTTTGAATCGTTCCCAAGCTTCATGAAAGGGCTCTTCATACATTTGAGAAAATGTTGCTATCTTCGTCCTTAGATCAATAGTCTTTTGATGGGAATAGAACCTACCCATAAAAATTTCATATACTGCCTCCCAAGTTTTTAGAGAACCTGACTGTAGAGTAATGAACCATGACCAAGCTTTATCCTTGAGGGTGTAAGGAAAACACCTCATCCTAAGTTGATCTTCATTAATTGCATGTAGTGGAAAGGTTTAGACAATAGCATAGAATTCTTGAATGAAATGCAAAAGGGTCTTCATTAGGGATACCGTAAAAGGAAGGCAACAAAAAATAATGAATCTTTTTCAATTCATAATTCATTGCAGCCTCTTGTAATTGGATGCCGGAAGTTACATTGCCAATGATTGGCATTGTATAGTCTTTCATCTTTTTCCGCCTATCTTCAGCATCTCCCATGGTTGTTTGTATTTGAAAATGATCCTCCTCCTATTGTGTATCAACATTTTGCTCTTAACAAAAATAATAGTAGATATCTCTAAGAAATATTTATAACTTGATAAAATGTATATGCTTAAAGCAAAAAGGTACAAGGAACCTAAATTTTTGTTTTGTTTTGTTTTTTTTATTTATTTTTATTTTTTTTTTATTTTTTTTTATGCTAATTTTAAAAAAATGGACACAATTTTTGAAACAAACGAATTTATTTCATTTGAATTTTATTACACACAAAACAAAGGAAAATACAATAATGGGTGACCTCCCATTTAGGACTAAAATTTATCGTCTTCTAGTAAGACGTTGCTTGGAGATTGCAGAATGACAAACTCAATGTCTCCTCTTCATTGAATTTATTTTACCCCATTTGACTATCAAATTAGTCTTTGCTTTGTTTTTGCAAATGTTCAATTAACTGTTCTACTTGAACTTCCACCTTTTTGATAGAAGCTTCCACAGAGTCCAACCGTTGATTGGTTTTAGATTGGTTATCCCCAAACTTGAATAAAAGAATTGAAGTTGTCCTCCAGGGTTGATTTATTGGGAATACTTCTTGGAATAGGTGGGTGGAATTGCTGGCCTGGCTGGTTTGAGCTTTGAGCGAAAAAAGGGTTTTTTTGCCTCCAGGAGAAATTTGGATGATTTCTCCACCCAGGATTATAGGTATTTGAATTGGGGTCAAACCTTGGTCTCTGTTGATATGCTCCCAACACATTAACCTGTTCAGGTCCAGTTGTTGTTTCTCCTTGATATGGACAGGCTTCAGTACCATGTCCCATGTTGCTATACAAACCATATTGTTCATTATTGGTGTTGGTTTGTGTAGCGAGAAGGGCAACTTGCTTAGTCAGTTGAACAAGTTGTTGTTGAACTTCATTACTGGAGTTGATTTCATGAACTCCAGCTTTTCTCACTCGGGAGCTTTTCTGTAGGGAATTAGCACCCAACATCTCAAAGAGGTTATACGTCTCTGAGGCAGTCTTTTCTCCTATTGCTCCTCCTGTAGCGTTGTCGACAATGAACTGACATTGTTGTGTAAGTCCATCGTAAAAGAATTGGTTCTGCAACTGCAGGGGAAAGCTATGATGGGGACATTGAGTGAGAAACATTTTGAACCTATCCCAAGCTTCATGGAATGGTTCTCCTTCCATCTGAGAGAAAGTAGCAATATTTCCTCTCAACTCTGATGTTTTTTGGTGGGAATAGAATTTTCCCATGAATTTATTGTAAATGTTCACCCATGTCATCAGAGAACCTGGGGAAGTGACATTAACCAAGCTTTGGCCTTATCCTTTAAGGTGTAGGGGAAACATCTCATTCTAAGTTGATCCTCGTTTAGAATACCGAGGGGGAATGTTTGGACCGTAGCATAGAAATCTCTCATGAAGAAAATAGAATCTTCATTAGGTAGCCCATAAAAGGAAGGAAGCATAGAAAAATGAATATTTTTTAGGTCATAATTCCGAGTAGCCTCACCCAACTGGATAGCGGCAGTTGCCGTGCCAATCACCGGTCTTGCAAACTCCTTCATAGTGGTTTCCCTAACATGTTGGTTTTCTTCCATTTCTTTTGGTTCTAGTAAAGGATTAAGACTTGGTTCTATGTTTGGCTCAAAAACAGGTTGATGGGTGGAATCCAGTTTTGTTGACACTAGTTTAAATTTATGAATATTATTTACATATGGTGTAAGGGGGTTTTCTAAGAATCTCCTACCACGCATAGACTATTGAAAACGTAAATTTAAAACTCCTGTCAACAAAATAATAACCACATAAAAATTTAGAGAAAATCTACATGGTATTTAATACAAAAACACATTAAACAAAACTAGTTAAACCCAATTTTTTTTTCAAAATGTTTATTATTTTATTTATTTAAATAAAACAAAGTTTAAATTTTTGCTTCATGTTTTTTTTTTATGTTTTGTTGTTATATATATACATATATATATATATATTTATTTATTTATTTAGAAAAATAACATAATCCGTATTACCCAAGAGTGCTCCCAAGAAAGAATGGTGGTGCAACGGCTCCTTAAAAACCATTCTTCTAGCCAGAACAACATTCCCAAGAAAGACTAGTGGCACAAAGGCTTCCAAGAACTAGTCTCCTAGACAGAACTTCCTTAGATTTTTACTTTTCATGCTATTTAGTTAATTAAGTTAAGTTAGGTATAAATTCAAGTTTAAATTTTTATTTTTATTTTACTATTCATGAACGGTAATTTTATTTTACTATTAACGTTATATTATATATATTAACGTTATATTATATATATATATATATTTATCTAAAAATGTTTAATTAATTTTTTTTATTACTATTCATGAATGGTAAAAAAAAGTTTTTACTTCAAATTTCAATTTTTTTAAATTATTTTACTATTCAAGCTATAGTTATTATTAAAAAAAATTATATTATGTTTTTTTTTTATTTATTTTTTATATTTTTAAATTTTTTATTACTTCTTATGAAATTTGATTATTATATTTTTTTTTATAAAAACAAAAAAAATCACAATTATTTACAGCACAAAAATGTTTTTAAAATTTTGATAAATAATTTAAAAACGCTATTCCTTCCCCGGCAACGGCGCCAAAAACTTGATGAGGGAAAATCGGTATCGCCGATTCTTGCCAATATTTTGGTTTTATATTTATAAAACTCTCGCAAGTGCACGAATCATTTCGAAGAAAATGATAAGTATACTCCCAAGGTCGATCTAA
Organism: Hippophae tibetana; assembly: GCA_037013495.1. Taxonomy (NCBI): domain Eukaryota; kingdom Viridiplantae; phylum Streptophyta; class Magnoliopsida; order Rosales; family Elaeagnaceae; genus Hippophae; species Hippophae tibetana. The sequence goes on from CM072805.1 coordinate 5,946,259, forward strand.
AGAAGGAATGTATGTGGTTTTTAAATTATTATTCAAACTTTTAAAAACGAAATTAAATCCTAAACATCCTGTCACGATAGTTTGGTTTTTGTGTTACTAATCTAATAACATAAAAATAAACATAGATACAGATTAAATAAATATAATCTAATAGCATAAAAATAAACATAAATACAGATTCAATAAATATAATCTAATAACATAAAAATAAACATATATACAGATTCAATAAATATTTATGCAAATTTTATCATTTATAATAATGGAGTATTTATGGATATAATAACTAAATTAATTATGCTTGCTCATATTATCTAGGTTATTAAAGATATAAATTGATATTTTATTAATTCTCTTTTTTTTTATATAAATAACATCTTTGGTGGGGTTAGATATTCTTTGTTAACTAAACAAATCAATTAACACCTATGGGTGGGGTTGATAACTAATTTGATTAATTAAATTAATTTATTTTTCTAAGAGATTGAAAATGAACCATTTAAATGACACCTTTGGTGGGGTTAGACAGTTTAAACTTTATTCAAGGTGTCCAAATTAAACATAAGAATTTAATTATCCGAGTACTAACTTTCAAGTTTTAAAACCACTACTGAAAACATGTTGTCAATACATTTTCACATAATAATTCTTATAAAAAATTTTGAAATAGAGCTTCACTCTAACTACCGGGCGATTGTACCAACAAATAAAATAGCACTACTCTAAATCACACCGGATAACTAAACCTTAAAATCTAATTTTCAGGTTTAAGTTTGTAATGAAAAATAATATATTTCTCTCTAACATTCTTAATATAAAATCTTGAATAAAAATAAAATCAATTCATTTTAGAGATTTTTACCTATTTAATATTTCGCAAGCATAACAACGTTATTATTACATCATGATTATAAACAATCAGCACAGTTAAATTTAATCACAGACAAATTAAATATAACATGTAAGAATAAAGCATAAAAAATAACTGTAAAGAAAATAAAATCCTTACAGAACTTCGACACTATTCCCGTTGCTGGAAAACCTCCAAGCGGAATTTGCACTCTCATTTATTGAATCAAAAAGCTAATAAATTACAAAAACATTACTAGTTCTTCTCAAAAAGAGAAGAACTCTAAAACTAAGAGAATTTAACTAAAAACTAAGAAAGAAACTAAGAAAAGCTTAAAAACTAAGAAAGAAACTAAGAAAAGCTTAAAAACTAATAAATGAGAGAAAGGAAGAGAAGAGAAGAATGGTTTTGAGGTGTGTTTAGAAGTGAAGAGAAGAGGGGTATTTATAGGTGAGAATGGAGAGAAAAAGTGAGTGAAAAAATGTTAAAAAATTGCAAAAACATAGAGTGCAATTGCTGAGGTCATTGATGACGTCATGGGGTGGATGCGCGCAAAATTGGGCGAAATGTGCGTCGGCGCGCGCGGAGGGCAGTTGGGCGCGCACAGGCGCGCGCAGAAGGGCAGGTGTTGCGCGCAGGGGCGCGCGCGTGAACAGTACTAGTGCGCATGGGTGCACGTGGATCTGGGGCAAGGTGCGAAACTGGGGCTACTGGTGCCTGCGGGTCTGGGCGTGCTGCACGCGGCTGGTCGCGGCGGCGCGATTTTCTCCTTTTTGATATTTTTTACCTTTTTGACCCATTTTGTCCAATTTTTCCGTATTTGTTGGTCTTTCCCTATTTATTTATTAATATATTTGTGATGTATTGCTTCAAGTATTCCTCTTTGAGTCTTTAAGTTACGTTTTTAAGCTAAAATACCTGAAAAACAATAAAAATACCCGTGATTCCGAAAAAGACAAATTTATATAAATATATGATAAAACATATAAATATATATATTTTTAATCAATTAATATGCATAAAATCATGGTAATTTTAGTGTTTTTTGAGCACTCATCAATCCTCAGTTGCAACCTGAGACTACCTTGTTGTGGCATGTTCAATTTTCCGCTATGGTGCACTCAATTCTTGGTTCTTGATATTCTAGTTCATTCCAATTTGTCTAAGTTTCCATTTATCGTCCCCTATTTTACTTTTTTTGCTATTTTAAGTCCAATATTTTTTTTTCAAATACTTATTAACCTACAAAAAAAAAATACCATCTAAAATAAAACATATGATTAAACCCTTAAAAATATAGTAAATTATAGAGCAAAATAATGTTCATCAGTTCAGAGTTGTGTCATTAAGTTTCCTATAAAAAGCACAAGAAACAATGGAAAAAATATGTAGAGTTAATATGGACAAAAACTTCGTTGTTTTATGATATTTAAAAGATATTAAAAACCATATACACGATTCTAAGTTTTGCATTTACCATAGTTTGGCATCTTTTTCGTGAAGAGTTCTTATCACCGTGCAGATCCATGTGAAATACAGTGGATGAGCGTGTGGTGCTCAAGCATTTGCAGATACAAGGTTCCCTATGACGAGCTCCATAGATTTTAGAAATTATTTGGAAGGTGCCACCGTCGAGGTGAATAAAGGTAAATATATATGGTGTTACTTTTGGATCAATAGGCCTATCTAGGTATGAGTGCGCTTTTTGGACCTCTAGATCATTCATTAATGGATTTCTTCATCACACTTGGGGTCTCATGCTTTTGAAGCAGAACTTACAGTAACCATTTACGCAATGATGTATGCTAACAACATTGGGTGGAGGAAACTTTGGTTGAAGTTGGACTTGGCTTATGTTATTAGTCTTTTTTGGACTAGATCACTCTCGAGATATAATTTGAACCTAATTTCTTTTATTCAGAGTGAATATATATTTTTTCTACTTCAAACACATTTCTTATTTATTCAAATTTTTAGATTATCTCTATAGGTATTAGCATTGAATGTATGAATTTTTTTCTCATCTTAATAGAGTATCATATATATATTTTTTATTATTTTTGCTTAGATTAAATGATTTGAGTAGAAATTGATAGTATATGCTTATATCTCATTCATGCATAACTGTTACAAAAAAAAGACATATGTGGGGTTACCTAAACCAAGATCAAACAGAAAAGCCACAAAATTAACCACTCACCAAAATCCTAAAAAAATGTACAATATGTACATGGGTTGACTCTCTAAAAAATACATATATTGAAAAATATCTTCAGAAAAAAATATAGAGAGATAAAAAATATATAGTATCATCTACATATTATGACCCACATTGCCTACAAAGTTGTGAGTACAGGCTAATTACAAAAGAAAGATATAGGAAGTAATTCCCTAAAAAGTCATTGCAATTTCTTCATTTGTAAAAAGCATATATCTTGAAATTGTTTCTTAATGAGTTTGATTTATGCATGAAAATAATTTTTATATATGATATCTTTATAATTTATGAGACATTTTTGTGATATGTTGTTTTCTTAAATTAAATTTTGATTTTGTTGTAATTTTAATTTTGGAGTTGATTGTTTTTATTGTTTCTTTTGATTTTTACATTTAGTTCAATGTTTGTGGGTATCATTACTGAAAACCCTCACGAGACTCAAACTCGTCCACTAGGGCAACTTAGGGGTTTAAAAGCTTGTTGCATAGGCAAAATGCAACCGTGTCAATCCACGAAAGTGATTTAGGATAGTTTAATTTTTAGTTTTTATCGCTTCTCTTGCTAAGGGACTAGCAAGAAGCTGGTTGAGGGTTGTGATGAGTGCTCAAAAAGCACTAAAATTACCATGATTTTATGCACATTAATTGATTAAAAATATATATTTTTATATGTTTTATCATATATTTATATAAATTTGTCTTTTTCAGAATTACGGGTATTTTTATTGTTATTCAGGTATTTTCGCTTAAAAACGTAACTTAAAAACTCAAAGAGGAATACTAGAAGCAAACATCACAAATATATTAATAAATAAATGGGGAAAGGTCAACAAATATGGAAAAATTGGACAAAATGGGTCAAAAATGTCAAAAAGAGAGAAAATCGCGTCGTCGTGCCACCGAGCCGCGCCGAGCCCCACGCGTGCCAGCGCCCAGTCCCGCGCACTTGCCTCCAGTTCCGCGCGGGCCCCAGCGCATTGCTCCTGTTCCCGCGCACCCAGCTGCTCTCCGCGCGCGCCACTGCCCATTTTGCCCCATTTTCGCGTGCAACCACCCCATGATGTCATGCTGACGTCATCAATGACATCAGCAATTACACTCCACGTTTTCACAATTTTTTAATATTTTTTCCCTCACTTTTTCTCCCCATCGTCACCTATAAATATCCTCTTCTCTTCACTTCTAAACACACCTCAAAACACACTTCTCTCTTCTTTCTTTCTCTCTATTTCTTAGTTTTTAGTTTTTTTTTAGTTTTTCTTAGTTTTTAGTTAATTTCTATTAGTTTTAAAGTTCTTCCCTTTTTGGGAAGAACTAGTTATGTTTTTGTAATTTATTAGCTTTTTGATTCAATAAATGGGAATGCAAATTCCGCTAGGAGGTTTTCCAGCAATATGAATAGTATCGAAGTTCTGTAAGGATTTTATTTTCTTTACAGTTATTTTTTATGCTTTATTGTTACATATTATATTTAATTTGTCTGTGATTAAATTTAACTATGCTGGTTGTTAGTAAACATGTGATGAGTGCTCAAAAAGCACTAAAATAACCATGATTTTATGTACATTAATTGATTAAAAATATATATATTTATATGTTTTATCATATATTTATATAAATTTGTCTTTTTCGGAAACACGAGTATTTTTATTGTTTTTCAGGTATTTTGGCTTAAAAACGCAACTTAAAGACTCAAAGAGGAATACTTGAAGCAATACATCACAAATATATTAATAAATAAGTGGGGAAAGGTCAACAAACATGGAAAAATTGGACAAAATGGGTCAAAAAGGTCAAAAATGTCAAAAAGGAGAAAATCGCACCCAGCTGCCCAGCCGTGCGCCCAACCAAGCGCCCCAGGGCCCATGCCCGCGCGCCCCAGGGCCCATGCCCGCGCGCCCCAGCGCGCGGATACTATTCACGCGCAGCGAAAGCCCCCCTCCGCGCGCGCCAACGCCTTTTCGCCCCATTTTTCACGTGCAGCCGCCCCCATGACGTCATGATGACGTCATTAATGACCTCACCATTTGCACTACGCGTTTTCACCATTTTTTATCATTTTTTCACTCACTTTTTCTCTCCATTTTCACCTATAAATACCCCCCTTCCCTTCACTTCAAAACACACTTCTCTCTTCTTTCTTTCTCTCATTTCTTAGTTTTTAAGTTTTTCTTAGTTTCTTTCTTAGTTTTCAAGCTTTTCTTAGTTTTTCTCTTAGTTTTTAGTTCAATTCTCTTAGTTTTAGAGTTCTTCTCTTTTTGAGAGGAACTTGTAATGTTTTTGTAATAATTTAGCTTTTTGATTCAATAAATGGGAGTGCAAATTCCGCTTGGAGGTTTTCCAGCAACGGGAATAGCGTCGAAGTTCTGTAAGGATTTTATTTTCTTTACAGTTATTTTTATGCTTTATTCTTACATGTTATATTTAATTTGTCTGTGATTAAATTTAACTATGCTGGCTGTTTAGTAAACATAATATAATAATAACGTTGTTGTGCTTGCGAAATATTAAATAGGTGAAAATTTCTAAAATGAATTGATTTTATTTTTATTCAAGATTTTATATTAAGAATGTTAGAGAGAAATATATTATTTTTCATTACAAACTTAAATCTGAAAATTAGATTTTAAGGTTTACTTATCCGGTCTAATTTAGAGTAGTGCTCTTTTATTTGTCGGTACAATCGCCCGGTAGTTAGAGTGAAACTCTATTTCAAAAGTTTTTATAAGAATTATTATGTGAAAATGTATTGACAACATGTTTTCAATAGTGGTTTTAAAACTTGAAAGTTAGTACTCGGATAATTAAATTCTTATGTTTAATTTGGACACCTTGAATAAAGTTTAAACTGTCTAACCCCACCAAAGGTGGCATTTAAATGATTCATTTTCAAATCTCTTAGAAAAAGGAATTAATTTAATTAACCAAATTAGTTATCAACCCCACCCATAGGTGTTAATTGATTTGTTTAGTTAACAAAGAATATCTAACCCCACCAAAGGTGGTATTTATATAAAAAAGAGAGAATCAATAAAATATCAATTTATATCTTTAATAACCTAGATAATATGAGCAAGCATAATTAATTTAGTTATTATATCCATAAATACTCCACTAATATAAATGATAAAATTTGCATAAATATTTATTGAATCTGTATCTATGTTTATTTTTTTTAGATAAATATTTATTAAAATTGTATCTATGTTTATTTTTATGTTATTAGATTATATTTATTAATCTGTATATATGTTTATTTTTATGTTATTAGATTAGGAACACAAAAACCAAACTATCGTGACAGGATGTTTAGGATTTAATTTCGTTTTTAAAAGTTTGAATAATAAATTAAAAACCACATACATTCCATCCTTAGATCGACCTTGGGAGTATACTTATCATTTTCTTCGAAATGATTCGTGCACTTGCGAGAGTTTTATAAATATTAAAACCAAAGTATTGGCAAGAATCGACGATGTCGGTTTTCGCTCATCAACATGATGTAATAATAACGTTGTTATGCTTGCGAAATATTAAATAGGTGAAAATCTCTAAAATGAATTGATTTTTTTTTTATTCAAGATTTTATATTAAGAATGTTAGAGAGAAATATATTATTTTTCATTACAAACTTAAACCTGAAAATTAGATTTTAAGGTTTAGTTATCCGGTATGATTTAGAGTAGTGTTATTTTATTTGTTGGTACAATCACCTGGTAGTTAGAGTGAAGCTCTATTTCAAAAGTTTTTATAAGAATTATTATCTGAAAATGTATTGACAACATGTTTTCAGTAGTGGTTTTAAAACTTGAAAGTTAGTACTCGGATAACTAAATTCTTAGGTTTAATTTGGACACCTTGAATAAAGTTTAAACTGTCTAACCCCACCAAAGGTGGCATTTAAATGGTTCATTTTCAATCTCTTAGAAAAAGGAATAAATTTAATTAACCAAATTAATTATCAACCCCACCCATAGGTGTTAATTGATTTGTTTAGTTAACAAAGAATATCTAACCTCACCAAAGGTGGTATTCATATAAAAAAAGGAGAATCAATAAATATCAATTCATATATTTAATAACCTAAATAATATGAGCAAGCATAATTAACTTAGTTATTATATCCATAAATATTCCACTATTATAAATAATAAAATTTTCATAAATGTTTATTGAATCTATGTTTATTTTTATGTAAGTAGATTAAAAACCCAAAACCCAAAATATCGTGACAGGATGTTTAGGATTCAATTTCGTTTTTAAAAGTTTGAATAATAAATTAAAAACCACATACATTCCTTCCTTAGATCGACCTTGGGAGTATACTTATCATTTTCTTCGAAATGATTCGTGCACTTGCGAGAGTTTTACAAATATTAAAACCAAAGTATTGGTAAGAATCGGTGATGCCGGTTTTCGCTTATCAAGTTTTTGGCGCTGTTGCCGGGGAAGGAATAACGTTTTTAAATTATTTATCAAAATTTTAAAAATATTTTTTTACCGTAAATAATTGTGATTTTTTTTGTTTTAATAAAAAAATAATCAAATTTCAATTTTTATAAGAAATACTAAAAAAATAAATAATAATAATAATAATAATAATAAGTATAGCGTGAATAGTAAAATAATTTAAAATTTTGAAATTTGAAGTAAAAAAAATTTTAACGTTCATGAATAGTAAAAAAATAAAATTAAAATTTAAAAAAGAAAATTTACTATTATGTAGTCCTTGATTTGAAGTTGATCTAACGTTTCTGATCACACCTAAGCATTATTTATGCCCCTAATCAATCCATAAACCCTAATTGATCTCCATTAGTATAATTTGGGTCAATTTTTGAAGCTAAAAAGAGATAAAAAATTCAAAAGATGACACAATTTTTGTGGAGATTCAAGAGAAAATTAATACTACAATTCAAGAGATTTATGAATACAATTATGTGTATTTAATTTATTAATCTAAGAATCTCATGAACCCAATTTTCACCATGTGATGATTTAATATTTTACCTAAAGTATAATTATAATTTAATTATATTGTTTAATATGATTTTTATGCTATTAATTATTTGACTAACAATTTATCTATAGAGGCAATTAAATAGATTTGAGAGAATTATTTAATTGCTTATCTTGATTAAATAACATGCATAATTTCTAGGAATAGATGTATGCTTATTATGTACGTGATCAATAATTGATGAACTTAATGAGTAGTATGAAATTTAATTGGCATGAGAGTGTGATTAAATTAATTACTATATGGTGTGTAGTTTACTTGAGGAGAAATACATGCTAGGTTAGACTTAATTGATCATTTAATTAATTGATATTATATTGGAGGGTTTTTAATGATTCTTATGTTTAAAAAAGTGGAGGATTAAGTATTCCTAGATATTTTCTCATATATCTTTTTTACCAAATTTGATTTAATTAATTATTACTATTTACTTTTAGTTATTTTAATTTTGCTTCCTTAAAATATAAAAACACAAAAAAATTGATTTTTAATATTTTTAGTTTTAAAAATTAGTTTCTAATAAAATAATCTCTGTGGAAATGATCTTTTTTTATCATTGTATTACTTGTTGCGATACATATATTTTCATATTCATTGCACATACTTCATGTGTGGCGATCAAGTTTTTGGCGCTATTCCCGGGGATTATAGATATTAGAAATTAATAAAAAAATTAATTATTTATTTATTTATTTTTCTTTACTTTAATTTTTCTTTACTTATTTTATTTTAGTGACTTATTTATTTATTTTACTTTAATTTATTTATTTAGTTGTTTATTTTTCATTTTAATTTTTAATTTTTATTTAGACATCTCTTTTAATATTATAGAAACATAGTTAAGTCTATTACATAATCAGAGTTCCTGAGGGAAAAATCTTACCTTTAGATCTTAAAATTGAGCGTATTTTGAGATTAATTAGAAAACAACAAGTCACCCAAGAGGAACAAATGGCTAATCCATTAGAAATAAACAATAATAAGTTAAACTTAAACAATCAAATGCTTTTGATAGATGATAGAGATAGAGCTATGAATGAATATGCAACACCTACGTTAGAAGGGCTGATTCCAAGTATTACAAGGCCAAACTCGAGCTTGGCTAGACTCTTTGCCACCTGATTCTATTCCAACTTGGAATGGTTTAATGGCGAAATTCTTAATGAAATACTTCCCACCAACAAAGAATTCCAAGCTTAGGAATGACATTACTTCTTACCAATAATACGAAGGAGAATCTTTATATGAAGCATAGGAAAGATTCAAGGAATTGATAAGGAAGTATCTTTATCATGGTATTCCTTCTTGGATTCAAATGGAGACTTTTTACAATGGTCTCAATGCTCAAACTAGAACTGTTGTTGATGCATATGCTAATGGAGCTTTTCTAGCCAAATCTTACAATCAAGCTTATGATTTACTTGAGAAAATGGCTAGCAATAGTTATCAATGACCAATGGACAAAATGACATCCACAAGAAGAGTAATCAGAATGCATGAGGTAAATGATATCACAGTAATTATAATTCAAGTTTCATCCTTGGTTAATCTTTTGAAGGCTCAAAACTCGCTAGTGAGTGTAAACCAGGTCCAAGATTCAAGAGTATCATGTGTGTTTTATGGAAGAGCTCATTTGTTTGATAATTGTCCAAATAATATTGAATCCATATGTAATGGGTAATGTGAATCGAAACAATAATCCATGCTCGAACACATATAGCCCATGATAGAGACAACATTCAAATTTCTCTTGGAGTAATAACTACATTCAAGGTGGTAATCAATTCAACCATCAATCATTTCCACCACCAGGTTTTCAACAACCACAACAATTACAAGCTCAAGAGAAGAATCCACCTACTGAGGACAATACAAATGCTTTAATGGGGATGATGAAAGACTTTATCCAATCAGTGAATACAAAAGTGTTAACTCAAGAGGCTTTAATTCAAAATTTGGAGAACCAACTGGGGAAACTTGCTCAAGCTATAAGTCAAAGGCCTCAAGGTAACCTTCCAAGTGACACAATTTTAAACCCAAGAAGAGAAGGTAAGGACCAATGCAATGCCATAGCCTTGAGGAGTGGTAAAACTTTAGAACAAGAACATAAGACAAAAAAGGATGAGGAGAAATAGGAAATTAAAAAGGATAAAGATGACTATAAAACTAAAAAGGATAAGGAGGAACCATAAACTAAAAAGGAGGAGGATGAATTATTGGATAAAGAGAGTAATGGAAAGGAAATAATTCATCCAAAAAAGAGAAACCTCTACAAACCCACTATTCATTTCCCTTAAAGACTGCAAAAGCAAAAGTGAGATACACAGTTTTAAAAATTTCTATAAGTCTTCAAGAAGCTACACATAAACATACCATTTTCAGAGGCACTTGAACAAATGCAATCTTATGCTAAATTCATGAAGGATATCCTATCAAAGAAAATGAGGCTTGGAGATCATGAAACAATAACCTTGACTGAAGGTTGTAGTTCCTTCTTAATAGAAAACTACCACAAAAATGAAAGATCTAAGTAGTTTTGACATCCCTTGCACTATTGGGAACATCCGTTTTGGCAAGGCACTATGTGACTTGGGCTCTAGCATTAACTTCATGCCATTATTGGTCTTCAAGAGATTAGGGGTTGGTAAAGTAAAACCCACTTCGGTAACATTACAAATGGTAGATAGATCAATTAAGAGACCTCAGGGTATGGTAGAAGTTTTGTTAGTAAAAGTAGACAAATTCATCTTTCTAACGAACTTCATTATGCTAGACATGGAAGAGGACCGTGACATTCCTATCATACTTGGTTGTCCATTCTTAGCAACCATAAGGACACTCATTGATGTACAAAAATATGAATTTATAATGAGAGTGCAAGATGTTCAAGTAATATTTAAAGTTTTTAAAGAATCTGAACCCCCTGATATATAGATAATGCTAATGAATGTTTAAGGATAAATGTTACTGATTGTGGGAATAGCTTAAAAGAATCTGTTGAGTCTCCCAAACTTAAGAATTTAACATATGATGCTGTAAACAAGGACATAAACTCACTAGAAAACAACTAAACCTATTTTAACTTTGAAAGTATGGCATCAAAGGTTGATATTGTGGACTGTGTGAACCTTTTGGAGGATGCATATCTCATGTATATATCAAAGGCAATTATGGAAAATTGTGAGATAGGATCTAAACTCAAACCATCAATTAAAGAGCCACTAAGTTTAGATCCTACACTTCTACCCTCTTATCCCCAATCAAGTATGAAAGTGAAAGATTCAAATGGAGAGGTGAAAAAAATGTTGGAAATACATAAATTGGATGAGTTACGATGGAGTGCTTATAAGAATGCCAAAAAGGTCAAAAAGAAAACAAAAATATGGCATGAGAAGAAAATTGAGCATCGTGTTCATGAACCAGAGTATAAGGTATCATTGGACAAATCAAGACTCAAACTGTTTCCAAGCAAACTCAAAAGTAAATGGATACAAAGGGAGTGCCTTAGGACTTGATATAACCGTCTAGTCAAAGACGTTAAACATGACGTTGGTGGGGAGGGAACCCAACATTATTTTACTTATATTTTCATTGTTTTTGTTTTGTAGGTGAATAAATGTGAAGAACAATGGTGCAACAAGAATGAGCATTTCAGTGACAAATGTGGTGTGCCATGACTAAGTGAGTTTTCTTTCCTTTTACTTTTTCATATTTATATGTGCACATTGGGGACAATGTGTAATTTAAGTTTTGGGGAAGGAAATTCGTTCTCTACATTATTATTTAGTATGCATTTTAAATTTTTAGGAATTTATTTTTAAAATTTTTAGTTGTTTTTAATCATGATTTGGGTAGAAATTAATAAATATATGGAAACTAAATTCATGCATGCTTGATATTAAATTTATGAATTCAATGATAAAAATTGGTTGTCATGACTAGGATAAGGAATGTAACATATTTGTTATGATATTTACATGAATCGTGTGATATGCTTGCTAGTTTTGATTGGGTTGATTCAAATTTTTATGCACATGTTCATGATTAATTTTGGTGTGTTTATTGAGAAAATTTTTGTAGTGAGTTATGTGAGTTGATGATATCTACCAAGTTTTAGAATCTATTTGATCATCCCTTGAACTGAAATCCTAAATAGTATTTAGCAAGAGAAATGATTTAGGCCTTATTTGGATCGATTAAGCCTTTCAAGCTAACCATTGTTAATATATTTAGTCACTCATTTGAGCCTAACAAAGAACCATTCATATCTTTAACCTACATTTAATGCCTAACTAATAAGTATTACTTTTACCCTTGCACCTTTAGCTTGTATGAAAAAAATATTGCAATCATGTGTTGTGCTCTAGAGTAAGGTGAAATGTAATGCACCCCATAAAAAAAAGCAAAACTTACAACATAATTATCCCTCTAAAGAAAAGAAAATAAAGTTGAAAATAATTTTGGGAGTGTTGTGAAGTTATAATAAAAAAAAGAGAAAAAAAAGATGTGAAAAAAAGTATGAAAAGAATGTCAAAAGAAGGTGCACTAAAATATCAAGTAAAGACTCAATTGTAGTTAAAAAGTGCATGATGAAAAAAAGCTAAGGTGTGGAAAGAGCCTAAATGTTTTCATTTATCGACCCCCCACCTAAGCCTTACATTACAACCATATAAAGTCCTTATTGATCTTGAGCTAAGTGCATATTTATATTAGTGGAGAGGGATGTGAAAAATAGACTTATGAGACTTGTTCTAAGATTGAATTGATTAGCATGCTCATATAGATTGATTTCATGAGTGCATTGGATGATATCATGTGTAGCACACACACATGAATCAATTTTTCAAAAACCTTGCATATCCTTGTGTTGATGGAACGTTGATTGATGAATATGTGAACCTCTTTATCGTAAAATTGTAAGACTTTTGATAGGGATAGTTTTCGTGAAATATGTATGTACTAATAGAAGTATACTTATGAAGTACTACCCAAGTTATTTTATTTAGTTATACTTGGCTTTACTTGAGGACAAGCAAAAAGTTAAGTTTGGTTGTGTGATGACTCTATGAAAGTAGAGTCATTAGCACACTTTTTTACTTAATATTTACTTGTTTTATTCAATAAATATTATTTTTTTGGAATTTTTAGCGCATGACCAATCAAGAGCTGCCACATGAAATGTCATGCAGGCAGATGAGTGGACTGGGCAAGCCATGTAGAAACCACGTAAGTATGGAGAGTGAATCATGTTACACCGCGTGTGAGGGGATGAAATATGTGCCACGTGTCAGCACGACATTTAATCTGAGTTCGGAAGTTGGTCAATGCTCCATGCCACGTGTCACTACATCATTGCTTCGCGCGTTCCACTCGTGTGCCACGCCATCCATTTCTGTGAATCACGTCGCGCCGAGTGTCATTGACTCAGCAAGCGTTGACTCTGATTGGTATCCCCTACCATGTGTCGCTCCCTAATTCCCTCAATGAATTTCTGATACCACGTGTCATGTTATGATTAGCTGGAACTATCAGTTTTGCTTGTTTTGATCGTAGCCCTTGATCTGAAGTTGATTGACAGTCCAGATTGCATATGAGCATTATTTAAGCCATAATCAATCTATAAACCCTAATTGGCCTCCATTAGCATAATTTTGGTCAATTTTTGGAGTTAAAAAGAGAAAAATTCAAAAGATGACACAATTTTGGTGGAGATTCAAGGGGAGATTAATACTACAATTAAAGAGATTGATTGTATTTCTTTTTCTACTCTTTTATTTGCCAATTTTATGTCTTTATTTATGAAAAATATGAGCTTTATGAACATAATTATGTGTATTTAATTTATTAATTTAGGGATCTTATGAATCCAATTTTAATCATATGAGGATCTAATATTTTACCTCAATTATAATTATAATATAATTATATTATAATTATATTATTTAATCCGATTTGTATGCTATTAATTGTTTGACCAACAATTTATATATAGAGGCAATTAAATATATTTGAGAGAATTATTTAATTGTTTATCTTGATTAAATAACATGCATAGTTTCTAGGCAGAAATATATTATTCTTATGTATGTGATCCATAATTGATGAACTTAATTAGTAGTAGACAATTTAATTAGCATGTGTAGTTTACTTGAGAGAAAAATACATACTAGGTTCTATTCAATTGATCATGTAATTTAATTGATAATTATATTTGAGAGATTTTAGCTATTTGCAGGCTTAGAAAATTGGTGTATTAAGTATTATTAGATATTTTCTCATATATATTTTTAGTTATCAAATTTGATTTAATTAATTGTGCTAGTTATTTTTAGTTATTTTAATTTTGCTTTCTTAAAATATAAAAACATAAAAAAAATTGATTTTTATTATTTTTAGTTTTAAAAATTAATTTCTAATAAAAAACGATATTTTTTATCATTATATTACTTTTTTACATTGAGTTAAGTATCAAATGCATGTAACTTTCATTTGTGTAAAATTCAGATTATAAAAAAACTTTTGTTATTAGAATTTTTTCTTGTTTTCTTTTTCTTTTTAAGGGATGTAACTACCACTGTAAGGTTGTCTTTGTAATGTGTGTGGAGGGAGTGAATCACTCGAACACTAGGAGGGCACGAATGGTTGTATGAGATTTGTTGGTTTATCATCTTAAAGTTTCAATGCAGTGGATTGAAATTGATTAGTTCCAAGTGGATGTAATGGTCATATATTGTGAGCAAGAACCACTTTAAACTCGTGTGCAAAGCTGTTAATTGTTTCTTGTTTTATCTTCATCTTTTGTATTATTGTTGATGTGAATTGTAAATGGTTTGGTGATGGGTTGGGTTTCTTGATTAATAGTACACAACATAGATTATCAATTGATGCACTTGAGTAATACTTTTCTACAAACAAATCTCTTTGAATTAGAATTCATAGAAAAATATCATTATAAATGTAAATAGAGAAAAAAAATTGATAATGCATAAAATACCAATAAGAAACTAATTTTTTTCTCACTAAGTTGTTTCGGCTCTACGAAATTGATTTTCTTTTTCTTGCTAATTTTTCTACCTTTTCAAATTGATTTTACTTTTCTTACTATATGGCTCTACGAAACTGGGTATTTTTTCTTTCTTTTCTAAAGGTGATGTGCATGGGAGAGCTAAATAATGATCAGTGTATGAACAATAAGCTAAGATCTAACAGTGAAGATTGAGAACCAGGAGAGGTGAGGATGCAGATAGAGTGAGAGAGATCCATATACCTATTTTGTCCATATATGATAGGAACAGGATTAGAGGCAAGGCGAGGTTAGACGAGGATAGTTGGTTGCTATTGGAGGCGACACAAGGATGGTTGGCAATGCTGGAGGCGACGATGAGGATGTAGATATGGTATTAGGGTTCAAAATTGCGAGCAAGAGGGAGTAATAGATGATTGGTTTTTATGTTTTATTATATATATATATATATAATATGCCAATTAAATTATAATTATTAATATATTATTAAAACCGGTCCGATCCGATCCATCAATTTAAAAATTAGTATAATCAGATCAGATCGTTTTAAAAATTGTTTTAGTTAATACAAATAAGACCTGTCTAATTTTTTACTTAAATTTGATTCGGTCTAATTTTAGTATTAATATTTTTTTTTATTTCATATATTATTTAAAATATTAACATTAATTTTTATTTATTTTTAACTATTTAATACATATTTTTAAGTAAAATAAAAATATAAAATAAGAATAAATAAAATTCAATTTAATTATTAAAAATATTGTATGTTTTATTAATAATAGTGTATTTTTTTATATAATTATATGTATAAAAATAATATTAATATATGTTTAGTTTCGATTAAACATATATAATCCTATAACTTACTAATTACAATTATTTTTGAAAAATAATTTTGATTTTAATTTATCAGTAGTTAAAATTACCATCCTTAGTATTAAGTGGTTGAATACCAAGTAGTAACATAGTTTTAAAAAAATATACACAAAAGTATTATATATTTTTTAAGATACATTAAAAATTCTATTGTTTTTAAATAGACACAATTTAATTCAAAAGATTATAAAAAAATAAAGTTGATCAAATTTTATGGGATTTTGTCTATAAAGGGCATGTCTCTTTAAATAGTTTAAAAATATGCTAAAATGAGTTTTAGTTTAAAAATAGACAAAATTTAACCTTAAACTTGAAAACATATTTTTTAATAAATTTTATTTTTTTAAAATAAAAATATATAAATATTAACATTTTATAAATTTATAATTAATTTTAAATACACAAATCTCTTTTATCATCTTATATATTAAAATTTTATTTTAAAAAATAAAAAATATTTTATTTTATAATAAAATAAATATAAATTTATACATATATTGAAAATGATATGCTAAATATTTTGATAATTTATAAATAATACAATACATTATTATTATTAAATATAAATATAATTATAATTATATTATGATATAAAAAATAATATTAATAAAATAATTAAATTATTAAAAAAATTGTGAAGCCTTTATATCCAATTTTTTTTACAAGATACAATACAAATAGAACATTATATCACAAATTATATCTAATATTATTATAATTAATTTTATTATTAATATAATATAATATATAAATTATATCTAATTAATTATATTTTAATCTTTAAATATAATTATTGTTAATAAATATTTGTTATCTTAATAATAATTAAACTTTTAATAATATTAGAGATATTTGTTACAATTTAATCTATTTTTTAATTTTTTTAATCTTAAATAATTTATTTTTTTAAAATATCAATAATTTTTTCTAAAAATTATTGTAACTATTTAGTAAAGTTTTTAATAATTTAAAATTTTATAATTTATTATTATTATTTTATAATAAATTTTTAATAAGTTATTTGTTATAAAAAATATATTTTTTTATTATATAAATATAAATTATAAATAAGTATATTTTATTTTTAGTATTCTTTTATAAAATAATAAGAGAAAAGAAGACAATTAAGTACTGGGAAGTAGGGGAAGATAAAAAAATATTTTTTTTTAAAGAAAATGGAGGTTATGGGTTGGTGGAATTGGTGGAATAAGAGTTAGAAAAGGATAAAAAAAAATGATCAAGAATTTGTTGAATAAGTTATGATTTATCTATTTTTAAACTTAAACATAATTAAGTCTTTTTTAAAACTATTAAATGGGATATGCCACAAAATCCAAGTTTTATCCATATAAATCATTAATGAAAAATATTTTTTAAATAGTAAATTTATTATATTTTTAATATTTTTTATGATATAAAAAAGAAAAAATAAAGATTAATAATGTATATGTATACTCGTATGTACTTTGGGCACTAATACATACCATTAGAAAGAGTTATGTTACCTGTAAACATTTTACCCTACATATAAAGAACTTGAGCGGGAAGATCCATCCATTCTCACATTTCCAAATTCCAAACAAAATTTTGAACCGCCCAAAACAAACTGAAATAGAGATGAGACCCAACCCCGGAGCAAATCGCCGGCGACTAAAGGAAACGTTGTTAACCTCCCAGGCACAACCACCGCCACCTCCAACACCAGTCGACAACTACTATACCCATCACCACCGCCAATACGGCCGCGACTCTGACGCCAGCTTCGCCAGTAGCCGCCCTTCATCCACTGGCATCGGCCGCTCCACCGTCGACCTCTACAAAGACCGACGTTACCAAGAATCCGTCATCTCCACCATCAATTCTTACCTCTCTTCTCTCTCCTCCACTCCACCTGTCCTCTATCTTCCTTATCCTTCTGCCAAAGATATTACTCACACTCTGTCTCTTCTCTTGACCCACCTCGAATTCCCTCCTTCCAAGCTCGAAGAGGACCTCCCTCTCCTTCTCAAAACCCTAAATTACCCCTCTATCCCCAACAAGTCCATCCTCAAATCCCCTGGTACTCCCCATCAATGGCCTACCTTCCTCGCTATTATTCACTGGCTTGTTCAGATTGCAATGTCCAATGACCACCTGTCTTCCTCTTCTTTGTCTGGTACGACGTCCTTTCTTGATCACAATCCTATGGATGCTTACCTTGTGACTGCATATTCGTGTTTTGTTTCGGGAAATGATGATGAGGAAGCTGAGCAAGATCGAGCTTTTGGGGTGAGGATGGAGGAACAGAGAGATGGGTTGGCAGGTACTATTAACGCTTTGGAGCAGAGTGCGAAGGAGATTGAGATGAATTTGGAGGCTGAGAATATGAGGAAGGAGAAGTTGGAGGAGAAGAAACGTGATTTGGAAGGGGATGTGTTGAAGTTCCATGGAATGATTGAGATGATTAAGGAGAGGATTGTGGAGGTAAAGAGGGATTTGGAGGGTAAAGAAAAACAATTGGAGGAGAAAATGGAGACCAAGAAGAGGATTTGTGAGGAGAATGAGGAGTTGAAGAAGACTGTGGAGTTGCAGAGTTTTAATGCCAGGGATGCTGAGAGGATGAAGAGAGAGTTGCAGGCAGTTGAAAGGAATATAAGTGACACTGATAATTCGAGGAAGTCATGGGAGGAGAAGTGTTGGGATCTTGATTCAATGCTGGGACAGAAGTTTAAGGAGATTGAGCAGCTTACTATGGATTGCAACCTAGCTATCAGGAGGTGAGGATTACTTTTGATGATTCAATGAGTTTATTATATTAGCAATATTTTTGTGAATCGGTAGATTTTATTTTACATACAGTCTCCTATTGATTGTGCTGGAGATTGTGTGGGAACTGATTTGAATTGAAGTGTTCTTACTTTGTTTATTGAGCAATTGCTGTTTCTCTGCTTTGTTGGTAGGTTAAAACTGAGTGGAAACTTTCGGTATGTTTTTAATGCCAAAGGATCTACGCCTGCTGAAGTGATGGGGATTGACTATAAATCAACAATAAAATCTGCACTTCATTCCTTTGCCGAGGATATAAAAAGGAGTTCTGTGGAAAAATATGAGAACATGATTGCCCTTCAGCAACAGTCGAGTGAAAGCGCATCTAAGATTGAGGGTAAAAGGCATCGAATAGCAGCACTTCAATCCCATATGAATGAAGTAAGTGCATAGAGATTCAGTACTATGATCATGAACTTATTGAGCATGAGTTTGCAAATATTTATGTGGATTTCAAATGTGCATGACTATATGTTGCACTTTTACAATTTCTTACTTGCTATACGTGTATTTTTTCTCTATTATAGCTCTGTGTAGTATGCACACAGAAACTTAGCAATCACATATCATTTAGTTTACCTATTGTATGATTGCATGCTCATGTACGTTTATGTTTGCACTGAACAATAATACATATTATGTGTGATTGAATTTTGAAAGATACAGTTAATCTGTGGAGCATCCTATGTTGCCTGCTTTCCTGTTGTTACTTGTTCCTTGTAGCCACTATTCATTCTGTTTCAAACAAAACAAAAATAATAGAACGAAGTGATTGTTTCATTGTCTGTATAACTGTTTCTGATGGAGGATATAGAAGTTGGTTTTCTAGAGCATTAGATTTTTTATTTTTGTTTTTTCGTGAAATATATCTGTTAGAGGTTTGGTGGCTTTACACAGCTTGATTAGGATCAAAGTGTCTGACAGAAAAAAATGGAAGAGAAAACAGAAACAATAATTGATGAAATAGTATGGAGAAAAAGGAGTGATCATTGCTAGATGATGAGGATTCCACGGAACCTAAAATCTCTAATTGGACCCGAATCAAACCAATCCAAATCAGTATTGGATATGAGGAAGAAAGCATGTGATCTCTCATTCATTGGTGGTGATGTAATGGTGATTGTGTCAGTACGATGAATGCTGTAACAGTAAGTTCAGGTTATAGTAATTTTGTTGTTGAGTATTTTTGATAGTGGTTATGGTTTTAGTTCTGGTTCGTCTAGCTGTACTGAGGCTGAGAGATGTAGGTGACATTGTGGCTGGTCAATGGCTGAGTGCAATTCAGAGTAAAGAGGTAGAGCTGTGGTTAGAGTGTTAGTTTAGGAGTATAATAGAGGCATAATGGAGGAATATATAATGATACTAGGGAAGTAAGCAGCTCTAAACCTTTCTAACATTAACTTTAGCGATACAAACCCAAACATGACGTAATATTTAATATTTATTTTCCAACACACATTTATTCCCTTGCTGTAGAATTATTGTAACAAGTTCCATTATATGAATTGCCTTCTATGATGAAAAGAATTTATTACCTTCAGGTTGAAACTCAGTTGAACATGCTGAAGGTGGAGATGGATGGTTTTATCCACAGATGTGCAGTAGATTCCAAGAAGATGGTGGATGATGTGGACATGGAGGCTCATAATTTGGATATTGTGGAAAGAGAAGCAGCTGAAATTCTGGAGGTGCGACCTCTTTTGTACTTTTTAAGTATTAGCCTATCATATGGTGCTTTTTAGTAAAGTCTAGGTTTAGGGTATTGATGCAGACACAATTATAATTTCAGTGGGAGAGGATCGCCTGGGAAATTATCTCGCGCAGCATTAAGGTTCTTATATTGTCATGAAGTAAAAGGAATGCTAGCTGCAAAATTACACACTTTTGAACGCAAACCAATCTTTGCATGCCACATATACCAAGAAGTAGTAACATATTAATTTTTCTAGGTAATAATGGCAAGTGGAACATATTTGATTAGTTTGTGTGCAAAAGGGCAATTTTGTGTGGAATTATCATTTTTTATGAAGGTGAAGAAATCCCTGGAAGAATATGACAATTGACAATCCAATTGGATTTTTAAGTATTGGACTATTTCTACTAATAAGGTTGACTTTTTGGGTTGATCCCCATAACAATTATTTAAATACATGGAATTGTTGGGCTTTTACATAGTTCAACCATGCGTTATTCATGAGAAGAACTCTATGGGTCAAATTTGTTATAATCTTAGTTTTATTTTTCTTTGCAGACCTCCAAATTGAAATTACATGAAGAAACCAATTGGTTTTATAAATACTTGGGTTATTTCTATCAATAAGGTTGACATTTTGGATGGAACCCATAGCAGTTATGGTGATCCATGAAATTGTTGGGCTTTTACATAGTTCAACCATGTGTTATTCATGGGAAGGGTTTATGGGTCAAATTTGTCATAATCTAAGCTTTATTTCCTTGTAGACCTCTAAATTGAAGTTACAGGAAGAAACCAAACAAAGTGAAGAAGAAATTAAGGCATGTGCTCGTGAACTCATAACATTGGTGGATTCAGTCTCAAAGTACAAAACACATGTGCAATCCAAAATTTTGGAAATGAAGAATGACGTCTCGGAAACAGCTCATTCCATATCAGATGCCTATAAACTGTCCTGCTCAGCACAACTTATTCTCTCTGCAAAACATCAGCCTGAGCATTAAGCATGCCTCTATCTGTTGTATGATGTTTGACATCGTCATTATTTGCTTTTGGATTGTCTAGCGCATATTCCATTTGGAAACTAATTCATATATTTTAGGTGAGTCACTGGCATTTAATTAGATTTGTGCTCATTTTGGCCCCTTTTCTCATCAAACTATAGCTGGATGTATTTAGTTATGATCATGCAATGGGGAAAAAAAAACTAAAGTTGGAGGTGTGCTGACTGTATCATGTTTTTATAGGTAATCAGATGAGCTTGATCTTTTGTTTAATTTATTCATATTCAGAAAGGTTGGTAGATTGATGTGTACAAATATCTTAGAACTCGTGAGATCTTTAAATATACATGTTTTTGTAGCACGATATCCTAGGTTGGTAGCATGTTTTTGTTAAATTTGATCGATTGTTTTTAATATGGATTTTAGTGCTTTCAATCCTATTGTTTATTTTTGTTTATTAACATGTTCAGTTGATGTTTTCGAAAGGGTCCGTACTTTGTAAGGTGCTATTATTTTTTTCGCCTACAACAGTATTTGTACGTATATAATTAACGATATTCTACTAGTATAATTCCGTTTTTGGGAAAAAATATTTAATTGGATCAGATTATATCGGATTTGACCGAATTGTTTAAAAAATGTTTTAATTAATACAAATTAGATTGTATTGTTTGATTTATAAAATTGTTATGTTTGGTGTAGTCTGATTTTTTAATTTGATATGTTTTTTGGATACTTTTAATGAGAAATAATATGAAAATTTTAATATATTATTAAATCGGTTTGGTTTGGTTCGATTGGTTTAAAAATCAATATATTTAAATCGGATCGATTGAAAAATGATTTTAATTAATAAAAATCGGATCAGACTGTTTGATTTATAAAATTGTTTGGTTTTGTTTTTTGGTTTAGTTCGGTTCGGTTTGGTTTATAAATGACTTCCAAAGGTAATTTTATTTTGTTTTATAGGATAAAATTACAAAAAATGTTATCGAATTATTGTATTTGTTTTGTTTATACCATCGAATTATTTTTCGTTCTATTTTTACTTTCTAATTATTACATTTTATTTATTTATATAATTTTGTTAATTTTTATTTAAGGATGTGATATATCAATGATAGATTTATCACAATTTAGATATTTAAGTGGTATATTTGGAACAAAAATTGTTCTAAATATATCATTTAATTACATGAATTCTAAATTTATTATTTAATTATCGTACGTTTG
The DNA here is from genome assembly GCA_037013495.1 of Hippophae tibetana. Taxonomy (NCBI): domain Eukaryota; kingdom Viridiplantae; phylum Streptophyta; class Magnoliopsida; order Rosales; family Elaeagnaceae; genus Hippophae; species Hippophae tibetana. The sequence goes on from CM072805.1 coordinate 5,968,984, forward strand.
ATACCATTAATAAAATTGAACAAATGTAATAGTTAAATGATATAAATAATATGAAAAATATTATGATTATATGAATGAAACAAATGCATTATTTTAATGATATTTTTGTAATTTCATCCTTTTTTATAATCTTACTACTTTTGAATGCATCTTTATTTATATTTTCTATACATGCATTTAAAAGCAGGAAAGTAATTAGAGCTTTAACAATTCTAACGACCAAAGAATATAAAAAAACCAGCAAATCGGTCTTGGTTTCAAAGAAAAGTTTTAGATGATAGATATTAGTCTTTAATTATTTTTGAATTTCAAATTGAAAAAGTACGTATTGTATATATGTGTAACAATCTTGCCTGTAGCTGTATACTTGTTGAAGTTGATTTTTGCATTATCGTAAACTCAACCCTGAGAAATATAAACAAATACTAAAAAAGAATAACATTGGGGGCAGAGGGTGTTAAATTTACTCTGATAGCTTAGTTACTTAAAAGAGATTTAACTGAAGTATTAAAAATGATTAGAGAAAAATAACTATAATATGAGATTGTTTTATAAGGATTGAAATGATACACATTTAATATTATCTTTATGAATAATTAAAGATAATTATTTTATGGGAGGAATGTTTTTTTAATATGCTTTCTATTTAAATTAAAATTTATCTGTTAATTGTGTGGTTTGATCGTGCACTATGTCCATTTTAATTAGTCATTCATGGTGTAAACTAATTAGAGGGTACCACCCATACGTGCTGAAATTTTCATCCAATATCAACCCCCGTATGCATTCTACGTTGTTATTTTAATTAGTTATTCATGGTGTAAACTAATTAGAGGGTATGCATTCTACGTTGTTTTTTGCAGGCTAGGTGGTCAAGGTATTTCACCTAGTTATGCATCGTAGTTGCGTCTTGGTGAAATGTCTTAACTGTCTAAATAGTTGATATCCTCGATTTCTATCTACATTTGCAATCTCGATGTTTCAAGCTTTCCAACAATTACTTCCTTGCCATAGATAGGGTTCTAGTTACAAAATTATGGTCGGTCAAAGTCTCATGTAAAAATGTAACGTGGCATTGCAAATTATAAAATCTTTATAATTATCTAATTAGATTCTCACATGTCTCTTTTGGTTCGGAGCATGTGAACATATATATTGGTCAAGTCTTGATCCGTCTTATTCACCCAAGCCCATTTAGTCACTTTTGTTGGAGCTTCTGCAAACACTTTTTGCTTCAACAATCTTTTGTTATTTTTTATTTTTTTATTTTTATGTTTCAATTCTTGAATTTTGAATGAACAACAAAAACACAAAAAACAAAGATATTTTTTCCTTTTTTCTTTTATCACCTCCACACCACACTAGTGGGACCCCTAGTTGATAGTAGGTTAGGAAATTGTCTGAAGAGTGTGGTTCCGCCTTCATATGTGCATGGGTAGGACTCACAGGTGCAATGTTTCAGTGCAATGAATTTGGTGATTTCTCTCGTTGGCACCGAGGCCTAGTAGTAAGAGGTATATTCACAGTAGAAGACACAGAGATAGATCTCCTAAAAGACCTAGAATGGAGATTAGAAGTGCAAAAGGATCCAGCCACAGGGATGGACACATAGACGGAGATAGTGCAAGAGGTAGATCATCGCGTGGAGGTTCCAATAGGGGATCTGACATTCACAAAGTCATCCCAGCCTGACCAACTAGCCACCAGTTGGTCCAACCAACCAGACTCGATGGACAACCGACCAGACCAGTCGAGAAGTAGTCGAGCAGTCGATCAACTGTCAAAGCGGTTGACCAACCAGCCAGGCGGGAGGTACCAAACAACCGACAACGCAAAAGGGTTGACAAGCCGACTAGGCACTACCGAGCTAACCAATCAAGCAGGTGAGATGTTCGGGTGGCTCGCAATTCAACCAACTTCTAACATTCGTCCAACTAAGTTCTTTTGACCAGTTTCTAGACGACGGTCCTCTGTTTGACAATGGTATCATTGCCCTGATGTTTCCTTCTAGCCTTCTCCTCATCGCAATGTTACCACTTCCGTCGGGACTTCTAGCTCCGCAACCATCTCCATAGGAATTTTGTTTGATGATTTTGAACCAAATCTAGGCTATAAAGATGATTCACTAGTTCCGATTTTAACTAAATCTATTGCGGATGAACTAAAGAACATGTTTGAGATTCCATATAATATTTGCGTTATTCTACTCGTTGGTCACTTGGTTCTGAGAGACCTTCCTCCTAGTGGAATCACTATATTTATAAATCAGATGTTTGCTAGGCTTAAATTTCCATTCCTGCATTAAGTACAAAAGTTCTTATCTAGAGTGGGGCCAACTCCTAGGCAATTTTCCCCAAATTTCTAGAAAGTTCTATTCTTCTACATGTTTTGTGGCGAGATCATGGTAAAGAGATTAGTTTAGAAAAGTTCAAGTATCTGTACTTTATGTAGACAATTGGTAGGGGGATGTTTAGTCAGGCCCTATGATAATTGTAAGTTCATTCAGGACTTGTCAGAAGTCTAATATGGGTTGGTGATTATCTTGGTTCATAACCTGGCACATATGATTTGGTTTGTTCTGAACTTGGCCTCACACACACCTAGTTTGTTTCTGATTGTTTTGTTTGTTTGATATGCTTATTCATGATTTAGTTTTCTTGTATTTTTTGACATTTCTGCTCTACTCTTTGCAAATCACTGGAAATGTGCTAAGCCACCCTCGGAGAAGAAAGAGTTTATTGAGAGACATTTCCCCTCTCTTATGCGGAGTGTCATTACAAGCAATTGATTATTGCTAAGAAGGTTGCTTATTAGGGACTGAACCCTTCTTGTTCAATTCATAACTCTCGATGCTTTTTCTAGAAGTATGTCATTCATGATCCCGAATTTAATTGTAATATTTTTCCTTATCTTTGCTTTGATCCCCAAGCTTTCTCCGTAGACTTGTCTTCACACTAGAGGTGTACGCGGTCCGGTCTCGTCCGATTTTGAGTAATTTTTTTTAACCAAATCAGACCGTTCACAATGCTCAAACTGAATCGAATAGGTCTGTTTGGCTATCCAAAATTTTGTAACTAAACAGTTTGGTCCGACTTGATTAACGGTTTGGAACGCCTAATAATACATAAATACGATACAGTTTAATATGATATAATCTAATAGTATAAAGTCAAATGTGATGCTTATCAATCATCATACATAAATAGATATTATTGTTAAATATATAAATACATAAATAAATACACAAAATGTTATTGAAATCCAAAAGTAAAACATATTAGACATGAAGAAATTAAGTCTCAATATCTCATTTACTCAAAATGTTTACCCATTATTAATCATCAATGATTAATGTAGTGTCTTTAATAAAATCTACAATAAAATAAAATCATATACCATTAAATAATAATATTTTAAAAAATAAAATTAGAAATAATTTTGAAGTCTTGTAATTACCTAAATCAACATTTTCATAAATCTCTAGGTCATCATTATATTTTGATAAGGTGACAAAGTCATTAATGGAGGAACAAAACCAATTTTGACTATATATTAATGCCTTTACCATTTTAGGATTCAACGAACTCTTAAATGGATCAAGAATGTGCCATTTTGTGCTAAAAGCTGATTCTGATGCAGCAGTTGAAACTTGAACTACTAACACATCACGTGTAATGAGAGAGATGATAGGAAACCTAAAATAATTTGCTTTCCACCATTTCAATATATCAAACTTATCCAACATGACATTTTCATATAGGGTGTTCAAATATGTCTCAACCTCAATTTTCAACTCCAAACTATTTTTCTCCTCTAAGCTTTTAAGAAATTTCAACTTTCATGCTTCATGAGATGAAGGAATCATTCCTATTACATCTTGTGATTGAGTCACATTAGATTGAAAATCATTTCCATGCATTAACATATAGTAAACTTTGAACATATCCATAAAAGTATTTTTGACATTATCTCTCAATTTTTGAACACTTTCTAAATCATAAATCTCTTCAAATAGGAATTCCAAATACTCCAATTTGTACCATGGATCAAGTACAAATGCAACATACAACATCTTATTAGTCTTATCTACATTTTCCCAATACTTCTCAATTTTTTTTCATGCTAGCACCCATATTTTTCAACAATAAATCATTGGAACCACACCATGTAAGTATTTGAGATTGAATGTTATGCAATTCTATAAAATATAAATTGATGTGGTACATAAAAATGCACTGAATGCTAGTGTAGAGTCATAACAAGTCTTCAAAAACTTAACAAAAATACTAGCATTCTTCTAATCATCTAATGTTAGAGGCCCAACATTCGATCGCTCCTCATGAAAATAAGAAATAAAGTTTGTTCCTTCTTCTTCGAAACGATCAAATGCTTTTTGAAAATCTAAAGAAGATTTTAACATTAGATATGTGGAGTTCCATCTTGTAGGCACATCTAGCACCACACTTCCTTTGGACTCAATATTTTCCTTAACAGAACACATTTTAAACTTTTGTAATCTCAAAGGAGAGGATCTAACATATCTCACTACACAACGAATACTCATAATAGTATTGTGAAGATCTTTAAGTCCTTCTCTTACAACCAAATTCAAAATGTGAGCACAACATCGCACATGAAAGAGCTCCTCACTCATAACAAGTCCATCATTCCAATTTTTTAGCTTCCTTGTCAAGTATGACACAAAGTATCATCCGAGGAAGCATTATCAAGTGTTATGGTGAATACCTTTCATATACCCCAATCAAGCAAACTCTGTTCTATCACTCTCCCAATTGTATCACCTTTATGATTCTCAACTTGACAAAAGTTTATAATTCTTTTTTGTAATTTCCAATCTTTGTCAATATAATGAGTGGTTAGACAAATATAATTAATATTTTGAATTGAAGTCCAACAATCACTAGTAAGACAAATTCTTTGCTTTTTCACTTATGAAAAAGTTTTTCAAACTTTTTTTCTCATCTAAATAAATTTGAAACACATCCTTAGAAATTGTTTGACGAGATGGCACATGAAACTTAGGACAAATTTCAGCTATAAAATCTTTAAATCCCCCACCCTCAACAAACCTAAAAGACAATTCACCAATAATAATCATTTTTTCCAAAGCAATTCTAGCACGTTTTGCATCAAATGATACAACAACTAATTTATGAGTTGTCGTATCACCCTCTCCTTTTGGTGTTTGAAAACTTAACATCTTTTGTCTTCTATCTACTTCTTTAAGAATTTTCTTACATAAATTTTTGAAGTGATATATCATTGAAGTAGTTCCATTTCTTGTGGGATGAGCAGCATAACCTTTTTTACAATAATGACATGTAGCTCTAGGATTTTCACATCATAAGGTAAAATATATGAAAAATGATTCCATATTTCTGACTTAAAATTTTTGGTTTCTTCATATCAGATTTGTTTTCCGGGTGAACATTACTTACTTCTATTCATCTTTTTGAAGATGAGTCATTTAAATTCTGTAGTGGATTTTCCATTTCCTCTGTATGAATTTTAGGTTCAATGTCTGCAATCATAAACATAGTAAAGTCTATAAATTGACTTGGTCCAATAAACTCATGTAAATCATCATCACCTATATATAGAATATAGATTAATACATATTCATAATATATTAAAATATTAACTTTTTTACTTAATCAAAAATCATTTCAAAACTAAAATAACTCAATGATCTTAGTTATAAACAATAGGGCTGGAAGTAGGGGTGTCCATTTATACTAAAATTCAAATCCTAAATATTTTGCATACTAATTAGATTAGGCCAATCCATACTAACTAGATCAAGAGAGATAGATTATGATATAAATAGGACAAAACATTATCCATTTCATTATAAACAGATCGAAATAAATGTAATTATATGCAATTTTGTAGCTTAAATAACACATTATATTTTCTGCTAGTAAAGAACATGTATGTTAATACTAGCTGAAATCAGAAATCACATGACTTTTTTTGCTTGATTTTTTATTAGAAATTAGGGGGAAAAATTGAAAAATACATGTTATTTTAATCACAATCACGATTGAGGCTTAAAGAATGAATAAAATATCAGTAATGTTGAGAATATGTAATTTACATTGAAACTAAAAATGATATTTATTATCATTTTAAATAAAATGATTGAAACTAATAATGATATTTATTATCATTTTAAATAAAATGATTGAAACTAATAATTCAAAGCAATATTAAAAACAAAAAAAATACAATGTAATGATAATTTTGGCACACACCGCAAGTAAAGGAGAGAAACAGAATTTAGGGGTGTCCAAAAATCCTATCAAAAACTCATTTGAGGAAGCATTTCAGAAACAAAAAAAATCCTATCAGAAACTCAAAAAAAACGTATCATAAACTAAAAACAAATCCTATCAGAAAATCATTTGAGGAAGCATTTTAGAAACTCAAAAAAATCCTCAGTAACTCAAAAAAACCGTATCATAAACTTAAAAAATATCCTATTAGGAACTCATTTGATAAACTTCAAAAAATCCTACGAGAAATTCAAAAAAACTGTATCATAAACAAACAAAAAATCATATCAAAAACTCATTTGAGGAAGCATTTAAGAAACTCAACAAAAGCTTATCAGAAACTCAAAAGACCCTATCATTAACTCAAAATAACCCTATCAAAAACTAAATAAAAAGGCTCAACAACCAATCCAAAATACAGAGTACAAACAATGTCTCGTACACAAAATTGTATTGAGAATGTTTGGAGAAATAGTCAGCTCACTACATAGTACATACCCATTTTTTCCATGGATGACAGGACTTGAGGTGACAAGAGGAGAGGTGATTGGCTGGTGGTGGAGGTGTTGTGTGTTTTACAACACACAAAAACGTGCAAGTATACACGGTCACAAGTAATAAAATTTGTAAGTAAAGTATCGTTCCCACGGAGATTTGTAACTATAGTTTGTTGATTACTAAAATTATCTCTTTCTGATTTTATTCAAAACGTACGTTGATTGTAGCAAATGTAAGAAAATAGTTTAAACAAAAAATAAAAGAAATCTAGGATTGCAATTTTTCACCAAATTAATCAACTCAAATCATTTTATTTTCTTTTGATTTATATATTTTAGTATATTTAATTTGTCAACCGAAAACTTCTAATTTTATTCATACATCTCTTCCGAGCTCCGTACAAACACACCTCGTTAAATTAATTCACTATATCTCTATGAGAATTAAATTCACCGAAATTCATTACGTTTTAAGTTTTCAAATGGCCACACATACAATTAGGGTATATTCCTATCCTTCATCATACATGTCATTCTATTTACGAGCAACATACACACGAATGCCTCTTCCAAGTTTATTCATGTGCCACAGATCGTTTCGATAAGATTCGTAAATAATCAAAAAGCATTAAGCACAAAATAGAACGAACAAATCGAACGTCTTATAAATCTATCAAAAATAATTAAAATAAAAGCATCATAAATTTAGATCAAATGCAACCCTAGAAAAATTAAACTACTTCATAAAATTAAAATAAAAATTACAACACCTACGGAAAATTAAGAAGAAGAAGAAGGAAAATAAAAACATCACTTATAACAAATTTTTGGCACACGCAGAACACAACAAAATCAAAAAATGGCTTCTGCGTGTTCCACAGCCAACACACAAACACCCCAAAAATTACAAACTCAAAAAAAACTTCTTAAAACTATCCTCTTATCTCCTATTTATACCCAAAAATAATACATCTAAAATATTACATTTTTTATTTTATTTTTTATAAAACGCGTAATAATATTTTTATCGAAAAATAAAATAACGCGTATCAAAAATCGTATCGAAAATATTAAATAAATTCACGCGTGAGACAGGGGCGCCGATTCTGCATTTTTTAATTCTTTATGCGTGCCACGTGTCAGCGTCTAATTCACTGAAAGGAATTAACGCGGACACGTGGCAGCTTCTCATTGGACGCTGGAAACAGCGCCGACGACAATAAAGCACGGAGAAAACGACTACATACGGGCGCAATCCTGCGCTTTCGCGCTCATCGTAACATGCCATGTGTCATTACATGATTGGCTGAATAATAGAGTGGGACACGTGGCAGTTGCTGATTTGAGGAAGAGATTCAGAGTGAACACGTGGCAGATTCTGATTGGAGGAGAATCCGGGTGCACGCTGAGATCAGCGCACGGGATCAGAGGCGCGCGTACGTGGGGGACAGTGGCTGAAACGTGTGAGAAAGGTGAGCCCCACTTGCACGCCGGCCTGCGCGGCAGGTGGCCCCCACTCGGGCGCCGAGCCGCGTAAAAAGAACCTGCACCCACGCGATCTGGTCGGGCGTGAATGGCACGCGCGAATCTCAGCCGTTTCGGATTTGATCGGACGGTCCACGTTTCGCGCGTGCATGATGGCACGTGGTCTTCTCACCTGCGCAGAAATTTAAACTTTAATTAATTGGATTTTGGCCCACAAATTTATTTCAAATTACATTTTCAACTTTCTTTAATTACAGTTTAGCCCTTTTCTAATTTAAATTAAATTTTTAAACTTTTAATAATTAAAATCAAACCCGAATTTAATTTAAATTATATTTTTGACTTTTATAAATTGCAATTAAATACTATTTTATTTGAAATTATATTTTTGGACCCAAATTTGCAATTAATTAAGTTTTTCGATACAAATTATTTAATTTTATTAAAATATATAAAAAACAGTAAATACTAATTTATTAAACTAAAATGAACTAAAAACATTGAAAACATAGCAATTATAATTAATAAAATAGGTGAGAATAACTATATAAAATACAGTTATCAGGAGGCAACGCGAGGATGGCTGGGTGGTTGGGTGCTGTTGGAGGTGATGGCGACTGACTTAGGCTAAGGTTGTTTTGAGTCTCGCTGACTTAGACTTAGGCTAACGCGAGAATGTTTGGAGAAATAGTCAGCTCACTACATAAAAAAATTAATTATTTATGAAAACTGGTTCGGTCCAGTCCGGTTCGACCGGTTTATAATTTTTATAACCGGAGTAGACCGTTTGAAAATCAGTTTTACTTAATGTAGACCGAACCATACCTTTTCAATTATGAAACTGTTCAGTTTGGTTTGGTCTGGTCCAATTTTTCGGTTTAAACTGGTCCGAATCGGTTTATGAACACCTATACTTCACACCATGTTGTCTCACATAGGAATCCATCCTCCAATGTTTTTTGATTCATTTCTCAATGTTGGGCTAGCGGTTTAAGAAGCTAGACAGATGGTGACTGCATGTTAGGAAGGAAAGAGCAAGGTATGCTGTAACTCATTAGGTCGAGGTGATCATGACAATGACATTACCTATCGTTACCCATGTCTTGAGTCCAGATGAGGATATCATTATGATAAGGGTTCCACAATTGAGAAGTCCTCCTTGTGTATCATCTCTTGCTCCTCTCTTACTCTAAGCGAAACTAAATCGAAGGGTATTCAGATAGATTATTTGGAAGAGAAGTCTAGAAAGCTTAAAGCTGTTATTGAGGATCTTTGTAATGAGGCTCTTTCTTGTACCTGGCCTATAAAATCTATAATGAGGCATACAAAGATGGGGAAAGACATGGTTGTAGACTTGTTGGATGAAGCCCTTGAAGAGAAGTAATAAATTGTTGATTCCTTAGAGAGAGCAAGAATACCCAGAAGTCTACTAAAAACATTGGAAGTTGTAGAGGCTCTGAACAACCAATGGTATGTGAGGTTGTCTCGGGACCAATCATGCTGTGAGAACTCAAAATCTTAGAATCAAAGACTGGCATCCCAACTTAAGGTGGTCTCCGAGACTCTTACGAATGAATATTTTGATTTAGCTGACTTTGTAGCTTACACTAATGTAGCTTGGGCCCTTGGATTTGAGTGTTCCACAAGGAGAGTCAAGAAAGTGTACCTAAGACTAGTCCTTCTAATATTTAATCTTCCAAACTTTTTAGAGCCTACAACTGAGCATAACAAGTATAATGATGACTTAGATGTTGAGGATGATGAGATCCCAATTAAGGCGATGCCTCGATTCCAATGGAGGTTGAGAATGTAATGGATCCCAAGCCCTAGTCAACGTGTAAGACTCAAGATGCAATCCATCAGTGTGGTGATGTTGAATGATGTTGCTAATTTGATGGGATTTTTTTGGAGTTTTTATGATTTTTTTTGTTCAAGTGGATAATTTAGAAGTGCACATGGATTAACTTAGAAAGGTTCATCTCCAGGCTATCCAATCAACGCCTCCGCTTGACTCGTGTCCAATTGTAAAAAATGATAAGTATACTCTCAAGGTCGATCCAACGAGAAATTACATGATTTTAAATAATTCAGCAAATCTCTTGAAAACAAATGCGAAAAAACCTAAACATTATGTCATAATAGTTTGTTTGATTTAGTAACTAGTCAATCGATTGAGTATCCTATTTTCACATTATTCCTATTATGTCTAAGTGCAATCTAACATGTGTGGAAATAGAAATATACTTGATGTGTGATCATTAATGCTTAATAGAAACTAAAATTAGAATTATATGTTTTGTTCATGAATATCGTCAACATTTTACAAAATTAAAGATAGAAATAAGATTGATTCAACAAATATTAAGTAGATTAACAATTAACATTTAATGAAGAATTTATGAGAATTATTAGCTAGTTGATAATGTTTGCTTATAATTAATTAAGTTATTAAAAAATATAAATTCAGTTTATTGATTTTCTCTTTTACGTAGGAAAAATTCTTTTGACAGAAATTAGTTCCGTTGTTAATCAAATCAATTAAAGTCTTTTGTTGCGGATTATTAATTGGTAAGATTAAATTATGGTTTATTCCTAAGGAAATAATAAACCATTTAAATCAACGCTTTTGGTGGGGCTATCAGTTTAAACATTTATTCAAGCTGTTAAAATCATATTATAAAAGCTAATTTTTAGATTTTAAATTCATCACAAAAAATATGTTATCAATATATTTATCAATAATAATTTTTTTAGAAATCTTGAATGAATAAATGAACTCAATTTATTTTGTAAAAATATTCACTTAAATTAATTTTAACAAACATGATAACATAACAAATATCCCATAGTAATAATTAGTCAAACATGCTTAGATTTAATGAATGACCAGTAAATTAAAAATAACTTTTAGAAATATACATAACGATTGAATCTATAAATAATAGTTTATAAATAAAATAAATACTGATGAGTGCTTAAAAGCATCCAATATATTGTGATTTTATGTACTTTAAATGATAAAATAGAATTGTATTTGCATAGTTTTACTATCTTTTAATATAAATCTATCTTTTCAAAATTACAGGTATGTTTTATTATTTTTGAGATATTTTAGCTTCAAATGATTTAATTAAATAAACACTCAAAAAATTGTACTTGAGAACACTCCATTACAACATTGAAGCTTAAAAGATTTACATATGCAATGCTTACATATCTTCCAAACTATTGAAAAAGGTGTAAAAGAAAACAGGGATTCCAATTGTTCAAAAGGATGCAGGCCACATCGTGATGAACGAAACTTCCCTAGTTTTATGGTGGATTCGTATTAGTTTTTAATTTTAACTTTTTATTCTTGCAAAATAAACCAGCATCAAAATCCAAATTATTCAAATAGTAATAAAAATAAAATAAAAGAAATAGTAAAAGAAAAAAAGAAAGTTTTATGGGATGCCTTCTATAAGAGTTTGTTTTATATTTTACAGCCAGACTTTTCAATCTTCATCAATTAGTATTTTCAAGAGGAATAAATGCACAATTTCTCTCCATTTGTTCTCCATAATAGTGCTTCCATCTCTGATAGTTAACTCTGAATATATTCCCTATCTTGTTCTTCAAGTCTATTGCTTCAAAAGTGAAAACTTTGTCAATTGTATATGGACCTATCCATCTTGATCTAACTTACCTAGAAAGAATTTTAGTTATGAATTGAAGAGAAAAATCTGTTGTCTTGGAGCAAACTCATGCCTAAGAATTTTTTTTCATGCCACTTCTTTGTGTGTTCTTTGTAGATCTTTGCATTTTAATAAGCATCGTTCTAGAGCTCATCCATCTCATTCAATTGAACAAGTTGCTTTTCCTCTACTTCCTTCAATTAAACTTCTTTACAGCCCAATAAGCTTTATACTCTAACTCAATAGGGAGATGCCATGCTTTTCCAAACAAAAAGTCATCCATGAAAATTTTCATTATATCTTCCACCATATAAAAAATGATAGCCATCATGCAACGTTGAAATTTTTTTGGGGCATTACACAATCCAAAGAGCATCTTTCCAAAAGAAAATGTTTTGTAGGGGCATGTGAATGTAGTTTTCTTCTGATCTTCAGGGGCTATGGTAATCTGGTTATACCTCGAATAACCATCTAAGAAGAATTATAGGGATATTCAGCCAATCGATCTAACATTTGATCAATGAATGGAAGTGGAAAATGATCCTTCCTTGTTGCTTTGTTGAACTTGCGGTAATCCATACATATAGGCCAACTCGTGACTATTCTTATATGAATAAGCTCATTGTTGTCATTTTTCACCATCGTTATTCCACCTTTTTTTGGTACAACATGCACTAGACTTACCTATAAGCTGTCTGAAATAAATAAATGATTCCAGCATTGAAAAGCTTCAAAATTTCTACTCTCACAACTTCCTTCATTACTGGATTAAATCTTTTTGGGGGCTCAATTGATGGTTTGAAAAGTTTTTCCATTAGAATCTTATGCATGCAAATGGAAGGACTTATACCTTTTATGTTAGAGATAGTCCATCCCAAAGCTATTCTATGCTCCCTTAACACACAACAAATTTTTCTCTTTTTTGGGTGTAAGTGATGTCGCAAAAATCACTGGAAAAGAGTAACTATTGATGAGGGAAAACCGACATCGTCGATTCTTTCCAATACTTTGGTTTTAATATTTATAAAACTCTCGCAAGTGCACGAATCATTTCGAAGAAAATGATAACTATACTCCCAAGGTCGATCTAAGGAAGGAATGTATGTGGTTTTTAATTTATTATTCAAACTTTTAAAAACGAAATTAAATCCTAAACATCCTGTCACGATATTTTGGGTTTTGTGTTTTAATCTACTTACATAAAAATAAACATAGATTCAATAAACATTTATGCAAATTTTATCATTTATAATGGTAGAGTATTTATGGATATAATAACTAAGTTAATTATGCTTGCTCATATTATTTAGGTTATTAAAGATATGAATTGATATTTATTGATTCTCCCTTTTTTGTATGAATACCACCTTTGGTGGGGTTAGATATTCTTTGTTAACTAAACAAATCAATTAACACCTATGGGTGGGGTTGATAACCAATTTGCTTAATTAAATTAATTCTTTTTTCTAAGAGATTGAAAATGAACCATTTAAATGCCACCTTTGGTGGGGTTAGACAGTTTAAACTTTATTCAAGGTGTCCAAATTAAAGCTAAGAATTTAGTTATTCGAGTACTAACTTTCAAGTTTTAAAACCACTACTGAAAACATATTGTCAATACATTTTCAGATAATAATTCTTATAAAAAATTTTGAAATAGAGCTTCACTCTAACTACCGAGCGATTGTACCAACAAATAAAAGAGCACTACTCTAAATCAGACCGGATAACTAAACCTTAAAATCTAAATTTCAGGTTTAAGTTTGTAATGAAAAATAATATATTTCTCTCTAACATTCTTAATATAAAATCTTGAATAAAAACAAAATCAATTCATTTTAGAGATTTTCACCTATTTAATATTTTGCAAGCATAACAACGTTATTATTACATCATGTTTATTAACAGCCAGCACAGTTAAATTTAATCACAGAAAAATTAAATATAACATATAAGAATAAAGCATAAAAAATAACTATAAAGAAAATAAAATCCTTACAGAACTTCGACGCTATTCCCGTTGCTGGAAAACCTCCAAGCGGAATTTGCACTCCCATTTATTGAATCAAAAAGCTAAAAAATTACAAAAACATAACTAGTTCTTCCCAAAAAGGGAAGAACTCTAAAACCAAGAGAAATTAACTAAGAAAAGCTAAAAACTAAGAAAAACTAAGAAAAACTAAAAATCTAAGAAAAGAGAGAAAAAAATGTATTTTGAGGTGTTTTAGAAGTGAAGGGAAGAGGGGTATTTATAGGTGGGGATGAAGAGAAAAAGTAAGTGAAAAAATGAAAAAAATGGTGAAAACACGGAGTGCAATTGCTGAGGTCATTGATGACATCAGCATGATGTCATGGGGCAGCTGCGCGCAAAAATGGGGCGAAATGGGCGTCGGCGTGCGCGGAAGGGTATGCGCTGCATGCAGGGGCACGCACGGATCTGGAGCAAGGGGTGCGCGGCTTGGCACGGACGTGGGGTACTGCGTGCACGGCGGCGCGATTTTCTCTTTTTTGACCTTTTTGACCCATTTTGTCCAATTTTTCCATATTTGTTTACCTTTCCCCATTTATTTATTAATATATTTGTGATGTATTGCTTCCAGTATTCCTCTTTGAGTCTTTAAGTTACGTTTTTAAGCCAAAATACCTGAAAAACAATAAAAATACCTGTGATTCTGAAAAAGAAATATATATATATATATATATTAATCAATTAATGTGCATAAAATCATGGTAATTTTAGTGCTTTTTGAGCACTCATCACAACCCCCAACCAGCTTCTTGCTAGTCCTTTAGCAAGAGAAGCGATAAAAACTAAAAATTAAACTATCCTAAATCACTTTCGTGGATTGAAACGGTTGTATTTAGCCTATGAAACAAGCCTTTAAACCCCTAGGTTGCCCTAGTGGACAAGTTTGAGTCTCGTGAGGGTTTTCAGTAATGATACCCACAAAAATTGAATCAAAAAAATCAAAAGAAACAATAAAAACAATCAAATCAAAAACTAAAATTACAAAAAAATCAAAAATTAATTTAAGAATAAAAGAAAACAACATATCACAAAAATGTCTCATACTTTTTAATCTCCTTTAAGATCATAATTAAAATCTCAAGCATAAGTTAGTTTAATCTCTTTAAACAATCATGATTTATAATAATTAGTCGAAAATCATTTTCATATTTCATATAAAAAATGTATCAATTTAATTTTACCCAATTTCAGTGTCATGAATAAGAATTCGCTTTGACTTTATTCCTCACAAGTCAATACTCTCAAAACACTGAATCCTATGGGTCCAAACACTCATACTATTTTATATGTGAAAGAGTTGATGTATAGAAATGAACTAATATGTTCGCATATGTATAAAGAATAAAGGCTCAAAGTGTTATTTTAACATTGATCTCATGAAAGGAATCGAATGTATAAATTATAAAGATATCATATATAAAAATTATTTTCATGCATAAATCAAACTCATTAAGATAGAATTTCAAGATATATGCTTTTTACAAATGAAGAAATTGCAATGACTTTTTAGGGAATTACTTCCTATATCTTTCTTTTGTAATTAGCCTGTACTCACAATTTTGTAGGGAATGTGGGTCATAGTATGTAGATGATACTATATATATATTTTTATCTCTCTATTTTTTTTCCTGTAGATATTTTTCAATATATGTATTTTTTAGAGAGTCAACCCATGTACAGATTGTACATTTTTTAGGATTTTGGTGAGTGGTTAATTTTGTGGCTTTTCTGTTTGATCTTGGTTTAGGTAACCCAGATATGTCTTTTTTTTGTTTTTGTAGCTGTCATGCATAAATGAGATATAAGCATATACTATCAATTTCTACTCAAATCATTTAATCTAAACAAAAATAATAAAAAAATATATATGATACTCTATTAAGATGAGAAAAAATTCATACATTCAATGCTAATACCTATAGAGATCATCTAAAAATTTGAATAAATAAGAAATGTGTTTGGAGTAGAAAAAATATATATTTCACTCTGAATAAAAGAAATTAGGCTCAAATTATATCTCACAAGGGTAGTCTCCACTAAAAAAAATTCATAAACACCGATTTTGGGTTTAATATAATTTCCACATTTTATCAAGAAATACTAGTTATGACAAAAACTAACTAATTATCAAAAATAATTACAAAATATTTCATGATATGTTTTCAAAAATTAATCTAACAGTACAAAAGACTTAACTATTTACTTAAATTTGATTTAAAGAAATGATAAATTTTTGTGAGAAAATATTTTTATTTTTTTTTAATTTTTTTTAATTTTTAAATTGTTAATTTTTTTTCTAATTAAACATGGTAACTTTTCACCACCCAACCTAGAATTTACATTGTCCTCAATGTAACAACTGTAAATTAAAGATAAAGAGAAAAGAGAAGAAATATTACCTATTTCTTGAGAATGTGTAAGTAGTAATGTAGAAATGCAGGTGCATCCATCATATTCATTATTAAAGTGTATACAGACAGATCGCTGTAAACTTCTAACATCTCAACAAATATTTTTAGTTTTAACATTTTAAAAATTATTAAACTAAAATAAACAATAAAATTAAGTAAATAAAATAAATAACAGAAAATTACCTAAAATGATGGGTTGCCTCACATCCAGCGCTTAGTTTAACGTCTTAGCATGTAAAGGTAGATAGAAAGGCTCAAACGATCCAAAGATGGCCTAAATCATTTTCTTAGTTAAATGTTATCTATAATTTCGCCTCGAGAGAAAATCAAATAAATTCTAAAAACTGTGACACCACAAATATCAATGAAATTCCATACTCACATAAGCATTTTCTAAATTAACACATCAATTCAAAATTCAAGACAAGTGATCATAAATATTTTAATTTGTAAAAATGAAACATACGTAAAAATTATTCATCACTTAGACAATATTCAACTTTTTCAAGGATCTATGTATCATTTAAAACAAAGAAATAAAATTAAATCACTATTCATCGCATAATATCTTCAATCAACCAAACAAACAAAAAATTTCACAAGCAATAACATCCAGAAAATATTTCAATTAAGTTTAATATATTTACCACCTCCAAACTTAATATACACATTGTCCTCAATGTGTGAAAGTTAAAGAACATATGAGAATGGTTTAAAGAAACTTCCTGGTTTGTTTGAATGGTTAATTCAAAATAGCATCATTTCTTCCAAATTGCACCTACGAGAAAAAAAAACATAACAAAATATAAAAAATAATAAATGCAAAAGAAAATAAAGAAATAAGTAAATAAAATAAAACACATGGGATGCCTCCCAAGAAGCACTTGATTTATAGTCGTCAGCTTGACTTCTCAATTATTTTTCTTTTTGTTAGTTAAGATTTGTGTGTTAACAAAATCTCAACTTACGAGAAAATTGAAAAATAAATTAAGCCAACAATAAAAACAATAAATAACAATTTTTTTTTGTTTTTATTTTTTTTTCTTAATGTGAGTTAAGATTTGTGTGTCAAACAAAATCTTAACTCACTAGAAAATGAAGAAATAAATTAAACAAGAAACAATACGCAAAACAAAAAAAAATGATTTTTTTTTCTTTTTGTAGGTTAAGATTTGTGTGTCAAACAAAATCTCAACTTACTTGAAAAATTGAAAAATACAGAAAATAAGCAACAATAAACATAAAATTTTATTTTTCTTGTTGTAAGTTAAGATTTGTGTGTCAAACAATATCTCAACTTACGAGAAAATTGAAAAATAAATTAAACAAGCAAAAATAAAAATGTTTTTTTTTTCTTTTTGTAAGTTAAGATTTGTGTGTGAACAAAATCTCAACTTACGAGAAAATTGAAAAATAAACTAAACAAACAAACATAAACAACAATAATAAATATTTTTTTTGAATTCAAATCAGATTGATTGGTATTAATATCAACAATGAAAATAGTTAAAACAAATCCCCGACAACGGTGCCAAAAACTTGTTGTGCGTTTTACAACACGCAAAAAATGTGCAAGCATACATGGTCATAAGTAATAAAATTTGATAAGTAAGTTATCGTTCCCAGGGAGATTTGTTACTATAGTTTGTTGAGTACTAAAATTATCTCTTTCTGATTTTATTCAAAACGCTCGTTGATTGTCACAAATTTAAGAAAAGAGTCTAAAAAAAAATAAAAGAAATCTAGGATTGCAATTTTTCACCAAATTAATCAACTCAAATCATTTTATTTTCTTTTGATTTATATATTTTAGTATATTTAATTTGTCAACCGAAAACTTCTAATTTTATTCATACATCTCTTCCGAGCTCCGTACAAACACACCTCGTTAAATTAATTCACTATATCTCTATAAGAATTAAATTCACCGAGATTCATTACGTTCTAAGTTTTCAAATGGCCACACATACAATTAGGGTATATTCATATCCTTCATCATACATGTCATTCTATTTACGAGCAATATACACACAAATGGCTCTTCCAAGTTTATTTATGTGTCACAGATCGTTTTGATAAGATTCGTAAATAATCAAAAAGCATTAAGCACAAAAAAGAACGAAAAAATCGAACGTCTTATAAATCTATCAAAAATAATTAAAATAAAAGCATCATAAATTTAGATTAAATGCAACCCTAGAAATATTAAATTACTTCATAAAATTAAAATAAAAATTACAACAGATACAGAAAAATAAGATGAAGAAGAAGGAAAATTAAAACAACACTTAGATCAAATATTTGGCACACGCAGAACACAACAAAAGCCAAAAATTGGCTTCTCCGTGTTCTGCAGTCCAAAACCAAACACAAAATAAACTCAAAACTAAACATTCCAAAACTTCCCAAAAACTCTTAAAACTCTCTAAAACTAAAAACTAAAAAAAACTCTCAAACTCTATCATATTTTCTCCTATTTATAACATTAAATTTAAAAAAAAATATATATTTAATTTTTTTTTTTATACACGCAGGAGACAACTAATGATGGAGAAATTAATTTAAAATTACGAGTGGGGGACAAAAATGTATCGAAAATGGAATCGAAAACGCGGCTAAAGTGAGTGGAGAGAGCTGCGCGTTTCTGTTTTTATTTTCATTCCACGCTGCCATGTGTCGCAATCTGATTCGCTGAAACAAATAGTGGGACACGTGGTAGTACCTCATTTGTTGATGGAAATGGGCGCACACAGAAATTGTCACACGGAATTGGGGCGTGCGAAACGTGTGGCAACGGCTGGAACGCGTGCGAGATTCGGCGCTTTTGCATTCACCGAAATGTGTCACGCGTCCACTGATGATTCGTTCAAGGGGAAAGTGGGACACGTGGAAGACTTTAATTGGCTGGAAAGAACGATTACACGTGGTTCAGCCGCACGCGAATACAACCTTTGCCATACGCGTAACCGACACGTGGGTCCCACCTTACACGCTGGCCTGCGCGGCAGGTGGGCCCCACTGGCACGCCGAGCAGCATGAAGAAGAATCTGCTCCCACGCGATTTGGTTGGCCGCGATCTGCACGTGCGAATTTCAACCGTTTCTGTTTTGATCAGACGGTCCACGTTGCACGCTTGGACTAGGGCCCGTGGCTTCTTCTCTCCTGCGTAGAAATTAACTTTTATTAATTGCATTTTCACCCACAAATATATTTCAAATTACATTTTCAACTTTCTTTAATTACAGTTTAGCCCTTTTCTAATTTAAATTAAATTTTTAAACTTTTAATAATTAAAATTAAGCACGATTTAAATTTAAATTATATTTTTGACTTTTATAAATTGTAATTAAGAACTCTATTATTTGAAATTATATGTTTAGACATAAATTTGCAATTAATTAAGTTTTTCGATACAAATTATTTAATTTTATTAAAATATATAAAAAAACAGTAAATAGTAATTTATTAAACTAAAATTAACTAAAAACATTAAAAACATAACAATTATAATTAATAAAATAGGTGAAAATAACTATATAAAATACAGTTATCATTATCCATTTTTGTCTAGCATAGATCGACTACTTCTTTGATAATAATTTAAACTAAGTTGTATATTTGCATATAAAATATTTATTTGAATTTTAGTAAAATATGGACCATTCACATGAACAATTATTAACAATATGGTGCATTCTTTTTAGTAATATAAGTATGTCAATGTTGAATCAACTAAATCTCAATTTTGTAATGTTCAAGTTATGATTATAGACTTTTCTCAATCATAGATTGACTTCATATCAATCTACGATTCAAACTATGGTGCATATTTGCTAGAGTAATATTTAATTCAATTTATTTACCTCAGATTTACTTTATCTCAATTGTGTTAGGTTCAAATTATTGTTATCGATTTTTGTCTACCATAGATCGACTACTTCCTTGACAATAATTTAAACTAAGGTTTATATTTGCATCTATAATATTTATTTGAATTTTAGTAAAATATGGACCATTCACATGAACAATTATTAACAATATGGTGTATTCATTTTAGTCATATAAGTATGTCAATGTTGAATCAACTCAATCTTAATTTTGTAATGTTCAAGTTATGATTATAGACTTTTCTAAACCATAGATTGACTTCATATCAATCTACGATTCAAACTATGGTGCATATTTGCTAGAGTAATATTTAATTCAATTTGTTTACCTTGGATTTACTTTATATCAATTGTGTTAGGTTAAAATTATTGTTATCGATTTTTGTCTGCCATAGATCGACTACTTCTTTGACAATAATTTAAACTAAAGTTTATATTTGCATATATAATATTTATTTGATTTTGAGTAAAATATGGACCTTCCACATGAACAAATATTAACAATATGGTGTATTCATTTTAGTCATATAAGTATGTCAAGGTTGAATTAACTAAATCTCAATTTTGTAATGTTAATGTTATGATTATAGACTTTTCTCAACCTTGGATTGACTTCATATCAATCTATGGTTGAAATTAAGGTGCATATTTGGATTAGTAATATTTAATTCAATTTCTTTACGTTAGATTTACTTTATCTCAATTGTGTTATGTTAGAATTATTGTTATCGACTTTTGCCAACTATTGATCGACTAGTTCTTTGATAACAGTAGAAACTAAGGTATATGTTTGCATATATATTATTTTTTGGAATTTGAGTAAAATATGGACCATTCAGATGAAAAAATATTAACAATATGGGGTATTCATTTTCTTCGTATAAGTAGGTTAATATAGAATCAACTGAATCTCACTTTTGTAATCTTAAAGTTATGATTATAGACTTGTCTCAACCATGGATTGACGTAATATCAATGTACGGTTCAAAATAAGGTGCATATTTTGCATTAGTAATATTTAATTCAATTTCTTTACCTTAGATTTACTTTATCTCAATTGTATTAGGTTAAAATTATTGTTATCGATTTTTGTCTAGCATAGATCGACTACTTCTTTGATAATAATTTAAACTAAGGTGTATATTTGCATATATAATATTTATTTGCATTTTAGTAAAATATGGACCATTGACATGAAAAAATATTAACAATATGGTGTATTCATTTTAGTCATATAAATATAGGATAATGTTGAATCAACTAAATCTCAATTTTGTAATGTTAAAGTTATGATTATAGACTTTTCTCAACCTTGGATTGACTTCATATCAATCAACGATTCAAACTATGGTGCATATTTGCTAGAGTAATATTTAATTCAATTTCTTTACCTTATATTTACTTTATATCAATTGTGTTAGGTTAAAATTATTGTTATCGATTTTTGTCTGCCATAGATCGAGTACTTCTTTGACAATAATTTAAACTAAGGTTTATATTTGCATATATAATATTTATTTAAATTTGAGTAAAATATGGACCATTCACATGAACAAATATTAACAATATGGTGTATTCATTTTAGTCATATAAGTATGTCAAGGTTGAATCAACTAAATCTCAATTTTCTAATTTTAAAGTTATGATTATAGACTTTTCTCAACCTTGGATTGACTTCATATCAATCTATGGTTGAAATTAAGGTGCATATTTGCATAAGTAATATTTAATTCAATTTTTTTACGTTAGATTTACTTTATCTCAATCTTGTTATGTTAAAATTATTGTTATAGATTTTTGTCTGCAATAGATCGACTACTTTTTTGATAATAATTTAAACTAAGGTTTATATTTGCATATATAATATTTATTTGAATTTGAGTAAAATATGGACCATTCACATGAACAAATATTAACAATATTGTTTATTCATTTTAGTCATATAAGTAAGTCAATGTTGAATAAATTAAATCTCAATTTTGTAATGTTAAAGTTATGATTATAGACTCTTCTCAACCTTGGATGGACGTCATATCAATCTATGGTTGAAATTAAGGTGCATATTTGCATTAGTAATATTTAATTCAATTTATTTACCGTAGATTTACTTTATCTCAATCTTGTTATGTTAAAATTATTGTTATCGATTTTTGTCTGCACTTTATCGACTACTTCTTTGATTATAATTTAAACTAAGGTTTATATTTGCATATATAATATTTATTTGAATTTGAGTAAAATATGGACCATTCACATGAACAAATATTAACAATATGGTTTATTCATTTTAGTAATATAAGTAAGTCAATGTTGAATAAATTAAATCTCAATTTTGTAATGTTAAAGTTATGATTATACACTTTTCTCAACCATAGATTGACTTCATATAAATCTAAGGTTGAAATTAAGGTGCATATTTGCATTAGTAATATTTAATTCAATTTTTTTTACGTTAGATTTACTTTACCTCAATTGTGTTATGTTAAAATTATTGTTATCGATTTTTGCCATCAATTGATCGACTAGTTCTTTGATAACAATTGAAACTAAGGTATATGTTTGCATATATATTATTTTTTGGAACTTTAGTAAAAAATGGACCATTCATATGAAAACCTTTTAACAATATGGTGTATTCATTTTAGTCGTATAAGTAGGATAATGTTGAATCAACTAAATCTCAATTTTGTAATCTTAAAGTTATGAGTATAGACTTTTCACAACCATAGATTGACTTCATATCAATCTCCGGTTCAAAATAAGGTGCATATTTGCTTGAGTAATATTTAATTCAATTTCTTTTCCTTAGATTTAATTTATCTCAATTGTGGTAGGTTAAAATTATTGTTATCCATTTTTGTCTAGCATAGATCGACTACTTCTTTGATAATAATTTAAACTAAGGTGTATATTTGCATATATAATATTTATTTGAATTTTAGTAAAACATGGACGATTCACATGAATAATTATTCACAATATGGTGTATTCATTTTAGTAATACAAGTATATCAATGTTGAATCAACTAAATCTCAATTTTGTAATGTTCAAGTTATGATTATAGACTTTTCTCAACCATAGATTGACTTCATATCAATCTACGATTCAAACTAAGGTGCATATTTGCTAGAGTAAAATTTAATTGAATTTCTTTACAATAGATTTACTTTATCTCAATTGTGTTAGGTTCAAATTATTGTTATCGATTTTTGTCTACCATAGATCGACTACTTCCTTGACAATAATTTAAACTAAGGTTTATATTTGCATCTATAATATTTATTTGAATTTTAGTAAAATATGGACCATTCACATGAACAATTATTAACAATATGGTGTATTCATTTTAGTCATATAAGTATGTCAATGTTGAATCAACTCAATCTTAATTTTGTAATGTTCAAGTTATGATTATAGACTTTTCTCAACCATAGATTGACTTCATATCAATCTACGATTCAAACTATGGTGCATATTTGCTAGAGTAATATTTAATTCAATTTCTTTACCTTGGATTTACTTTATATCAATTGTGTTAGGTTAAAATTATTGTTATCGATTTTTGTCTGCCATAGATCGACTACTTCTTTGACAATAATTTAAACTAAGGTTTATATTTACATATATAATATTTATTTGAATTTGAGTAAAAGATGGAGCATTCACATGAACAAATATTAACAATATGGTGTATTCATTTTAGTCATATAAGTAACTCAATGTTGAATCAACTAAATGTCAATTTTGTATTGTTAAAGTTATGATTATAGACTTTTCTCAACCGTAGATTGACTTCATTTCAATCTATCGTTCAAATTAAGATGCATATTTGTATTAGTAATATTTAATTCAATTTATTTACGTTAGATTCACTTTATCTCAATCGTGGTAGGTTAAAATTATTGTTATCCATTTTTGTCTAGCATAGATCGACTACTTCTTTGATAATAATTTAAACTAAGGTGTATATTTGCATATATAATATTTATTTGAATTTTAGTAAAACATGGACGATTCACATGAATAATTATTCACAATATGGTGTATTCATTTTAGTAATACAAGTATATCAATGTTGAATCAACTAAATCTCAATTTTGTAATGTTCAAGTTATGATTATAGACTTTTCTCAACCATAGATTGACTTCATATCAATCTACGATTCAAACTAAGGTGCATATTTGCTAGAGTAAAATTTAATTGAATTTCTTTACAATAGATTTACTTTATCTCAATTGTGTTAGGTTCAAATTATTGTTATCGATTTTTGTCTACCATAGATCGACTACTTCCTTGACAATAATTTAAACTAAGGTTTATATTTGCATCTATAATATTTATTTGAATTTTAGTAAAATATGGACCATTCACATGAACAATTATTAACAATATGGTGTATTCATTTTAGTCATATAAGTATGTCAATGTTGAATCAACTCAATCTTAATTTTGTAATGTTCAAGTTATGATTATAGACTTTTCTCAACCATAGATTGACTTCATATCAATCTACGATTCAAACTATGGTGCATATTTGCTAGAGTAATATTTAATTCAATTTCTTTACCTTGGATTTACTTTATATCAATTGTGTTAGGTTAAAATTATTGTTATCGATTTTTGTCTGCCATAGATCGACTACTTCTTTGACAATAATTTAAACTAAAGTTTATATTTGCATATATAATATTTATTTGATTTTGAGTAAAATATGGACCTTCCACATGAACAAATATTAACAATATGGTGTATTCATTTTAGTCATATAAGTATGTCAAGGTTGAATCAACTAAATCTCAATTTTATAATGTTAAAGTTATGATTATAGACTTTTCTCAACCATAGATTGACTTCATATCTCAATCTACGGTTCAAAATAAGGTGCATATTTGTTTGAGTAATATTTAATTCAATTTCTTTACCTTATATTTACTTTATCTCAATTGTCTTCGGTTAAAATTATTGTTATCCATTTTTGTCTAGCATAGATCGACTACTTCTTTGATAATAATTTAAACTAAGGTGTATATTTCCATATATAATATTTATTTGAATTTTAGTAAAATATGTACCATTCACATGAGCTATTATTAACAATATGTGTATTGATTTTAGTCATATAAGTAATTCAATGTTGAATAAATTAAATCTCAATTTTGTAATGTTAAAGTTATGATTATACACTTTTTTCAACCATAGATTGACTTCATATCAATCTATGGTTGAAATTAAGGTGCATATTTGCATTAGTAATATGTAATTCAATTTCTTTACGTTGGATTTACTTTATCTCAATTGTGGTATGTAAAAATTATTGTTATCGATTTTTGCCGACAATTGATCGACTAGTTCTTTGATAACAGTGGAAACTAAGGTATATGTTTGCATATATATTATTTTTTGGAATTTTAGTAAAAAATGGACCATTCATATGAAAACCTATTAACAATATGGTGTATTCATTTTAGTCGTATAAGTAGGATAATGTTGAATCAACTAAATCTCAATTTTGTAATCTTAAAGTTATGATTATAGAATTTTCTCAACCATAGATTGACTTCATATCAATCTACGGTTCAAAATAATTTGCATATTTGCTTGAGTAATATTTAATTCAATTTCTTTACCTTAGATTTACTTTATCTCAATTGTGGTAGGTTAAAATTATTGTTATCCATTTTTGTCTAGCATAGATCGACTACTTCTTTGATAATAATTTAAACTAAGGTGTATATTTGCATATATAATATTTATTTGAATTTTAGTAAAACATTGACGATTCGCATGAATAATTATTCAGAATATGGTGTATTCATTTTAGTAATATAAGTATATCAATGTTGAATCAACTAAATCTCAATTTTGTAATGTTCAAGTTATGATTATAGAATTTTCTCAACCATAGATTGACTTCATATCAATCTACGATTCAAACTAAGGTGCATATTTGCTAGAGTAAAATTTAATTCAATTTCTTTACAATAGATTTACTTTATCTCAATTGTGTTAGGTTCAAATTATTGTTATCGATTTTTGTCTAACATAGATCGACTACTTCCTTGACAATAATTTAAACTATGGTTTATATTTGCATATATAATATTTATTTTAATTTTAGTAAAATATGGACCATTCACATGAACAATTATTAACAATATGGTGTATTCATTTTAGTCATATAAGTATGTCAATGTTGAATCAACTAAATCTTAATTTTGTAATGTTCAAGTTATGATTATAGACTTTTCTCAACCATAGATTGACTTCATATCAATCTAAGATTCAAACTATGGTGCATATTTTCTAGAGTAATATTTAATTCAATTTGTTTACCTTGGATTTACTTTATATCAATTGTGTTAGGTTAAAATTATTGTTATCGATTTTTGTCTGCCATAGATCGACTACTTCTTTGACAATAATTTAAACTAAAGTTTATATTTGCATATATAATATTTATTTGAATTTGAGTAAAATATGGACCTTCCACATGAACAAATATTAACAATATGGTGTATTCATTTTAGTCATATAAGTATGTCAAGGTTGAATCAACTAAATCTCAATTTTGTAATGTTAAAGTTATGATTATAGACTTTTCTCAACCTTGGATTGACTTCATATCAATCTATGGTTGAAATTAAGGTGCATATTTGCATTAGTAATATTTAATTCAATTTCTTTACCTTAGATTTACTTTATCTCAATCGTGTTATGTTAGAACTATTGTTATCGACTTTTGCCAACTATTGATCGACTAGTTCTTTGATAATAGTTGAAACTAAGGTATATGTTTGCATATATGTTGTTTTTTGGAATTTTAGTAAAAAATGGACCATTCATATGAAAACCTATTAACAATATGGTGTATTCATTTTAGTCGTATAAGTAGGATAATGTTGAATCAACTAAATCTTAATTTTGTAATGTTCAAGTTATGGTTATAGACTTTTCTCAACCATAGATTGACTTCATATCAATCTACGATTCAAACTAAGGCGCATATTTGCAAGAGTAATATTTAATTCAATTTCTTTACCTTAGATTTACTTTATCTAAATTGTGTTAGGTTAAAATTATTGTTATCGATTTTTGTCTACCATAGATCGACTACTTCCTTGACAATAATTTAAACTAAGGTTTATATTTGCATATATAATATTTATTTGAATTTAAGTAAAATATGGACCATTCACATGAACAATTATTAACAATATGGTGTATTCATTTTAGTCATATAAGTATGTCAATGTTGAATCAACTAAATCTTAATTTTGTAATGTTCAAGTTATGATTATAGACTTTTCTCAACCATAGATTGACTTCATATCAATCTAAGATTCAAACTATTATGCATATTTGCTAGAGTAATATTTAATTCAATTTCTTTACCTTAGATTTACTTTATCTCAATTGGGTTAGGTTAAAATTATTGTTATCGATTTTTGTCTACCATAGATCGACTACTTCTTTGACAATAATTTAAACTAAATTGTATATTTGCATATATAATATTTTTTGGAATTTGAGTAAAATATGGACCATTCAGATGAAAAAATCTTAACAATATGGTGTATTCATTTTAGTCATATAAATATGTTAATGTTGAATCAACTAAATCTTAATTTTGTAATGTTCAAGTTATGATTATACACTTTTCTCAACTATAGATTGACTTCATATCAATCTATGGTTGAAATTAAGGTGCATATTTGCATTAGTAAAATTTAATTCAATTTCTTTACGTTGGATTTACTTTATCTCAATTGTGTTATGTTAAAATTATTGTTATCGATTTTTGCCAACAATTGATCGACTAGTTCTTTGATAACAGTTGAAACTAAGTTATATGTTTGCATATATATTGTTTTTTGGAATTTTAGTAAAAAATGGACCATTCATATGAAAACCTATTAACAATATGGTGTATTCGTTTTAGTCGTATAAGTAGGATAATGTTGAATCAACTAAATCTCAATTTTGTAATCTTAAAGTTATGATTATAGACTTTTCTCAATGATAGATTGACTTCATATCAACCTACGGTTCAAAATAAGCTGCATATTTGCTTGAGTAATATTTAATTCAATTTCTTTACCTTAGATTTACTTTATCTCAATTGTGGTAGGTTAAAATTATTGTTATCCATTTTTGTCTAGCATAGATCGACTACTTCTTTGATAATAATTTAAACTAAGGTGTATATTTGCATATATAATATTTATTTGAATTTTAGTAAAACATGGATGATTCACATGAATAATTATTCTCAATATGGTGTATTCATTTTAGTAATATAAGTATATCAATGTTGAATCAACTAAATCTCAATTTTGTAATGTTCAAGTTATGATTATAGACTTTTCTCAACCATTGATTGACTTCGTATCAATCTACGATTCAAACTAAGATGCATATTTTCTACAGTAATATTTAATTCAATTTCTTTGACTTAGATTTACTTTATCTCAATTGTGTTAGGTTAAAATTATTGTTATCGATTTTTGCCTACCATAGATCGACTACCTCTTTGACAATAATTGAAACTAAGGTTTATATTTGCATATATAATATTTATTTGAATTTTAGTAAAATATGGACCATTCACATGAACAATTATTAACAATATGGTGTATTCATTTTAGTCATATAAGTATGTCAAGGTTGAATCAACTAAATCTTAATTTTGTAATGTTCAAGTTATGATTATAGACTTTTCTCAACCATAGATTGACTTCATATCAATCTATGGTTGAAATTAAGGTGCATATTTGCATTAGTAAAATTTAATTCAATTTCTTTACGTTGGATTTACTTTAACTCAATTGTGTTATGTTAAAATTATTGTTATCAATTTTTGCCAACAATTGATCGACTCGTTCTTTGATAACAGTTGAAACTAAGGTATATGTTTGCATATATATTGTTTTTTTTGAATTTTAGTAAAAAATGGACCATTCATATGAAAACCTATTAACAATATGGTGTATTCGTTTTAGTCGTATAAGTAGGATAATATTGAATCAACTAAATCTCAATTTTGTAATCTTAAAGTTATGATTATAGACTTTTCTCAACCATAGATTGACTTCATATCAATCTACGGTTCCAAATAAGCTGCATATTTTCTTGAGTAATATTTAATTCAATTTCTTTACCTTAGATTTACTTTATCTCAATTGTGGTAGGTTAAAATTATTGTTATCCATTTTTGTCTAGCATAGATCGACTACTTGTTTGATAATAATTTAAACTAAGGTGTATATTTGCATATATAATATTTATTTGAATTTTAGTAAAACATGGACGATTCACATGAATAATTATTCTCAATATGGTGTATTCATTTTAGTAATATAAGTATATCAATGTGGAATCAACTAAATCTCAATTTTGTAATGTTCAAGTTATGATTATAGACTTTTTTCAACCATTGATTGACTTCATATCAATCTACGATTCAAACTAAGATGCATATTTTCTACAGTAATATTTAATTCAATTTCTTTGACTTAGATTTACTTTTTCTCAATTGTGTTAGGTTAAAATTATTGTTATCGATTTTTGCCTACCATAGATCGACTACCTCTTTGACAATAATTGAAACTAAGGTTTATATTTGCATATATAATATTTATTTGAATTTGAGTAAAATATGGACCATTCACATGAACAAATATTAACAATATTGTGTATTCATTTTAGTCATATAAGTAACTCAATGTTGAATCAACTAAATGTCAAGTTTTTAATGTTAAAGTTATGATTATAGACTTTTCTCAACCGTAGATTGACTTCATTTCAATCTATCGTTCAAATTAAGGTGCATATTTGCATTAGTAATATTTAATTCAATTTATTTACGTTAGATTCACTTTATCTTAATCGTGTTATTTTAAAATTATTGTTATCGATTTTTGAGAAAAATTGATCGACTAGTTCTTTGATAACAATTGAAACTAAGGTATATGTTTGCATATATATTATTTTTTGGAATTTTAGTAAAAATGGACCATTCATATAAAAACATATTAACAATATGGTGTATTCATTTTAGTCGTATAAGTAGGATAATGTTGAATCAAGTAAATCTCAATTTTATAATCTTAAAGTTATGATTATAGACTTTTCTCAACGATAGATTGACTTCATATCAACCTAAGGTTCAAAATAAGGTGCATATTTGCTTGAGTAATATTTAATTCAATTTTTTTTACCTTAGAATTACTTTATATCAATTGTGGTAGGTTAAAATTATTGTTATCCATTTTTGTCTAGCATAGATCGACTACTTCTTTAATAATAATTTAAACTAAGGTGTATATTTGCATATATAATATTTATTTAAATTTTAGTAAAATATGGGCCATTCACATGAACAATTATTAACAATATGGTGTATTCATTTTAGTCATATAAGTATGTCCATGTTGAATCAACTAAATCTTAATTTTGTAATGTTCAAGTTATGATTATAGACTTTTCTCAATCATAGATTGACTTCATATCAATCTACGATTCAAACTATGGTGCATATTTGCTAGAGTAATATTTAATTCAATTTATTTACCTCAGATTTACTTTATATCAATTGTGTTAGGTTAAAAATATTGTTATCGATTTTTATCTGCCATAGATCGACTACTTCTTTGACAATAATTTAAACTAAATTGTATATTTGCATATATAGTATTTTTTGGAATTTGAGTAAAATATGGACCATTCAGATGAAAAAATCTTAACAATATGGTGTATTCATTTTGGTCATATAAGTATGTCAAGGTTGAATCAACTAAATCTCAATTTTGTCATGTTAAAGTTATGATTATAGACTTTTCTAAACCTTGGATTGACTTAATATCAATCTATGGTTGAAATTAAGGTGCATATTTGCATTAGTAATATTTAATTCAATTTCTTTACGTTAGATTTACTTTATCTCAATCGTGTTAGGTTAAAATTATTGTTATCGATTTTTGCCAACTATTGATCGACTAGTTCTTTGATAACAGTTGAAACTAAGGTATATGTTTGCATATATGTTATTTTTTGGAATTTTAGTAAAAAATGGACCATTCATATGAAAACCTATTAACAATATGGTGGATTCATTTTAGTCGTATAAGTAGGATAAGGTTGAATCAACTAAATCTCAATTTTGTAATGTTCAAGTTATGATTATAGACTTTTCTCAACCATAGATTGACTTCTTATCAATCTACGATTCAAACTAAGGTGCATATTTGCTTGAGTAATATTTAATTGAATTTCTTTACATTAGATATACTTTATCTCAATTGTGGTAGGGTAAAATTATTGTTATCCATTTTTGTCTAGCATAGATCGACTACTTCTTTGATAATAATTTAAACTAAGGTGTATATTTGCATATATAATATTTATTTGAATTTTAGTAAAATATGGGCCATTCACATGAACAATTATTAACAATATGGTGTATTCATTTTAGTCATATAAGTATGTCCATGTTGAATCAACTAAATCTTAATTTTGTAATGTTCAAGTTATGATTATAGACTTTTCTCAATCATAGATTTACTTCATATCAATCTACGATTCAAACTATGGTGCATATTTGCTAAAGTAATATTTAATTCAATTTATTTACCTCAGATTTACTTTATATCAATTGTGTTAGGTTAAAATTATTGTTATCGATTTTTATCTGCCATAGATCGACTACTTCTTTGACAATAATTTAAACTAAGGTTTATATTTGCATATATAATATTTATTTGAATTTGAGTAAAATATGGACCATTCACATGAACAAATATTAACAATATGGTGTATTCATTTTGGTCATATAAGTATGTCAAGGTTGAATCAACTAAATCTCAATTTTGTCATGTTAAAGTTCTGATTATAGACTTTTCTAAACCTTGGATTGACTTCATATCAATCTATGGTTGAAATTAAGGTGCATATTTTCATTAGTAATATTTAATTCAATTTATTTACGTTAGATTTACTTTATCTCAATCGTGTTATGTTAAAATTATTGTTATCAATTTTTGCCAACTATTGATCGACTAGTTCTTTGATAATAGTTGAAACTAAGGTATATGTTTGCATATATGTTATTTTTTGGAATTTTAGTAAAAAATGGACCATTCATATGAAAACCTATTAACAATATGGTGGATTCATTTTAGTCGTATAAGTAGGATAAGGTTGAATCAACTAAATCTCAATTTTGTAATGTTCAAGTTATGATTATAGACTTTTCTCAACCATAGATTGACTTCTTATCAATCTACGATTCAAACTAAGGTGCATATTTGCTTGAGTAATATTTAATTAAATTTCTTTACATTAGATATACTTTATCTCAATTGTGTTAGGTTAAAATTATTGTTATCGATTTTTGTGTACCATAGATCGACTACTTCCTTGACAATAATTTAAACTAAGGTTTATATTTGTATATATAGTATTTTTTGGAATTTGAGTAAAATATGGACTATTCAGATGAAAAAATCTTAACAATATGGTGTATTCATTTTAGTCATATAAGTATGTTAATGTCGAATCAACTAAATCTTAATTTTGTAATGTTCAAGTTATGATTATAGACTTTTCTCAACCATAGATTGACTTCATATCAATCTATGGTTGAAATTAAGGTGCATATTTGCATTAGTAATATTTAATTCAATTTCTTTACGTTGGATTTACTTTATCTCAATTGTGGTTTGTTAAAATTATTGTTATCGACTTTTGCCAACAATTGATCGACTAGTTCTTTGATAACAGTTGAAACTGAGGTATATGTTTGCATATATATTATTTTTTGGAATTTTAGTAAAAAATGGACCATTCATATGAAAACCTATTAACAATATGGTGTATTCATTTTAGTCGTATAAGTAGGATAATGTTGAATCAACTAAATCTCAATTTTGTAATCTTAAAGTTATGATTATAGACTTTTCTCAACCATAGATTGACTTCATATCAATCTACGGTTCAAAATAATTTACATATTTGCTTGAGTAATATTTAATTCAATTTCTTTACCTTAGATTTACTTTATCTCAATTGTGGTAGGTTAAAATTATTGTTATCCATTTTTGTCTAGCATAGATCGACTACTTCTTTGATAATAATTTAAACTAAGGTGTATATTTGCATATATAATATTTATTTGAATTTTAGTAAAACATGGACGATTCACGTGAATAATTATTCACAATATGGTGTATTCATTTTAGTAATATAAGTATATCAATGTTGAATCAACTAAATCTCAATTTTGTAATGTTCAAGTTATGATTATAGACTTTTCTGAACCATAGATTGACTTCATATCAATCTACGATTCAAACTAAGGTGCATATTTGCTATGGTAAAATTTAATTGAATTTCTTTACAATAGATTTACTTTATCTCAATTGTGTTAGGTTCAAATTATTGTTATCGATATTTGTCTACCATAGATCGACTACTTCCTTGACAATAATTTAAACTAAGGTTTATATATGCATATATAATATTTATTTGAATTTTAGTAAAATATGGACCATTCACATGAACAATTATTAACAATATGGTGTATTCATTTTAGTCATATAAGTATGTCAATGTTGAATCAACTCAATCTTAATTTTGTAATGTTCAAGTTATGATTATAGACTTTTCTCAACCATAGATTGACTTCATATCAATCTACGATTCAAACTATGGTGCATATTTGCTAGAGTAATATTTAATTCAATTTCTTTACCTTGGATTTACTTTATATCAATTGTGTTAGGTTAAAATTATTGTTATCGATTTTTGTCTGCCATAGATCGACTACTTCTTTGACAATAATTTAAACTAAGGTTTATATTTACATATATAATATTTATTTGAATTTGAGTAAAAGATGGAGCATTCACATGAACAAATATTAACAATATGGTGTATTCATTTTAGTCATATAAGTAACTCAATGTTGAATCAACTAAATGTCAATTTTGTATTGTTAAAGTTATGATTATAGACTTTTCTCAACCGTAGATTGACTTCATTTCAATCTATCGTTCAAATTAAGATGCATATTTGTATTAGTAATATTTAATTCAATTTATTTACGTTAGATTCACTTTATCTCAATCGTGGTAGGTTAAAATTATTGTTATCCTTTTTTGTCTAGCATAGATCGACTACTTCTTTGATAATAATTTAAACTAAGGTGTATATTTGCATATATAATATTTATTTGAATTTTAGTAAAACATGGACGATTCACATGAATAATTATTCACAATATGGTGTATTCATTTTAGTAATACAAGTATATCAATGTTGAATCAACTAAATCTCAATTTTGTAATGTTCAAGTTATGATTATAGACTTTTCTCAACCATAGATTGACTTCATATCAATCTACGATTCAAACTAAGGTGCATATTTGCTAGAGTAAAATTTAATTGAATTTCTTTACAATAGATTTACTTTATCTCAATTGTGTTAGGTTCAAATTATTGTTATCGATTTTTGTCTACCATAGATCGACTACTTCCTTGACAATAATTTAAACTAAGGTTTATATTTGCATCTATAATATTTATTTGAATTTTAGTAAAATATGGACCATTCACATGAACAATTATTAACAATATGGTGTATTCATTTTAGTCATATAAGTATGTCAATGTTGAATCAACTCAATCTTAATTTTGTAATGTTCAAGTTATGATTATAGACTTTTCTCAACCATAGATTGACTTCATATCAATCTACGATTCAAACTATGGTGCATATTTGCTAGAGTAATATTTAATTCAATTTCTTTACCTTGGATTTACTTTATATCAATTGTGTTAGGTTAAAATTATTGTTATCGATTTTTGTCTGCCATAGATCGACTACTTCTTTGACAATAATTTAAACTAAAGTTTATATTTGCATATATAATATTTATTTGATTTTGAGTAAAATATGGACCTTCCACATGAACAAATATTAACAATATGGTGTATTCATTTTAGTCATATAAGTATGTCAAGGTTGAATCAACTAAATCTCAATTTTATAATGTTAAAGTTATGATTATAGACTTTTCTCAACCTTGGATTGACTTCATATCAATCTATGGTTGAAATTAAGGTGCATATTTGCATTAGTAATATTTAATTCAATTTCTTTACCTTAGATTTACTTTATCTCAATCGTGTTATGTTAGAATTATTCTTATCAAATTTTGCCATCAATTGATCTACTAGTTCTTTGATAACAATTGAAACTAAGGTATATGTTTGCATATATGTTATTTTTTGGAACTTTAGTAAAAAATGGACCATTCATATGAAAACCTTTTAACAATATGGTGTATTCATTTTAGTCGTATAAGTAGGATAATGTTGAATCAACTAAATCTCAATTTTGTAATCTTAAAGTTATGAGTATAGACTTTTCTCAACCATAGATTGACTTTATATCAATCTACGGTTCAAAATAAGGTGCATATTTGCTTGAGTAATATTTAATTCAATTTCTTTTCCTTAGATTTAATTTATCTTAATTGTGGTAGGTTAAAATTATTGTTATCCATTTTTGTCTAGCATAGATCGACTACTTCTTTGATAAAAATTTAAACTAAGGTGTATATTTGCATATATAATATTTATTTGAATTTTAATAAAACATGGACCATTCACATGAACAATTATTAACAATATGGTGTATTCATTTTAGTCATATAAGTATGTCAATGTTGAATCAACTCAATCTTAATTTTGTAATGTTCAAGTTATGATTATAGACTTTTCTCAACCATAGATTGACTTCATATCAATCTACGATTCAAACTATGGTGCATATTTTCTAGAGTAATATTTAATTCAATTTCTTTACCTTGTATTTACTTTATATCAATTGTGTTAGGTTAAAATTATTGTTATCGATTTTTGTCCGCCATAGATCGACTACTTCTTTGACAATAATTTAAACTAAAGTTTATATTTGCATATATAATATTTATTTGATTTTGAGTAAAATATGGACCTTCCACATGAACAAATATTAACAATATGGTGTATTCATTTTAGTCATATAAGTATGTCAAGGTTGAATCAACTAAATCTCAATTTTGTAATGTAAAGTTATGATTATAGACTTTTCTCAACCTTGGATTGACTTCATATCAATCTATGGTTGAAATTAAGGTGCATATTTGTATTAGTAATATTTAATTCAATTTCTTTACCTTAGATTTACTTTATCTCAATCGTGTTATGTTAGAATTATTGTTATCGACTTTTGCCAACTATTGATCGACTAGTTCTTTGATAACAGTTGAAACTAAGGTATATGTTTCCATATATATTATTTTTTGGAATGTTAGTAAAAATGGACCATTCATATGAAAACCTGTTAACAATATGGTGTATTCATTTTAGTCATATAAGTAGGATACTGTTGAATGAACTAAATCTCAATTTGTAATTTTAAAGTTATGATTATAGACTTTTCTCAACCATAGATTGACTTCATATCTCAATCTACGGTTCAAAATAAGGTGCATATTTGTTTGAGTAATATTTAATTCAATTTCTTTACCTTATATTTACTTTATCTCAATTGTCTTCGGTTAAAATTATTGTTATCCATTTTTGTCTAGCATAGATCGACTACTTCTTTGATAATAATTTAAACTAAGGTGTATATTTCCATATATAATATTTATTTGAATTTTAGTAAAATATGTACCATTCACATGAGCTATTATTAACAATATGTGTATTGATTTTAGTCATATAAGTAATTCAATGTTGAATAAATTAAATCTCAATTTTGTAATGTTAAAGTTATGATTATACACTTTTTTCAACCATAGATTGACTTCATATCAATCTATGGTTGAAATTAAGGTGCATATTTGCATTAGTAATATGTAATTCAATTTCTTTACGTTGGATTTACTTTATCTCAATTGTGGTATGTAAAAATTATTGTTATCAATTTTTGCCGACAATTGATCGACTAGTTCTTTGATAACAGTGGAAACTAAGGTATATGTTTGCATATATATTATTTTTTGGAATTTTAGTAAAAAATGGACCATTCATATGAAAACCTATTAACAATATGGTGTATTCATTTTAGTCGTATAAGTAGGATAATGTTGAATCAACTAAATCTCAATTTTGTAATCTTAAAGTTATGATTATAGAATTTTCTCAACCATAGATTGACTTCATATCAATCTACGGTTCAAAATAATTTGCATATTTGCTTGAGTAATATTTAATTCAATTTCTTTACCTTAGATTTACTTTATCTCAATTGTGGTAGGTTAAAATTATTGTTATCCATTTTTGTCTAGCATAGATCGACTACTTCTTTGATAATAATTTAAACTAAGGTGTATATTTGCATATATAATATTTATTTGAATTTTAGTAAAACATTGACGATTCGCATGAATAATTATTCAGAATATGGTGTATTCATTTTAGTAATATAAGTATATCAATGTTGAATCAACTAAATCTCAATTTTGTAATGTTCAAGTTATGATTATAGAATTTTCTCAACCATAGATTGACTTCATATCAATCTACGATTCAAACTAAGGTGCATATTTGCTAGAGTAAAATTTAATTCAATTTCTTTACAATAGATTTACTTTATCTCAATTGTTTTAGGTTCAAATTATTGTTATCGATTTTTGTCTAACATAGATCGACTACTTCCTTGACAATAATTTAAACTATGGTTTATATTTGCATATATAATATTTATTTTAATTTTAGTAAAATATGGACCATTCACATGAACAATTATTAACAATATGGTGTATTCATTTTAGTCATATAAGTATGTCAATGTTGAATCAACTAAATCTTAATTTTGTAATGTTCAAGTTATGATTATAGACTTTTCTCAACCATAGATTGACTTCATATCAATCTAAGATTCAAACTATGGTGCATATTTTCTAGAGTAATATTTAATTCAATTTGTTTACCTTGGATTTACTTTATATCAATTGTGTTAGGTTAAAATTATTGTTATCGATTTTTGTCTGCCATAGATCGACTACTTCTTTGACAATAATTTAAACTAAAGTTTATATTTGCATATATAATATTTATTTGAATTTGAGTAAAATATGGACCTTCCACATGAACAAATATTAACAATATGGTGTATTCATTTTAGTCATATAAGTATGTCAAGGTTGAATCAACTAAATCTCAATTTTGTAATGTTAAAGTTATGATTATAGACTTTTCTCATCCTTGGATTGACTTCATATCAATCTATGGTTGAAATTAAGGTGCATATTTGCATTAGTAATATTTAATTCAATTTCTTTACCTTAGATTTACTTTATCTCAATCGTGTTATGTTAGAACTATTGTTATCGACTTTTGCCAACTATTGATCGACTAGTTCTTTGATAATAGTTGAAACTAAGGTATATGTTTGCATATATGTTGTTTTTTGGAATTTTAGTAAAAAATGGACCATTCATATGAAAACCTATTAACAATATGGTGTATTCATTTTAGTCGTATAAGTAGGATAATGTTGAATCAACTAAATCTTAATTTTGTAATGTTCAAGTTATGATTATAGACTTTTCTCAACCATAGATTGACTTCATATCAATCTACGATTCAAACTAAGGCGCATATTTGCAAGAGTAATATTTAATTCAATTTCTTTACCTTAGATTTACTTTATCTAAATTGTGTTAGGTTAAAATTATTGTTATCTATTTTTGTCTACCATAGATCGACTACTTCCTTGACAATAATTTAAACTAAGGTTTATATTTGCATATATAATATTTATTTGAATTTAAGTAAAATATGGACCATTCACATGAACAATTATTAACAATATGGTGTATTCATTTTAGTCATATAAGTATGTCAATGTTGAATCAACTAAATCTTAATTTTGTAATGTTCAAGTTATGATTATAGACTTTTCTCAACCATAGATTGACTTCATATCAATCTAAGATTCAAACTATTATGCATATTTGCTAGAGTAATATTTAATTCAATTTCTTTACCTTAGATTTACTTTATCTCAATTGGGTTAGGTTAAAATTATTGTTATCGATTTTTGTCTACCATAGATCGACTACTTCTTTGACAATAATTTAAACTAAATTGTATATTTGCATATATAATATTTTTTGGAATTTGAGTAAAATATGGACCATTCAGATGAAAAAATCTTAACAATATGGTGTATTCATTTTAGTCATATAAATATGTTAATGTTGAATCAACTAAATCTTAATTTTGTAATGTTCAAGTTATGATTATACACTTTTCTCAACTATAGATTGACTTCATATCAATCTATGGTTGAAATTAAGGTGCATATTTGCATTAGTAAAATTTAATTCAATTTCTTTACGTTGGATTTACTTTATCTCAATTGTGTTATGTTAAAATTATTGTTATCGATTTTTGCCAACAATTGATCGACTAGTTCTTTGATAACAGTTGAAACTAAGTTATATGTTTGCATATATATTGTTTTTTGGAATTTTAGTAAAAAATGGACCATTCATATGAAAACCTATTAAAAATATGGTGTATTCGTTTTAGTCGTATAAGTAGGATAATGTTGAATCAACTAAATCTCAATTTTGTAATCTTAAAGTTATGATTATAGACTTTTCTCAATGATAGATTGACTTCATATCAACCTACGGTTCAAAATAAGCTGCATATTTGCTTGAGTAATATTTAATTCAATTTCTTTACCTTAGATTTACTTTATCTCAATTGTGGTAGGTTAAAATTATTGTTATCCATTTTTGTCTAGCATAGATCGACTACTTCTTTGATAATAATTTAAACTAAGGTGTATATTTGCATATATAATATTTATTTGAATTTTAGTAAAACATGGACGATTCACATGAATAATTATTCTCAATATGGTGTATTCATTTTAGTAATATAAGTATATCAATGTTGAATCAACTAAATCTCAATTTTGTAATGTTCAAGTTATGATTATAGACTTTTCTCAACCATTGATTGACTTCGTATCAATCTACGATTCAAACTAAGATGCATATTTTCTACAGTAATATTTAATTCAATTTCTTTGACTTAGATTTACTTTATCTCAATTGTGTTAGGTTAAAATTATTGTTAT
This sequence comes from Hippophae tibetana, assembly GCA_037013495.1. NCBI lineage: Eukaryota > Viridiplantae > Streptophyta > Magnoliopsida > Rosales > Elaeagnaceae > Hippophae > Hippophae tibetana. Next base: position 6,009,411 of record CM072805.1, read on the forward strand.
CGATTTTTGCCTACCATAGATCGACTACCTCTTTGACAATAATTGAAACTAAGGTTTATATTTGCATATATAATATTTATTTGAATTTTAGTAAAATATGGACCATTCACATGAACAATTATTAACAATATGGTGTATTCATTTTAGTCATATAAGTATGTCAAGGTTGAATCAACTAAATCTTAATTTTGTAATGTTCAAGTTATGATTATAGACTTTTCTCAACCATAGATTGACTTCATATCAATCTATGGTTGAAATTAAGGTGCATATTTGCATTAGTAAAATTTAATTCAATTTCTTTACGTTGGATTTACTTTATCTCAATTGTGTTATGTTAAAATTATTGTTATCAATTTTTGCCAACAATTGATCGACTCGTTCTTTGATAACAGTTGAAACTAAGGTATATGTTTGCATATATATTGTTTTTTGGAATTTTAGTAAAAAATGGACCATTCATATGAAAACCTATTAACAATATGGTGTATTCGTTTTAGTCGTATAAGTAGGATAATATTGAATCAACTAAATCTCAATTTTGTAATCTTAAAGTTATGATTATAGACTTTTCTCAACCATAGATTGACTTCATATCAATCTACGGTTCCAAATAAGCTGCATATTTTCTTGAGTAATATTTAATTCAATTTCTTTACCTTAGATTTACTTTATCTCAATTGTGGTAGGTTAAAATTATTGTTATCCATTTTTGTCTAGCATAGATCGACTACTTCTTTGATAATAATTTAAACTAAGGTGTATATTTGCATATATAATATTTATTTGAATTTTAGTAAAACATGGACGATTCACATGAATAATTATTCTCAATATGGTGTATTCATTTTAGTAATATAAGTATATCAATGTGGAATCAACTAAATCTCAATTTTGTAATGTTCAAGTTATGATTATAGACTTTTTTCAACCATTGATTGACTTCATATCAATCTACGATTCAAACTAAGATGCATATTTTCTACAGTAATATTTAATTCAATTTCTTTGACTTAGATTTACTTTTTCTCAATTGTGTTAGGTTAAAATTATTGTTATCGATTTTTGCCTACCATAGATCGACTACCTCTTTGACAATAATTGAAACTAAGGTTTATATTTGCATATATAATATTTATTTGAATTTGAGTAAAATATGGACCATTCACATGAACAAATATTAACAATATTGTGTATTCATTTTAGTCATATAAGTAACTCAATGTTGAATCAACTAAATGTCAAGTTTTTAATGTTAAAGTTATGATTATAGACTTTTCTCAACCGTAGATTGACTTCATTTCAATCTATCGTTCAAATTAAGGTGCATATTTGCATTAGTAATATTTAATTCAATTTATTTACGTTAGATTCACTTTATCTTAATCGTGTTATTTTAAAATTATTGTTATCGATTTTTGAGAAAAATTGATCGACTAGTTCTTTGATAACAATTGAAACTAAGGTATATGTTTGCATATATATTATTTTTTGGAATTTTAGTAAAAATGGACCATTCATATAAAAACATATTAACAATATGGTGTATTCATTTTAGTCGTATAAGTAGGATAATGTTGAATCAAGTAAATCTCAATTTTATAATCTTAAAGTTATGATTATAGACTTTTCTCAACGATAGATTGACTTCATATCAACCTAAGGTTCAAAATAAGGTGCATATTTGCTTGAGTAATATTTAATTCAATTTTTTTTACCTTAGAATTACTTTATATCAATTGTGGTAGGTTAAAATTATTGTTATCCATTTTTGTCTAGCATAGATCGACTACTTCTTTAATAATAATTTAAACTAAGGTGTATATTTGCATATATAATATTTATTTGAATTTTAGTAAAATATGGGCCATTCACATGAACAATTATTAACAATATGGTGTATTCATTTTAGTCATATAAGTATGTCCATGTTGAATCAACTAAATCTTAATTTTGTAATGTTCAAGTTATGATTATAGACTTTTCTCAATCATAGATTGACTTCATATCAATCTACGATTCAAACTATGGTGCATATTTGCTAGAGTAATATTTAATTCAATTTATTTACCTCAGATTTACTTTATATCAATTGTGTTAGGTTAAAAATATTGTTATCGATTTTTATCTGCCATAGATCGACTACTTCTTTGACAATAATTTAAACTAAATTGTATATTTGCATATATAGTATTTTTTGGAATTTGAGTAAAATATGGACCATTCAGATGAAAAAATCTAAACAATATGGTGTATTCATTTTGGTCATATAAGTATGTCAAGGTTGAATCAACTAAATCTCAATTTTGTCATGTTAAAGTTATGATTATAGACTTTTCTAAACCTTGGATTGACTTAATATCAATCTATGGTTGAAATTAAGGTGCATATTTGCATTAGTAATATTTAATTCAATTTCTTTACGTTAGATTTACTTTATCTCAATCGTGTTAGGTTAAAATTATTGTTATCGATTTTTGCCAACTATTGATCGACTAGTTCTTTGATAACAGTTGAAACTAAGGTATATGTTTGCATATATGTTATTTTTTGGAATTTTAGTAAAAAATGGACCATTCATATGAAAACCTATTAACAATATGGTGGATTCATTTTAGTCGTATAAGTAGGATAAGGTTGAATCAACTAAATCTCAATTTTGTAATGTTCAAGTTATGATTATAGACTTTTCTCAACCATAGATTGACTTCTTATCAATCTACGATTCAAACTAAGGTGCATATTTGCTTGAGTAATATTTAATTGAATTTCTTTACATTAGATATACTTTATCTCAATTGTGGTAGGGTAAAATTATTGTTATCCATTTTTGTCTAGCATAGATCGACTACTTCTTTGATAATAATTTAAACTAAGGTGTATATTTGCATATATAATATTTATTTGAATTTTAGTAAAATATGGGCCATTCACATGAACAATTATTAACAATATGGTGTATTCATTTTAGTCATATAAGTATGTCCATGTTGAATCAACTAAATCTTAATTTTGTAATGTTCAAGTTATGATTATAGACTTTTCTCAATCATAGATTTACTTCATATCAATCTACGATTCAAACTATGGTGCATATTTGCTAAAGTAATATTTAATTCAATTTATTTACCTCAGATTTACTTTATATCAATTGTGTTAGGTTAAAATTATTGTTATCGATTTTTATCTGCCATAGATCGACTACTTCTTTGACAATAATTTAAACTAAGGTTTATATTTGCATATATAATATTTATTTGAATTTGAGTAAAATATGGACCATTCACATGAACAAATATTAACAATATGGTGTATTCATTTTGGTCATATAAGTATGTCAAGGTTGAATCAACTAAATCTCAATTTTGTCATGTTAAAGTTCTGATTATAGACTTTTCTAAACCTTGGATTGACTTCATATCAATCTATGGTTGAAATTAAGGTGCATATTTTCATTAGTAATATTTAATTCAATTTATTTACGTTAGATTTACTTTATCTCAATCGTGTTATGTTAAAATTATTGTTATCGATTTTTGCCAACTATTGATCCACTAGTTCTTTGATAATAGTTGAAACTAAGGTATATGTTTGCATATATGTTATTTTTTGGAATTTTAGTAAAAAATGGACCATTCATATGAAAACCTATTAACAATATGGTGGATTCATTTTAGTCGTATAAGTAGGATAAGGTTGAATCAACTAAATCTCAATTTTGTAATGTTCAAGTTATGATTATAGACTTTTCTCAACCATAGATTGACTTCTTATCAATCTACGATTCAAACTAAGGTGCATATTTGCTTGAGTAATATTTAATTGAATTTCTTTACATTAGATATACTTTATCTCAATTGTGTTAGGTTAAAATTATTGTTATCGATTTTTGTGTACCATAGATCGACTACTTCCTTGACAATAATTTAAACTAAGGTTTATATTTGTATATATAGTATTTTTTGGAATTTGAGTAAAATATGGACTATTCAGATGAAAAAATCTTAACAATATGGTGTATTCATTTTAGTCATATAAGTATGTTAATGTCGAATCAACTAAATCTTAATTTTGTAATGTTCAAGTTATGATTATAGACTTTTCTCAACCATAGATTGACTTCATATCAATCTATGGTTGAAATTAAGGTGCATATTTGCATTAGTAATATTTAATTCAATTTCTTTACGTTGGATTTACTTTATCTCAATTGTGGTTTGTTAAAATTATTGTTATCGACTTTTGCCAACAATTGATCGACTAGTTCTTTGATAACAGTTGAAACTGAGGTATATGTTTGCATATATATTATTTTTTGGAATTTTAGTAAAAAATGGACCATTCATATGAAAACCTATTAACAATATGGTGTATTCATTTTAGTCGTATAAGTAGGATAATGTTGAATCAACTAAATCTTAATTTTGTAATGTTCAAGTTATGATTATAGACTTTTCTCAACCATAGATTGACTTCATATCAATCTAAGATTCAAACTAAGGTGCATATTTGCTAGAGTAAAATTTAATTCAATTTCTTTACAATAGATTTACTTTATCTCAATTGTTTTAGGTTCAAATTATTGTTATCGATTTTTGTCTAACATAGATCGACTACTTCCTTGACAATAATTTAAACTATGGTTTATATTTGCATATATAATATTTATTTTAATTTTAGTAAAATATGGACCATTCACATGAACAATTATTAACAATATGGTGTATTCATTTTAGTCATATAAGTATGTCAATGTTGAATCAACTAAATCTTAATTTTGTAATGTTCAAGTTATGATTATAGACTTTTCTCAACCATAGATTGACTTCATATCAATCTAAGATTCAAACTATGGTGCATATTTTCTAGAGTAATATTTAATTCAATTTGTTTACCTTGGATTTACTTTATATCAATTGTGTTAGGTTAAAATTATTGTTATCGATTTTTGTCTGCCATAGATCGACTACTTCTTTGACAATAATTTAAACTAAAGTTTATATTTGCATATATAATATTTATTTGAATTTGAGTAAAATATGGACCTTCCACATGAACAAATATTAACAATATGGTGTATTCATTTTAGTCATATAAGTATGTCAAGGTTGAATCAACTAAATCTCAATTTTGTAATGTTAAAGTTATGATTATAGACTTTTCTCAACCTTGGATTGACTTCATATCAATCTATGGTTGAAATTAAGGTGCATATTTGCATTAGTAATATTTAATTCAATTTCTTTACCTTAGATTTACTTTATCTCAATCGTGTTATGTTAGAACTATTGTTATCGACTTTTGCCAACTATTGATCGACTAGTTCTTTGATAATAGTTGAAACTAAGGTATATGTTTGCATATATGTTGTTTTTTGGAATTTTAGTAAAAAATGGACCATTCATATGAAAACCTATTAACAATATGGTGTATTCATTTTAGTCGTATAAGTAGGATAATGTTGAATCAACTAAATCTTAATTTTGTAATGTTCAAGTTATGATTATAGACTTTTCTCAACCATAGATCGACTTCATATCAATCTACGATTCAAACTAAGGCGCATATTTGCAAGAGTAATATTTAATTCAATTTCTTTACCTTAGATTTACTTTATCTAAATTGTGTTAGGTTAAAATTATTGTTATCTATTTTTGTCTACCATAGATCGACTACTTCCTTGACAATAATTTAAACTAAGGTTTATATTTGCATATATAATATTTATTTGAATTTAAGTAAAATATGGACCATTCACATGAACAATTATTAACAATATGGTGTATTCATTTTAGTCATATAAGTATGTCAATGTTGAATCAACTAAATCTTAATTTTGTAATGTTCAAGTTATGATTATAGACTTTTCTCAACCATAGATTGACTTCATATCAATCTAAGATTCAAACTATTATGCATATTTGCTAGAGTAATATTTAATTCAATTTCTTTACCTTAGATTTACTTTATCTCAATTGGGTTAGGTTAAAATTATTGTTATCGATTTTTGTCTACCATAGATCGACTACTTCTTTGACAATAATTTAAACTAAATTGTATATTTGCATATATAATATTTTTTGGAATTTGAGTAAAATATGGACCATTCAGATGAAAAAATCTTAACAATATGGTGTATTCATTTTAGTCATATAAATATGTTAATGTTGAATCAACTAAATCTTAATTTTGTAATGTTCAAGTTATGATTATACACTTTTCTCAACTATAGATTGACTTCATATCAATCTATGGTTGAAATTAAGGTGCATATTTGCATTAGTAAAATTTAATTCAATTTCTTTACGTTGGATTTACTTTATCTCAATTGTGTTATGTTAAAATTATTGTTATCGATTTTTGCCAACAATTGATCGACTAGTTCTTTGATAACAGTTGAAACTAAGTTATATGTTTGCATATATATTGTTTTTTGGAATTTTAGTAAAAAATGGACCATTCATATGAAAACCTATTAACAATATGGTGTATTCGTTTTAGTCGTATAAGTAGGATAATGTTGAATCAACTAAATCTCAATTTTGTAATCTTAAAGTTATGATTATAGACTTTTCTCAATGATAGATTGACTTCATATCAACCTACGGTTCAAAATAAGCTGCATATTTGCTTGAGTAATATTTAATTCAATTTCTTTACCTTAGATTTACTTTATCTCAATTGTGGTAGGTTAAAATTATTGTTATCCATTTTTGTCTAGCATAGATCGACTACTTCTTTGATAATAATTTAAACTAAGGTGTATATTTGCATATATAATATTTATTTGAATTTTAGTAAAACATGGACGATTCACATGAATAATTATTCTCAATATGGTGTATTCATTTTAGTAATATAAGTATATCAATGTTGAATCAACTAAATCTCAATTTTGTAATGTTCAAGTTATGATTATAGACTTTTCTCAACCATTGATTGACTTCGTATCAATCTACGATTCAAACTAAGATGCATATTTTCTACAGTAATATTTAATTCAATTTCTTTGACTTAGATTTACTTTATCTCAATTGTGTTAGGTTAAAATTATTGTTATCGATTTTTGCCTACCATAGATCGACTACCTCTTTGACAATAATTGAAACTAAGGTTTATATTTGCATATATAATATTTATTTGAATTTTAGTAAAATATGGACCATTCACATGAACAATTATTAACAATATGGTGTATTCATTTTAGTCATATAAGTATGTCAAGGTTGAATCAACTAAATCTTAATTTTGTAATGTTCAAGTTATGATTATAGACTTTTCTCAACCATAGATTGACTTCATATCAATCTATGGTTGAAATTAAGGTGCATATTTGCATTAGTAAAATTTAATTCAATTTCTTTACGTTGGATTTACTTTATCTCAATTGTGTTATGTTAAAATTATTGTTATCAATTTTTGCCAACAATTGATCGACTCGATCTTTGATAACAGTTGAAACTAAGGTATATGTTTGCATATATATTGTTTTTTGGAATTTTAGTAAAAAATGGACCATTCATATGAAAACCTATTAACAATATGGTGTATTCGTTTTAGTCGTATAAGTAGGATAATATTGAATCAACTAAATCTCAATTTTGTAATCTTAAAGTTATGATTATAGACTTTTCTCAACCATAGATTGACTTCATATCAATCTACGGTTCCAAATAAGCTGCATATTTTCTTGAGTAATATTTAATTCAATTTCTTTACCTTAGATTTACTTTATCTCAATTGTGGTAGGTTAAAATTATTGTTATCCATTTTTGTCTAGCATAGATCGACTACTTCTTTGATAATAATTTAAACTAAGGTGTATATTTGCATATATAATATTTATTTGAATTTTAGTAAAACATGGACGATTCACATGAATAATTATTCTCAATATGGTGTATTCATTTTAGTAATATAAGTATATCAATGTGGAATCAACTAAATCTCAATTTTGTAATGTTCAAGTTATGATTATAGACTTTTTTCAACCATTGATTGACTTCATATCAATCTACGATTCAAACTAAGATGCATATTTTCTACAGTAATATTTAATTCAATTTCTTTGACTTAGATTTACTTTTTCTCAATTGTGTTAGGTTAAAATTATTGTTATCGATTTTTGCCTACCATAGATCGACTACCTCTTTGACAATAATTGAAACTAAGGTTTATATTTGCATATATAATATTTATTTGAATTTGAGTAAAATATGGACCATTCACATGAACAAATATTAACAATATTGTGTATTCATTTTAGTCATATAAGTAACTCAATGTTGAATCAACTAAATGTCAAGTTTTTAATGTTAAAGTTATGATTATAGACTTTTCTCAACCGTAGATTGACTTCATTTCAATCTATCGTTCAAATTAAGGTGCATATTTGCATTAGTAATATTTAATTCAATTTATTTACGTTAGATTCACTTTATCTTAATCGTGTTATTTTAAAATTATTGTTATCGATTTTTGAGAAAAATTGATCGACTAGTTCTTTGATAACAATTGAAACTAAGGTATATGTTTGCATATATATTATTTTTTGGAATTTTAGTAAAAATGGACCATTCATATAAAAACATATTAACAATATGGTGTATTCATTTTAGTCGTATAAGTAGGATAATGTTGAATCAAGTAAATCTCAATTTTATAATCTTAAAGTTATGATTATAGACTTTTCTCAACGATAGATTGACTTCATATCAACCTAAGGTTCAAAATAAGGTGCATATTTGCTTGAGTAATATTTAATTCAATTTTTTTTACCTTAGAATTACTTTATATCAATTGTGGTAGGTTAAAATTATTGTTATCCATTTTTGTCTAGCATAGATCGACTACTTCTTTAATAATAATTTAAACTAAGGTGTATATTTGCATATATAATATATATTTGAATTTTAGTAAAATATGGGCCATTCACATGAACAATTATTAACAATATGGTGTATTCATTTTAGTCATATAAGTATGTCCATGTTGAATCAACTAAATCTTAATTTTGTAATGTTCAAGTTATGATTATAGACTTTTCTCAATCATAGATTGACTTCATATCAATCTACGATTCAAACTATGGTGCATATTTGCTAGAGTAATATTTAATTCAATTTATTTACCTCAGATTTACTTTATATCAATTGTGTTAGGTTAAAAATATTGTTATCGATTTTTATCTGCCATAGATCGACTACTTCTTTGACAATAATTTAAACTAAATTGTATATTTGCATATATAGTATTTTTTGGAATTTGAGTAAAATATGGACCATTCAGATGAAAAAATCTAAACAATATGGTGTATTCATTTTGGTCATATAAGTATGTCAAGGTTGAATCAACTAAATCTCAATTTTGTCATGTTAAAGTTATGATTATAGACTTTTCTAAACCTTGGATTGACTTAATATCAATCTATGGTTGAAATTAAGGTGCATATTTGCATTAGTAATATTTAATTCAATTTCTTTACGTTAGATTTACTTTATCTCAATCGTGTTAGGTTAAAATTATTGTTATCGATTTTTGCCAACTATTGATCGACTAGTTCTTTGATAACAGTTGAAACTAAGGTATATGTTTGCATATATGTTATTTTTTGGAATTTTAGTAAAAAATGGACCATTCATATGAAAACCTATTAACAATATGGTGGATTCATTTTAGTCGTATAAGTAGGATAAGGTTGAATCAACTAAATCTCAATTTTGTAATGTTCAAGTTATGATTATAGACTTTTCTCAACCATAGATTGACTTCTTATCAATCTACGATTCAAACTAAGGTGCATATTTGCTTGAGTAATATTTAATTGAATTTCTTTACATTAGATATACTTTATCTCAATTGTGGTAGGGTAAAATTATTGTTATCCATTTTTGTCTAGCATAGATCGACTACTTCTTTGATAATAATTTAAACTAAGGTGTATATTTGCATATATAATATTTATTTGAATTTTAGTAAAATATGGGCCATTCACATGAACAATTATTAACAATATGGTGTATTCATTTTAGTCATATAAGTATGTCCATGTTGAATCAACTAAATCTTAATTTTGTAATGTTCAAGTTATGATTATAGACTTTTCTCAATCATAGATTTACTTCATATCAATCTACGATTCAAACTATGGTGCATATTTGCTAAAGTAATATTTAATTCAATTTATTTACCTCAGATTTACTTTATATCAATTGTGTTAGGTTAAAATTATTGTTATCGATTTTTATCTGCCATAGATCGACTACTTCTTTGACAATAATTTAAACTAAGGTTTATATTTGCATATATAATATTTATTTGAATTTGAGTAAAATATGGACCATTCACATGAACAAATATTAACAATATGGTGTATTCATTTTGGTCATATAAGTATGTCAAGGTTGAATCAACTAAATCTCAATTTTGTCATGTTAAAGTTCTGATTATAGACTTTTCTAAACCTTGGATTGACTTCATATCAATCTATGGTTGAAATTAAGGTGCATATTTTCATTAGTAATATTTAATTCAATTTATTTACGTTAGATTTACTTTATCTCAATCGTGTTATGTTAAAATTATTGTTATCGATTTTTGCCAACTATTGATCGACTAGTTCTTTGATAATAGTTGAAACTAAGGTATATGTTTGCATATATGTTATTTTTTGGAATTTTAGTAAAAAATGGACCATTCATATGAAAACCTATTAACAATATGGTGGATTCATTTTAGTCGTATAAGTAGGATAAGGTTGAATCAACTAAATCTCAATTTTGTAATGTTCAAGTTATGATTATAGACTTTTCTCAACCATAGATTGACTTCTTATCAATCTACGATTCAAACTAAGGTGCATATTTGCTTGAGTAATATTTAATTGAATTTCTTTACATTAGATATACTTTATCTCAATTGTGTTAGGTTAAAATTATTGTTATCGATTTTTGTGTACCATAGATCGACTACTTCCTTGACAATAATTTAAACTAAGGTTTATATTTGTATATATAGTATTTTTTGGAATTTGAGTAAAATATGGACTATTCAGATGAAAAAATCTTAACAATATGGTGTATTCATTTTAGTCATATAAGTATGTTAATGTCGAATCAACTAAATCTTAATTTTGTAATGTTCAAGTTATGATTATAGACTTTTCTCAACCATAGATTGACTTCATATCAATCTATGGTTGAAATTAAGGTGCATATTTGCATTAGTAATATTTAATTCAATTTCTTTACGTTGGATTTACTTTATCTCAATTGTGGTTTGTTAAAATTATTGTTATCGACTTTTGCCAACAATTGATCGACTAGTTCTTTGATAACAGTTGAAACTGAGGTATATGTTTGCATATATATTATTTTTTGGAATTTTAGTAAAAAATGGACCATTCATATGAAAACCTATTAACAATATGGTGTATTCATTTTAGTCGTATAAGTAGGATAATGTTGAATCAACTAAATCTCAATTTTGTAATCTTAAAGTTATGATTATAGACTTTTCTCAACCATAGATTGACTTCATATCAATCTACGGTTCAAAATAATTTGCATATTTGCTTGAGTAATATTTAATTCAATTTCTTTACCTTAGATTTACTTTATCTCAATTGTGGTAGGTTAAAATTATTGTTATCCATTTTTGTCTAGCATAGATCGACTACTTCTTTGATAATAATTTAAACTAAGGTGTATATTTGCATATATAATATTTATTTGAATTTTAGTAAAACATGGACGATTCACATGAATAATTATTCACAATATGGTGTATTCATTTTAGTAATATAAGTATATCAATGTTGAATCAACTAAATCTCAATTTTGTAATGTTCAAGTTATGATTATAGACTTTTCTGAACCATAGATTGACTTCATATCAATCTACGATTCAAACTAAAGGTGCATATTTGCTATGGTAAAATTTAATTGAATTTCTTTACAATAGATTTACTTTATCTCAATTGTGTTAGGTTCAAATTATTGTTATCGATATTTGTCTACCATAGATCGACTACTTCCTTGACAATAATTTAAACTAAGGTTTATATTTGCATATATAATATTTATTTGAATTTTAGTAAAATATGGACCATTCACATGAACAATTATTAACAATATGGTGTATTCATTTTAGTCATATAAGTATGTCAATGTTGAATCAACTCAATCTTAATTTTGTAATGTTCAAGTTATGATTATAGACTTTTCTCAACCATAGATTGACTTCATATCAATCTACTATTCAAACTATGGTGCATATTTGCTAGAGTAATATTTAATTCAATTTCTTTACCTTGGATTTACTTTATATCAATTGTGTTAGGTTAAAATTATTGTTATCGATTTTTGTCTGCCATAGATCGACTACTTCTTTGACAATAATTTAAACTAAAGTTTACATTTGCATATATAATATTTATTTGATTTTGAGTAAAATATGGACCTTCCACATGAACAAATATTAACAATATGGTGTATTCATTTTAGTCATATAAGTATGTCAAGGTTGAATCAACTAAATCTCAATTTTGTAATGTAAAAATTATGATTATAGACTTTTCTCCACCTTGGATTGACTTCATATCAATCTACGATTCAAACTATTATGCATATTTGCTAGAGTAAAATTTAATTGAATTTCTTTACAATAGATTTACTTTATCTCAATTGTGTTAGGTTCAAATTATTGTTATCGATTTTTGTCTAACATAGATCGACTACTTCCTTGACAATAATTTAAACTATGGTTTATATTTGCATATATAATATTTATTTTAATTTTAGTAAAATATGGACCATTCACATGAACAATTATTAACAATATGGTGTATTCATTTTAGTCATATAAGTATGTCAATGTTGAATCAACTAAATCTTAATTTTGTAATGTTCAAGTTATGATTATAGACTTTTCTCAACCATAGATTGACTTCATATCAATCTAAGATTCAAACTATGGTGCATATTTTCTAGAGTAATATTTAATTCAATTTGTTTACCTTGGATTTACTTTATATCAATTGTGTTAGGTTAAAATTATTGTTATCGATTTTTGTCTGCCATAGATCGACTACTTCTTTGACAATAATTTAAACTAAAGTTTATATTTGCATATATAATATTTATTTGAATTTGAGTAAAATATGGACCTTCCACATGAACAAATATTAACAATATGGTGTATTCATTTTAGTCATATAAGTATGTCAAGGTTGAATCAACTAAATCTCAATTTTGTAATGTTAAAGTTATGATTATAGACTTTTCTCAACCTTGGATTGACTTCATATCAATCTATGGTTGAAATTAAGGTGCATATTTGCATTAGTAATATTTAATTCAATTTCTTTACCTTAGATTTACTTTATCTCAATCGTGTTATGTTAGAACTATTGTTATCGACTTTTGCCAACTATTGATCGACTAGTTCTTTGATAACAGTTGAAACTAAGGTATATGTTTGCATATATGTTGTTTTTTGGAATTTTAGTAAAAAATGGACCATTCATATGAAAACCTATTAACAATATGGTGTATTCATTTTAGTCCTATAAGTAGGATAATGTTGAATCAGCTAAATCTTAATTTTGTAATGTTCTAGTTATGATTATAGACTTTTCTCAACCATAGATTGACTTCATATCAATCTACGATTCAAACTAAGGTGCATATTTGCTAGAGTAATATTTAATTCAATTTCTTTACCTTGGATTTACTTTATCTAAATTGTGTTAGGTTAAAATTATTGTTATCGATTTTTGTCTACCATAGATCGACTACTTCCTTGACAATAATTTAAACTAAGGTTTATATTTGCATATATAATATTTATTTGAATTTAAGTAAAATATGGACCATTCACATGAACAATTATTAACAATATGGTGTATTCATTTTAGTCATATAAGTATGTCAATGTTGAATCAACTAAATCTTAATTTTGTAATGTTCAAGTTATGATTATAGACTTTTCTCAACCATAGATTGACTTCATATCAATCTACGATTCAAAATATTATGCATATTTGCTAGAGTAATATTTAATTCAATTTCTTTACCTTAGATTTACTTTATCTCAATTGGGTTAGGTTAAAATTATTGTTATCGATTTTTTTCTACCATAGATCGACTACTTCTTTGCCAATAATTTAAACTAAATTGTATATTTGCATATATAGTATTTTTTGGAATTTGAGTAAAATATGGACCATTCAGATGAAAAACTCTTAACAATATGGTGTATTCATTTTAGTCATATAAATATGTTAATGTTGAATCAACTAAATCTTAATTTTGTAATGTTCAAGTTATGATTATACACTTTTCTCAACCATAGATTGACTTCATATCAATCTATGGTTGAAATAAAGGTGCATATTTGCATTAGTAAAATTTAATTCAATTTCTTTACGTTGGATTTACTTTATCTCAATTGTGTTATGTTAAAATTATTGTTATCGAGTTTTGCCAACAATTGATCGACTAGTTCTTTGATAACAGTTGAAACTAAGTTATATGTTTGCATATATATTGTGTTTTGGAATTTTAGTAAAAAATGGACCATTCATATGAAAACCTATTAACAATATGGTGTATTCGTTTTAGTCGTATAAGTAGGATAATGTTGAATCAACTAAATCTCAATTTTGTAATCTTAAAGTTATGATTATAGAATTTTCTCAACCATAGATTGACTTCATATCAATCTACGGTTCAAAATAATTTGCATATTTGCTTGAGTAATATTTAATTCAATTTCTTTACCTTAGATTTACTTTATCTCAATTGTGGTAGGTTAAAATTATTGTTATGCATTTTTGTCTAGCATAGATCGACTACTTCTTTGATAATAATTGAAACTAAGGTGTATATTTGCATATATAATACTTATTTGAATTTTAGTAAAACATGGACGATTCACATGAATAATTATTCACAATATGGTGTATTCATTTTAGTAATATAAGTATATCAATGTTGAATCAACTAAATCTCAATTTTGTAATGTTCAAGTTATGATTATAGACTATTCTCAATCATTGATTGACTTCGTATCAATCTACGATTCAAACTAAGATGCATATTTTCTACAGTAATATTTAATTCAATTTCTTTGACTTAGATTTACTTTTTCTCAATTGTGTTAGGTTAAAATTATTGTTATCGATTTTTGCCTACCATAGATCGACTACCTCTTTGACAATAATTGAAACTAAGGTTTATATTTGCATATATAATATTTATTTGAATTTGAGTAAAATATGGACCATTCACATGAACAAATATTAACAATATGGTGTATTCATTTTAGTCATATAAGTAACTCAATGTTGAATCAATAAATGTCAATTTTGTAATGTTAAAGTTATGATTATAGACTTTTCTCAACCGTAGATTGACTTCATTTCAATCTATCGTTCAAATTAAGGTGCATATTTGCATTAGTAATATTTAATTCAATTTATTTACGTTAGATTCACTTTATCTCAATCGTGTTATGTTAAAATTATTGTTATCGATTTTTGCCAAAAATTGATCGACTAGTTCTTTGATAACAATTGAAACTAAGGTATATGTTTGCATATATATTATTTTTTGGAATTTTAGTAAAAATGGACCATTCATATAAAAACCTATTAACAATATGGTGTATTCATTTTAGTCGTATAAGTAGGATAATGTTGAATCAAGTAAATCTCAATTTTGTAATCTTAAAGTTATGATTATAGACTTTTCACAACCATAGATTGACTTCATATCAACCTACGGTTCAAAATAAGGTGCATATTTGCTTGAGTAATATTTAATTCAATTTTTTTTACCTTAGATTTACTTTATTTCAATTGTGGTAGGTTAAAATTATTGTTATCCATTTTAGTCTAGCATAGATCGACTACTTCTTTGATAATAATTTAAACTAAGCTGTATATTTGCATATATAATATTTATTTGAATTTTAGTAAAATATGGGCCATTCACATTAACAATTATGAACAATATGGTGTATTCATTTTAGTCATATAAGTATGTCCATGTTGAATCAACTAAATCTTAATTTTGTAATGTTCAAGTTATGATTATAGACTTTTCTCAATCATAGATTGACTTCATATCAATCTACGATTCAAACTATGGTGCATATTTGCTAGAGTAATATTTAATTCAATTTATTTACCTCAGATTTACTTTATATCAATTGTGTTAGGTTAAAATTATTGTTATCTATTTTTATCTGCCATAGATCGACTACTTCTTTGACAATAACTTAAACTAAGGTTTCTATTTGCATATATAATATTTATTTGAATTTGAGTAAAATATGGACCATTCACATGAACAAATATTAACAATATGGTGTATTCATTTTGGTCATATAAGTATGTCAAGGTTGAATCAACTAAATCTCAATTTTGTCATGTTAAAGTTCTGATTATAGACTTTTCTAAACCTTGGATTGACTTCATATCAATCTATGGTTGAAATTAAGGTGCATATTTGCATTAGTAATATTTAATTGAATTTCTTTACCTTAGATTTACTTTATCTCAATCGTGTTATGTTAGAATTATTGTTATCGACTTTTGCCAACTATTGATCGACTAGTTCTTTGATAACAGTTGAAACTAAGGTATATGTTTGCATATATGTTATTTTTTGGCATTTTAGTAAAAAATGGACCATTCATATGAAAACCTATTAACCATATGGTGTATTCATTTTAGTCCTATAAGTAGGATAATGTTGAATTAGCTAAATCTTAATTTTGTAATGTTCTAGATATGATTATAGACTTTTCTCAACCATAGATTGACTTCATATCTATCTACGATTCAAACTAAGGTGCATATTTGCTAGAGTAATATTTAAATCAATTTCTTTAACTTAGATTTACTTTATCTTAATTGTTTAGGTTAAAATTATTGTTATCGATTTTTGTCTAGCATAGATCGACTACTTCTTTGATAATAATTTAAACTAAGGTGTATATTCGCATATATAATATTTATTTGAATTTTAGTAAAACATGGACGATTCACATGAATAATTATTCACAATATGGTGTATTCATTTTAGTAATATAAGTATATCAATGTTGAATCAACTAAATCTTAATTTTGTAATGTTCAAGTTATGATTATAGACTTTTCTCAACCATAGATTGACTTCATATCAATCTACGATTCAAACTATTATGCATATTTGCTAGAGTAATATTTAATTCAATTTCTTTACCTTAGATTTACTTTATCTCAATTGGGTTAGGTTAAAATTATTGTTATCGATTTTTGTCTACCATAGATCGACTACTTCTTTGACAATAATTTAAACTAAGGTTTATATTTGCATATATAATATTTATTTGAATTTGAGTAAAATAAGGACCATTCACATGAACAAATATTAACAATATGGTGTATTCATTTTGGTCATATAATTATGTCAAGGTTGAATCAACTAAATCTCAATTTTGTCATGTTAAAGTTCTGATTATAGACTTTTCTAAACCTTGGATTGACTTCATATCAATCTATGGTTGAAATTAAGGTGCATATTTACATTAGTAAAATTTAATTCAATTTCTTTACGTTGGATTTACTTTATCTCAATTGTGTTATGTTAAAATTATTGTTATCGATTTTTGCCAACAATTGATCGACTAGTTCTTTGATAACAGTTGAAACTAAGTTATATGTTTGCATATATATTGTTTTTTGGAATTTTAGTAAAAAATGGACCATTCATATGAAAACCTATTAACAATATGGTGTATTTGTTTTAGTCGTATAAGTAGGATAATGTTGAATCAACTAAATCTCAATTTTGTAATCTTAAAGTTATGATTATAGACTTTTCTCAACCATAGATTGACTTCATATCAATCTACGGTTCAAAATAAGCTGCATATTTGTTTGAGTAATATTTAATTCAATTTCTTTACCTTAGATTTACTTTGTCTCAATTGTGGTAGGTTAAAATTATTGTTATCCATTTTTGTCTAGCATAGATCGACTACTTCTTTGATAATAATTTAAACTAAGGTGTATATTTGCATATATAATATTTATTTGAATTTTAGTAAAACATGGACGATTCACATGAATAATTATTCACAATATGGTGTATTCATTTTAGTAATATAAGTATATCAATGTTGAATCAACTAAATCTCTATTTTGTAATGTTCAAGTTATGATTATAGACTTTTCTCAACCATAGATTGACTTCATATCAATCTACGATTCAAACTATGGTGCATATTTGCTAGAGTAAAATTTAATTGAATTTCTTTACAATAGATTTACTTTATCTCAATTGTGTTAGGTTAAAATTATTGTTATCGATTTTTGTCTACCATAGATCGACTACTTCCTTGACAATAATTTAAACTGAGGTTTATATTTGCATATATAATATTTATTTGAATTTTAGTAAAATATGGACCATTCACATGAACAATTATTAACAATATGGTGTATTCATTTTAGTCATATAAGTATGTCAATGTTGAATCAACTCAATCTTAATTTTGTAATGTTCAAGTTAAGATTATAGACTTTTCTCAACCATAGATTGACTTCATATCAATCTACGATTCAAACTATGGTGCATATTTGCTAGAGTAATATTTAATTCAATTTCTTTATCTTGGATTTACTTTATATCAATTGTGTTAGGTTAAAATTATAGTTATCGATTTTTGTCTGCCATAGATCGACTACTTCTTTGACAATAATTTAAACTAAAGTTTATATTTGCATTTATAATATTTATTTGATTTTGAGTGAAATATGGACCTTCCACATGAACAAATATTAACAATATGGTGTATTCATTTTAGTAATATAAGTATGTCAAGATTGAATCAACTAAATCTAAATTTTGTAATGTTAAAGTTATGATTATAGACTTTTCTCAACCTTGGATTGACTTCATATCAATCTATGGTTGAAATTAAGGTGCATATTTGCATTAGTAATATTTAATTCAATTTCTTTACCTTAGATTTACTTTATCTCAATCGTGTTATGTTAGAATTATTGTTATCGACTTTTGCCAACTATTGATCGACTAGTTCTTTGATAACAGTTGAAACTAAGGTATATGTTTGCATATATGTTATTTTTTGGAATTTTAGTAAATAATGGACCATTCTTATGAAAACATCTTAACAATATGGTGTATTCATTTTAGTCATATAAATATGTTAATGTTGAATCAACTAAATCTTAATTTTGTAATGTTCAAGTTATGATTATACACTTTTCTCAACCATAGATTGACTTCATATCAATCTATGGTTGAAATTAAGGTGCATATTTGCATTAGTAAAATTTAATTCAATTTATTTACGTTGGATTTACTTTATCTCAATTGTGTTATGTTAAAATTATTGTTATCGATTTTTGCCAACAATTGATCGACTAGTTCTTTGATAACAGTTGAAACTAAGGTATATGTTTGCATATATGTTATTTTTTGGAATTTTAGTAAATATGGACCATTCACATGAACAATTATTAACAATATGGTGTATTCATTTTAGTCCTATAAGTAGGATAATGTTGAATCAGCTAAATCTTAATTTTGTAATGTTCTAGTTATGATTATAGACTTTTCTCAACCATAGATTGACTTCATATCAATCTACGATTCAAACTAAGGTGCATATTTCCTAGAGTAATATTTAATTCAATTTCTTGACCTTAGATTTACTTTATCTAAATTGTGTTAGGTTAAAATTATTGTTATCGATTTTTGTCTACCATAGATCGACTACTTCCTTGACAATAATTTAAACTATGGTTTTTATTTGCATATATAATAGTTATTTGAATTTAAGTAAAATATGGACCATTCACATGAACAATTATTAACAATATGGTGTATTCATTTTAGTCATTTAAGTATGTCAATGTTGAATCAACTAAATCTTAATTTTGTAATGTTCAAGTTATGATTATAGACTTTTCTCAACCATAGATTGACTTCATATCAATCTACGATTCAAACTATTATGCATATTTGCTAGAGTAATATTTAATTCAATTTCTTTACCTTAGATTTACTTTATCTCAATTGGGTTAGTTTAAAATTATTGTTATCGATTTTTGTCTACCATAGATCGACTACTTCTTTGACAATAATTTAAACTAAATTGTATATTTGCATATATAGTATTTTTTGGAATTTGAGTAAAATATGGACCATTCAGATGAAAAATTCTTAACAATATGGTGTATTCATTTTAGTCATATAAATATGTTAATGTTGAATCAACTAAATCTTAATTTTGTAATGTTCAAGTTATGATTATACACTTTTCTCAACCATAGATTGACTTCATATCAATCTATGGTTGAAATTAAGGTGCATATTTGCATTAGTAAAATTTAATTCAATTTCTTTACGTTGGATTTACTTTATCTCAATTGTGTTATGTTAAAATTGTTGTTATCGATTTTTGCCAACAATTGATCGACTAGTTCTTTGATAACAGTTGAAACTAAGTTATATGTTTGCCTATATATTGTTTTTTGGAATTTTAGTAAAAAATGGACCATTTATATGGAAACCTATTAACAATATGGTGTATTCGTTTTAGTCGTATAAGTAGGATAATGTTGAATCAAGTAAATCTAAATTTTGTAATCTTAAAGTTATGATTATAGACTTTTCTCAACCATAGATTGACTTCATATCAATCTACGGTTCAAAATAAGCTGCATATTTGCTTGAGTAATATTTAATTCAATTTCTTTACCTTAGATTTACTTTATCTCAATTGTGGTAGGTTAAAATTATTGTTATCCATTTTTGTCTAGCATAGATCGACTACTTCTTTGATAATAATTTAAACTAAGGT
Source organism: Hippophae tibetana (assembly GCA_037013495.1). Classification (NCBI taxonomy): domain Eukaryota; kingdom Viridiplantae; phylum Streptophyta; class Magnoliopsida; order Rosales; family Elaeagnaceae; genus Hippophae; species Hippophae tibetana. The sequence continues at coordinate 6,030,291 of CM072805.1, forward strand.
GTATATTTGCATATATAATATTTATTTGAATTTTAGTAAAACATGGACGATTCACATGAATAATTATTCACAATATGGTGTATTCATTTTACTAATATAAGTATATCAATGTTGAATCAACTAAATCTCAATTTTGTAATGTTCAAGTTATGATTATAGACTTTTCTCAACCATTGATTGACTTCATATCAATATACGATTCAAACTAAGATGCATATTTTCTACAGTAATATTTAATTCAATTTCTTTGACTTAGATTTACTTTATCTCAATTGTGTTAGGTTAAAATTATTGTTATCGATTTTTGCCTACCATAGATCGACTACCTCTTTGACAATAATTGAAACTAAGGTTTATATTTGCATATATAATATTTATTTGAATTTGAGTAAAATATGGACCATTCACATGAACAAATATTAACAATATGGTGTATTCATTTTAGTCATATAAGTAACTCAATGTTGAATCAACTAAATGTCAATTTTGTAATATTAAAGTTATGATTATAGACTTTTCTCAACCGTAGATTGACTTCATTTCAATCTATCGTTCAAATTAAGGTGCATATTTGCATTAGTAATATTTAATTCAATTTATTTACGTTAGATTCACTTTATCTCAATCGTGTTATGTTAAAATTATTGTTATCGATTTTTGCCAAAAATTGATCGACTAGTTCTTTGATAACAATTGAAACTAAGGTATATGTTTGCATATATATTATTTTTTGGAATTTTAGTAAAAATGGACCATTCATATAAAAACCTATTAACAATATGGTGTATTCATTTTAGTCGTATAAGTAGGATAATGTTGAATCAAGTAAATCTCAATTTTGTAATCTTAAAGTTATGATTATAGACTTTTCACAACCATAGATTGACTTCATATCAACCTACGGTTCAAAATAAGGTGCATATTTGCTTGAGTAATATTTAATTCAATTTTTTTACCTTAGATTTACTTTATCACAATTGTGGTATGTTAAAATTATTGTTATCCATTTTTGTCTAGCATAGATCGACTACTTCTTTGATAATAATTTAAACTAAGGTGTATATTTGCATATATAATATTTATTTGAATTTTAGTAAAATATGGGCCATTCACAAGAACAATTATTAACAATATGGTGTATTCATTTTAGTCATATAAGTATGTCCATGTTGAATCAACTAAATCTTAATTTTGTAATGTTCAAGTTATGATTATAGACTTTTCTCAATCATAGATTGACTTCATATCAATCTATGATTCAAACTATGGTGCATATTTGCTAGAGTAATATTTAATTCAATTTATTTACCTCAGATTTACTTTATATCAATTGTGTTAGGTTAAAATTATTGTTATCGATTTTTATCTGCCATAGATCGAGTACTTCTTTGAAAATAATTTAAACTAAGGTTTATATTTGCATATATAGTATTTATTTGAATTTGAGTAAAATATGGACCATTCACATGAACAAATATTAACAATATGGTGTATTCATTTTGGTCATATAAGTATGTCAAGGTTGAATCAACTAAATCTCAATTTTGTCATGTTAAAGTTCTGATTATAGACTTTTCTAAACCTTGGATTGACTTCATATAAATCTATGGTTGAAATTAAGGTGCATATTTGCATTAGTAATATTTAATTCAATTTCTTTACGTTAGATTTACTTTATCTCAATCGTGTTATGTTAAAATTATTGTTATCGATTTTTGCCAACTAATGATCGACTAGTTCTTTGATAACAGTTGAAACTAAGGTATATGTTTGCATATATGTTATTTTTTGGAATTTTAGTAAAAAATGGACCATTCATATGAAAACCTATTAACAATATGGTGTATTCATTTTAGTCGTATAAGTAGGATAAGGTTGAATCAACTAAATCTCAATTTTTTAATCTTAAAGTTATGATTATAGACTTTTCTCAACCATAGATTGACTTCATATCAATCTACGGTTCAAAATAATTTGCATATTTGCTTGAGTAATATTTAATTCAATTTCTTTACCTTAGATTTACTTTATCTCAATGGTGGTAGGTTAAAATTATTGTTATCCATTTTTATCTAGCATAGATCGACTACTTCTTTGATAATAATTTAAAATAAGGTGTATATTTGCATATATAATATTTATTTGAAATTTAGTAAAACATGGACGATTCACATGAATAATTATTCACAATATGGTGTATTCATTTTAGTAATATAAGTATATCAATGTTGAATCAACTAAATCTCAATTTTGTAATGTTCAAGTTATGATTATAGACTTTTCTCAACCATAGATTGACTTCATATCAATCTACGATTCAAACTATGGTGCATATTTGCTAGAGTAAAATTTAATTCAATTTCTTTACCTTAGATTTACTTTATCTCAATTGGGTTAGGTTATAATTATTGTTATCGATTTTTGTCTACCATAGATCGACTACTTCTTTGACAATAATTTAAACTGAGGTTTATATTTGCATATATAATATTTATTTTTATTTTAGTAAAATATGGACCATTCATATGAACAATTATTAACAATATGGTGTATTCATTTTAGTCATATAAGTATGTCAATGTTGAATCAACTCCATCTTAATTTTGTAATGTTCAAGTTATGATTATAGACTTTTCTCAACCATAGATTGACTTCATATCAATCTACGATTCAAACTAAGGTGCATATTTGCTAGAGTAATATTTAATTCAATTTCTTTACCTTGGATTTACTTTATATCAATTGTGTTAGGTTAAAATTATTGTTATCGATTTTTGTCTGCCATAGATCGACTACTTCTTTGACAATAATTTAAACTAAAGTTTATATTTGCATTTATAATATTTATTTGATTTTGAGTAAAATATGGACCTTCCACATGAACAAATATTAACAATATGGTGTATTCATTTTAGTCATATAAGTATGTCAAGGTTGAATCAACTAAATCTAAATTTTGTAATGTTAAAGTTATGATTATAGACTTTTCTCAACCTTGGATTGACTTCATATCAATCTATGGTTGAAATTAAGGTGCATATTTGCATTAGTAATATTTAATTCAATTTCTTTACCTTAGATTTACTTTATCTCAATCGTGTTATGTTAGAATTATTGTTATCGACTTTTGCCAACTATTGATCGACTAGTTCTTTGATAACAGTTGAAACTAAGGTATATGTTTGCATATATGTTATTTTTTGGAATTTTAGTAAATAATGGACCATTCTTATGAAAACATATTAACAATATGGTGTATTCATTTTAGTCCTATAAGTAGGATAATGTTGAATCAGCTAAATCTTAATTTTGTAATGTTCTAGTTATGATTATAGACTTTTCTCAACCATAGATTGACTTCTTATCAATCTACGATTCAAACTAAGGTGCATATTTGCTAGAGTAATATTTAATTCAATTTCTTTACCTTAGATTTACTTTATCTAAATTGTGTTAGGTTAAAATTATTGATATCGATTTTTGTCTACCATAGATCGACTACTTCCTTGACAATAATTTAAACTATGGTTTATATTTGCATATATAATAGTTATTTGAATTTAAGTAAAATATGGACCATTCACATGAACAATTATTAACAATATGGTGTATTCATTTTAGTCATATAAGTATGTCAATGTTGAATCAATTAAATCTTAATTTTGTAATGTTCAAGTTATGATTATAGACTTTTCTCAACCATAGATTGACTTCATATCAATCTACGATTCAAACTATTATGCATATTTGCTAGAGTAATATTTAATTCAATTTCTTTACCTTAGATTTACTTTATCCAATTGGGTTAGGTTAAAATTATTGTTATCGATTTTTGTCTACCATAGATCGACTACTTCTTTGACAATAATTTAAACTAAATTGTATAATTGCATATATAGTATTTTTTGGAATTTGAGTAAAACATGGACCATTCAGATGAAAAATTCTTAACAATATGGTGTATTCATTTTAGTCATATAAATATGTTAATGTTGAATCAACTAAATCTTAATTTTGTAATGTTCAAGTTATGATTATACACTTTTCTCAACCATAGATTGACTTCATATCAATCTATGGTTGAAATTAAGGTGCATATTTGCATTAGTAAAATTTAATTCAATTTATTTACGTTGGATTTACTTTATCTCAATTGTGTTATGTTAAAATTATTGTTATCGATTTTTGCCAACAATTGATCGACTAGTTCTTTGATAACAGTTGAAACTAAGGTATATGTTTGAATATATATTATTTTTTGGAATTTTAGTAAAAAATGGACCATTCATATGAAAACCTATTAACAATATGGTGTATTCATTTTAGTTGTATAAGTAGGATAAGGTTGAATCAACTAAATCTCAATTTTTTAATCTTAAAGTTATGATTATAGACTTTTCTCAACCATAGATTGACTTCATATCAATCTACGGTTCAAAATAATTTGCATATTTGCTTGAATAATATTTAATTCAATTTCTTTACCTTAGATTTACTTTATCTCAATGGTGGTAGGTTAAAATTATTGTTATCCATTTTTGTCTAGCATAGATCGACTACTTCTTTGATAATAATTTAAAATAAGGTGTATATTTGCATATATAATATTTATTTGAAATTTAGTAAAACATGGACGATTCACATGAATAATTATTCACAATATGGTGTATTCATTTTAGTAATATAAGTATATCAATGTTGAATCAACTAAATCTCAATTTTGTAATGTTCAAGTTATGATTATAGACTTTTCTCAACCATAGATTGACTTCATATCAATCTACGATTCAAACTATTATGCATATTTTCTAGAGTAAAATTTAATTGAATTTCTTTACAATAGATTTACTTTATCTCAATTGTGTTAGGTTCAAATTATTGTTATCGATTTTTGTCTAACATAGATCGACTACTTCCTTGACAATAATTTAAACTATGGTTTATATTTGCATATATAATATTTATTTTAATTTTAGTAAAATATGGACCATTCACATGAACAATTATTAACAATATGGTGTATTCATTTTAGTCATATAAGTATGTCAATGTTGAATCAACTAAATCTTAATTTTGTAATGTTCAAGTTATGATTATAGACTTTTCTCAACCATAGATTGACTTCATATCAATCTAAGATTCAAACTATGGTGCATATTTTCTAGAGTAATATTTAATTCAATTTGTTTACCTTGGATTTACTTTATATCAATTGTGTTAGGTTAAAATTATTGTTATCGATTTTTGTCTGCCATAGATCGACTACTTCTTTGACAATAATTTAAACTAAAGTTTATATTTGCATTTATAATATTTATTTGATTTTGAGTAAAATATGGACCTTCCACATGAACAAATATTAACAATATGGTGTATTCATTTTAGTCATATAAGTATGTCAAGGTTGAATCAACTAAATCTAAATTTTGTAATGTTAAAGTTATGATTATAGACTTTTCTCAACCTTGGATTGACTTCATATCAATCTATGGTTGAAATTAAGGTGCATATTTGCATTAGTAATATTTAATTCAATTTCTTTACCTTAGATTTACTTTATCTCAATCGTGTTATGTTAGAATTATTGTTATCGACTTTTGCCAACTATTGATCGACTAGTTCTTTGATAACAGTTGAAACTAAGGTATATGTTTGCATATATGTTATTTTTTGGAATTTTAGTAAATAATGGACCATTCTTATGAAAACATATTAACAATATGGTGTATTCATTTTAGTCCTATAAGTAGGATAATGTTGAATCAGCTAAATCTTAATTTTGTAATGTTCTAGTTATGATTATTGACTTTTCTCAACCATAGATTGACTTCTTATCAATCTACGATTCAAACTAAGGTGCATATTTGCTAGAGTAATATTTAATTCAATTTCTTTACCTTAGATTTACTTTATCTAAATTGTGTTAGGTTAAAATTATTGATATCGATTTTTGTCTACCATAGATCGACTACTTCCTTGACAATAATTTAAACTATGGTTTATATTTGCATATATAATAGTTATTTGAATTTAAGTAAAATATGGACCATTCACATGAACAATTATTAACAATATGGTGTATTCATTTTAGTCATATAAGTATGTCAATGTTGAATCAATTAAATCTTAATTTTGTAATGTTCAAGTTATGATTATAGACTTTTCTCAACCATAGATTGACTTCATATCAATCTACGATTCAAACTATTATGCATATTTGCTAGAGTAATATTTAATTCAATTTCTTTACCTTAGATTTACTTTATCTCAATGGTGGTAGGTTAAAATTATTGTTATCCATTTTTGTCTAGCATAGATCGACTACTTCTTTGATAATAATTTAAAATAAGGTGTATATTTGCATATATAATATTTATTTGAAATTTAGTAAAACATGGACGATTCACATGAATAATTATTCACAATATGGTGTATTCATTTTAGTAATATAAGTATATCAATGTTGAATCAACTAAATCTCAATTTTGTAATGTTCAAGTTATGATTATAGACTTTTCTCAACCATAGATTGACTTCATATCAATCTACGATTCAAACTATTATGCATATTTGCTAGAGTAAAATTTAATTGAATTTCTTTACAATAGATTTACTTTATCTCAATTGTGTTAGGTTCAAATTATTGTTATCGATTTTTGTCTAACATAGATCGACTACTTCCTTGACAATAATTTAAACTATGGTTTATATTTGCATATATAATATTTATTTTAATTTTAGTAAAATATGGACCATTCACATGAACAATTATTAACAATATGGTGTATTCATTTTAGTCATATAAGTATGTCAATGTTGAATCAACTAAATCTTAATTTTGAAATGTTCAAGTTATGATTATAGACTTTTCTCAACCATAGATTGACTTCATATCAATCTAAGATTCAAACTATGGTGCATATTTTCTAGAGTAATATTTAATTCAATTTCTTTACCTTAGATTTACTTTATCTCAATTGGGTTAGGTTAAAATTATTGTTATCGATTTTTGTCTACCATAGATCGACTACTTCTTTGACAATAATTTAAACTAAATTGTATAATTGCATATATAGTATTTTTTGGAATTTGAGTAAAACATGGACCATTCAGATGAAAAATTCTTAACAATATGGTGTATTCATTTTAGTCATATAAATATGTTAATGTTGAATCAACTAAATCTTAATTTTGTAATGTTCAAGTTATGATTATACACTTTTCTCAACCATAGATTGACTTCATATCAATCTATGGTTGAAATTAAGGTGCATATTTGCATTAGTAAAATTTAATTCAATTTATTTACGTTGGATTTACTTTATCTCAATTGTGTTATGTTAAAATTATTGTTATCGATTTTTGCCAACAATTGATCGACTAGTTCTTTGATAACAGTTGAAACTAAGGTATATGTTTGCATATATATTATTTTTTGGAATTTTAGTAAAAAATGGACCATTCATATGAAAACCTATTAACAATATGGTGTATTCATTTTAGTCGTATAAGTAGGATAAGGTTGAATCAACTAAATCTCAATTTTTTAATCTTAAAGTTATGATTATAGACTTTTCTCAACCATAGATTGACTTCATATCAATCTACGGTTCAAAATAATTTGCATATTTGCTTGAGTAATATTTAATTCAATTTCTTTACCTTAGATTTACTTTATCTCAATGGTGGTAGGTTAAAATTATTGTTATCCATTTTTATCTAGCATAGATCGACTACTTCTTTGATAATAATTTAAAATAAGGTGTATATTTGCATATATAATATTTATTTGAAATTTAGTAAAACATGGACGATTCACATGAATAATTATTCACAATATGGTGTATTCATTTTAGTAATATAAGTATATCAATGTTGAATCAACTAAATCTCTATTTTGTAATGTTCAAGTTATGATTATAGACTTTTCTCAACCATAGATTGACTTCATATCAATCTACGATTCAAACTATGGTGCATATTTGCTAGAGTAAAATTTAATTCAATTTCTTTACCTTAGATTTACTTTATCTCAATTGGGTTAGGTTATAATTATTGTTATCGATTTTTGTCTACCATAGATCGACTACTTCTTTGACAATAATTTAAACTGAGGTTTATATTTGCATATATAATATTTATTTTTATTTTAGTAAAATATGGACCATTCATATGAACAATTATTAACAATATGGTGTATTCATTTTAGTCATATAAGTATGTCAATGTTGAATCAACTCCATCTTAATTTTGTAATGTTCAAGTTATGATTATAGACTTTTCTCAACCATAGATTGACTTCATATCAATCTACGATTCAAACTAAGGTGCATATTTGCTAGAGTAATATTTAATTCAATTTCTTTACCTTGGATTTACTTTATATCAATTGTGTTAGGTTAAAATTATTGTTATCGATTTTTGTCTGCCATAGATCGACTACTTCTTTGACAATAATTTAAACTAAAGTTTATATTTGCATTTATAATATTTATTTGATTTTGAGTAAAATATGGACCTTCCACATGAACAAATATTAACAATATGGTGTATTCATTTTAGTCATATAAGTATGTCAAGGTTGAATCAACTAAATCTAAATTTTGTAATGTTAAAGTTATGATTATAGACTTTTCTCAACCTTGGATTGACTTCATATCAATCTATGGTTGAAATTAAGGTGCATATTTGCATTAGTAATATTTAATTCAATTTCTTTACCTTAGATTTACTTTATCTCAATCGTGTTATGTTAGAATTATTGTTATCGACTTTTGCCAACTATTGATCGACTAGTTCTTTGATAACAGTTGAAACTAAGGTATATGTTTGCATATATGTTATTTTTTGGAATTTTAGTAAATAATGGACCATTCTTATGAAAACATATTAACAATATGGTGTATTCATTTTAGTCCTATAAGTAGGATAATGTTGAATCAGCTAAATCTTAATTTTGTAATGTTCTAGTTATGATTATAGACTTTTCTCAACCATAGATTGACTTCTTATCAATCTACGATTCAAACTAAGGTGCATATTTGCTAGAGTAATATTTAATTCAATTTCTTTACCTTAGATTTACTTTATCTAAATTGTGTTAGGTTAAAATTATTGATATCGATTTTTGTCTACCATAGATCGACTACTTCCTTGACAATAATTTAAACTATGGTTTATATTTGCATATATAATAGTTATTGGAATTTAAGTAAAATATGGACCATTCACATGAACAATTATTAACAATATGGTGTATTCATTTTAGTCATATAAGTATGTCAATGTTGAATCAATTAAATCTTAATTTTGTAATGTTCAAGTTATGATTATAGACTTTTCTCAACCATAGATTGACTTCATATCAATCTACGATTCAAACTATTATGCATATTTGCTAGAGTAATATTTAATTCAATTTCTTTACCTTAGATTTACTTTATCCAATTGGGTTAGGTTAAAATTATTGTTATCGATTTTTGTCTACCATAGATCGACTACTTCTTTGACAATAATTTAAACTAAATTGTATAATTGCATATATAGTATTTTTTGGAATTTGAGTAAAACATGGACCATTCAGATGAAAAATTCTTAACAATATGGTGTATTCATTTTAGTCATATAAATATGTTAATGTTGAATCAACTAAATCTTAATTTTGTAATGTTCAAGTTATGATTATACACTTTTCTCAACCATAGATTGACTTCATATCAATCTATGGTTGAAATTAAGGTGCATATTTGCATTAGTAAAATTTAATTCAATTTATTTACGTTGGATTTACTTTATCTCAATTGTGTTATGTTAAAATTATTGTTATCGATTTTTGCCAACAATTGATCGACTAGTTCTTTGATAACAGTTGAAACTAAGGTATATGTTTGAATATATATTATTTTTTGGAATTTTAGTAAAAAATGGACCATTCATATGAAAACCTATTAACAATATGGTGTATTCATTTTAGTTGTATAAGTAGGATAAGGTTGAATCAACTAAATCTCAATTTTTTAATCTTAAAGTTATAATTATAGACTTTTCTCAACCATAGATTGACTTCATATCAATCTACGGTTCAAAATAATTTGCATATTTGCTTGAATAATATTTAATTCAATTTCTTTACCTTAGATTTACTTTATCTCAATGGTGGTAGGTTAAAATTATTGTTATCCATTTTTGTCTAGCATAGATCGACTACTTCTTTGATAATAATTTAAAATAAGGTGTATATTTGCATATATAATATTTATTTGAAATTTAGTAAAACATGGACGATTCACATGAATAATTATTCACAATATGGTGTATTCATTTTAGTAATATAAGTATATCAATGTTGAATCAACTAAATCTCAATTTTGTAATGTTCAAGTTATGATTATAGACTTTTCTCAACCATAGATTGACTTCATATCAATCTACGATTCAAACTATTATGCATATTTTCTAGAGTAAAATTTAATTGAATTTCTTTACAATAGATTTACTTTATCTCAATTGTGTTAGGTTCAAATTATTGTTATCGATTTTTGTCTAACATAGATCGACTACTTCCTTGACAATAATTTAAACTATGGTTTATATTTGCATATATAATATTTATTTTAATTTTAGTAAAATATGGACCATTCACATGAACAATTATTAACAATATGGTGTATTCATTTTAGTCATATAAGTATGTCAATGTTGAATCAACTAAATCTTAATTTTGTAATGTTCAAGTTATGATTATAGACTTTTCTCAACCATAGATTGACTTCATATCAATCTAAGATTCAAACTATGGTGCATATTTTCTAGAGTAATATTTAATTCAATTTGTTTACCTTGGATTTACTTTATATCAATTGTGTTAGGTTAAAATTATTGTTATCGATTTTTGTCTGCCATAGATCGACTACTTCTTTGACAATAATTTAAACTAAAGTTTATATTTGCATTTATAATATTTATTTGATTTTGAGTAAAATATGGACCTTCCACATGAACAAATATTAACAATATGGTGTATTCATTTTAGTCATATAAGTATGTCAAGGTTGAATCAACTAAATCTAAATTTTGTAATGTTAAAGTTATGATTATAGACTTTTCTCAACCTTGGATTGACTTCATATCAATCTATGGTTGAAATTAAGGTGCATATTTGCATTAGTAATATTTAATTCAATTTCTTTACCTTAGATTTACTTTATCTCAATCGTGTTATGTTAGAATTATTGTTATCGACTTTTGCCAACTATTGATCGACTAGTTCTTTGATAACAGTTGAAACTAAGGTATATGTTTGCATATATGTTATTTTTTGGAATTTTAGTAAATAATGGACCATTCTTATGAAAACATATTAACAATATGGTGTATTCATTTTAGTCCTATAAGTAGGATAATGTTGAATCAGCTAAATCTTAATTTTGTAATGTTCTAGTTATGATTATTGACTTTTCTCAACCATAGATTGACTTCTTATCAATCTACGATTCAAACTAAGGTGCATATTTGCTAGAGTAATATTTAATTCAATTTCTTTACCTTAGATTTACTTTATCTAAATTGTGTTAGGTTAAAATTATTGATATCGATTTTTGTCTACCATAGATCGACTACTTCCTTGACAATAATTTAAACTATGGTTTATATTTGCATATATAATAGTTATTTGAATTTAAGTAAAATATGGACCATTCACATGAACAATTATTAACAATATGGTGTATTCATTTTAGTCATATAAGTATGTCAATGTTGAATCAATTAAATCTTAATTTTGTAATGTTCAAGTTATGATTATAGACTTTTCTCAACCATAGATTGACTTCATATCAATCTACGATTCAAACTATTATGCATATTTGCTAGAGTAATATTTAATTCAATTTCTTTACCTTAGATTTACTTTATCTCAATGGTGGTAGGTTAAAATTATTGTTATCCATTTTTGTCTAGCATAGATCGACTACTTCTTTGATAATAATTTAAAATAAGGTGTATATTTGCATATATAATATTTATTTGAAATTTAGTAAAACATGGACGATTCACATGAATAATTATTCACAATATGGTGTATTCATTTTAGTAATATAAGTATATCAATGTTGAATCAACTAAATCTCAATTTTGTAATGTTCAAGTTATGATTATAGACTTTTCTCAACCATAGATTGACTTCATATCAATCTACGATTCAAACTATTATGCATATTTGCTAGAGTAAAATTTAATTGAATTTCTTTACAATAGATTTACTTTATCTCAATTGTGTTAGGTTCAAATTATTGTTATCGATTTTTGTCTAACATAGATCGACTACTTCCTTGACAATAATTTAAACTATGGTTTATATTTGCATATATAATATTTATTTTAATTTTAGTAAAATATGGACCATTCACATGAACAATTATTAACAATATGGTGTATTCATTTTAGTCATATAAGTATGTCAATGTTGAATCAACTAAATCTTAATTTTGAAATGTTCAAGTTATGATTATAGACTTTTCTCAACCATAGATTGACTTCATATCAATCTAAGATTCAAACTATGGTGCATATTTTCTAGAGTAATATTTAATTCAATTTCTTTACCTTAGATTTACTTTATCTCAATTGGGTTAGGTTAAAATTATTGTTATCGATTTTTGTCTACCATAGATCGACTACTTCTTTGACAATAATTTAAACTAAATTGTATAATTGCATATATAGTATTTTTTGGAATTTGAGTAAAACATGGACCATTCAGATGAAAAATTCTTAACAATATGGTGTATTCATTTTAGTCATATAAATATGTTAATGTTGAATCAACTAAATCTTAATTTTGTAATGTTCAAGTTATGATTATACACTTTTCTCAACCATAGATTGACTTCATATCAATCTATGGTTGAAATTAAGGTGCATATTTGCATTAGTAAAATTTAATTCAATTTATTTACGTTGGATTTACTTTATCTCAATTGTGTTATGTTAAAATTATTGTTATCGATTTTTGCCAACAATTGATCGACTAGTTCTTTGATAACAGTTGAAACTAAGGTATATGTTTGCATATATATTATTTTTTGGAATTTTAGTAAAAAATGGACCATTCATATGAAAACCTATTAACAATATGGTGTATTCATTTTAGTCGTATAAGTAGGATAATGTTGAATCAACTAAATCTCAATTTTTTAATCTTAAAGTTATGATTATAGACTTTTCTCAACCATAGATTGACTTCATATCAATCTACGGTTCAAAATAATTTGCATATTTGCTAGAGTAAAATTTAATTGAATTTCTTTACAATAGATTTACTTTATCTCAATTGTGTTAGGTTCAAATTATTGTTATCGATTTTTGTCTAACATAGATCGACTACTTCCTTGACAATAATTTAAACTATGGTTTATATTTGCATATATAATATTTATTTTAATTTTAGTAAAATATGGACCATTCACATGAACAATTATTAACAATATGGTGTATTCATTTTAGTCATATAAGTATGTCAATGTTGAATCAACTAAATCTTAATTTTGAAATGTTCAAGTTATGATTATAGACTTTTCTCAACCATAGATTGACTTCATATCAATCTAAGATTCAAACTATGGTGCATATTTTCTAGAGTAATATTTAATTCAATTTCTTTACCTTAGATTTACTTTATCTCAATTGGGTTAGGTTAAAATTATTGTTATCGATTTTTGTCTACCATAGATCGACTACTTCTTTGACAATAATTTAAACTAAATTGTATAATTGCATATATAGTATTTTTTGGAATTTGAGTAAAACATGGACCATTCAGATGAAAAATTCTTAACAATATGGTGTATTCATTTTAGTCATATAAATATGTTAATGTTGAATCAACTAAATCTTAATTTTGTAATGTTCAAGTTATGATTATACACTTTTCTCAACCATAGATTGACTTCATATCAATCTATGGTTGAAATTAAGGTGCATATTTGCATTAGTAAAATTTAATTCAATTTATTTACGTTGGATTTACTTTATCTCAATTGTGTTATGTTAAAATTATTGTTATCGATTTTTGCCAACAATTGATCGACTAGTTCTTTGATAACAGTTGAAACTAAGGTATATGTTTGCATATATATTATTTTTTGGAATTTTAGTAAAAAATGGACCATTCATATGAAAACCTATTAACAATATGGTGTATTCATTTTAGTCGTATAAGTAGGATAATGTTGAATCAACTAAATCTCAATTTTTTAATCTTAAAGTTATGATTATAGACTTTTCTCAACCATAGATTGACTTCATATCAATCTACGGTTCAAAATAATTTGCATATTTGCTTGAGTAATATTTAATTCAATTTCTTTACCTTAGATTTACTTTATCTCAATGGTGGTAGGTTAAAATTATTGTTATCCATTTTTGTCTAGCATAGATCGACTACTTCTTTGATAATAATTTAAACTAAGGTGTATATTTGCATATATAATATTTATTTGAAATTTAGTAAAACATGGACGATTCACAAGAATAATTATTCACAATATGGTGTATTCATTTTAGTAATATAAGTATATCAATGTTGAATCAACTAAATCTCAATTTTGTAATGGTCAAGTTATGATTATAGACTTTTCTCAACCATAGATTGACTTCATATCAATCTACGATTCAAACTATGGTGCATATTTGCTAGAGTAAAATTTAATTGAATTTCTTTACAATAGATTTACTTTATCTCAATTGTGTTAGGTTAAAATTATTGTTATCGATTTTTGTCTACCATAGATCGACTACTTCCTTGACAATAATTTAAACTGAGGTTTATATTTGCATATATAATATTTATTTTTATTTTAGTCAAATATGGACCATTCACATGAACAATTATTAACAATATGGTGTATTCATTTTAGTCATAAAAGTATGTCAATGTTGAATCAACTCCATCTTAATTTTGTAATGTTCAAGTTATGATTATAGACTTTTCTCAACCATAGATTGACTTCATATCAATCTACGATTCAAACTAAGGTGCATATTTGCTAGAGTAATATTTAATTCAATTTCTTTACCTTGGATTTACTTTATATCAATTGTGTTAGGTTAAAATTATTGTTATCGATTTTTGTCTGCCATAGATCGACTAATTCTTTGACAATAATTTAAACTAAAGTTTATATTTGCATTTATAATATTTATTTGATTTTGAGTAAAATATGGACCTTCCACATGAACAAATATTAACAATATGGTGTATTCATTTTCGTCATATAAGTATGTCAAGGTTGAATCAACTAAATCTCAATTTTGTAATGTTAAAGTTATGATTATAGACTTTTCTCAACCTTGGATTGACTTCATACCAATATATGGTTGAAATTAAGGTGCATATTTGCATTAGTAATATTTAATTCAATTTCTTTACCTTAGATTTACTTTTTCTCAATCGTGTTATGTAAGAATTATTGTTATCGACTTTTGCCAACTATTGATCGACTAGTTCTTTGATAACAGTTGAAACTAAGGTATATGTTTGCATATATCTTATTTTTTGGAATTTTAGTAAAAAATGGACCATTCATATGAAAACCTATTAACAATATTGTGTATTCATTTTAGTCCTATAAGTAGGATAATGTTGAATCAGCTAAATCTTAATTTTGTAATGTTCTATATATGATTATAGACTTTTCTCAACCATAGATTGACTTCATATCAATCTACGATTCAAACTAAGGTGCATATTTGCTAGAGTAATATTTAATTCAATTTCTTTACCTTAGATTTACTTTATCTAAATTGTGTTAGGTTAAAAGTATTGTTATCGATTTTTGTCTACCATAGATCGACTACTTCCTTGACAATAATTTAAACTAAGGTTTATATTTGCATATATAATATTTATTTGAATTTAATTAAAATATGGACCATTCACATGAACAGTTATTAACATTATGGTGTATTCATTTTAGTCATATAAGTATGTCAATGTTGAATCAACTAAATCTTAATTTTGTAATGTTCAAGTTATGATTATAGACTTTTCTCAATCATAGATTGACTTCATATCAATCTACGATTCAAACTATTATGCATATTTGCTAGAGTAATATTTAATTTAATTTCTTTACCTTAGATTTACTTTATCACAATTGGGTTAGGTTAAAATTATTGTTATCGATTTTTGTCTATCATAGATCGAATCTTTTTTGACAATAATTTAAACTAAATTGTATATTTTCATATATAGTATTTTTTGGAATTTGAGTAAAATATGGACCATTCCGATGAAACAATCTTAACAATATGGTGTATTCATTTTAGTCATATAAATATGTTAATGTTGAATCAACTAAATGTCAATTTTGTAATGTTAAAGTTATGATTATAGACTTTTCTCAACTCTAGATTGACTTCATTTCAATCTATCGTTCAAATTAAGGTACATATTTGCATTAGTAATATTTAATTCAATTTATTTACGTTAGATTCACTTTATCTCAATCGTGTTATGTTAAAATTATTGTTATCGATTTTTGCCAAAAATTGATCGACTAGTTCTTTGATAACAATTGAAACTAAGGTATATGTTTGCATATATATTATTTTTTGGAATTTTAATAAAAATGGACCATTCATATAAAAACCTATTAACAATATGGTGTATTCATTTTAGTCGTATAAGTAGGATAATGTTGAATCAAGTAAATCTAAATTTTGTAATCTTAAAGTTATGATTATAGACTTTTCACAACCATAGATTGACTTCATATCAACCTACGGTTCAAAATAAGGTGCATATTTGCTTGAGTAATATTTAATTCAATTTTTTTACCTTAGATTTACTTTATCTCAATTGTGGTAGGTTAAAATTATTGTTATCCATTTTTGTCTAGCATAGATCGACTACTTCTTTGATAATAATTTAAACTAAGGTGTATATTTGCATATATAATATTTATTTGAATTTTAGTAAAATATGGGCCATTCAAATGAAAAATTATTAACAATATGTTGTATTCATTTTAGTCATATAAGTATGTCCATGTTGAATCAAATAAATCTCAATTTTGTAATGTTCAAGTTATGATTATAGACTTTTCTCAACCATATATTGACTTCATATCAATCTACGATTCAAACTAAGGTGCATATTTGCTAGAGTAATATTTAATTTAATTTATTTACCTCAGATATACTTTATATCAATTGTGTTAGGTTAAAATTATTGTTATCGATTTTTGTCTGCCATAGATCGAGTACTTCTTTGAAAATAATTTAAACTAAGGTTTATATTTGCATATATAGTATTTATTTGAATTTGAGTAAAATATGGACCATTCACATGAACAAATATTAACAATATGGTGTATTCATTTTGGTCATATAAGTATGTCAAGGTTGAATCAACTAAATCTCAATTTTGTCATGTTAAAGTTCTGATTATAGACTTTTCTAAACCTTGGATTGACTTCATATAAATCTATGGTTGAAATTAAGGTGCATATTTGCATTAGTAATATTTAATTCAATTTCTTTACGTTAGATTTACTTTATCTCAATCGTGTTATGTTAAAATTATTGTTATCGATTTTTGCCAACTAATGATCAACTAGTTCTTTGATAACAGTTGAAACTAAGGTATATGTTTGCATATATGTTATTTTTTGGAATTTTAGTAAAAAATGGACCATTCATATGAAAACCTATTAAAAATATGGTGTATTCATTTTAGTAATATAAGTATATCAATGTTGAATCAACTAAATCTGAATTTTGTAATGTTCAAGTTATGATTATAGACTTTTCTCAACCATAGATTGACTTCATATCAATCTACGATTCAAACTATGGTGCATATTTGCTAGAGTAAAATTTAATTGAATTTCTTTACAATAGATTTACTTTATCTCAATTGTGTTAGGTTAAAATTATTATTATCGATTTTTGTCTACCATTGATCGACTACTTCCTTGATAATAATTTAAACTGAGGTTTATATTTGCATATATAATATTTATTTTTATTTTAGTAAAATATGGACCATTCATATGAACAATTATTAACAATATGGTGTATTCATTTTAGTCATATAAGTATGTCAATGTTGAATCAACTCCATCTTAATTTTGTAATGTTCAAGTTATGATTATAGACTTTTCTCAACCATAGATTGACTTCATATCAATCTACGATTCAAACTAAGGTGCATATTTGCTAGAGTAATATTTAATTCAATTTCTTTACCTTGGATTTACTTTATATCAATTGTGTTAGGTTAAAATTATTGTTATCGATTTTTGTCTGCCATAGATCGACTACTTCTTTGACAATAATTTAAACTAAAGTTTATATTTGCATTTATAATATTTATTTGATTTTGAGTAAAATATGGACCTTCCACATGAACAAATATTAACAATATGGTGTATTCATTTTAGTCATATAAGTATGTCAAGGTTGAATCAACTAAATCTCAATTTTGTAATGTTAAAGTTATGATTATAGACTTTTCTCAACCTTGGATTGACTTCATACCAATATATGGTTGAAATTAAGGTGCATATTTGCATTAGTAATATTTAATTCAATTTCTTTACCTTAGATTTACTTTTTCTCAATCGTGTTATGTTAGAATTATTGTTATCGACTTTTGCCAACTATTGATCGACTAGTTCTTTGATAACAGTTGAAACTAAGGTATATGTTTGTATATATGTTATTTTTTGGAATTTTAGTAAAAAATGGACCATTCATATGAAAACCTATTAACAATATTGTGTATTCATTTTAGTCCTATAAGTAGGATAATGTTGAATGAGCTAAATCTTAATTTTGTAATATTCTAGTTATGATTATAGACTTTTCTCAACCATAGATTGACTTCATATCAATCTACGATTCAAACTAAGGTGCATATTTGCTAGAGTAATATTTAATTCAATTTCTTTACCTTAGATTTACTTTATCTAAATTGTGTTAGGTTAAAATTATTGTTATCGATTTTTGTCTACCATAGATCGACTACTTCCTTGACAATAATTTAAACTAAGGTTTATATTTGCATATATAATATTTATTTGAATTTAAGTAAAATATGGACCATTCACATGAACAATTATTAACATTATGGTGTATTCATTTTAGTCATATAAGTATGTCAATGTTGAATCAACTAAATCTTAATTTTGTAATGTTCAAGTTATGATTATAGACTTTTCTCAATCATAGATTGACTTCATATCAATCTACGATTCAAACTATTATGCATATTTGCTAGAGTAATATTTAATTCAATTTCTTTACCTTAGATTTACTTTATCTAAATTGTGTTAGGTTAAAATTATTGTTATCGATTTTTGTCTACCATAGATCGACTACTTCCTTGACAATAATTTAAACTAAGGTTTATATTTGCATATATAATATTTATTTGAATTTAAGTAAAATATGGACCATTCACATGAACAATTATTAACAATATGGTGTATTCATTTTAGTCATATAAGTATGTCAATGTTGAATCAACTAAATCTTAATTTTGTAATGTTCAAGTTATGATTATAGACTTTTCTCAACCATAGATTGACTTCATATCAATCTACGATTCAAACTATGGTGCATATTTGCTAGAGTAATATTTAATTCAATTTCTTTACCTTAGATTTACTTTATCTCAATTGGGTTAGGTTAAAATTATTGTTATCGATTTTTGTCTACCAGAGATCGACTACTTCCTTGACAATAATTTAAACTAAGGTTTATATTTGCATATATAATATTTATTTGAATTTAAGTAAAATATGGACCATTCACATGAACAATTATTAACAATATGGTGTATTCATTTTAGTCATATAAGTATGTCAATGTTGAATCAACTAAATCTTAATTTTGTAATGTTCAAGTTATGATTATAGACTTTTCTCAATCATAGATTGACTTCATATCAATCTACGATTCAAACTATTATGCATATTTGCAAGAGTAATATTTAATTTAATTTCTTTACCTTAGATTTACTTTATCTCAATTGGGTTAGGTTAAAATTATTGTTATCGATTTTTGTCTACCATAGATCGACTACTTCTTTGACAATAATTTAAACTAAATTGTATATTTGCATATATAGTATTTTTTGGAATTTGAGTAAAATATGTACCATTCAGATGAAACAATCTTAACAATATGGTGTATTCATTTTAGTCATATAAATATGTTAATGTTGAATCAACAAAATGTCAATTTTGTAATGTTAAAGTTATGATTATAGACTTTTCTCAACCGTAGATTGACTTCATTTCAATCTATCGTTCAAATTAAGGTACATATTTGCATTAGTAATATTTAATTCAATTTATTTACGTTAGATTCACTTTATCTCAATCGTGTTATGTTAAAATTATTGTTATCGATTTTTGCCAAAAATTGATCGACTAGTTCTTTGATAACAATTGAAACTAAGGTATATGTTTGCATATATATTATTTTTTGGAATTTTAGTAAAAATGGACCATTCATATAAAAACCTATTAACAATATGGTGTATTCATTTTAGTCGTATAAGTAGGATAATGTTGAATCAAGTAAATCTCAATTTTGTAATCTTAAAGTTATGATTATAGACTTTTCACAACCATAGATTGACTTCATATCAACCTACGGTTCAAAATAAGGTGCATATTTGCTTGAGTAATATTTAATTCAATTTTTTTACCTTAGATTTACATTATCTCAATTGTGGTAGGTTAAAATTATTGTTATCCATTTTTGTCTAGCATAGATCGACTACTTCTTTGATAATAATTTAAACTAAGGTGTATATTTGCATATATAATATTTATTTGAATTTTAGTAAAACATGGACGATTCACATGAATAATTATTCACAATATGGTGTATTCATTTTAGTAATATAAGTATATCAATGTTGAATCAACTAAATCTCAATTTTGTAATGTTCAAGTTATGATTATAGACTTTTCTCAACCATTGATTGACTTCGTATCAATCTACGATTCAAACTAAGATGCATATTTTCTATAATAATATTTAATTCAATTTCTTTGACTTAGATTTACTTTATCTCAATTGTGTTAGGTTAAAATTGTTGTTATCGATTTTTGCCTACCATAGATCGACTACCTCTTTGACAATAATTGAAACTAAGGTTTATATTTGCATATATAATATTTATTTGAATTTGAGTAAAATATGGAACATTCACATTAACAAAAATTAACAATATGGTGTATTCATTTTGGTCATATAAGTATGTCAAGGTTGAATCAACTAAATCTCAATTTTGTCATGTTAAAGTTCTGATTATAGACTTTTCTAAACCTTGGATTGACTTCATATCAATCTATGGTTGAAATTAAGGTGCATATTTGCATTAGTAATATTTAATTGAATTTCTTTACCTTAGATTTACTTTATCTCAATCGTGTTATGTTAGAATTATTGTTATCGACTTTTGCCAACTAATGATCAACTAGTTCTTTGATCACAGTTGAAACTAAGGTATATGTTTGCATATATGTTATTTTTTGGAATTTTAGTAAAAAATGGACCATTCATATGAAAACCTATGAACAATATGGTGGATTCATTTTAGTCGTATAAGTAGGATAAGGTTGAATCAACTAAATCTCAATTTTGTAATGTTCAAGTTATGATTATAGACTTTTCTTAACCATAGATTGACTTCTTATCAATCTACGATTCAAACTAAGGTGCATATTTGCTTGAGTAATATTTAATTGAATTTCTTTACATTAGATATACTTTATCTCAATTGTGTTAGGTTAAAATTATTGTTATTGATTTTTGTCTACCATAGATCACTACTTCCTTGACAATAATTTAAACTAAGGTTTATATTTGCATATATAATATTTATTTGAATTTTAGTAAAATATGGACCATTCACATGAACAATTATTAACAATATGGTGTATTCATTTTAGTCATATAAGTAGGATAATGTTGAATCAACTAAATCTCAATTTTGTAATGTTCAAGTTATGATTATAGACTTTTCTCAACCATATATTGACTTCATATCAATCTACGATTCAAACTAAGGTGCATATTTGCTAGAGTAATATTTAATTCAATTTCTTTACCTTAGATTTACTTTATATCAATTGTGTTAGGTTAAAATTATTGTTATCGATTTTTGTCTGCAATAGATCGACTACTTCTTTGACAATAATTTAAACTAAGGTTTATATTTGCATATATAATATTTATTTGAATTTGAGTAAAATATGGACCATTCACATGAACAATTATTAACAATATGGTGTATTCATTTTAGTCATATAAGTAGGATAATGTTGAATCAACTAAATCTCAATTTTGTAATGTTCAAGTTATGATTATAGACTTTTCTCAATCATAGATTGACTTCATATCAATCTACGATTCAAACTATGGTGCATATTTGCTAGAGTAATATTTAATTCAATTTATTTACCTCAGATTTACTTTATATCAATTGTGTTAGGTTAAAATTATTGTTATCTATTTTTATCTGCCATAGATCGACTACTTCTTTGACAATAACTTAAACTAAGGTTTCTATTTGCATATATAATATTTATTTGAATTTGAGTAAAATATGGACCATTCACATGAACAAATATTAACAATATGGTGTATTCATTTTGGTCATATAAGTATGTCAAGGTTGAATCAACTAAATCTCAATTTTGTCATGTTAAAGTTCTGATTATAGACTTTTCTAAACCTTGGATTGACTTCATATAAATCTATGGTTGAAATTAAGGTGCATATTTGCATTAGTAATATTTAATTCAATTTCTTTACGTTAGATTTACTTTATCTCAATCGTGTTATGTTAAAATTATTGTTATCGATTTTTGCCAACTAATGATCAACTAGTTCTTTGATCACAGTTGAAACTAAGGTATATGTTTGCATATATGTTATTTTTTGGAATTTTAGTAAAAAATGGACCATTCATATGAAAACCTATGAACAATATGGTGGATTCATTTTAGTCGTATAAGTAGGATAAGGTTGAATCAACTAAATCTCAATTTTGTAATGTTCAAGTTATGATTATAGACTTTTCTTAACCATAGATTGACTTCTTATCAATCTACGATTCAAACTAAGGTGCATATTTGCTTGAGTAATATTTAATTGAATTTCTTTACATTAGATATACTTTATCTCAATTGTGTTAGGTTAAAATTATTGTTATTGATTTTTGTCTACCATAGATCACTACTTCCTTGACAATAATTTAAACTAAGGTTTATATTTGCATATATAATATTTATTTGAATTTTAGTAAAATATGGACCATTCACATGAACAATTATTAACAATATGGTGTATTCATTTTAGTCATATAAGTAGGATAATGTTGAATCAACTAAATCTCAATTTTGTAATGTTCAAGTTATGATTATAGACTTTTCTCAACCATATATTGACTTCATATCAATCTACGATTCAAACTAAGGTGCATATTTGCTAGAGTAATATTTAATTCAATTTCTTTACCTTAGATTTACTTTATATCAATTGTGTTAGGTTAAAATTATTGTTATCGATTTTTGTCTGCAATAGATCGACTACTTCTTTGACAATAATTTAAACTAAGGTTTATATTTGCATATATAATATTTATTTGAATTTGAGTAAAATATGGACCATTCACATGAACAAATATTAACAATATGGTGTATTCATTTAAGTCATATAAGTATGTCAATGTTGACTCAACTAAATCTCAATTTTGTAATGTTAATGTTATGATTATAGACTTTTCTGAACCATATATTGACTCCATATCAATCTATCGTTCAAATTAAGGTGCATATTTGCATTAGTAATATTTAATTCAATTAATTTACGTTAGATTCACTTTATCTCAATCGTGTTATGTTAAAATTATTAATATCAATTTTTGCCAAAAATTGATCGACTAGTTCTTTGATAACAATTGAAACTAAGGTATATGTTTGCATATATATTATTTTTTGGAATTTTAGTAAAAATGGACCATTCATATAAAAACCTATTAACAATATGGTGTATTCATTTTAGTCGTATAAGTAGGATAATGTTGAATCAAGTAAATCTCAATTTTGTAATCTTAAAGTTATGATTATAGACTTTTCACAACCATAGATTGACTTCATATCAACCTACGGTTCAAAATATGGTGCATATTTGCTTGAGTAATATTTAATTCAATTTGTTTTACATTAGATTTACTTTATCTCAATTGTGGTAGGTTAAAATTATTGTTATCTATTTTTGTCTAGCATAGATCGACTACTTCTTTGATAATAATTTAAACTAAGGTGTATATTTGCATATATAATATTTATTTGAATTTTAGTAAAATATGGGCCATTCACATGAACAATTATTAACAATATGGTGTATTCATTTTAGTCATATAAGTATGTCCATGTTGAATCAACTAAATCTCAATTTTGTAATGTTCAAGTTATGATTATAGACTTTTATCAACCATATATTGACTTCATATCAATCTACGATTCAAACTAAGGTGCATATTTGCTAGAGTAATATTTAATTCAATTTATTTACCTCAGATTTACTTTATATCAATTGTGTTAGGTTAAAATTATTGTTATCGATTTTTGTCTGCCATAGATCGACTACTTCTTTGACAATAATTTAAACTAAGGTTTATATTTGCATATATAATATTTATTTGAATTTGAGTAAAATATGGACCATTCACATGAACAAATATTAACAATATGGTGTATTCATTTTGGTCATATAAGTATGTCAATGTTGAATCAACTAAATCTTAATTTTGTAATGTTCAAGTTATGATTATAGACTTTTCTCAACCATAGATTGAATTCATATCAATCTACGATTCAAACTATGGTGCATATTTGCTAGAGTAATATTTAATTCAATTTCTTTACCTTAGATTTACTTTATATCAATTGTGTTAGATTAAAATTATTGCTATCGATTTTTGTCGGCCATAGATCGACTACTTCTTTGACAATAATTTAAACTAAAATTTATATTTGCATATATAATATTTATTTGAATTTGAGTAAAACATGGACCTTCCACATGAACAGATATTAACAATATGGTGTATTCATTTTAGTCATATAAGTATGTCAAGGTTGAATCAACTAAATCTCAATTTTGTAATATTAAAGTTATGATTATAGACTTTTCTCAACCATATATTGACTTCATATCAATCTACGATTCAAACTAAGGTGCATATTTGCTAGAGTAATATTTAATTCAATTTATTTACCTCAGATTTACTTTATATCAATTGTGTTAGGTTAAAATTATTGTTATCGATTTTTGTATACCATAGATCGACTACTTCTTTGAAAATAATTTAAACTAAGGTTTATATTTGTATATATAGTATTTTTTGGAATTTGAGTAAAATATGGACCATTCAGATGAAAAAATCTTAACAATATGGTGTATTCATTTTAGTCATATAAGTATGTTAATGTCGAATCAACTAAATCTTAATTTTGTAATGTTCAAGTTAGGATTATAGACTTTTCTCAACCATAGATTGACTTCATATCAATCTACGATTCAAACTATGATGCATTTTTGCTAGAGTAATATTTAATTCAATTTCTTTACCTTAGATTTACTTTATCTCAATTGTGGTAGGTTAAAATTATTGTTATCCATTTTTGTCTAGCATAGATCGACTACTTCTTTGATAATAATTTAAACTAAGGTTTATATTTGTATATATAGTATTTTTTGGAATTTGAGTAAAATATGGACCATTCAGATGAAAAAATATTAACAATATGTTGTATTCCTTTTATTCATATAAGTATGTCAAAGTTGAATCAACTAAATCTCAATTTTGTAATGTTCAAGTTATGATTATAGACTTTTCTCAACCATAGATTGACTTCATATCAATCTACGATTCAAACTAAGGTGCATATTTGCTAGAGTAATATTTAATTCAATTTATTTACCTTAGATTTACTTTATCTCAATTGTGTTAGGTTAAAATTATTGTTATCGATTTTTGTCTACCATAGATCGACTACTTCTTTGATAATAATTTAAACTAAGGTGTATATTTGCATATATAATATTTATTTGAATTTGAGTAAAATATGGACCATTCACATGAACAAATATTAACAATATGGTGTATTCATTTTAGTCATATAAGTATGTCAATGTTGAATCACCCAAATCTTAATTTTGTAATGTTCAAGTTATGATTATAGACTTTTCTCAATCATAGATTGACTTCATATCAATCTACGATTCAAACTATGGTGCATATTTGCTAGAGTAATATTTAATTCAATTTATTTACCTTAGATTTACTTTATATCATTTGTGTTAGGTTAAAATTATTGTTATCGATTTTTATCTGCCATAGATCGACTACTTCTTTGACAATAATTTAAACTAAGGTTTATATTTGCATATATAATATTTATTTGAATTTGAGTAAAATATGGACCATTCACATGAACAAATATTAACAATATGGTGTATTCATTTTAGTCATATAAGTAACTCAATGTTGAATCAACTAAATGCCAATTTTGTAATGTTAAAGTTATGATTATAGACTTTTCTCAACCGTAGATTGACTTCATTTCAATCTATCGTTCAAATTAAGGTGCATATTTGCATTAGTAATATTTCATTCAATTTATTTACGTTAGATTCACTTTATCTCAATCGTGTTATGTTAAAATTATTAATATCAATTTTTGCCAACAATTGATCGACTAGTTCTTTGATAACAATTGAAACTAAGGTATATGTTTGCATATATATTATTTTTTGGAATTTTAGTAAAAATGGACCATTCATATGAAACCTATTAACCATATGGTGTATTCATTTTAGTCGTATAAGTAGGATAATGTTGAATCAAGTAAATCTCAATTTTGTAATCTTAAAGTTATGATTATAGACTTTTCACAACCATAGATTGACTTCATATCAATCTACGGTTCAAAATAAGGTGCATATTTGCTTGAGTAATATTTAATTCAATTTTTGTACCTTAGATTTACTTTATCTCAATTGTGGTAGGTTAAAATTATTGTTATCCATTTTTGTCTAGCATAGATCGACTACTTCTTTGAGAATAATTTAAACTAAGGTGTATATTTGCATATATAATATTTATTTGAATTTTAGTAAAATATGGACCATTCACATGAACAATTATTAACAATATGGTGTATTCATTTTAGTCATATAAGTATGTCCATGTTGAATCAACTAAATCTTAATTTTGTAATGTTCAAGTTATGATTATAGACTTTTCTCAATCATAGATTGACTTCATATCAATCTACGATTCAAACTATGGTGCATATTTGCTAGAGTAATATTTAATTCAATTTCTTTACCTTAGATTTACTTTATCTCAATTGTGTTAGGTTAAAATTATTGTTATTGATTTTTGTCTACCTTAGATCGACTACTTCTTTGAAAATAATTTAAACTAAGGTTTATATTTGTATATATAGTATTTTTTGGAATTTGAGTAAAATATGGACCATTCAGATGAAAAAATCAAAACAATATGGTGTATTCATTTTAGTCATATAAGTATGTTAATGTCGAATCAACTAAATCTTAATTATGTAATGTTCAAGTTATGATTATAGACTTTTCTCAACCATAGATTGACTTCATATCAATCTATGGTTGAAATTAAGGTGCATATTTGCATTAGTAATATTTAATTCAATTTTTTTACGTTAGATTTACTTTATCTCAATCGTGTTATGTTAAAATTATACTTATCGATTTTTGCCAACTATTGATCGACTAGTTCTTTGATAACAGTGGAAACTAAGGTATATGTTTGCATATATGTTATTTTTTGGAATTTGAGTAAAATATGGACCATTCAGATGAAAAAATATTAAAAATATGGTGTATTCATTTTATTCATATAAGTATGTCAAAGTTGAATCAACTAAATCTGAATTTTGTAATGTTCAAGTTATGATTATAGACTTTTCTCAACCATAGATTGACTTCATATCAATCTACGATTGAAACTAAGGTTAATATTTGCTAGAGTAATATTTAATTCAATTTCTTTACCTTAGATTTACTTTATCTCAATTGTGTTAGGTTAAAATTATTGTTATCGATTTTTGTCTACCATAGATCGACTACTTCCTTGATAATAATTTGAACTAAGGTTTATATTTGCATATATAATATTTATTTGAATTTTAGTAAAATATGGACCATTCACATGAACAATTATTAACAATATGGTGTATTCATTTTAGTCATATAAGTATGTCAATGTTGAATCAACTAAATCTTAATTTTGTAATGTTCAAGCTATGATTATAGACTTTTCACAATCATAGATTTACTTCATATCAATCTACGATTCAAACTAAGGTGCATATTTGCTAGAGTAATATTTAATTCAATTTCTTTACCTTAGATTTACTTTATATCAATTGTGTTAGGTTAAAATTATTGTTATCGATTTTTGTCTACCATAGATCGACTACTTCTTTGACAATAATTTAAACTAAGGTGTATATTTGCATATATAGTATTTCTTGGAATTTGAGTAAAATATGCACCATTCAGATGAAAAAATATTAACAATATGTTGTATTCATTTTAGTCATATAAGTATGTCAATATTGAATCAACTGAATCTCAATTTTGTAATGTTCAAGTTATGATTATAGACTTTTCTCAACCATAGATTTACTTCATATCAATCTAGGATTCAAACTAAGGTGCATATTTGCTAGAGTAATATTTAATTCAATTTCTTTACCTTAGATTTACTTTATCTCAATTGTGGTAGGTTAAAATTATTGTTATCCATTTTTGTCTAGCATAGATCGACTACTTCTTTGATAATAATTTAAACTAAGGTGTATATTTGCATATATAATATTTATTTGAATTTGAGTAAAATATGGGCCATTCACATGAACAATTATTAACAATATGGTGTATTCATTTTTGTTATATAAGTATGTCCATGTTGAATCAACTAAATCTCAATTTTGTAATGTTCAAGTTATGATTATAGACTTTTCTCAACCATATATTGACTTCATATCAATCTACGATTCAAACTAAGGTGCATATTTGCTAGAGTAATATTTAATTCAATTTATTTACCTCAGATTTACTTTATATCAATTGTGTTAGGTTAAAATTATTGTTATCGATTTTTGTCTGCCATAGATCGACTACTTCTTTGACAATAATTTAAACTAAGGTTTATATTTGCATATATAATATTTATTTGAATTTGAGTAAAATATGGACCATTCACATGAACAAATATTAACAATATGGTGTATTCATTTTGGTCATATAAGTATGTCAATGTTTACTCAACTAAATCTCAATTTTGTAATGTTAAAGTTATGATTATAGACTTTTGTGAACCATATATTGACTCCATATCAATCTATCGTTCAAATTAAGGTGCATATTTGCATTAGTAATATTTAATTCAATTTCTTTACATTAGATTTACTTTATCACAAACGTGTTATGTTTAAATTATTGTTATCGATTTTTGCCAACTAATGATCGACTAGTTCTTTGATAACAGTTGAAACTAAGGTATATGTTTGCATATATGCTATTTTTTGGAATTTTAGTAAAAAATGGACCATTCATATGAAAACCTATTAACAATATGGTGGATTCATTTTAGTTGTATAAGTAGGATAAGGTTGAATCAACTAAATCTCAATTTTGTAATGTTCAAGTTATGATTATAGACATTTCTCAACCATAGATTGACTTCTTATCAATCTACGATTCAAACTAAGGTGCATATTTGCTTGAGTAATATTAAATTGAATTTCTTTACATTAGATATACTTTATCTCAATTGCGTTAGGTTAAAATTATTGTTATCGATTTTTGTCTACCATAGATTGACTACTTCCTTGACAATAATTTAAACTAAGGTTTATATTTGCATATATAATATTTATTTGAATTTTAGTAAAATATGGACCATTCACATGAACAATTATTAACAATATGGTGTATTCATTTTAGTCATATAAGTATGTCAATGTTGAATCAACTAAATCTTAATTTTGTAATGTTCAAGTTATGATTATAGACTTTTCTCAACCATAGATTGACTTCATATCAATCTACGATTCAAACTATGGTGTATATTTGCTAGTGTAATATTTAATTCAATTTCTTTACCTTAGATTTACTTTATATCAATTGTGTTAGGTTAAAATTATTGTTATCGATTTTTGTCGGCCATAGATCGACTACTTCTTTGACAATAATTTAAACTAAAATTTATATTTGCATATATAATATTTATTTGAATTTGAGTAAAACATGGAACTTCCACATGAACAGATATTAACAATATGGTGTATTCATTTTAGTCATATAAGTATGTCAATGTTGAATCAACTAAATCTTAATTTTGTAATGTTCAAGTTATGATTATAGACTTTTCTCAATCATAGATTTACTTCATATCAATCTACGATTCAAACTAAGGTGCATATTTGCATTAATAATATTTAATTCAATTGTTTTACGTTAGATTTACTTTATCTCAATCGTGTTATGTTAAAATTATAGTTATCGATTTTTGCCAACTATTGATCGACTAGTTCTTTGAGAACAGTTGAAACTAAGGTATATGTTTGCATATATGTTATTTTTTGGAATTTTAGTAAAAAATGGACCATTCATATGAAAACCTATTAACAATATGGTGTATTCATTTTAGTCGTATAAGTAAGATAATGTTGAATCAACTAAATCTCAATTTTGTAGTGTTCAAGTTATGATTATAGACTTTTCTCAACCATAGATTGACTTCATATCAATCTACGATTGAAACTAAGGTGCATATTTGCTAGAGTAATATTTAATTCAATTTCTTTACCTTAGATTTACTTTATCTCAATTGTGTTAGGTTAAAATTATTGTTATCGATTTTTGTCTACCATAGATCGACTACTTCCTTGACAATAATTTGAACTAAGGTTTATATTTGCATATATAATATTTATTTGAATTTTAGTAAAATATGGACCATTCACATGAACAATTATTAACAATATGGTGTATTCATTTTAGTCATATAAGTATGTCAAGGTTGAATCAACTAAATCTCAATTTTGTAATGTTAAAGTTATGATTATAGACTTTTCTCAACCTTGGATTAAATTCATATCAATCTATGGTTGAAATTAAGATGCATATTTGCATTAGTAATATTTAATTCAATTGCTTTACGTTAGATTTACTTTATCTCAATCGTGTTATGTTAAAATTATTGTTATCGACTTTTCCCAACTATTGATCGACTAGTTCTTTGAGAACAGTTGAAACTAAGGTATATGTTTGCATATATGTTATTTTTTGGAATTTTAGTAAAAAATGGACCATTCATATGAAAACCTATTAACAATATGGTGTATTCATTTTAGTCGTATAAGTAAGATAATGTTGAATCAACTAAATCTCAATTTTGTAATGTTCAAGTTATGATTATAGACTTTTCTCAACCAAAGATTGACTTCATATCAATCTACGATTGAAACTAAGGTGCATATTTGCTAGAGTAATATTTAATTCAATTTCTTTACCTTAGATTTACTTTATCTCAATTGTGTTAGGTTAAAATTATTGTTATCGATTTTTGTCTACCATAGATCTACTACTTCCTTGACAATAATTTGAACTAAGGTTTATATTTGCATATATAATATTTATTTGAATTTTAGTAAAATATGGACCATTCACATGAACAATTATTAACAATATGGTGTATTCATTTTAGTCATATAAGTATGTCAAGGTTGAATCAACTAAATCTCAATTTTGTAATGTTAAAGTTATGATTATAGACTTTTCTCAACCTTGGATTAAATTCATATCAATCTATGGTTGAAATTAAGATGCATATTTGCATTAGTAATATTTAATTCAATTGCTTTACGTTAGATTTACTTTATCTCAATCGTGTTATGTTAAAATTATTGTTATCGACTTTTCCCAACTATTGATCGACTAGTTCTTTGAGAACAGTTGAAACTAAGGTATATGTTTGCATATATGTTATTTTTTGGAATTTTAGTAAAAAATGGACCATTCATATGAAAACCTATTAACAATATGGTGTATTCATTTTAGTCATATAAGTATGTTAATGTCGAATCAACTAAATCTGAATTTTGTAATGTTCAAGTTATGATTATAGACTTTTCTCAACCATAGATTGACTTCATATCAATCTATGGTTGAAATTAAGGTGCATATTTGCATTAGTAATATTTAATTCAATTTTTTTACGTTAGATTTACTTTATCTCAATCGTGTTATGTTAAAATTATACTTATCGATTTTTGCCAACTATTGATCGACTAGTTCTTTGATAACAGTCGAAACTAAGGTATATGTTTGCATATATGTTATTTTTTGGAATTTGAGTAAAATATGGACCATTCAGATGAAAAAATATTAAAAATATGGTGTATTCATTTTATTCATATAAGTATGTCAAAGTTGAATCAACTAAATCTGAATTTTGTAATGTTCAAGTTATGATTATAGACTTTTCTCAACCATAGATTGACTTCATATCAATCTACGATTGAAACTAAGGTTAATATTTGCTAGAGTAATATTTAATTCAATTTCTTTACCTTAGATTTACTTTATCTCAATTGTGTTAGGTTAAAATTATTGTTATCGATTTTTGTCTACCATAGATCGACTACTTCCTTGATAATAATTTGAACTAAGGTTTATATTTGCATATATAATATTTATTTGAATTTTAGTAAAATATGGACCATTCACATGAACAATTATTAACAATATGGTGTATTCATTTTAGTCATATAAGTATGTCAATGTTGAATCAACTAAATCTTAATTTTGTAATGTTCAAGCTATGATTATAGACTTTTCACAATCATAGATTTACTTCATATCAATCTACGATTCAAACTAAGGTGCATATTTGCTAGAGTAATATTTAATTCAATTTCTTTACCTTAGATTTACTTTATATCAATTGTGTTAGGTTAAAATTATTGTTATCGATTTTTGTCTACCATAGATCGACTACTTCTTTGACAATAATTTAAACTAAGGTGTATATTTGCATATATAGTATTTCTTGGAATTTGAGTAAAATATGCACCATTCAGATGAAAAAATATTAACAATATGTTGTATTCATTTTAGTCATATAAGTATGTCAATATTGAATCAACTGAATCTCAATTTTGTAATGTTCAAGTTATGATTATAGACTTTTCTCAACCATAGATTTACTTCATATCAATCTAGGATTCAAACTAAGGTGCATATTTGCTAGAGTAATATTTAATTCAATTTCTTTACCTTAGATTTACTTTATCTCAATTGTGGTAGGTTAAAATTATTGTTATCCATTTTTGTCTAGCATAGATCGACTACTTCTTTGATAATAATTTAAACTAAGGTGTATATTTGCATATATAATATTTATTTGAATTTGAGTAAAATATGGGCCATTCACATGAACAATTATTAACAATATGGTGTATTCATTTTTGTTATATAAGTATGTCCATGTTGAATCAACTAAATCTCAATTTTGTAATGTTCAAGTTATGATTATAGACTTTTCTCAACCATATATTGACTTCATATCAATCTACGATTCAAACTAAGGTGCATATTTGCTAGAGTAATATTTAATTCAATTTATTTACCTCAGATTTACTTTATATCAATTGTGTTAGGTTAAAATTATTGTTATCGATTTTTGTCTGCCATAGATCGACTACTTCTTTGACAATAATTTAAACTAAGGTTTATATTTGCATATATAATATTTATTTGAATTTGAGTAAAATATGGACCATTCACATGAACAAATATTAACAATATGGTGTATTCATTTTGGTCATATAAGTATGTCAATGTTTACTCAACTAAATCTCAATTTTGTAATGTTAAAGTTATGATTATAGACTTTTCTGAACCATATATTGACTCCATATCAATCTATCGTTCAAATTAAGGTGCATATTTGCATTAGTAATATTTAATTCAATTTCTTTACATTAGATTTACTTTATCACAAACGTGTTATGTTTAAATTATTGTTATCGATTTTTGCCAACTAATGATCGACTAGTTCTTTGATAACAGTTGAAACTAAGGTATATGTTTGCATATATGCTATTTTTTGGAATTTTAGTAAAAAATGGACCATTCATATGAAAACCTATTAACAATATGGTGGATTCATTTTAGTTGTATAAGTAGGATAAGGTTGAATCAACTAAATCTCAATTTTGTAATGTTCAAGTTATGATTATAGACATTTCTCAACCATAGATTGACTTCTTATCAATCTACGATTCAAACTAAGGTGCATATTTGCTTGAGTAATATTAAATTGAATTTCTTTACATTAGATATACTTTATCTCAATTGCGTTAGGTTAAAATTATTGTTATCGATTTTTGTCTACCATAGATTGACTACTTCCTTGACAATAATTTAAACTAAGGTTTATATTTGCATATATAATATTTATTTGAATTTTAGTAAAATATGGACCATTCACATGAACAATTATTAACAATATGGTGTATTCATTTTAGTCATATAAGTATGTCAATGTTGAATCAACTAAATCTTAATTTTGTAATGTTCAAGTTATGATTATAGACTTTTCTCAACCATAGATTGACTTCATATCAATCTACGATTCAAACTATGGTGTATATTTGCTAGTGTAATATTTAATTCAATTTCTTTACCTTAGATTTACTTTATATCAATTGTGTTAGGTTAAAATTATTGTTATCGATTTTTGTCGGCCATAGATCGACTACTTCTTTGACAATAATTTAAACTAAAATTTATATTTGCATATATAATATTTATTTGAATTTGAGTAAAACATGGAACTTCCACATGAACAGATATTAACAATATGGTGTATTCATTTTAGTCATATAAGTATGTCAATGTTGAATCAACTAAATCTTAATTTTGTAATGTTCAAGTTATGATTATAGACTTTTCTCAATCATAGATTTACTTCATATCAATCTACGATTCAAACTAAGGTGCATATTTGCATTAATAATATTTAATTCAATTGTTTTACGTTAGATTTACTTTATCTCAATCGTGTTATGTTAAAATTATAGTTATCGATTTTTGCCAACTATTGATCGACTAGTTCTTTGAGAACAGTTGAAACTAAGGTATATGTTTGCATATATGTTATTTTTTGGAATTTTAGTAAAAAATGGACCATTCATATGAAAACCTATTAACAATATGGTGTATTCATTTTAGTCGTATAAGTAAGATAATGTTGAATCAACTAAATCTCAATTTTGTAGTGTTCAAGTTATGATTATAGACTTTTCTCAACCATAGATTGACTTCATATCAATCTACGATTGAAACTAAGGTGCATATTTGCTAGAGTAATATTTAATTCAATTTCTTTACCTTAGATTTACTTTATCTCAATTGTGTTAGGTTAAAATTATTGTTATCGATTTTTGTCTACCATAGATCGACTACTTCCTTGACAATAATTTGAACTAAGGTTTATATTTGCATATATAATATTTATTTGAATTTTAGTAAAATATGGACCATTCACATGAACAATTATTAACAATATGGTGTATTCATTTTAGTCATATAAGTATGTCAAGGTTGAATCAACTAAATCTCAATTTTGTAATGTTAAAGTTATGATTATAGACTTTTCTCAACCTTGGATTAAATTCATATCAATCTATGGTTGAAATTAAGATGCATATTTGCATTAGTAATATTTAATTCAATTGCTTTACGTTAGATTTACTTTATCTCAATCGTGTTATGTTAAAATTATTGTTATCGACTTTTCCCAACTATTGATCGACTAGTTCTTTGAGAACAGTTGAAACTAAGGTATATGTTTGCATATATGTTATTTTTTGGAATTTTAGTAAAAAATGGACCATTCATATGAAAACCTATTAACAATATGGTGTATTCATTTTAGTCGTATAAGTAAGATAATGTTGAATCAACTAAATCTCAATTTTGTAATGTTCAAGTTATGATTATAGACTTTTCTCAACCAAAGATTGACTTCATATCAATCTACGATTGAAACTAAGGTGCATATTTGCTAGAGTAATATTTAATTCAATTTCTTTACCTTAGATTTACTTTATCTCAATTGTGTTAGGTTAAAATTATTGTTATCGATTTTTGTCTACCATAGATCTACTACTTCCTTGACAATAATTTGAACTAAGGTTTATATTTGCATATATAATATTTATTTGAATTTTAGTAAAATATGGACCATTCACATGAACAATTATTAACAATATGGTGTATTCATTTTAGTCATATAAGTATGTCAATGTTGAATCAACTAAATCTTAATTTTGTAATGTTCAAGCTATGATTATAGACTTTTCACACTCATAGATTTACTTCATATCAATCTACGATTCAAACTAAGGTGCATATATGCTAGAGTAATATTTAATTCAATTTCTTTACCTTAGATTTACTTTATATCAATTGTGTTAGGTTAAAATTATTGTTATCGATTTTTGTCTACCATAGATCGACTACTTTTTTGACAATAATTTAAACTAAGGTGTATATTTGCATATATAGTATTTCTTGGAATTTGAGTAAAATATGGACCATTCAGATGAAAAAATATTAACAATATGGTGTATTCATTTTAGTCATATAAGTATGTCAATATTGAATCAACTGAATCTCAATTTTGTAATGTTCAAGTTATGATTATATACTTTTCTCAACCATAGATTTACTTCATATCAATCTAGGATTCAAACTAAGGTGCATATTTCCTAGAGTAATATTTAATTCAATTTCTTTACCTTAGATTTACTTTATCTCAATTGTGGTAGGTGATGAACGAAAACCGGCATCGCCGATTCCCGCAAATACTTTGGTTTTAATATTTATAAAACTCTCGCAAGTGCACGAATCATTTCGTAGAAAATGATAAGTATACTCCCAAGGTCGATCTAAGGAAGGAATGTATGTGGTTTTTAACTTATTATTCAATCTTTTAAAAACGAAATTAAATCCTAAACATCCTGTCACGATAGTTTGGTTTTGTGTGTTCCTAATCTAATAACATAAAATAAAACATATATACAGATTAATTAAATATAATCTAAAATCATAAAAATAAACATAGATACAAATTCAATAAATAATTATCTAGAAATAAACATATATACGGATTCAATAAATGTTCATGCAAATTTTTATCATTTATATTAGCGGAGTATTTATGGATATAATAACTAAATTAATTATGCTTGCTCATATTAACTAGGTTATTAAAGATATAAATTGACATTTTATTGATTCTCTCTTTTTTATATAAATACCACCTTTGGTGGGGTTAGATATTCTTTGTTAACTAAACAAATCAATTAACACCTATGGGTGGGGTTGATAACTAATATGCTTAATTAAATTAATTCCTTTTTCTAAGAGATTGAAAATGAACCATTTAAATGCCACCTTTGGTGGGGTTAGACAGTTTAAACTTTATTCAAGGTGTCCAAATTAAACCTAAGAATTTAATTATCCGAGTACTAACTTTCAAGTTTTAAAACCACTATTGAAAACATGTTGTCAATACATTTTCACATAATAATTCTTATAAAAACTTTTGAAATAGAGTTTCACTCTAACTACCGGGCGATTGTACCAACAAATAAAAGAGCACTACTCTAAATTAGACCGGATAACTAAACCTTAAAATCTAATTTTCGGGTTTAAGTTTGTAATGAAAAATAATATATTTCTCTCTAACATTCTTAATATAAAATCTTGAATAAAAACAAAATCAATTCATTTTAAAGATTTTTACCTATTTAATATTTCGCAAGCATAACAACGTCGTTATTACATCATTTTTACTAAACAGCTAGCATAGTTAAATTTAACCACAGACAAGTTGAATATAACATGTAAGAATAAAGCATAAAAATAACTGTAAAGAAAATAAAATCCTTACAGAACTTCGACGCTATTCCCGTTGCTAGAAAACCTCCGAGCGGAATTTGCACTTCCATATATTGAATCAAAAATCTAAACTATTACAAAAACATTACAAGTTCCTCTCAAAAAGAGAAGAACACTAAACCTAAGAGAATTGAACTAAAAACTAAGAGAAAAACTAAGAAAAGCTTAGAAACTTAGAAAGAAACTAAGAGAAACTAAAAACTAAGAAATGAGAGAAAGAAAGAAGAGAGAAGTGAGTTTTGAAGGTGTCGTTTGAAGTGAATGGAAGGGGGGTATTTATAGGTGAGGATGGAGAGAAAAAATGAGTAAAAAAATGTTAAAAAAATATTAAAAAATGTAAAAACGCGTATTGGACTTGCTGATGTCATCAATGACGTCAGCATGACGTCACAGGGGCGGCTGCACGTGAAAAATGGGGCGAAAACGCGTTGGGCGCGCGGATGGGCGGCTGCTGGGCGCTGCGCGCGCGCGCTGGGGCTGTCGCTGCGCGCAGCTCGGCGCGCGTGAACAGTGCCAGCGCGCTGCGTTGCGCGCAGCTGGGCATGCCAGCGCGCTGCGTTGCGCGCAGCTGGGCATGCCAGCGCGCGCGGGCGCGCGCGGGATGGGGCGCTGGGGCGCGCTGGGGCGCGCGCGGCTGGGCGCTGGGGCGCTGGGCTGCGCGCACGGCCGGGCTGCGACGCGCGATTTCCGTCTTTTTGACATTTTTGACCTTTTCGACCCATTTCGTCCGATTTTTCCATGTTTGTTGACCTTTTCTCACTTATTTATTGATATATTTGTGATGTATTGCTTCAAATATTCCTCTTTAAGTCTTTACATTGCGTTTTTAAGCCAAAATACCTGAAAAACAATAAAAATACCCGTGATTCCGAAAAAGACAAATTTATATAAATATATGATAAAACATATAAATATATGTATTTTTAATCAATTAAGGTACATAAAATCATGGTTATTTTAGTGCTTTTTGAGCACTCATCACAACCCCCAACCAGCTTCTTGCTAGTCTCTTAGCAAGAGAAGCGATAAAAGCTAAAAATTAAACTATCCTAAATCACTTTCGTGGATTGAAACGGTTGCATTTAGCCTATGCAACAAGCCGTTAAACCCCTAGGTTGCCCTAGTGGACGAGTTTGAGTCTCGTGAGGGTTTTCAGTAATGATACCCACAAACATTGAACTAAATGTAAAGATAAAAACAATCAAATCAAAAATTAAAATTACAACACAATCAAAAATTAATTTAAGAGTAAAAGAACACAACATATCACAAAAATATCTCATACTTTTTAATGTCTTTTAAGATCATAATTGAAATCTCAAGCATAAGTTATTTTAATCTCTTTAAACAATCATGATTTTATTATAATAATTAGTCGAAAATCATTTTCATATTTCATTTCAAAAATGTATCAATTTAATTTTACCCAATTTCAGTGTCATGAATCAGTATTCGCTTCGACTCTATTCCTCACAAGTCAATACTCTCAAAGCACTGAATCCTATGGGTTCAAACACTCATACTAATTTATATGCGAAAGAGTTGATGTATAGAAATGAACTAATATGTTCGCATATGTATAAAGAATAAAGGCTCAAAGTGTTATTTTAACATTGATCTCATGAAAGGAATCGAATGTATAAATTATAAAGATATCATATACAAAAATTATTTTCATGCATAAATCAAACTCATTAAGAAAGAATTTCAAGATATATGCTTTAACAAATGAAGAAATTGCAATGACTTTTTAGGGAATTACTTCCTATATCTTTCTTTTGTAATTAGCCTTTACTCACAACTTTGTAGGCAATGTGGGTCATAGTATGTAGATGATACTATTTTTTTATCTCTCTATTTTTTTTTTTTTTTTTTTTTTTTTTTTTTTTTTTTTTTAGAGAGTCAACCCATGTACAGATTGTACATTTTTTTGGATTTTGGTGAGTGGTTAATTTTTTTGGCTTTTCTGTTTGATCTTGGTTTAGGTAACCCCAGATATGTCTTTTTGTTTTTGTAACAGTCATGCATAAATGAGATATAAGCATATACTATCAATTTCTACTCAAATCATTTAATCTAAGCAAAAATAATAATCAAAAATATATGATACTCTATTAAGATGAGAAAAAAATTCATACATTCAATGCTAATACCTATAGAGATCATCTAAACTTTTTGAATAAATAAGAAATGTGTTTGGAGTAGAAAAAATATATATTTCACTCTGAATAAAAGAAATTAGGCTCAAATTATATCTCACAAGGGTAGTCTCCACTAAAAAAAATTCATAAACACCGATTTTGGGTTTAATATAATTTCCACATTTTATCAAGAAATACTAGTTATGACAAAAACTAACTAATTATCAAAAATAATTACAAAATATTTCATGATATGTTTTCAAAAATTAATCTAACAGTACCAAAGACTTTAACTATTTACTTAAATTTGATTTAAAGATATGATACATTTTTGTGATAATTTTTTTTTTTTTATATATAGCATGGTAACTTTTCACCACCCCCAACCTAGAACTTACATTGTCCTCAATGTAACAACTGCAAATTAAAGATAAAGAGAAAAGAGGAGAAAGATTACCTATTTCTTGAGAATGTGTAAGTAGTAATGAAGAAATGCAGGTGCATCCATCATATTCATCATTAAAGTGTATACAGACAGATCGCTGTGAACTTCTAACATCTCAACAAATATTTTAGTTTTAACAATTTTAAAAATTATTCACATACAAGTAAACTAAAATAAACAATAAAATTAAGTAAATAAAACAAATAACAAAAAAATTACCTAACATGATGGGTTGCCTCCCATCCAGCGCTTAGTTTAACGTCTTAGCAAGACGTATCTTTTTGGTGCTAAGGGTTACTCAGCCAAATGCAATCCATTTCAGCAATGTTGTTTGGTTCTTCCACATAAGGCTTGACACGATGGCCATTAACTTTGAACGTTTTTTGTGTCTTGGAGTCCAATAGTTCTACTACTCCATGTTCAGATACCTGAACTATTTTGAATGGTCCATCCCATCTTGATCTTAGCTTTCCTGGAAACAATCTCAAACGAGAGTTAAATAAAAGAACTTTCATTCCAGGGTGAAGAGTCTTAGGAACTAGCCTCTTGTCATGATAGCGCTTAGTACGCTCCTTGTATAATTTGGCATTCTCATAGGCTTCATTCCTAATTTCTTCCAACTCATGAAGCTGGAGTACTCGTTTTTCACCTGCTTTATCTAAATCCATGTTTAGCTCTTTAATTGCCCAATAAGCCTTGTGTTCAAGTTCAACTGGAAGGTGGCACGCTTTCCCAAAGATTAACCGGTAAGGGCTCATCCCAATAGGTGTTTTGTAAGCGGTGCGGTATGCCCATAAGGCATCATTTAACTTAAATGCCCAATCCTTCCTTGAAGGACGCACAGTGCGTTCCAGTATTCCCTTGATTTGCCTATTACTTACTTCCACTAATCCGGAAGTTTGAGGATGATATGGAGTAGCTACCTTATGTGTGATGTTGT
Source organism: Hippophae tibetana (assembly GCA_037013495.1). Classification (NCBI taxonomy): domain Eukaryota; kingdom Viridiplantae; phylum Streptophyta; class Magnoliopsida; order Rosales; family Elaeagnaceae; genus Hippophae; species Hippophae tibetana. The sequence goes on from CM072805.1 coordinate 6,071,935, forward strand.
ACTTGTTTAGTACTCCATCAAAGAGTTTGTTACAAAAATGGCTACCTCCATCACTTATTATAGCTCTAGGCGTTCCGAACCTACTGAATATGAAATCTTTCAAGAATTTCACAACAACATTAGCATCATTGGTTTTGGTGGGGATAGCTTCTACCCACTTGGACACATAATCCACAGCAACCAAAATGTATTGAAAACCATTAGATGGGGGAAAAGGACCCATAAAGTCAATCCCCCATACGTCAAAGAGTTCAACAACTAAATTAGATGTCAAAGGCATTTCATCTCTTTTGCTTATGTTTCCTGTTCTTTGACATCTATCACATTGTGCACAAAACATATGAGCATCTTTAAAAAGAGTGGGCCAAAAGAATCCAGACTGTAATATCTTACGGGCTGTCTTTTCTCCTCCAAAATGACCCCCACAATGAAGTTCATGACAAAAAGTCAGAATGCTCTTATGTTCTTCTTCAGGTACACATCTCCGGATGACTTGATCTTGACCAATCTTGTATAAATAAGGGTCATCCCAGAAATAGTCCTTAATAGTTTTAAAAAAACTTTTCTTCTCCTGATATGAAGTGTTAGGTCGCAAAACACCAGTGGCAAGATAGTTTACAATATCAGCGTACCATGGGTTCGGACCTATGAAAAATAACTGTTCATCAGGAAAGGTTTCAACTATATCGTCATTACTCTCATCTTTAAGAGAATTAAAGTCAGAAATCAACCTAGACAAATGGTCAGCTACTAAGTTTTCACTGCCTTTCTTATCCTTGATTTCTAGGTCAAATTCTTGTAAGAGTAAGACCCACCTGATTAACCTTGGCTTGGCATTTGGTTTACTTAATAGGTATCTTAAAGCAGCATGATCAGAATGCACAATCACTTTAGATCCTACTAAATAAGACCGAAATTTGTCTAAAGAGAATACTATAGCCAAGAATTCCTTTTCAGTGGTGGTGTAATTCATCTGGGCATCATTGAGTGTTTTGCTAGCATAGTAGATGACATGTAAACGCTTTTCCACTCTTTGTCCCAGGACTGCTCCTATTGCATAATCAGAAGCGTCACACATTATTTCAAAGGGTAAAGACCAGTTTGGTGCCATTATAACAGGGGTAGATGTGAGTTTATCTTTCAAGGTATTAAAGGAGGTAAGGCAGTCATTGTTGAAATCAAAATCAGCATCTTTGGATAGCAAGTTACATAATGGACGACTTATTTTAGAGAAATCTTTAATAAATCGTCTGTAGAATCCTGCATGTCCCAAGAAGCTTCTTATCCCCTTCACAGATGTAGGGGGAGGTAGTTTGGATATCAATTCAACTTTTGCCTTATCAACTTCAATACCCTTGTTTGAAATTATATGTCCTAAAACTATCCCTTGTTGAACCATAAAATGACTTTTCTCCCAACTAAGGGTTAGATTGCATTCAATGCATCTTTCTAAAACCAAAGTCAATTTATGTAAGCAATCATCAAATGAGTTCCCAAAGACAGAGAAATCGTCCATGAAAATCTCAATGAATTTTTCCACCATGTCCGAGAAAATGGATATCATGCATCTCTGGAACGTGGCAGGGGCATTGCATAACCCAAATGGCATTCTGCGAAAAGCAAATGTCCCAAAAGGACATGTAAATGTGGTCTTTTCCTGATCTTCTGGTGCTATGGGTACTTGATAATATCCAGACAGTCCATCCAAAAAACAGTAAAATTCGTGCCCAGCTAATCTTTCCAACATTTGATCAATGAATGGAAGAGGAAAGTGATCCTTTTTCGTATATAAATTTAGTTTCCTAAAATCTATACACATTCTCCATCCAGTGATTATTCTAGTGGGCACTAATTCACTTTTGTCATTCTTAACAACTGTTATCCCAGATTTCTTTGGTACCACATGCACTGGACTAACCCACTTACTATCTGCAATAGGGTAGATAATCCCTTCTTCTAATAATTTAAGAATTTCCTTCTTAACTACCTCTTGCATGTTTGGGTTTAGTCTTCTTTGGGCCTCTCGTACAGGTTTAGCACCGTCCTCCAAGTTGATCTTGTGCATACACATTGTTGGACTAATGCCTCTTATATCCCCTATACTCCAACCTATAGATTTCTTAAACTGTTTAAGCACTTTGATGAGTTCCTTTTCTTGTGGTTTGGTCAAGGTTGAAGAAATTATCACTGGATAAGTTTCCCCTTCTCCCAAAAACACATATTTTAAGTGCTCAGGTAAGTCTTTGAGTTCAAGTTCAGGTGGATTGGCCTCTTTAATAGATGAAGAACTGGGTAGATTTAAAAGTGTACTAGATTTTGTCATCACTTCATTATTGTCTAGTTGTTCAAGGTACCCCTTTATTTCCTCATCTACATCTTCTTCAACCTTTTCAAGTGTAAGAACGGTTTCAAGCTTGTCTTCTATTCTGGTTCGGAAAAAGGTGTTTTGGACAAGATTATCCAAAGGATCAACATCGAATATTTCATCGATGGCAGAAATAGAAGGGAAAGGTGAAGAATCAAAAACTTTAAAATGAACAGTCTCTCCTAAGACTGTCATTGTCAAATTTCCATCTTGGACATCAATAATAGTTTTAGTAGTTGCCATAAATGGTCTACCAAGCAATATTGTGTGCTCTCTGTCCAATGCTGGATTTTCTTGCATATCCAGAACCACAAAGTCAACAGGTATTATCAGTTTGTCTACCTGTACCAAAACATCCTCAACTATTCCCTCTGGATATTTAAGAGATCTATCTGCAAGTTGAAGGGACATAGTTGTGGGTTTTAAATCCCCTAGATTGAGTTGTAAGAATATAGAGTAGGGCATCAAATTTATACTAGCACCTAAATCAAGCATTGCTTTAGCAACCTTCTTATCCCCCATAGTTATGTTTATAATAAAACTTCCAGGGTCTTTCAACTTAGGTGGTAGTTTGTGCTGAAGTACAGCGCTAGAAATTTCTGATACTACTACTCGTTCATTCAGTTCATACCTCCTTTTCTTAGTGTTCAACTCTTTGAAAAATTTGGCATATGAGGGCACATTCATGATCACTTCTAATAATGGTAAATTGATATTTACTTTAGAGAGCATATTAAAAAGATCAGTGAATTGCTTATCTTGTTTGGATTCTTTCAACCGGTGGGGAAAAGGTACTTGTATCTGGTGTGGTTCTGTTGTCTTTTGAATTTTGGGGGTGTCAGATGACCCCCCAATGAGTTTTTCAGAAGGCTTGTTAAGTTTAACACTTGTCTCTCCTTTTTGCGAGATTAGAATATCGCCTTCTTTGTTACCGGAACTACAAGGTAGATTGTTAGAGATTTCAGGTAAACTGGTATTGACTACCTTACCACTTCGAAGGGTTCTAACATCCTTTGCTTGTTCTGGTTGACTGGGCAACTTTCCTGGTTCTTTCTTTTGCATTTGTTCAGCCAGTTGCCCAACTTTAGATTCAATCCTTTTAACCGAAGCCTCCATGGTGTTCAACCTTTGATTAGTCATCAATTGGTTGTCACGACTAACTTGAATAAAAGCATTCAAGCTATCTTCTAAGGTTGGCTTAAAAGATTGGCTTGGTGGGTAAGGGTGGTTGTTATCTGACCTTAGTGTTGGATATTGGGTGTAGGCTGGGTGATTATAGGTGTTTGGATGATATCTTTGAAAAGATTGAACTTCCTCTATGGCATCGACACTAGAATCACAAGTATTTGAACAATTATGAGTACCATGCCCAATTGAACAACACACTTCACATACCTCTTGATTTGAAATTTGGTGAGAAGTGAGGAATTTCACTTGTTTAGTCAATTCAGCAAGTTGCAAGGTTATCTCATTATCAGAGCCGACTTCATTGACCTTTGCTTTCCTTCTACCACCTCTTTGTTGGGAATTAGAACCCAACAGCTCATAAAGATTATAGGTTTCCTCTGCGGTCTTTTCTCCTACAGCACCTCCAGCAGCATTATCAACCATGTATTGACTCTGTAGTGTCAATCCATCATAAAAGAATTGGTTTTGTAGCTGTAAGGGAAAGCTATGATTTTGACATTGAATGAAAAGGAGTTTGAATCGTTCCCAAGCTTCATGAAAGGGCTCTTCATTCATTTGAGAAAATGTTGCTATCTTTGTTCTTAGATCAACAGTCTTTTGATGGGAATAGAACCTACCCATAAAAATTTCATAGACTGCCTCCCAAGTTTTAAGAGAACCTGACTGTAGAGTAATGAACCATGACCAAGCTTTATCTTTGAGAGTGTAAGGAAAACACCTCATCCTAAGTTGATCTTCATTAATTGCATGTAGTGGAAAGGTTTGGACAATAGCATAGAATTCTCGAATGAAATGCAAAGGGTCTTCATTAGGGATACCGTAAAAGGAAGGCAACAAAGAATAATGAATCTTTTTCAATTCATAATTCCTTGCAGCCTCTTGTAATTGGATACCGGAAGTTACATTGCCAATGATTGGCATTGTATATTCTTTCATCTTTTTCCGCCTATCTTCAGCATCTCCCATGGTTGTTTGTAGTTGAAAATGATCCTCCTCCTATTGTGTATCAACATTTTGCTTTTAGTAGATATCTCTAAGAAATATGTATAACTTGATAAAACGTAAAAGCAAAAAGTGCAAGGAACCTAATATATTTTTTTTTTTTTTTTTTTTTTTTTTTTTTTTTTTTTTTAAGCGAATGGACATAATTTTTGAAACAAACGAATTTTATTTCATCTGAATTTTTATTACACGCAAACTAAAACAAAGGAAAATACAATAATGGGTGACCTCCCATACAGGACTAAAATTTAGCGTCTTCTAGTAAGACGTTGCTTGGAGATTGCAGAATGAAAAACTCAATGTCTCCTCTTCATTGAATTAGTCTTTGCCTTTTTGCAAATGTTCAACTAACTGTTCAACTTGAACTTCCACCTTTTTGATAGAAGCTTCCACAGAGTCCAACCGTTGATTGGTTTTAGATTGATTATCCCTACAGACTTGAATAAAAGAATTCAAGTTGTCCTCCAGGGTTGGTTTATTGGGAATGCTTCTTGGAATAGGTGGGTGGAATTGCTGACCTGCCTGGTTTGAGCCTTGAGTGAAAGGAGGGTTGTTTTGCCTCCAAGAGAAATTTGGATGACTTCTCCACCCAGGATTATAGGTATTTGAGTTGGGATCAAACCTTGGTCTCTGTTGATATGCTCCCAACACATTGACCTGTTCAGGTCCAGTTGTTTCTCCTTGATATGGACAGGCTTCAGTACCATGTCCCATGTTGCTATACAAACCATATTGATCATTATTGGTGTTGGTTTGTGTAGCGAGAAGGGCAACTTGCTTAGTCAGTTGAACAAGTTGTTGTTGAACTTCATTACTGGAGTCGATTTCATGAACTCCAGCTTTTCTCACTCGGGAGCTTTTCTGTTGGGAATTAGCACCCAACATCTCAAAGAGGTTATACGTCTCTGAGGCAGTCTTTTCTCCTATTGCTCCTCCTGCAGCGTTGTCGACAATGAACTGACATTGTTGTGTAAGTCCATCGTAAAAGAATTGGTTCTGCAACTGCAGGGGAAAGCTATGATGGGGACACTGAGTGAGAAACATCTTGAACCTATCCCAAGCTTCATGGAATGGTTCTCCATCCATCTGAGAGAAAGTAGCAATCTTTCCTCTCAACTCTGATGTTTTTTGATGGGAATAGAATTTTCCCATGAATTTGTTGTAAATGTTACCCCATGTCATCAGAGAACCTGGGGGAAGTGACATCAACCAAGCTTTGGCCTTATCCTTTAGAGTGTAGGGAAAACATCTCATCCTAAGTTGATCCTCGTTTAGAATACCGAGGGGGAATGTTTGGACCGTAGCATAGAAATCTCTCATAAAGGAAAGAGAATCTTCATTAGGTAACCCATAAAAGGAAGGAAGCATAGAAAAATGAATATTTTTAAGGTCGTAATTCCGAGCAGCCTCCCCCAACTGGATAGCGGCAGTTGCCGTGCCTATTACCGGTCTTGCAAACTCTTTCATTGTGGTTTCCCTAATATGTTGGTTTTCCTCCATTTCTTTTGGTTCTAGTAAAGGATTAAGACTTGGTTCTATGTTTGGCTCAAAAACAGGTTGATGGGTAGAATCCAGTTTTGTTGACACTTGTTTAAATTTATGAAATTTATTTACATATGGTGTAAGGGGGTTTCCTAAGGATCTCCTACCACGCATAGACTATTGTAAACGTAAATTTAAAACTCCTGTCAACAAAATAAAAAAATTTAGATAAAATTTACATGTTATTTTATACAAAACACTAAACAAAACTAGTTAAACCCTAAAAAGAAAATTTTTTTTTTTATTTTTTTTTTTTTATTTTTTTTTTTTGTAACATAATTAGTATTAACCAAGAGTGCTCCCAGGAAAGAATGGTGGTGCAAACGGCACCTTAAATACCATTCTCCTAGCCAGAGCAACGTTCCCAGGAAAGACTAGTGGCACAAAGGCTTCCAAGAACTAGTCTCCTAGACAGAACTCCCTTAGATTTTTACTTTTTATGTTATTTAGTTAATTAGGTATAAATTCAAGTAATGTTTTTTTTTTTTTTTTTTTTTTTTTTTTTTTTTTTTTTTTTTTTTTTTATGAACGGTAATTTTATTTTACTATTCACGCTATATAATGTCTTATTAACTTAAAACTTTTTTTTGAAATTTAAGTTTTTGAAATTTTTTTTTTTTTTTTTTTTTTTTTTTTTTATGAACGGTAATTTTATTTTACTATTCACGCTATATTATTTCTTATTAACTTAAAATTTTTTATATTTTGAATTTTGAATTTTTTTTTTTTTTTTCTTTGTTTTGTTTTTTTTTTTTTTTTTTTTTTTTTTTACTATTTATGAACGGTAAATTTTTTTTACTTCAAATTTCAAATTTCTAAATTATTTTACAAAAAAAAAAAAAATTATTATTTTTTTATTTTTTATTTTTTATTTTTTTTATTTTTTATTTTTTTTTATTTTTTTATTTTTTTTATTTATTATGAATTTTGAAATTTGATTATTATTAAAATATCACAATTATTTACAGCACAAAAATGTTTTTAAAATTTTGATAAATAATTTAAAAACGCTATTCCTTCCCCGGCAGCGGCGCCAAAAACTTGATGAACGAAAACCGGCATCGCCGATTCCCGCAAATACTTTGGTTTTAATATTTATAAAACTCTCGCAAGTGCACGAATCATTTCGTAGAAAATGATAAGTATACTCCCAAGGTCGATCTAAGGAAGGAATGTATGTGGTTTTTAACTTATTATTCAATCTTTTAAAAACGAAATTAAATCCTAAACATCCTGTCACGATAGTTTGGTTTTGTGTGTTCCTAATCTAATAACATAAAATAAAACATATATACAGATTAATTAAATATAATCTAAAATCATAAAAATAAACATAGATACAAATTCAATAAATAATTATCTAGAAATAAACATATATACGGATTCAATAAATGTTCATGCAAATTTTTATCATTTATATTAGCGGAGTATTTATGGATATAATAACTAAATTAATTATGCTTGCTCATATTAACTAGGTTATTAAAGATATAAATTGACATTTTATTGATTCTCTCTTTTTTATATAAATACCACCTTTGGTGGGGTTAGATATTCTTTGTTAACTAAACAAATCAATTAACACCTATGGGTGGGGTTGATAACTAATATGCTTAATTAAATTAATTCCTTTTTCTAAGAGATTGAAAATGAACCATTTAAATGCCACCTTTGGTGGGGTTAGACAGTTTAAACTTTATTCAAGGTGTCCAAATTAAACCTAAGAATTTAATTATCCGAGTACTAACTTTCAAGTTTTAAAACCACTATTGAAAACATGTTGTCAATACATTTTCACATAATAATTCTTATAAAAACTTTTGAAATAGAGTTTCACTCTAACTACCGGGCGATTGTACCAACAAATAAAAGAGCACTACTCTAAATTAGACCGGATAACTAAACCTTAAAATCTAATTTTCGGGTTTAAGTTTGTAATGAAAAATAATATATTTCTCTCTAACATTCTTAATATAAAATCTTGAATAAAAACAAAATCAATTCATTTTAAAGATTTTTACCTATTTAATATTTCGCAAGCATAACAACGTCGTTATTACATCATTTTTACTAAACAGCTAGCATAGTTAAATTTAACCACAGACAAGTTGAATATAACATGTAAGAATAAAGCATAAAAATAACTGTAAAGAAAATAAAATCCTTACAGAACTTCGACGCTATTCCCGTTGCTAGAAAACCTCCGAGCGGAATTTGCACTTCCATATATTGAATCAAAAATCTAAACTATTACAAAAACATTACAAGTTCCTCTCAAAAAGAGAAGAACACTAAACCTAAGAGAATTGAACTAAAAACTAAGAGAAAAACTAAGAAAAGCTTAGAAACTTAGAAAGAAACTAAGAGAAACTAAAAACTAAGAAATGAGAGAAAGAAAGAAGAGAGAAGTGAGTTTTGAAGGTGTCGTTTGAAGTGAATGGAAGGGGGGTATTTATAGGTGAGGATGGAGAGAAAAAATGAGTAAAAAAATGTTAAAAAAATATTAAAAAATGTAAAAACGCGTATTGGACTTGCTGATGTCATCAATGACGTCAGCATGACGTCACAGGGGCGGCTGCACGTGAAAAATGGGGCGAAAACGCGTTGGGCGCGCGGATGGGCGGCTGCTGGGCGCTGCGCGCGCGCGCTGGGGCTGTCGCTGCGCGCAGCTCGGCGCGCGTGAACAGTGCCAGCGCGCTGCGTTGCGCGCAGCTGGGCATGCCAGCGCGCTGCGTTGCGCGCAGCTGGGCATGCCAGCGCGCGCGGGCGCGCGCGGGATGGGGCGCTGGGGCGCGCTGGGGCGCGCGCGGCTGGGCGCTGGGGCGCTGGGCTGCGCGCACGGCCGGGCTGCGACGCGCGATTTCCGTCTTTTTGACATTTTTGACCTTTTCGACCCATTTCGTCCGATTTTTCCATGTTTGTTGACCTTTTCTCACTTATTTATTGATATATTTGTGATGTATTGCTTCAAATATTCCTCTTTAAGTCTTTACATTGCGTTTTTAAGCCAAAATACCTGAAAAACAATAAAAATACCCGTGATTCCGAAAAAGACAAATTTATATAAATATATGATAAAACATATAAATATATGTATTTTTAATCAATTAAGGTACATAAAATCATGGTTATTTTAGTGCTTTTTGAGCACTCATCAGTAGGTTAAAATTATTGTTATCCATTTTTGTCTAGCATAGATCGACTACTTCTTTGATAATAATTTAACTAAGGTGTATATTTGCATATATAACATTTATTTGAATTTGAGTAAAATATGGGCCATTCACATGAACAATTATTAACAATATGGTGTATTCATTTTAGTCATATAAGTATGTCCATGTTGAATCAACTAAATCTCAATTTTATAATGTTCAAGTTATGATTATAGACTTTTCTCAACCATAGGTTGACTTCATATCATTCTACGATTCAAACTAAAGTGCATATTTGCTAGAGTAATATTTAATTAAATTTATTTACCTCAGATTTACTTTATATCAATTGTGTTAGGTTAAAATTATTGTTATCGATTTTTGTCTGCCATAGATCGACTACTTCTTTGACAATAATTTAAACTAAGGTTTATATTTGCATATATAATATTTATTTGAATTTGAGTAAAATATGGACCATTCACATGAACAAATATTAACAATATGGTGTATTCATTTTGGTCATATAAGTATGTCAATGTTTACTCAACTAAATCTCAATTTTGTAATGTTAAAGTTATGATTATAGACTTTTCTGAACCATATATTGACTCCATATCAATCTATCGTTCAAATTAAGGTGCATATTTGCATTAGTAATATTTAATTCAATTTCTTTACATTAGATTTACTTTATCTCAAACGTGTTATGTTTAAATTATTGTTATCGATTTTTGCCAACTAATGATCGACTAGTTCTTTGATAACAGTTGAAACTAAGGTATATGTTTGCATATATGCTATTTTTTGGAATTTTAGTAAAAAATGGACCATTCATATGAAAACCTATTAACAATATGGTGGATTCATTTTATTTGTATAAGTAGGATAAGGTTGAATCAACTAAATCTCAATTTTGTAATGTTCAAGTTATGATTATAGACTTTTCTCAACCATAGATTGACTTCTTATCAATCTACGATTCAAACTAAGGTGCATATTTGCTTGAGTAATATTTAATTGAATTTCTTTACATTAGATATACTTTATCTCAATTGCGTTAGGTTAAAATTATTGTTATCGATTTTTGTCTACCATAGATTGACTACTTCCTTGACAATAATTTAAACTAATGTTTATATTTGCATATATAATATTTATTTGAATTTTAGTAAAATATGGACCATTCACATGAACAATTATTAACAATATGGTGTATTCATTTTAGTCATATAAGTATGTCAATGTTGAATCAACTAAATCTTAATTTTGTAATGTTCAAGTTATGATTATAGACTTTTCTCAACCATAGATTGACTTCATATCAATCTACGATTCAAACTATGGTGTATATTTGCTAGTGTAATATTTAATTCAATTTCTTTACCTTAGATTTACTTTATATCAATTGTGTTAGGTTAAAATTATTGTTATCGATTTTTGTCGGCCATAGATCGACTACTTCTTTGACAATAATTTAAACTAAAATTTATATTTGCATATATAATATTTATTTGAATTTGAGTAAAAAATGGACCTTCCACATGAACAGATATTAACAATATGGTGTATTCATTTTAGTCATATAAGTATATCAATGTTGAATCAACTAAATCTTAATTTTGTAATGTTCAAGTTATGATTATAGACTTTTCTCAATCATAGATTTACTTCATATCAATCTACGATTCAAACTAAGGTGCATATTTGCTAGAGTAATATTTAATACAATTTCTTTACCTTAGATTTACTTTATCTCAATTGTGGTAGGTTAAAATTATTGTTATCCAATTTTGTCTAGCATAGATCGACTACTTCTTTGATAATAATTTAAACTAAGGTGTATATTTGCATATATAATATTTATTTGAATTTGAGTAAAATATGGGCCATTCACATGAACAATTATTAACAATATGGTGTATTCATTTTAGTCATATAAGTATGTCCATGTTGAATCAACTAAATCTCAATTTTGTAATGTTCAAGTTATGATTATAGACTTTTCTCAACCATATATTGACTTCATATCAATCTACGATTCAAACTAAGGTGCATATTTGCTAGAGTAATATTTAATTCAATTTATTTACCTCAGATTTACTTTATATCAATTGTGTTAGGTTTAAATTATTGTTATCGATTTTTGTCTACCATGTATCGACTACTTCTTTGACAATAATTTAAACTAAGGTTTATATTTGCACATATAATATTTATTTGAATTTGAGTAAAATATGGACCATTCACATGAACATATATTAACAATATGGTGTATTCATTTTGGTCATATAAGTATGTCAATGTTTACTCATCTAAATCTCAATTTTGTAATGTTAAAGTTATGATTATAGACTTTTCTGAACCATATATTGACTCCATATCAATCTATCGTTCAAATTAAGGTGCACATTTGTATTAATAATATTTAATTCAATTTCTTTACCTTAGATTTACTTTATATCAATTGTGTTAGGTTAAAATTATTGTTATCGATTTTTGTCGGCCATAGATCGACTACTTCTTTGACAATAATTTAAACTAAAATTTATATTTGCATATATAATATTTATTTGAATTTGAGTAAAACATGGACCTTCCACATGAACAGATATTAACAATATGGTGTATTCATTTTAGTCATATAAGTATGTCAAGGTTGAATCAACTAAATCTCAATTTTGTAATGTTAAAGTTATGATTATAAACTTTTCTCAACCTTGGATTAAATTCATATCAATCTATGGTTGAAATTAAGATGCATATTTGCATTAGTAATATTTAATTCAATTGCTTTACGTTAGATTTACTTTATTTCAATCGTGATATGTTAAAATTATTGTTATCGACTTTTCCCAACTATTGATCGACTAGTTCTTTGAGAACAGTTGAAACTAAGGTATATGTTTGCATATATGTTATTTTTTGGAATTTTAGTAAAAAATGGACCATTCATATGAAAACCTATTAACAATATGGTGTATTCATTTTAGTCGTATAAGTAAGATAATGTTGAATCAACTAAATCTCAATTTTGTAATGTTCAAGTTATGATTATAGACTTTTCTCAACCAAAGATTGACTTCATATCAATCTACGATTGAAACTAAGGTGCATATTTGCTAGAGTAATATTTAATTCAATTTCTTTACCTTAGATTTACTTTATCTCAATTGTGTTAGGTTAAAATTATTGTTATCGATTTTTGTCTACCATAGATCTACTACTTCCTTGACAATAATTTGAACTAAGGTTTATATTTGCATATATAATATTTATTTGAATTTTAGTAAAATATGGACCATTCACATGAACAATTATTAACAATATGGTGTATTCATTTTAGTCATATAAGTATGTCAATGTTGAATCAACTAAATCTTAATTTTGTAATGTTCAAGCTATGATTATAGACTTTTCACACTCATAGATTTACTTCATATCAATCTACGATTCAAACTAAGGTGCATATTTGCTAGAGTAATATTTAATTCAATTTCTTTACCTTAGATTTACTTTATATCAATTGTGTTAGGTTAAAATTATTGTTATCGATTTTTGTCTACCATAGATCGACTACTTCTTTGACAATAATTTAAACTAAGGTGTATATTTGCATATATAGTATTTCTTGGAATTTGAGTAAAATATGGACCATTCAGATGAAAAAATATTAACAATATGGTGTATTCATTTTAGTCATATAAGTATGTCAATATTGAATCAACTGAATCTCAATTTTGTAATGTTCAAGTTATGATTATATACTTTTCTCAACCATAGATTTACTTCATATCAATCTAGGATTCAAACTAAGGTGCATATTTCCTAGAGTAATATTTAATTCAATTTCTTTACCTTAGATTTACTTTATCTCAATTGTGGTAGGTTAAAATTATTGTTATCCATTTTTGTCTAGCATAGATCGACTACTTCTTTGATAATAATTTAACTAAGGTGTATATTTGCATATATAACATTTATTTGAATTTGAGTAAAATATGGGCCATTCACATGAACAATTATTAACAATATGGTGTATTCATTTTAGTCATATAAGTATGTCCATGTTGAATCAACTAAATCTCAATTTTATAATGTTCAAGTTATGATTATAGACTTTTCTCAACCATAGGTTGACTTCATATCATTCTACGATTCAAACTAAAGTGCATATTTGCTAGAGTAATATTTAATTAAATTTATTTACCTCAGATTTACTTTATATCAATTGTGTTAGGTTAAAATTATTGTTATCGATTTTTGTCTGCCATAGATCGACTACTTCTTTGACAATAATTTAAACTAAGGTTTATATTTGCATATATAATATTTATTTGAATTTGAGTAAAATATGGACCATTCACATGAACAAATATTAACAATATGGTGTATTCATTTTGGTCATATAAGTATGTCAATGTTTACTCAACTAAATCTCAATTTTGTAATGTTAAAGTTATGATTATAGACTTTTCTGAACCATATATTGACTCCATATCAATCTATCGTTCAAATTAAGGTGCATATTTGCATTAGTAATATTTAATTCAATTTCTTTACATTAGATTTACTTTATCTCAAACGTGTTATGTTTAAATTATTGTTATCGATTTTTGCCAACTAATGATCGACTAGTTCTTTGATAACAGTTGAAACTAAGGTATATGTTTGTATATATGCTATTTTTTGGAATTTTAGTAAAAAATGGACCATTCATATGAAAACCTATTAACAATATGGTGGATTCATTTTATTTGTATAAGTAGGATAAGGTTGAATCAACTAAATCTCAATTTTGTAATGTTCAAGTTATGATTATAGACTTTTCTCAACCATAGATTGACTTCTTATCAATCTACGATTCAAACTAAGGTGCATATTTGCTTGAGTAATATTTAATTGAATTTCTTTACATTAGATATACTTTATCTCAATTGCGTTAGGTTAAAATTATTGTTATCGATTTTTGTCTACCATAGATTGACTACTTCCTTGACAATAATTTAAACTAAGGTTTATATTTGCATATATAATATTTATTTGAATTTTAGTAAAATATGGACCATTCACATGAACAATTATTAACAATATGGTGTATTCATTTTAGTCATATAAGTATGTCAATGTTGAATCAACTACATCTTAATTTTGTAATGTTCAAGTTATGATTATAGACTTTTCTCAACCATAGATTGACTTCATATCAATCTACGATTCAAACTATGGTGTATATTTGCTAGTGTAATATTTAATTCAATTTCTTTACCTTAGATTTACTTTATATCAATTGTGTTAGGTTAAAATTATTGTTATCGATTTTTGTCGGCCATAGATCGACTACTTCTTTGACAATAATTTAAACTAAAATTTATATTTGCATATATAATATTTATTTGAATTTGAGTAAAAAATGGACCTTCCACATGAACAGATATTAACAATATGGTGTATTCATTTTAGTCATATAAGTATATCAATGTTGAATCAACTAAATCTTAATTTTGTAATGTTCAAGTTATGATTATAGACTTTTCTCAATCATAGATTTACTTCATATCAATCTACGATTCAAACTAAGGTGCATATTTGCTAGAGTAATATTTAATACAATTTCTTTACCTTAGATTTACTTTATCTCAATTGTGGTAGGTTAAAATTATTGTTATCCAATTTTGTCTAGCATAGATCGACTACTTCTTTGATAATAATTTAAACTAAGGTGTATATTTGCATATATAATATTTATTTGAATTTGAGTAAAATATGGGCCATTCACATGAACAATTATTAACAATATGGTGTATTCATTTTAGTCATATAAGTATGTCCATGTTGAATCAACTAAATCTCAATTTTGTAATGTTCAAGTTATGATTATAGACTTTTCTCAACCATATATTGACTTCATATCAATCTACGATTCAAACTAAGGTGCATATTTGCTAGAGTAATATTTAATTCAATTTATTTACCTCAGATTTACTTTATATCAATTGTGTTAGGTTAAAATTATTGTTATCGATTTTTGTCTACCATGTATCGACTACTTCTTTGACAATAATTTAAACTAAGGTTTATATTTGCACATATAATATTTATTTGAATTTGAGTAAAATATGGACCATTCACATGAACATATATTAACAATATGGTGTATTCATTTTGGTCATATAAGTATGTCAATGTTTACTCATCTAAATCTCAATTTTGTAATGTTAAAGTTATGATTATAGACTTTTCTGAACCATATATTGACTCCATATCAATCTATCGTTCAAATTAAGGTGCACATTTGTATTAGTAATATTTAATTCAATTTCTTTACCTTAGATTTACTTTATATCAATTGTGTTAGGTTAAAATTATTGTTATCGATTTTTGTCGGCCATAGATCGACTACTTCTTTGACAATAATTTAAACTAAAATTTATATTTGCATATATAATATTTATTTGAATTTGAGTAAAACATGGACCTTCCACATGAACAGATATTAACAATATGGTGTATTCATTTTAGTCATATAAGTATGTCAAGGTTGAATCAACTAAATCTCAATTTTGTAATGTTAAAGTTATGATTATAAACTTTTCTCAACCTTGGATTAAATTCATATCAATCTATGGTTGAAATTAAGATGCATATTTGCATTAGTAATATTTAATTCAATTGCTTTACGTTAGATTTACTTTATTTCAATCGTGATATGTTAAAATTATTGTTATCGACTTTTCCCAACTATTGATCGACTAGTTCTTTGAGAACAGTTGAAACTAAGGTATATGTTTGCATATATGTTATTTTTTGGAATTTTAGTAAAAAATGGACCATTCATATGAAAACCTATTAACAATATGGTGTATTCATTTTAGTCGTATAAGTAAGATAATGTTGAATCAACTAAATCTCAATTTTGTAATGTTCAAGTTATGATTATAGACTTTTCTCAACCATAGATTGACTTCATATCAATCTACGATTGAAACTAAGGTGCATATTTGCTAGAGTAATATTTAATTCAATTTCTTTACCTTAGATTTACTTTATCTCAATTGTGTTAGGTTAAAATTATTGTTATCGATTTTTGTCTACCATAGATCGACTACTTCCTTGACAATAATTTGAACTAAGGTTTATATTTGCATATATAATATTTATTTGAATTTTAGTAAAATATGGACCATTCACATGAACAATTATTAACAATATGGTGTATTCATTTTAGTCATATAAGTATGTCAATGTTGAATTAACTAAATCTTAATTTTGTAATGTTCAAGCTATGATTATAGACTTTTCACAATCATAGATTTACTTCATATGAATCTACGATTCAAACTAAGGTGCATATTTGCTAAAGTAATATTTAATTCAATTTCTTTACCTTAGATTTACTTTCTATCAATTGTGTTAGGTTAAAATTATTTTTATCGATTTTTGTCTACCATAGATCGACTACTTCTTTGACAATAATTTAAACTAAGGTGTATATTTGCATATATAGTATTTCTTGGAATTTGAGTAAAATATGGACCATTCAGATGAAAAAATATTAACAATATGTTGTATTCATTTTAGTCATATAAGTATGTCAATATTGAATCAACTGAATCTCAATTTTGTAATGTTCAAGTTATGATTATATACTTTTCTCAACCATAGATTTACTTCATATCAATCTAGGATTCAAACTAAGGTGCATATTTGCTAGAGTAATATTTAATTCAATTTCTTTACCTTAGATTTACTTTATCTCAATTGTGGTAGGTTAAAATTATTGTTATCCATTTTTGTCTAGCATAGATCGACTACTTCTTTGATAATAATTTAAACTAAGGTGTATATTTGCATATATAATATTTATTTGAATTTGAGTAAAATATGGGCCATTCACATGAACAATTATTAACAATATGGTGTATTCATTTTAGTCATATAAGTATGTCCATGTTGAATCAACTAAATCTCAATTTTGTAATGTTCAAGTTATGATTATAGACTTTTCTCAACCATATATTGACTTCATATCAATCTACGATTCAAACTAAGGTGCATATTTGCTAGAGTAATAGTTAATTCAATTTATTTACCTCAGATTTACTTTATATCAATTGTGTTAGGTTAAAATTATTGTTATCGATTTTTGTCTACCATAGATTGACTACTTCCTTGACAATAATTTAAACTAAGGTTTATATTTGCATATATAATATTTATTTGAATTTTAGTAAAATATGGACCATTCACATGAACAATTATTAACAATATGGTGTATTCATTTTAGTCATATAAGTATGTCAATGTTGAATAAACTAAATCTTAATTTTGTAATGTTCAAGTTATGATTATAGACTTTTCTCAACCATAGATTGACTTCATATCAATCTACGATTCAAACTATGGTGTATATTTGCTAGCGTAATATTTAATTCAATTTCTTTACCTTAGATTTACTTTATATCAATTGTGTTAGGTTAAAATTATTGTTATCGATTTTTGTCGGCCATAGATCGACTACTTCTTTGACAATAATTTAAACTAAAATTTATATTTGCATATATAATATTTATTTGAATTTGAGTAAAACATGGACCTTCCACATGAACAGATATTAACAATATGGTGTATTCATTTTAGTCATATAAGTATGTCAATGTTGAATCAACTAAATCTTCATTTTGTAATGTTCAAATTATGATTATAGACTTTTCTCAATCATAGATTTACTTCATATCAATCTACGATTCAAACTAAGGTGCATATTTGGTAGAGTAATATTTAATTCAATTTCTTTACCTTAGATTTACTTTATCTCAATTGTGGTAGGTTAAAATTATTGTTATCCATTTTTGTCTAGCATAGATCGACTACTTCTTTGATAATAATTTAAACTAAGGTGTATATTTGCATATATAATATTTATTTGAATTTGAGTAAAATATGGGCCATTCACATGAACAATTATTAACAATATGGTGTATTCATTTTAGTCATATAAGTATGTCCATGTTGAATCAACTAAATCTCAATTTTGTAATGTTCAAGTTATGATTATAGACTTTTCTCAACCATATATTGACTTCATATCAATCTACGATTCAAACTAAGGTGCATATTTGCTAGAGTAATAGTTAATTCAATTTATTTACCTCAGATTTACTTTATATCAATTGTGTTAGGTTAAAATTATTGTTATCGATTTTTGTCTACCATAGATCGACTACTTCTTTGACAATAATTTAAACTAAGGTTTATATTTGCATATATAATATTTATTTGAATTTGAGTAAAATATGGACCATTCACATGAACATATATTAACAATATGGTTTATTCATTTTGGTCATATAAGTATGTCAATGTTTACTCAACTAAATCTCAATTTTGTAATGTTAAAGTTATGATTATAGACTTTTCTGAACCATATATTGACTCCATATCAATCTATCGTTCAAATTTAGGTGCACATTTGCATTAGTAATATTTAATTCAATTTCTTTACGTTAGATTTACTTTATCTCAAACGTGTTATGTTAAAATTATTGTTATCGATTTTTGCCAACTAATGATCGACTAGTTCTTTGATAACAGTTGAAACTAAGGTATATGTTTGCATATATGTTATTTTTTGGAATTTTAGTAAAAAATGGACCATTCATATGAAAACCTATTAACAATATGGTGGATTCATTTTAGTGGTATAAGTAGGATAAGGTTGAATCAACTAAATCTCAATTTTGTAATGTTCAAGTTATGATTATAGACTTTTCTCAACCATAGATTGACTTCTTATCAATCTACGATTCAAACTTAGGTGCATATTTGCTTGAGTAATATTTAATTGAATTTCTTTACATTAGATATACTTTATCTCAATTGTGTTAGGTTAAAATTATTGTTATCGATTTTTGTCTACCATAGATCGACTACTTCCTTGACAATAATTTAAACTAAGGTTTATATTTGCATATATAATATTTATTTGAATTTTAGTAAAATATGGACCATTCACATGAACAATTATTAACAATATGGTGTATTCATTTTAGTCATATAAGTATGTCAATGTTGAATCAACTAAACCTTAATTTTGTAATGTTCAAGTTATGATTATAGACTTTTCTCAATCATAGATTTACTTCATATCAATCTACGATTCAAACTAAGGTGCATATTTGCTAGAGTAATATTTAATTCAATTTCTTTACCTTAGATTTACTTTATATCAATTGTGTTAGGTTAAAATTATTGTTATCGATTTTTGTCTACCATAGATCGACTACTTCTTTGACAATAATTTAAACTAAGTTGTATATTTGCATATATAGTATTTCTTGGAATTTGAGTAAAATATGGACCATTCAGATGAAAAAATATTAACAATATGTTGTATTCATTTTAGTCATATAAGTATGTCAATATTGAATCAACTGAATCTCAATTTTGTAATGTTCAAGTTATGATTATAGACTTTTCTCAACCATATATTTACTTCATATCAATATAGGATTCAAACTAAGGTGCATATTTGCTAGAGTAATATTTAATTCAATTTCTTTACCTTAGATTTACTTTATCTCAATTGTGTTAGGTTAAAATTATTGTTATCGATTTTTGTCTACCATATATCGACTACTTCTTTGACAATAATGTAAACTAAGGTGTATATTTGCATATATAGTATTTCTTGGAATTTGAGTAAAATATGGACCATTCAGATGAAAACATATTAACAATATATTGTATTCATATTATTCATATAAGTATGTCAATGTTAAATCAACTAAATCTCAATTTTGTAATGTTCAAGTTATGATTATAGACTTTTCTCAACCATAGATTGACTTCATATCAATCTACGATTCAAACTAAGGCGCATATTTGCTAGAGTAATATTTAATTCAATTTATTTACCTCAGATTTACTTTATATCAATTGTGTAAGGTTAAAATTATTGTTATCGATTTTTGTCTACCATAGATCGACTACTTCTTTGACAATAATTTAAACTAAGGTTTATATTTGCATATATAATATTTATTTGAATTTGAGTAAAATATGGACCATTCACATGAACATATATTAACAATATGGTGTATTCATTTTGGTCATATAAGTATGTCAATGTTTACTCAACTAAATCTCAATTTTGTAATGTTAAAGTTATGATTATAGACTTTTCTGAAGCATATATTGACTCCATATCAATCTATCGTTCAAATTAAGGTGCACATTTGCATTAGTAATATTTAATTCAATTTCTTTACGTTAGATTTACTTTATCTCAAACGTGTTATGTTAAAATTATTGTTATCGATTTTTGCCAACTAATGATCGACTAGTTCTTTGATAACAGTTGAAACTAAGGTATATGTTTGCATATATGTTATTTTTTGGAATTTTAGTAAAAAATGGACCATTCATATGAAAACCTATTAACAATATGGTGGATTCATTTTAGTGGTATAAGTAGGATAAGGTTGAATCAACTAAATCTCAATTTTGTAATGTTAAAGTTATGATTATAGACTTTTCTCAACCATAGATTGACTTCTTATCAATCTACGATTCAAACTAAGGTGCATATTTGCTTGAGTAATATTTAATTGAATTTCTTTACATTAGATATACTTTATCTCAATTGTGTTAGGTTAAAATTATTGTTATCGATTTTTGTCTACCATAGATCGACTACTTCCTTGACAATAATTTAAACTAAGGTTTATATTTGCATATATAATATTTATTTGAATTTTAGTAAAATATGGACCATTCACATGAACAATTATTAACAATATGGTGTATTCATTTTAGTCATATAAGTATGTCAATGTTGAATCAACTAAATCTTAATTTTGTAATGTTCAAGTTATGATTATAGACTTTTCTCAATCATAGATTTACTTCATATCAATCTACGATTCAAACTAAGGTGCATATTTGCTAGAGTAATATTTAATTCAATTTCTTTACCTTAGATTTACTTTATATCAATTGTGTTAGGTTAAAATTATTGTTATCGATTTTTGTCTACCATAGATCGACTACTTCTTTGACAATAATTTAAACTAAGGTGTATATTTGCATATATAGTATTTCTTGGAATTTGAGTAAAATATGCACCATCCAGATGAAAAAATATTAACAATATGTTGTATTCATTTTAGTCATATAAGTATGTCAATATTGAATCAACTGAATCTCAATTTTGTAATGTTCAAGTTATGATTATAGACTTTTCTCAACCATATATTTACTTCATATCAATCTAGGATTCAAACTAAGGTGCATATTTGCTAGAGTAATATTTAATTCAATTTCTTTACCTTAGATTTACTTTATCTCAATTGTGGTAGGTTAAAATTATTGTTATCCATTTTTGTCTAGCATAGATCGACTACTTCTTTGATAATAATTTAAACTAAGGTGTATATTTGCATATATAATATTTATTTGAATTTGAGTAAAATATGGGCCATTCACATGAACAATTATTAACAATATGGTGTATTCATTTTAGTCATATAAGTATGTCCATGTTGAATCAACTAAATCTCAATTTTGTAATGTTCAAGTTATGATTACAGACTTTTCTCAACCATATATTGACTTCATATCAATCTACGATTCAAACTAAGGTGCATATTTGCTAGAGTAATATTTAATTCAATTTATTTACCTCAGATTTACTTTATATCAATTGTGTTAGGTTAAAATTATTGTTATCGATTTTTGTCTACCATAGATCGACTACTTCTTTGACAATAATTTAAACTAAGGTGTATATTTGCATATATAGTATTTCTTGGAATTTGAGTAAAATATGGACCATTCACATGAACAATTATTAACAATATGGTGTATTCATTTTAGTCATATAAGTATGTCAATGTTGAATCAACTAAACCTTAATTTTGTAATGTTCAAGTTATGATTATAGACTTTTCTCAATCATAGATTTACTTCATATCAATCTACGATTCAAACTAAGGTGCATATTTGCTAGAGTAATATTTAATTCAATTTCTTTACCTTAGATTTACTTTATATCAATTGTGTTAGGTTAAAATTATTGTTATCGATTTTTGTCTACCATAGATCGACTACTTCTTTGACAATAATTTAAACTAAGGTGTATATTTGCATATATAGTATTTCTTGGAATTTGAGTAAAATATGGACCATTCAGATGAAAAAATATTAACAATATGTTGTATTCATTTTAGTCATATAAGTATGTCAATATTGAATCAACTGAATCTCAATTTTGTAATGTTCAAGTTATGATTATAGACTTTTCTCAACCATATATTTACTTCATATCAATCTAGGATTCAAACTAAGGTGCATATTTGCTAGAGTAATATTTAATTCAATTTCTTTACCTTAGATTTACTTTATCTCAATTGTGTTAGGTTAAAATTATTGTTATCGATTTTTGTCTACCATATATCGACTACTTCTTTGACAATAATGTAAACTAAGGTGTATATTTGCATATATAGTATTTCTTGGAATTTGAGTAAAATATGGACCATTCAGATGAAAAAATATTAACAATATATTGTATTCATATTATTCATATAAGTATGTCAATGTTAAATCAACTAAATCTCAATTTTGTAATGTTCAAGTTATGATTATAGACTTTTCTCAACCATAGATTGACTTCATATCAATCTACGATTCAAACTAAGGTGCATATTTGCTAGAGTAATATTTAATTCAATTTATTTACCTCAGATTTACTTTATATCAATTGTGTAAGGTTAAAATTATTGTTATCGATTTTTGTCTACCATAGATCGACTACTTCTTTGACAATAATTTAAACTAAGGTTTATATTTGCATATATAATATTTATTTGAATTTGAGTAAAATATGGACCATTCACATGAACATATATTAACAATATGGTGTATTCATTTTGGTCATATAAGTATGTCAATGTTTACTCAACTAAATCTCAATTTTGTAATGTTAAAGTTATGATTATAGACTTTTCTGAACCATATATTGACTCCATATCAATCTATCGTTCAAATTAAGGTGCACATTTGCATTAGTAATATTTAATTCAATTTCTTTACGTTAGATTAACTTTATCTCAAACGTGTTATGTTAAAATTATTGTTATCGATTTTTGCCAACTAATGATCGACTAGTTCTTTGATAACAGTTGAAACTAAGGTATATGTTTGCATATATGTTATTTTTTGGAATTTTAGTAAAAAATGGACCATTCATATGAAAACCTATTAACAATATGGTGGATTCATTTTAGTGGTATAAGTAGGATAAGGTTGAATCAACTAAATCTCAATTTTGTAATGTTAAAGTTATGATTATAGACTTTTCTCAACCATAGATTGACTTCTTATCAATCTACGATTCAAACTAAGGTGCATATTTGCTTGAGTAATATTTAATTGAATTTCTTTACATTAGATATACTTTATCTCAATTGTGTTAGGTTAAAATTATTGTTATCGATTTTTGTCTACCATAGATCGACTACTTCCTTGACAATAATTTAAACTAAGGTTTATATTTGCATATATAATATTTATTTGAATTTTAGTAAAATATGGACCATTCACATGAACAATTATTAACAATATGGTGTATTCATTTTAGTCATATAAGTATGTCAATGTTGAATCAACTAAATCTTAATTTTGTAATGTTCAAGTTATGATTATAGACTTTTCTCAATCATAGATTTACTTCATATCAATCTACGATTCAAACTAAGGTGCATATTTGCTAGAGTAATATTTAATTCAATTTCTTTACCTTAGATTTACTTTATATCAATTGTGTTAGGTTAAAATTATTGTTATCGATTTTTGTCTACCATAGATCGACTACTTCTTTGACAATAATTTAAACTAAGGTGTATATTTGCATATATAGTATTTCTTGGAATTTGAGTAAAATATGCACCATCCAGATGAAAAAATATTAACAATATGTTGTATTCATTTTAGTCATATAAGTATGTCAATATTGAATCAACTGAATCTCAATTTTGTAATGTTCAAGTTATGATTATAGACTTTTCTCAACCATATATTTACTTCATATCAATCTAGGATTCAAACTAAGGTGCATATTTGCTAGAGTAATATTTAATTCAATTTCTTTACCTTAGATTTACTTTATCTCAATTGTGGTAGGTTAAAATTATTGTTATCCATTTTTGTCTAGCATAGATCGACTACTTCTTTGATAATAATTTAAACTAAGGTGTATATTTGCATATATAATATTTATTTGAATTTGAGTAAAATATGGGCCATTCACATGAACAATTATTAACAATATGGTGTATTCATTTTAGTCATATAAGTATGTCCATGTTGAATCAACTAAATCTCAATTTTGTAATGTTCAAGTTATGATTACAGACTTTTCTCAACCATATATTGACTTCATATCAATCTACGATTCAAACTAAGGTGCATATTTGCTAGAGTAATATTTAATTCAATTTATTTACCTCAGATTTACTTTATATCAATTGTGTTAGGTTAAAATTATTGTTATCGATTTTTGTCTACCATAGATCGACTACTTCTTTGACAATAATTTAAACTAAGGTGTATATTTGCATATATAGTATTTCTTGGAATTTGAGTAAAATATGGACCATTCACATGAACAATTATTAACAATATGGTGTATTCATTTTAGTCATATAAGTATGTCAATGTTGAATCAACTAAACCTTAATTTTGTAATGTTCAAGTTATGATTATAGACTTTTCTCAATCATAGATTTACTTCATATCAATCTACGATTCAAACTAAGGTGCATATTTGCTAGAGTAATATTTAATTCAATTTCTTTACCTTAGATTTACTTTATATCAATTGTGTTAGGTTAAAATTATTGTTATCGATTTTTGTCTACCATAGATCGACTACTTCTTTGACAATAATTTAAACTAAGGTGTATATTTGCATATATAGTATTTCTTGGAATTTGAGTAAAATATGGACCATTCAGATGAAAAAATATTAACAATATGTTGTATTCATTTTAGTCATATAAGTATGTCAATATTGAATCAACTGAATCTCAATTTTGTAATGTTCAAGTTATGATTATAGACTTTTCTCAACCATATATTTACTTCATATCAATCTAGGATTCAAACTAAGGTGCATATTTGCTAGAGTAATATTTAATTCAATTTCTTTACCTTAGATTTACTTTATCTCAATTGTGTTAGGTTAAAATTATTGTTATCGATTTTTGTCTACCATATATCGACTACTTCTTTGACAATAATGTAAACTAAGGTGTATATTTGCATATATAGTATTTCTTGGAATTTGAGTAAAATATGGACCATTCAGATGAAAAAATATTAACAATATATTGTATTCATATTATTCATATAAGTATGTCAATGTTAAATCAACTAAATCTCAATTTTGTAATGTTCAAGTTATGATTATAGACTTTTCTCAACCATAGATTGACTTCATATCAATCTACGATTCAAACTAAGGTGCATATTTGCTAGAGTAATATTTAATTCAATTTATTTACCTCAGATTTACTTTATATCAATTGTGTAAGGTTAAAATTATTGTTATCGATTTTTGTCTACCATAGATCGACTACTTCTTTGACAATAATTTAAACTAAGGTTTATATTTGCATATATAATATTTATTTGAATTTGAGTAAAATATGGACCATTCACATGAACATATATTAACAATATGGTGTATTCATTTTGGTCATATAAGTATGTCAATGTTTACTCAACTAAATCTCAATTTTGTAATGTTAAAGTTATGATTATAGACTTTTCTGAACCATATATTGACTCCATATCAATCTATCGTTCAAATTAAGGTGCACATTTGCATTAGTAATATTTAATTCAATTTCTTTACGTTAGATTAACTTTATCTCAAACGTGTTATGTTAAAATTATTGTTATCGATTTTTGCCAACTAATGATCGACTAGTTCTTTGATAACAGTTGAAACTAAGGTATATGTTTGCATATATGTTATTTTTTGGAATTTTAGTAAAAAATGGACCATTCATATGAAAACCTATTAACAATATGGTGGATTCATTTTAGTGGTATAAGTAGGATAAGGTTGAATCAACTAAATCTCAATTTTGTAATGTTAAAGTTATGATTATAGACTTTTCTCAACCATAGATTGACTTCTTATCAATCTACGATTCAAACTAAGGTGCATATTTGCTTGAGTAATATTTAATTGAATTTCTTTACATTAGATATACTTTATCTCAATTGTGTTAGGTTAAAATTATTGTTATCGATTTTTGTCTACCATAGATCGACTACTTCCTTGACAATAATTTAAACTAAGGTTTATATTTGCATATATAATATTTATTTGAATTTTAGTAAAATATGGACCATTCACATGAACAATTATTAACAATATGGTGTATTCATTTTAGTCATATAAGTATGTCAATGTTGAATCAACTAAATCTTAATTTTGTAATGTTCAAGTTATGATTATAGACTTTTCTCAATCATAGATTTACTTCATATCAATCTACGATTCAAACTAAGGTGCATATTTGCTAGAGTAATATTTAATTCAATTTCTTTACCTTAGATTTACTTTATATCAATTGTGTTAGGTTAAAATTATTGTTATCGATTTTTGTCTACCATAGATCGACTACTTCTTTGACAATAATTTAAACTAAGGTGTATATTTGCATATATAGTATTTCTTGGAATTTGAGTAAAATATGCACCATTCAGATGAAAAAATATTAACAATATGTTGTATTCATTTTAGTCATATAAGTATGTCAATATTGAATCAACTGAATCTCAATTTTGTAATGTTCAAGTTATGATTATAGACTTTTCTCAACCATATATTTACTTCATATCAATCTAGGATTCAAACTAAGGTGCATATTTGCTAGAGTAATATTTAATTCAATTTCTTTACCTTAGATTTACTTTATCTCAATTGTGGTAGGTTAAAATTATTGTTATCGATTTTTGTCTAGCATAGATCGACTACTTCTTTGATAATAATTTAAACTAAGGTGTATATTTGCATATATAATATTTATTTGAATTTGAGTAAAATATGGGCCATTCACATGAACAATTATTAACAATATGGTGTATTCATTTTAGTCATATAAGTATGTCCATGTTGAATCAACTAAATCTCAATTTTGTAATGTTCAAGTTATGATTATAGACTTTTCTCAACCATATATTGACTTCATATCAATCTACGATTCAAACTAAGGTGCATATTTGCTAGAGTAATATTTTATTCAATTTATTTACCTCAGATTTACTTTATATCAATTGTGTTAGGTTAAAATTATTGTTATCGATTTTTGTCTACCATAGATCGACTACTTCTTTGACAATAATTTAAACTAAGGTGTATATTTGCATATATAGTATTTCTTGGAATTTGAGTAAAATATGGACCATTCAGATGAAAAAATATTAACAATATGTTGTATTCATTTTAGTCATATAAGTATGTCAATATTGAATCAACTGAATCTCAATTTTGTAATGTTCAAGTTATGATTATAGACTTTTCTCAACCATATATTTACTTCATATCAATCTAGGATTCAAACTAAGGTGCATATTTGCTAGAGTAATATTTAATTCAATTTCTTTACCTTAGATTTACTTTATCTCAATTGTGTTAGGTTAAAATTATTGTTATCGATTTTTGTCTACCATAGATCGACTACTTCTTTGACAATAATTTAAACTAAGGTGTATATTTGCATATATAGTATTTCTTGGAATTTGAGTAAAATATGGACCATTCAGATGAAAAAATATTAACAATATGTTGTATTCATTTTAGTCATATAAGTATGTCAATATTGAATCAACTGAATCTCAATTTTGTAATGTTCAAGTTATGATTATAGACTTTTCTCAACCATATATTTACTTCATATCAATCTACGATTCAAACTAAGGTGCATATTTGCTAGAGTAATATTTAATTCAATTTATTTACCTCAGATTTACTTTATATCAATTGTGTAAGGTTAAAATTATTGTTATCGATTTTTGTCTACCATAGATCGACTACTTCTTTGACAATAATTTAAACTAAGGTTTATATTTGCATATATAATATTTATTTGAATTTGAGTAAAATATGGACCATTCACATGAACATATATTAACAATATGGTGTATTCATTTTCGTCATATAAGTATGTCAATGTTGAATCAACTAAATCTCAATTTTGTAATGTTCAAGTTATGATTATAGACTTTTCTCAACCATATATTGACTTCATATCAATCTACGATTCAAACTAAGGTGCACATTTGCATTAGTAATATTTAATTCAATTTATTTACCTCAGATTTACTTTATATCAATTGTGTAAGTTTAAAATTATTGTTATCGATTTTTGTCTGCCATAGATCGACTACTTCTTTGACAATAATTTAAACTAAGGTTTATATTTGCATATATAATATTTATTTGAATTTGAGTAAAATATGGACCATTCACATGAACATATATTAACAATATGGTGTATTCATTTTGGTCATATAAGTATGTCAATGTTTACTCAACTAAATCTCAATTTTGTAATGTTAAAGTTATGATTATAGACTTTTCTGAACCATATATTGACTCCATATCAATCTATCGTTCAAATTAAGGTGCACATCTGCATTAGTAATATTTAATTCAATTTCTTTACGTTAGATTTACTTTATCTCAATCGTGTTATGTTAAAATTATTGTTATCGACTTTTGCCAACTATTGATCGACTAGTTCTTTGAGAACAGTTGAAACTAAGGTATATGTTTGCATATATGTTATTTTTTGGAATTTTAGTAAAAAATGGACCATTCATATGAAAACCTATGAACAATATGGTGTATTCATTTTAGTCGTATAAGTAGGATAATGTTGAATCAACTAAATCTCAATTTTTTAATGTTCAAGTTATGATTATAGACTTTTCTCAACCATAGATTGACTTCATATCAATCTACGATTGAAACTAAGGTGCATATTTGCTAGAGAAATATTTAATTCAATTTCTTTATCTTAGATTTACTTTATATCAATTGTGTTAGGTTAAAATTATTGTTATCGATTTTTGTCTAGCATAGATCGACTACTTCTTTGACAATAATTTAAACTAAGGTGTATATTTGCATATATTGTATTTCTTGGAATTTGAGTAAAATATGGACCATTCAGATGAAAAAATATTAACAATATGTTGTATTCATTTTAGTCATATAAGTATGTCAATATTGAATCAACTGAATCTCAATTTTGTAATGTTCAAGTTATGATTATAGACTTTTCTCAACCATATATTGACTTCATATCAATCTACGTTTGAAACTAAGGTGCATATTTGCTATAGTAATATTTAATTCAATTTCTTTACCTTAGATTTACTTTATCTCATTTGTGTTAGGTTCAAATTATTGTTATCGATTTTTGTCTACCATAGATCGACTTTTTCTTTGACAATAATTTAAACTAAGGTGTATATTTGCATATATAATATTTATTTGAATTTGAGTAAAATATGGACCATTCACATGAACAATTATTAACAATATGGTGTATTCATTTTAGTCATATAAGTATGTCAATGTTGAATCACCCAAATCTTAATTTTGTAATGTTCAAGTTATGATTATAGACTTTTCTCAATCATAGATTGACTTCATATCAATCTACGATTCAAACTATGGTGCATATTTTCTAGAGTAATATTTAATTCAATTTATTTACCTTAGATTTACTTTATATCATTTGTGTTAGGTTAAAATTATTGTTATCGATTTTTATCTGCCATAGATCGACTACTTCTTTGACAATAATTTAAACTAAGGTTTATATTTGCATATATAATATTTATTTGAATTTGAGTAAAATATGGACCATTCACATGAACAAATATTAACAATATGGTGTATTCATTTTAGTCATATAAGTAACTCAATGTTGAATCAACTAAATGTCAATTTTGTAATGTTAAAGTTATGATTATAGACTTTTCTCAACCGTAGATTGAATTCATTTCAATCTATCGTTCAAATTAAGGTGCATATTTGCATTAGTAATATTTAATTCAATTTATTTACGTTAGATTCACTTTATCTCAATCGTGTTATGTTAAAATTATTAATATCAATTTTTGCCAACAATTGATCGACTAGTTCTTTGATAACAATTGAAACTAAGGTATATGTTTGCATATATATTATTTTTTGGAATTTTAGTAAAAAATGGACCATTCATATGAAAACCTATTAACAATATGGTGGAGTCATTTTAGTCCTATAAGTATGTCAATGTAGACTCAACTAAATCTCAATTTTGTAATGTTCAAGTTATGATTATAGAGTTTTCTCAACCATAGATTGACTTCTTATCAATCTACGATTCAAACTAAGGTGCATATTTGCTAGAGTAATATTTAATTCAATTTCTTTACCTTAGATTTACTTTATCTCAATTGTGTTAGGTTATAATTATTGCTATCGATTTTTGTCTCCCATAGATCGACTACTTCTTTGACAATAATTTAAACTAAGGTGTATATTTGCATATATAGTATTTCTTGGAATTTGAGTAAAATATGGAACATTCAGATGAAAAAATATTAACAATATGTTGTATTCATTTTAGTCATATAAGTATGTCAATATTGAATCAACTGAATCCCAATTTTGTAATGTTCAAGTTATGATTATAGACTTTTCTCAACCATAGATTGACTTCATATCAATCTACGATTCAAACTAAGGTGCATATTTGCTAGAGTAATATTTAATTCAATTTATTTACCTTAGATTTACTTTATCTCAATTGTGTTAGGTTAAAATTATTGTTATCGATTTTTGTCTACCATATATCGACTACTTCTTTGACAATAATGTAAACTAAGGTGTATATTTGCATATATAGTATTTCTTGGAATTTGAGTAAATTATGGACCATTCAGATGAA
Organism: Hippophae tibetana; assembly: GCA_037013495.1. Classification (NCBI taxonomy): domain Eukaryota; kingdom Viridiplantae; phylum Streptophyta; class Magnoliopsida; order Rosales; family Elaeagnaceae; genus Hippophae; species Hippophae tibetana. Next base: position 6,103,209 of record CM072805.1, read on the forward strand.
AAAATATTAACAATATATTGTATTCATTTTATTCATATAAGTATGTCAATGTTGAATCAACTAAATCTCAATTTTGTAATGTTCAAGTTATGATTATAGACTTTTCTCAACCATAGATTGACTTCATATCAATCTACGATTCAAACTATGGTGCATATTTGCTAGAGTAATATTTAATTCAATTTATTTACCATAGATTTACTTTATCTCAATTGTGTTAGGTTAAAATTATTGTTATCGATTTTTGTCTACCATAGATCGACTACTTCTTTGACAATAATTTAAACTAAGGTGTATATTTGCATATATAGTATTTCTTGGAATTTGAGTAAAATATGGACCATTCAGATGAAAAAATATTAACAATATGGTGTATTCATTTGAGTCATATAAGTATGTCAAGGTTGAATCAACTAAATCTATATTTTGTAATGTTAAAGTTATGATTATATACTTTTCTCAACCTTGGATTGACTTCATATCAATCTATGGTTGAAATTAAGGTGCATATTTGTATTAGTAATATTTAATTCAATTTCTTTACCTTAGATTTACTATATCTCAATCTTGTTATGTTAAAATTATTGTTATCAATTTTTGTTTGCAATAGATTGACTACTTCTTTGACAATAATTTAAACTAAGGTGTATATTTGCATATATAGTATTTCTTGGAATTTGAGTAAAATATGGACCATTCAGATGAAAAAATATTAACAATATGGTGTATTCATTTTAGTCATATAAGTATGTTAATATTGAATCAACTGAATCTCAATTTTGTAATGTTAAAGTTATGATTATATACTTTTCTCAACCTTGGATTGACTTCATATCAATCTATGGTTGAAATTAAGGTGCATATTTGTATTAGTAATATTTAATTCAATTTCTTTACCTTCGATTTACTATATCTCAATCTTGTTATGTTAAAATTATTGTTATCAATTTTTGTTTGCAATAGATTGACTACTTCTTTGACAATAATTTAAACTAAGGTTTATATTTGCATATATAATATTTATTTGAATTTGAGTAAAATATGGATCATTCACATGAACAAATATTAACAATATGGTTTATTCATTTTAGTCATATAAGTATGTCAATGTTGACTCAACTAAATCTCAATTTTGTAATGTTAAAGTTATGATTATAGACTTTTCTGAACCATATATTGACTCCATTTCAATCTACGTTTGAAACTAAGGTGCATATTTGCTAGAGTAATATTTAATTCAATTTCTTTACCTTAGATTTACATTATCTCAATTGTGTTAGGTTAAAATTATTGTTATCAATTTTTGTCTACCAAAGATCGACTACTTCTTTGACAATAATTTAACTAAGGTGTATATTTGCATATATAGTATTTCTTGGAATTTGAGTAAAATATGGAACATTCAGATGAAAAAATATTAACAATATGTTGTATTCATTTTAGTCATATAAGTATGTCAATATTGAATCAACTGAATCTCAATTTTGTAATGTTCAAGTTATGATTATAGACTTTTCTCAACCATAGATTTACTTCATATCAATCTAGGATTCAAACTAAGGTGCATATTTGCTAGAGTAATATTTAATTCAATTTCTTTACCTTAGATTTACTTTATCTCAATTGTGTTAGGTTAAAATTATTGTTATCGATTTTTGTCTACCATAGATCGACTACTTCTTTGATAATAATTTAAACTAAGGTGTATATTTGCATATATTGTATTTCTTGGAATTTGAGTAAAATATGGACCATTGAGATGAAAAAATATTAACAATATGTTGTATTCATTTTAGTCATATAAGTATGTCAATATTGAATCAACTGAATCTCAATTTTGTAACGTTCAAATTATGATTATAGACTTTTCTGAACCATATATTGACTCCATATCAATCTACGTTTTAAACTAAGGTGCATATTTGCTAGAGTAATATTAAATTCAATTTATTTACCTTAGATTTACTTTATATCAATTGTGTTAGGTTAAAATTATTGTTATCGATTTTTGTCTGCTATAGATCGACTACTTCTTTGACAATAATTTAAACTAAGGTTTATATTTGCATATATAATATTTATTTGAATTTGAGTCAAAGATGGACCATTCACATGAACAAAAATTAACAATATGGTGTATTCATTTTAGTCATATAAGTATGTCAATGTTGAATCAACTAAATCTCAATTTTGTAATGTTAATGTTATGATTATATACTTTTCTCAACCTTGGATTGACTTCATATCAATCTATGGTTGAAATTAAGGTGCATATTTGTATTAGTAATATTTAATTCAATTTCTTTACCTTAGACTTACTTTATCTCAATCTTGTTATGTTAAAATTATTGTTATTAATTTTTGTTTGCAATAGATTGACTACTTCTTTGACAATAATTTAAACTAAGGTTTATTTTTTCATATATTATATTGATTTGAATTTGAGTAAAATATGGATCATTCACATGAACAAATATTAATAATATAGTTTATTCATTTTAGTCATATAAGTATGTCAATGTTGACTCAACTAAATCTCAATTTTGTAATGTTAAAGTTATGATTATAGACTTTTCTGAACCATATATTGACTCCATATCAATCTACGTTTGAAACTAAGGTGCATATTTGCTAGAGTAATATTTAATTCAATTTCTTTACCTTAGATTTACTTTATCTCAATTGTGTTAGGTTAAAATTATTGTTATCGATTTTTGTCTATCATAGATCGACTACTTCCTTAATAATAATTTAAACTAAGGTTTATATTTGCATATATTGTATTTCTTGGAATTTGAGTAAAATATGGACCATTGAGATGAAAAAATATTAACAATATGTTGTATTCATTTTAGTCATATAAGTATGTCAATATTGAATCAACTGAATCTCAATTTTGTAACGTTCAAATTATGATTATAGACTTTTCTGAACCATATATTGACTCCGTATCAATCTACGTTTGAAACTAAGGTGCATATTTGCTAGAGTAATATTTAATTCAATTTCTTTACCTTAGATATACGTTATCTCAATTGTGTTAGTTTAAATTATTGTTATCGATTTTTGTCTACCATAGATCGACTACTTCTTTGACAATAATTTAAACTAAGGTGTATATTTGCATATATAGTATTTCTTGGAATTTGAGTAAAATATGGACTATTCAGATGAAAAAATATTAACAATATGTTGTATTTATTTTAGTCATATAAGTATGTCAATATTGAATCAACTGAATGTCAATTTTGTTATGTTCAACTTATGATTATAGACTTTTCTCAACCATAGATTTACTTCATATCAATCTACGATTCAAACTAGGGTGCATATTGCTAGAGTAATATTTAATTCAATTTCTTTACCTTAGATTTACTTTATCTCAATTGTGTTAGGTTAAAATTATTGTTATCGATTTTTGTCTACCATAGATCGACTACTTTTTTGATAATAATTTAAACTAAGGTGTATATTTGCATATATTGTATTTCTTGGAATTTGAGTAAAATATGGACCATTCAGATGAAAAAATATTAACAATATGTTGTATTCATTTTAGTCATATAAGTATGTCAATATTGAATCAACTGAATCTCAATTTTGTAACGTTCAAATTATGATTATAGACTTTTCTGAACCATATATTGACTCCATATCAATCTACGTTTTAAACTAAGGTGCATATTTGCTAGAGTAATATTAAATTCAATTTATTTACCTTAGATTTACTTTATATCAATTGTGTTAGGTTAAAATTATTGTTATCGATTTTTGTCTGCTATAGATCGACTACTTCTTTGACAATAATTTAAACTAAGGTTTATATTTGCATATATAATATTTATTTGAATTTGAGTCAAAGATGGACCATTCACATGAACAAAAATTAACAATATGGTGTATTCATTTTAGTCATATAAGTATGTCAATGTTGAATCAACTAAATCTCAATTTTGTAATGTTAATGTTATGATTATATACTTTTCTCAACCTTGGATTGACTTCATATCAATCTATGGTTGAAATTAAGGTGCATATTTGTATTAGTAATATTTAATTCAATTTCTTTACCTTAGACTTACTTTATCTCAATCTTGTTATGTTAAAATTATTGTTATTAATTTTTGTTTGCAATAGATTGACTACTTCTTTGACAATAATTTAAACTAAGGTTTATTTTTTCATATATTATATTGATTTGAATTTGAGTAAAATATGGATCATTCACATGAACAAATATTAACAATATAGTTTATTCATTTTAGTCATATAAGTATGTCAATGTTGACTCAACTAAATCTCAATTTTGTAATGTTAAAGTTATGATTATAGACTTTTCTGAACCATATATTGACTCCATATCAATCTACGTTTGAAACTAAGGTGCATATTTGCTAGAGTAATATTTAATTCAATTTCTTTACCTTAGATTTACTTTATCTCAATTGTGTTAGGTTAAAATTATTGTTATCGATTTTTGTCTATCATAGATCGACTACTTCCTTAATAATAATTTAAACTAAGGTTTATATTTGCATATATTGTATTTCTTGGAATTTGAGTAAAATATGGACCATTGAGATGAAAAAATATTAACAATATGTTGTATTCATTTTAGTCATATAAGTATGTCAATATTGAATCAACTGAATCTCAATTTTGTAACGTTCAAATTATGATTATAGACTTTTCTGAACCATATATTGACTCCGTATCAATCTACGTTTGAAACTAAGGTGCATATTTGCTAGAGTAATATTTAATTCAATTTCTTTACCTTAGATATACGTTATCTCAATTGTGTTAGTTTAAATTATTGTTATCGATTTTTGTCTACCATAGATCGACTACTTCTTTGACAATAATTTAAACTAAGGTGTATATTTGCATATATAGTATTTCTTGGAATTTGAGTAAAATATGGACTATTCAGATGAAAAAATATTAACAATATGTTGTATTTATTTTAGTCATATAAGTATGTCAATATTGAATCAACTGAATGTCAATTTTGTTATGTTCAACTTATGATTATAGACTTTTCTCAACCATAGATTTACTTCATATCAATCTACGATTCAAACTAGGGTGCATATTGCTAGAGTAATATTTAATTCAATTTCTTTACCTTAGATTTACTTTATCTCAATTGTGTTAGGTTAAAATTATTGTTATCGATTTTTGTCTACCATAGATCGACTACTTTTTTGATAATAATTTAAACTAAGGTGTATATTTGCATATATTGTATTTCTTGGAATTTGGGTAAAATATGGACCATTCAGATGAAAAAATATTAACAATATGTTGTATTCATTTTAGTCATATAAGTATGTCAATATTGAATCAACTGAATCTCAATTTTGTAACGTTCAAGTTATGATTATAGACTTTTCTGAACCATATATTGACTCCATATCAATCTACGTTTGAAACTAAGGTGCATATTTGCTAGAGTAATATTTAATTCAATTTCTTTACCTTAGATTTACTTTATCTCAATTGTGTTAGGTTAAAATTATTGTTATCGATTTTTGTCTATCATAGATCGACTACTTCCTTAATAATAATTTAAACTAAGGTTTATATTTGCATATATTGTATTTCTTGGAATTTGAGTAAAATATGGACCATTGAGATGAAAAAATATTAACAATATGTTGTATTCATTTTAGTCATATAAGTATGTCAATATTGAATCAACTGAATCTCAATTTTGTAACGTTCAAATTATGATTATAGACTTTTCTGAACCATATATTGACTCCGTATCAATCTACGTTTGAAACTAAGGTGCATATTTGCTAGAGTAATATTTAATTCAATTTCTTTACCTTAGATATACGTTATCTCAATTGTGTTAGTTTAAATTATTGTTATCGATTTTTGTCTACCATAGATCGACTACTTCTTTGACAATAATTTAAACTAAGGTGTATATTTGCATATATAGTATTTCTTGGAATTTGAGTAAAATATGGACTATTCAGATGAAAAAATATTAACAATATGTTGTATTTATTTTAGTCATATAAGTATGTCAATATTGAATCAACTGAATGTCAATTTTGTTATGTTCAACTTATGATTATAGACTTTTCTCAACCATAGATTTACTTCATATCAATCTACGATTCAAACTAGGGTGCATATTGCTAGAGTAATATTTAATTCAATTTCTTTACCTTAGATTTACTTTATCTCAATTGTGTTAGGTTAAAATTATTGTTATCGATTTTTGTCTACCATAGATCGACTACTTTTTTGATAATAATTTAAACTAAGGTGTATATTTGCATATATTGTATTTCTTGGAATTTGGGTAAAATATGGACCATTCAGATGAAAAAATATTAACAATATGTTGTATTCATTTTAGTCATATAAGTATGTCAATATTGAATCAACTGAATCTCAATTTTGTAACGTTCAAGTTATGATTATAGACTTTTCTGAACCATATATTGACTCCATATCAATCTACGTTTGAAACTAAGGTGCATATTTGCTAGAGTAATAATTAATTCAATTTCTTTACCTTAGATTTACTGTATATCAATTGTGTTAGGTTAAAATTATTGTTATCGATTTTTGTCTGCTATAGATCGACTACTTCTTTGACAATAATTTAAACTAAGGTTTATATTTGCATATATAATATTTATTTGAATTTGAGTCAAAGATGGACCATTCACATGAACAAATATTAACAATATGGTGTATTCATTTGAGTCATATAAGAATGTTAAGGTTGAATCAACTAAATCTCAATTTTGTAATGTTAAAGTTATGATTATAGACTTTTCTCAACCTTGGATTAAGTTCATATCAATCTATGGTTGAAATTAAGGTGCATATTTGTATTAGTAATATTTAATTCAATTTCTTTACCTTAGATTTACTTTATCTCAATCTTGTTATGTTAAAATTATTGTTATCAATTTTTGTTTGCAATAGATTGACTACTTCTTTGACAATAATTTAAACTAAGGTTTATTTTTTCATTAATAATATTTATTTGAATTTGAGTAAAATATGGACCATTCACATGAACAAATATTAACAATATGGTGTATTCATTTTAGTCATATAAGTATGTCAATGTAGACTCAACTAAATCTCAATTTTGTAATGTTAAAGTTATGATTATAGACTTTTCTCAACCATATATTGACTCCATATCAATCTACGTTTGAAACTAAGGTGCATATTTGCTAGAGTAATATTTAATTCAATTTCTTTACTTTAGATTTACTTTATCTCAATTGTGTTAGGTTAAAATTATTGTTATCGATATTTGTCTACCATAGATCGACTACTTCTTTGACAATAATTTAAACTAAGGTGTATATTTGCATATATAGTATTTCTTGGAATTTGAGTAAAATATGGACAATTCAGATGAAAAAATATTAACAATATGTTGTATTCATTTTAGTCATATAAGTATGACAATATTGAATCAACTGAATCTCAATTTTGTAATGTTCAAGTTATGATTATAGACTTTTCTCAACCATAGATTGACTCCATATCAATCTACGTTTGAAACTAAGGTGCATATTTGCTAGAGTAATATTTAATTCAATTTCTTTACTTTAGATTTACTTTATCTCAATTGTGTTAGGTTAAAATTATTGTTATCGATATTTGTCTACCATAGATCGACTACTTCTTTGACAATAATTTAAACTAAGGTGTATATTTGCATATATAGTATTTCTTGGAATTTGAGTAAAATATGGACAATTCAGATGAAAAAATATTAACAATATGTTGTATTCATTTTAGTCATATAAGTATGTCAATATTGAATCAACTGAATCTCAATTTTGTAACGTTCAAATTATGATTATAGACTTTTCTGAACCATATATTGACTCCATATCAATCTACGTTTGAAACTAAGGTGCATATTTGCTAGAGTAATATTTAATTCAAATTATTTACCTTAGATTTACTTTATCTCAATTGTGTTAGGTTAAAATTATTGTTATCGATTTTTGTCTACCATATATCGACTACTTCTTTGACAATAATTTAAACTAAGGTGTATATTTGCATATATAGTATTTCTTGGAATTTGAGTAAAATATGGACCATTCAGATGAAAAAATATTAACAATATGGTGTATTCATTTTAGTCATATAAGTATGTCAATATTGAATCAACTGAATCTCAATTTTGTAACGTTCAAATTATGATTATAGAATTTTTTCTGAACCATATATTGACTCCATATCAATCTACGTTTGAAACTAAGGTGCATATTTGCTAGAGTAATATTAAATTCAATTTATTTACCTTAGATTTACTTTATATCAATTGTGTTAGGTTAAAATTATTGTTATCGATTTTTGTCTACCATAGATCGACTACTTCTTTGACAATAATTTAAACTAAGGTGTATATTTGCATATATAGTATTTCTTGGAATTTGAGTAAAATATGGACCATTCAGATGAAAAAATATTAACAATATGGTGTATTCATTTTAGTCATATAAGTATGTCAAGGTTGAATCAACTAAATCTCAATTTTGTAATGTTAAAGTTATGATTATATACTTTTCTCAACCTTGGATTGACTTCATATCAATCTATGGTTGAAATTAAGGTGCATATTTGTATAAGTAATATTTAATTCAATTTCTTTACCTTAGATTTACTTTATCTCAATCTTGTTATGTTAAAATTATTGTTATCAATTTTTGTTTGCAATAGATTGACCACTTCTTTGACAATAATTTAAACTAAGGTTTATTTTTTCATATATAATATTTATTTGAATTTGAGTAAAATATGGATCATTCACATGAACAAATATTAACAATATGGTTTATTCATTTTAGTCATATAAGTATGTCAATGTTGACTCAACTAAATCTCAATTTTGTAATGTTAAAGTTATGATTATAGACTTTTCTGAACCATATATTGACTCCATATCATTCTACGTTTGAAACTAAGGTGCATATTTGCTAGAGTAATATTTAATTCAATTTCTTTACCTTAGATTTACTTTATCTCAATTGTGTTAGGTTAAAATTATTGTTATCGTTTTTGTCTACCATAGATCGACTACTTCTTTGACAATAATTTAAACTAAGGTGTATATTTGCATATATAGTATTTCGTGGAATTTGAGTAAAATATGGACTATTCAGATGAAAAAATATTAACAATATTTTGTATTCATTTTAGTCATATAAGTATGTCAATGTTGACTCAACTAAATCTCAATTTTGTAATGGTAAAGTTATGATTATAGACTTTTCTGAACCATATATTGACTCCATATCAATCTACGTTTGAAACTAAGGTGCATATTTGCTAGAGTAATATTTAATTCAATTTCTTTACCTTAGATTTACTTTATCTCAATTGTGTTAGGTTAAAATTATTGTTATCGATTTTGGTCTACCATAGATCGACTACTTCTTTGACAATAATTTAAACTAAGGTGTATATTTGCATATATAGTATTTCTTGGAATTTGAGTAAAATATGGACCATTCAGATGAAAAAATATTAACAATATTTTGTATTCATTTTAGTCATATAAGTATGTCAATATTGAATCAACTCAATCTCAATTTTGTAATTTTCAAGTTATGATTACAGACTTTTCTCAACCATAGATTTACTTCATATCAATCTAGGATTCAAACTAAGGTGCATATTTGCTAGAGTAATATTTAATTCAATTTCTTTACCTTAGATTTACTTTATCTCAATTGTGTTAGGTTAAAATTATTGTTATCGATTTTTGTCTATCATAGATCGACTACTTCCTTAACAATAATTTAAACTAAGGTTTATATTTGCATATATAATATTTATTTGAATTTGAGTAAAATATGGACCATTCACATGAACAAATATTAACAATATGGTGTATTCATTTTAGTCATATAAGTATGTCAATGTAGACTCAACTAAATCTCAATTTTGTAATGTTAAAGTTATGATTATAGACTTTTCTCAACCATATATTGACTCCATATCAATCTACGTTTGAAACTAAGGTGCATATTTGCTAGAGTAATATTTAATTCAATTTCTTTACTTTAGATTTACTTTATCTCAATTGTGTTAGGTTAAAATTATTGTTATCGATATTTGTCTACCATAGATCGACTACTTCTTTGACAATAATTTAAACTAAGGTGTATATTTGCATATATAGTATTTCTTGGAATTTGAGTAAAATATGGACAATTCAGATGAAAAAATATTAACAATATGTTGTATTCATTTTAGTCATATAAGTATGTCAATATTGAATCAACTGAATCTCAATTTTGTAATGTTCAAGTTATGATTATAGACTTTTCTCAACCATAGATTGACTTCATATCAATCTACGATTCAAACTAAGGTGCATATTTGCTAGAGTAATATTTAATTCAATTTATTTACCTTAGATTTACTTTATCTCAATTGTGTTAGGTTAAAATTATTGTTATCGATTTTTGTCTACCATATATCGACTACTTCTTTGACAATAATTTAAACTAAGGTGTATATTTGCATATATAGTATTTCTTGGAATTTGAGTAAAATATGGACCATTCAGATGAAAAAATATTAACAATATGTTGTATTCATTTTAGTCATATAAGTATGTCAATATTGAATCAACTGAATCTCAATTTTGTAACGTTCAAATTATGATTATAGACTTTTCTGAACCATATATTGACTCCATATCAATCTACGTTTGAAACTAAGGTGCATATTTGCTAGAGTAATATTTAATTCAATTTATTTACCTTAGATTTACTTTATCTCAATTGTGTTAGGTAAAAATTATTGTTATCGATTTTTGTCTACCATATATCGACTACTTCTTTGACAATAATTTAAACTAAGGTGTATATTTGCATATATAGTATTTCTTGGAATTTGAGTAAAATATGGACCATTCAGATGAAAAAATATTAACAATATGGTGTATTCATTTTAGTCATATAAGTATGTCAATATTGAATCAACTGAATCTCAATTTTGTAACGTTCAAATTATGATTATAGACTTTTCTGAACCATATATTGACTCCATATCAATCTACGTTTGAAACTAAGGTGCATATTTGCTAGAGTAATATTAAATTCAATTTATTTACCTTAGATTTACTTTATATCAATTGTGTTAGGTTAAAATTATTGTTATCGATTTTTGTCTACCATAGATCGACTACTTCTTTGACAATAATTTAAACTAAGGTGTATATTTGCATATATAGTATTTCTTGGAATTTGAGTAAAATATGGACCATTCAGATGAAAAAATATTAACAATATGGTGTATTCATTTTAGTCATATAAGTATGTCAAGGTTGAATCAACTAAATCTCAATTTTGTAATGTTAAAGTTATGATTATATACTTTTCTAAACCTTGGATTGACTTCATATCAATCTATGGTTGAAATTAAGGTGCATATTTGTATAAGTAATATTTAATTCAATTTCTTTACCTTAGATTTACTTTATCTCAATCTTGTTATGTTAAAATTATTGTTATCAATTTTTGTTTGCAATAGATTGACCACTTCTTTGACAATAATTTAAACTAAGGTTTATTTTTTCATATATAATATTTATTTGAATTTGAGTAAAATATGGATCATTCACATGAACAAATATTAACAATATGGTTTATTCATTTTAGTCATATAAGTATGTCAATGTTGACACAACTAAATCTCAATTTTGTAATGTTAAAGTTATGATTATAGACTTTTCTGAACCATATATTGACTCCATATCATTCTACGTTTGAAACTAAGGTGCATATTTGCTAGAGTAATATTTAATTCAATTTCTTTACCTTAGATTTACTTTATCTCAATTGTGTTAGGTTAAAATTATTGTTATCGTTTTTGTCTACCATAGATCGACTACTTCTTTGACAATAATTTAAACTAAGGTGTATATTTGCATATATAGTATTTCTTGGAATTTGAGTAAAATATGGACCATTCAGATGAAAAAATATTAACAATATTTTGTATTCATTTTAGTCATATAAGTATGTCAATGTTGACTCAACTAAATCTCAATTTTGTAATGGTAAAGTTATGATTATAGACTTTTCTGAACCATATATTGACTCCATATCAATCTACGTTTGAAACTAAGGTGCATATTTGCTAGAGTAATATTTAATTCAATTTCTTTACCTTAGATTTACTTTATCTCAATTGTGTTAGTTTAAATTATTGTTATCGATTTTTGTCTACCATAGATCGACTACTTCTTTGACAATAATTTAAACTAAGGTGTATATTTGCATATATAGTATTTCTTGGAATTTGAGTAAAATATGGACCATTCAGATGAAAAACTATTAACAATATGGTGTATTCATTTTAGTCATATAAGTATGTCAAGGTTGAATCAACTAAATCTCAATTTTGTAATGTTAAAGTTATGATTATATACTTTTCTCAACCTTGGATTGACTTCATATCAATCTATGGTTGAAATTAAGGTGCATATTTGTATAAGTAATATTTAATTCAATTTCTTTACCTTAGATTTACTTTATCTCAATCTTGTTATGTTAAAATTATTGTTATCAATTTTTGTTTGCAATAGATTGACCACTTCTTTGACAATAATTTAAACTAAGGTTTATTTTTTCATATATAATATTTATTTGAATTTGAGTAAAATATGGATCATTCACATGAACAAATATTAACAATATGGTTTATTCATTTTAGTCATATAAGTATGTCAATGTTGACTCAACTAAATCTCAATTTTGTAATGTTAAAGTTATGATTATAGACTTTTCTGAACCATATATTGACTCCATATCATTCTACGTTTGAAACTAAGGTGCATATTTGCTAGAGTAATATTTAATTCAATTTCTTTACCTTAGATTTACTTTATCTCAATTGTGTTAGGTTAAAATTATTGTTATCGTTTTTGTCTACCATAGATCGACTACTTCTTTGACAATAATTTAAACTAAGGTGTATATTTGCATATATAGTATTTCGTGGAATTTGAGTAAAATATGGACTATTCAGATGAAAAAATATTAACAATATTTTGTATTCATTTTAGTCATATAAGTATGTCAATGTTGACTCAACTAAATCTCAATTTTGTAATGGTAAAGTTATGATTATAGACTTTTCTGAACCATATATTGACTCCATATCAATCTACGTTTGAAACTAAGGTGCATATTTGCTAGAGTAATATTTAATTCAATTTCTTTACCTTAGATTTACTTTATCTCAATTGTGTTAGGTTAAAATTATTGTTATCGATTTTGGTCTACCATAGATCGACTACTTCTTTGACAATAATTTAAACTAAGGTGTATATTTGCATATATAGTATTTCTTGGAATTTGAGTAAAATATGGACCATTCAGATGAAAAAATATTAACAATATTTTGTATTCATTTTAGTCATATAAGTATGTCAATATTGAATCAACTCAATCTCAATTTTGTAATTTTCAAGTTATGATTACAGACTTTTCTCAACCATAGATTTACTTCATATCAATCTAGGATTCAAACTAAGGTGCATATTTGCTAGAGTAATATTTAATTCAATTTCTTTACCTTAGATTTACTTTATCTCAATTGTGTTAGGTTAAAATTATTGTTATCGATTTTTGTCTATCATAGATCGACTATTTCCTTAACAATAATTTAAACTAAGGTTTATATTTGCATATATAATATTTATTTGAATTTGAGTAAAATATGGACCATTCACATGAACAAATATTAACAATATGGTGTATTCATTTTAGTCATATAAGTATGTCAATGTAGACTCAACTAAATCTCAATTTTGTAATGTTAAAGTTATGATTATAGACTTTTCTCAACCATATATTGACTCCATATCAATCTACGTTTGAAACTAAGGTGCATATTTGCTAGAGTAATATTTAATTCAATTTCTTTACTTTAGATTTACTTTATCTCAATTGTGTTAGGTTAAAATTATTGTTATCGATATTTGTCTACCATAGATCGACTACTTCTTTGACAATAATTTAAACTAAGGTGTATATTTGCATATATAGTATTTCTTGGAATTTGAGTAAAATATGGACAATTCAGATGAAAAAATATTAACAATATGTTGTATTCATTTTAGTCATATAAGTATGTCAATATTGAATCAACTGAATCTCAATTTTGTAATGTTCAAGTTATGATTATAGACTTTTCTCAACCATAGATTGACTTCATATCAATCTACGATTCAAACTAAGGTGCATATTTGCTAGAGTAATATTTAATTCAATTTATTTACCTTAGATTTACTTTATCTCAATTGTGTTAGGTTAAAATTATTGTTATCGATTTTTGTCTACCATATATCGACTACTTCTTTGACAATAATTTAAACTAAGGTGTATATTTGCATATATAGTATTTCTTGGAATTTGAGTAAAATATGGACCATTCAGATGAAAAAATATTAACAATATGTTGTATTCATTTTAGTCATATAAGTATGTCAATATTGAATCAACTGAATCTCAATTTTGTAACGTTCAAATTATGATTATAGACTTTTCTGAACCATATATTGACTCCATATCAATCTACGTTTGAAACTAAGGTGCATATTTGCTAGAGTAATATTTAATTCAATTTATTTACCTTAGATTTACTTTATCTCAATTGTGTTAGGTAAAAATTATTGTTATCGATTTTTGTCTACCATATATCGACTACTTCTTTGACAATAATTTAAACTAAGGTGTATATTTGCATATATAGTATTTCTTGGAATTTGAGTAAAATATGGACCATTCAGATGAAAAAATATTAACAATATGGTGTATTCATTTTAGTCATATAAGTATGTCAATATTGAATCAACTGAATCTCAATTTTGTAACGTTCAAATTATGATTATAGAATTTTTTCTGAACCATATATTGACTCCATATCAATCTACGTTTGAAACTAAGGTGCATATTTGCTAGAGTAATATTAAATTCAATTTATTTACCTTAGATTTACTTTATATCAATTGTGTTAGGTTAAAATTATTGTTATCGATTTTTGTCTACCATAGATCGACTACTTCTTTGACAATAATTTAAACTAAGGTGTATATTTGCATATATAGTATTTCTTGGAATTTGAGTAAAATATGGACCATTCAGATGAAAAAATATTAACAATATGGTGTATTCATTTTAGTCATATAAGTATGTCAAGGTTGAATCAACTAAATCTCAATTTTGTAATGTTAAAGTTATGATTATATACTTTTCTAAACCTTGGATTGACTTCATATCAATCTATGGTTGAAATTAAGGTGCATATTTGTATAAGTAATATTTAATTCAATTTCTTTACCTTAGATTTACTTTATCTCAATCTTGTTATGTTAAAATTATTGTTATCAATTTTTGTTTGCAATAGATTGACCACTTCTTTGACAATAATTTAAACTAAGGTTTATTTTTTCATATATAATATTTATTTGAATTTGAGTAAAATATGGATCATTCACATGAACAAATATTAACAATATGGTTTATTCATTTTAGTCATATAAGTATGTCAATGTTGACTCAACTAAATCTCAATTTTGTAATGTTAAAGTTATGATTATAGACTTTTCTGAACCATATATTGACTCCATATCATTCTACGTTTGAAACTAAGGTGCATATTTGCTAGAGTAATATTTAATTCAATTTCTTTACCTTAGATTTACTTTATCTCAATTGTGTTAGGTTAAAATTATTGTTATCGTTTTTGTCTACCATAGATCGACTACTTCTTTGACAATAATTTAAACTAAGGTGTATATTTGCATATATAGTATTTCTTGGAATTTGAGTAAAATATGGACCATTCAGATGAAAAAATATTAACAATATTTTGTATTCATTTTAGTCATATAAGTATGTCAATGTTGACTCAACTAAATCTCAATTTTGTAATGGTAAAGTTATGATTATAGACTTTTCTGAACCATATATTGACTCCATATCAATCTACGTTTGAAACTAAGGTGCATATTTGCTAGAGTAATATTTAATTCAATTTCTTTACCTTAGATTTACTTTATCTCAATTGTGTTAGTTTAAATTATTGTTATCGATTTTTGTCTACCCATAGATCGACTACTTCTTTGACAATAATTTAAACTAAGGTGTATATTTGCATATATAGTATTTCTTGGAATTTGAGTAAAAATATGGACTATTCAGATGAAATATATTAACAATATGTTGTATTTATTTTAGTCATATAAGTATGTCAATATTGAATCAACTGAATCTCAATTTTGTTATGTTCAACTTATGATTATAGACTTTTCTCAACCATAGATTTACTTCATATCAATCTAGGATTCAAACTAAGGTGCATATTTGCTAGAGTAATATTTAATTCAATTTCTTTACCTTAGATTTACTTTATCTCAATTGTGTTAGGTTAAAATTATTGTTATCGATTTTTGTCTACCATAGATCGACTACTTCTTTGATAATAATTTAAACTAAGGTGTATATTTGCATATATTGTATTTCTTGGAATTTGAGTAAATATGGACCATTCAGATGAAAAAATATTAACAATATGTTGTATTCATTTTAGTCATATAAGTATGTCAATATTGAATTAACTGAATCTCAATTTTGTAATGTTCAAGTTATGATTATAGACTTTTCTCAACCATAGATTTACTTCATATCAATCTAGGATTCAAACTAAGGTGCATATTTGCTAGAGTAATATTTAATTCAATTTATTTACCTTAGATTTACTTTATCTCAATTGTGTTAGGTTAAAATTATTGTTATCGATTTTTTTCTATCATAGATCGACTACTTCCTTAACAATAATTTAAACTAAGGTTTATATTTGCATATATAATATTTATATGAATTTGAGTAAAATATGGATTATTCACATGAACAAATATTAACAATAGGTTTATTCATTTTAGTCATATAAGTATGTCAATGTTGACTCAACTAAATCTCAATTTTGTAATGTTAAAGTTATGATTATAGACTTTTCTGAACCATATATTGACTCCATATCATTCTACGTTTGAAACTAAGGTGCATATTTTGCTAGAGTAATATTTAATTCAATTTCTTTACCTTAGATTTATTTTATCTCAATTGTGTTAGGTTAAAATTATTTTTATCGATTTTTGTCTACCATAGATCGACTACTTCTTTGACAATAATTTAAACTAAGGTGTATATTTACATATATAGTATTTCTTGGAATTTGAGTAAAATATGGACCATTCAGATGAAAAAATATTAACAATATTATGTATTCATTTTAGTCATATAAGTATGTCAAGGTTGAATCAACTAAATCTCAATTTTGTAATGTTAATGTTATGATTATATACTTTTCTCAACCTTGGATTGACTTCATATCAATCTATGGTTGAAATTAAGGTGCATATTTGTATTAGTAATATTTAATTCAATTTCTTTACCTTAGATTTACTTTATCTCAATCTTGTTATGTTAAAATTATTGTTATCAATTTTGTTTGCAATAGATTGACTACTTCTTTGACAATAATTTAAACTAAGGTTTATTTTTTCATATATAATATTTATTTGAATTTGAGTAAAATATGGATCATTCACATGAACAAATATTAACAATATGGTTTATTCATTTTAGTCATATAAGTATGTCAATGTTGACTCAACTAAATCTCAATTTTGTAATGTTAAAGTTATGATTACAGACTTTTCTGAACCATATATTGACTCCATATCAATCTACGTTTGAAACTAAGGTGCATATTTGCTAGAGTAATATTTAATTCAATTTCTTTACCTTAGATTACTTTATCTCAATTGTGTTAGTTTAAATTATTGTTATCGATTTTTGTCTACCAAAGATCGACTACTTCTTTGACAATAATTTAAACTAAGGTGTATATTTGCATATATAGTATTTCTTAGAATTTGAGTAAAATATGGGACTATTCAGATGAAAAAATATTAACAATATGTTGTATTTATTTTAGTCATATAAGTATGTCAATATTGAATCAACTGAATCTCAATTTTGTTATGTTCAACTTATGATTATAGACTTTTCTCAACCATAGATTTACTTCATATCAATCTAGGATTCAAACTAAGGTGCATATTTGCTAGAGTAATATTTAATTCAATTTCTTTACCTTAGATTTACTTTATCTCAATTGTGTTAGGTTAAAATTATTGTTATCGATTTTTGTCTACCATAGATCGACTACTTCTTTGATAATAATTTAAACTAAGGTGTATATTTGCATATATTGTATTTCTTGAATTTGAGTAAAATATGGACCATTCAGATGAAAATATATTAACAATATGTTGTATTCATTTTAGTCATATAAGTATGTCAATATTGAATCAACTGAATCTCAATTTTGTAACGTTCAAGTTATGATTATAGACTTTTCTGAACCATATATTGACTCCATATCAATCTACGTTTGAAACTAAGGTGCATATTTGCTAGAGTAATATTAAATTCAATTTATGTACCTTAGATTTACTTTATATCAATTGTGTTAGGTTAAAATTATTGTTATCGATTTTTGTCTGCTATAGATCGACTACTTCTTTGACAATAATTTAAACTAAGGTTTATATTTGCATATATAATATTTATTTGAATTTGAGTCAAAGATGGACCATTCACATGAACAAGTATTAACAATATGGTGTATTCATTTGAGTCATATAAGTATGTCAAGGTTGAATCAACTAAATCTCAATTTTGTAATGTTAATGTTATGATTATATACTTTTCTCAACCTTGGATTGACTTCATATCAATCTATGGTTGAAATTAAGGTGCATATTTGTATTAGTAATATTTAATTCAATTTCTTTACCTTAGATTTACTTTATCTCAATCTTGTTATGTTAAAATTATTGTTATCAATTTTTGTTGCAATAGATTGACTACTTCTTTGACAATAATTTAAACTAAGGTTTATTTTTTCATATATAATATTTATTTGAATTTGAGTAAAATATGGATCATTCACATGAACAAATATTAACAATATGGTTTATTCATTTTAGTCATATAAGTATGTCAATGTTGACTCAACTAAATCTCAATTTTGTAATGTTAAAGTTATGATTACAGACTTTTCTGAACCATATATTGACTCCATATCAATCTACGTTTGAAACTAAGGTGCATATTTGCTAGAGTAATATTTAATTCAATTTCTTTACCTTAGATTTACTTTATCTCAATTGTGTTAGGTTAAAATTATTGTTATCGATTTTTGTCTACCATAGATCGACTACTTCTTTGACAATAATTTAAACTAAGGTGTATATTTGCATATATAGTATTTCTTGGAATTTGAGTAAAATATGGACCATTCAGATAAAAAAATATTAACAATATTTTGTATTCATTTTAGTCATATAAGTATGTCAATATTGAATCAACTCAATCTCAATTTTGTAATGTTCAAGTTATGATTATAGACTTTTCTCAACCATAGATTTACTTCATATCAATCTAGGATTCAAACTAAGGTGCATATTTGCTAGAGTAATATTTAATTCAATTTCTTTACCTTAGATTTACTTTATCTCAATTGTGTTAGGTGAAAATTATTGTTATCGATTTTTTTCTATCATAGATCGACTACTTCCTTAACAATAATTTAAACTAAGGTTTATATTTGCATATATAATATTTATATGAATTTGAGTAAAATATGGATTATTCACATGAACAAATATTAACAATATGGTTTATTCATTTTAGTCATATAAGTATGTCAATGTTGACTCAACTAAATCTCAATTTTGTAATGTTAAAGTTATGATTACAGACTTTTCTGAACCATATATTGACTCCATATCAATCTACGTTTGAAACTAAGGTGCATATTTGCTAGAGTAATATTTAATTCAATTTCTTTACCTTAGATTTACTTTATCTCAATTGTGTTAGGTTAAAATTATTGTTATCGATTTTTGTCTACCATAGATCGACTACTTCTTTGACAATAATTTAAACTAAGGTGTATATTTGCATATATAGTATTTCTTGGAATTTGAGTAAAATATGGACTATTCAGATGAAAATATATTAACAATATGTTGTATTTATTTTAGTCATATAAGTATGTCAATATTGAATCAACTGAATCTCAATTTTGTTATGTTCAACTTATGATTATAGACTTTTCTCAACCATAGATTTACTTCATATCAATCTAGGATTCAAACTAAGGTGCATATTTGCTAGAGTAATATTTAATTCAATTTCTTTACCTTAGATTTACTTTATCTCAATTGTGTTAGGTTAAAATTATTGTTATCGATTTTTGTCTACCATAGATCGACTACTTCTTTGACAATAATTTAAACTAAGGTGTATATTTGCATATATAGTATTTCGTGGAATTTGAGTAAAATATGGACCATTCAGATGAAAAAATATTAACAATATTTTGTATTCATTTTAGTCATATAAGTATGTCAATATTGAATCAACTCAATCTCAATTTTGTAATGTTCAAGTTATGATTCTAGACTTTTCTCAACCATAGATTTACTTCATATCAATCTAGGATTCAAACTAAGGTGCATATTTGCTAGAGTAATATTTAATTCAATTTCTTTACCTTAGATTTACTTTATCTCAATTGTGTTAGGTTAAAATTATTGTTATCCATTTTTGTCTACCATAGATCGACTACTTCTTTGACAATAATTTAAACTAAGGTGTATATTTGCATATATAGTATTTCTTGGAATTTGAGTAAAATATGGACCATTCAGATAAAAAAATATTAACAATATTTTGTATTCATTTTAGTCATATAAGTATGTCAATATTGAATCAACTCAATCTCAATTTTGTAATGTTCAAGTTATGATTATAGACTTTTCTCAACCATAGATTTACTTCATATCAATCTAGGATTCAAACTAAGGTGCATATTTGCTAGAGTAATATTTAATTCAATTTCTTTACCTTAGATTTACTTTATCTCAATTGTGTTAGGTGAAAATTATTGTTATCGATTTTTTTCTATCATAGATCGACTACTTCCTTAACAATAATTTAAACTAAGGTTTATATTTGCATATATAATATTTATATGAATTTGAGTAAAATATGGATTATTCACATGAACAAATATTAACAATATGGTTTATTCATTTTAGTCATATAAGTATGTCAATGTTGACTCAACTAAATCTCAATTTTGTAATGTTAAAGTTATGATTATAGACTTTTCTGAACCATATATTGACTCCATATCATTCTACGTTTGAAACTAAGGTGCATATTTGCTAGAGTAGTATTTAATTCAATTTCTTTACCTTAGATTTATTTTATCTCAATTGTGTTAGGTTAAAATTATTGTTATCGATTTTTGTCTACCATAGATGGACTACTTCTTTGACAATAATTTAAACTAAGGTGTATATTTGCATATATAGTATTTCTTGGAATTTGAGTAAAATATGGACCATTCAGATGAAAATATATTAACAATATGTTGTATTTATTTTAGTCATATAAGTATGTCAATATTGAATCAACTGAATCTCAATTTTGTAATGTTCAAGTTATGATTATAGACTTTTCTCAACCATAGATTTACTTCATATCAATCTAGGATTCAAACTAAGGTGCATATTTGCTAGAGTAATATTTAATTCAATTTCTCTACCTTAGATTTACTTTATCTCAATTGTGTTAGGTTAAAATTATTGTTATCGATTTTTGTCTACCATAGATCGACTACTTCTTTGACAATAATTTAAACTAAGGTGTATATTTGCATATATAGTATTTCTTGGAATTTGAGTAAAATATGGACCATTCAGATGAAAAAATATTAACAATATTTTGTATTCATTTTAGTCATATAAGTATGTCAATATTGAATCAACTCAATCTCAATTTGTTAATGTTCAAGTTATGATTCTAGACTTTTCTCAACCATAGATTTACTTCATATCAATCTAGGATTCAAACTAAGGTGCATATTTGCTAGAGTAATATTTAATTCAATTTCTTTACCTTAGATTTACTTTATCTCAATCTTGTTATGTTAAAATTATTGTTATCAATTTTTGTTTGCAATAGATTGACTACTTCTTTGACAATAATTTAAACTAAGGTTTATTTTTTCATATATAATATTTATTTGAATTTGAGTAAAATATGGATCATTCACATGAACAAATATTAACAATATGGTTTATTCAGTTTAGTCATATAAGTATGTCAATGTTGACTCAACTAAATCTCAATTTTGTAATGTTAAAGTTATGATTATAGACTTTTCTGAACCATATATTGACTCCATATCATTCTACGTTTGAAACTAAGGTGCATATTTGCTAGAGTAGTATTTAATTCAATTTCTTTACCTTAGATTTATTTTATCTCAATTGTGTTAGGTTAAAAATTATTGTTATCGATTTTTGTCCTACCATAGATGGACTACTTCTTTGACAATAATTTAAACTAAGGTGTATATTTGCATATATAGTATTTCTTGAATTTGAGTAAAATATGGACCATTCAGATGAAAATATATTAACAATATGTTGTATTTATTTTAGTCATATAAGTATGTCAATATTGAATCAACGGAATCTCAATTTTGTAATGTTCAAGTTATGATTATAGACTTTTCTCAACCATAGATTTACTTCATATCAATCTAGGATTCAAACTAAGGTGCATATTTGCTAGAGTAATATTTAATTCAATTTCTCTACCTTAGATTTACTTTATCTCAATTGTGTTAGGTTAAAATTATTGTTATCGATTTTTGTCTACCATAGATCGACTACTTCTTTGACAATAATTTAAACTAAGGTGTATATTTGCATATATAGTATTTCTTGGAATTTGAGTAAAATATGGACCATTCAGATGAAAAAATATTAACAATATTTTGTATTCATTTTAGTCATATAAGTATGTCAATATTGAATCAACTCAATCTCAATTTGTTAATGTTCAAGTTATGATTCTAGACTTTTCTCAACCATAGATTTACTTCATATCAATCTAGGATTCAAACTAAGGTGCATATTTGCTAGAGTAATATTTAATTCAATTTCTTTACCTTAGATTTACTTTATCTCAATTGTATTAGGTTAAAATTATTGTTATCCATTTTTGTCTACCATAGATCGACTACTTCTTTGACAATAATTTAAACTAAGGTGTATATTTGCATATATAGTATTTCTTGGAATTTGAGTAAAATATGGACCATTCAGATAAAAAAATATTAACAATATTTTGTATTCATTTTAGTCATATAAGTATGTCAATATTGAATAAACTCAATCTCAATTTTGTAATGTTCAAGTTATGATTATAGACTTTTCTCAACCATAGATTTACTTCATATCAATCTAGGATTCAAACTAAGGTGCATATTTGCTAGAGTAATATTTAATTCAATTTCTTTACCTTAGATTTACTTTATCTCAATTGTGTTAGGTTAAAATTATTGTTATCGATTTTTTTCTATCATAGATCGACTACTTCCTTAACAATAATTTAAACTAAGGTTTATATTTGCATATATAATATTTATATGAATTTGAGTAAAATATGGATTATTCAACATGCCAATAACAATATTAACAATATGGTTTATTCATTTTAGTCATATAAGTATGTCAATGTTGACTCAACTAAATCTCAATTTTGTAATGTTAAAGTTATGATTATAGACTTTTCTGAACCATATATTGACTCCATATCATTCTACGTTTGAAACTAAGGTGCATATTTGCTAGAGTAGTATTTTAATTCAATTTCTTTACCTTAGATTTATTTTATCTCAATTGTGTTAGGTTAAAATTATTGTTATCGATTTTTGTCTACCATAGATGGACTACTTCTTTGACAATAATTTAAACTAAGGTGTATATTTGCATATATAGTATTTCTTGGAATTTGAGTAAAATATGGACCATTCAGATGAAAAAATATTAACAATATTTTGTATTCATTTTACGTCATATAAGTATGTCAATATTGAATCAAATCAATCTCACATTTTGTAATGTTCAAGTTATGATTATAGACTTTTCTCAACCATAGATTTACTTCATATCAATCTAGGATTCAAACTAAGGTGCATATTTCCTAGAGTAATATTTAATTCAATTTCTTTACCTAGATTTACTTTATCTCAATTGTGTTAGATTAAAATTATTGTTATCGATTTTTGTCTATCATAGATCGACTACTTCCTTAACAATAATTTAAACTAAGGTTTATATTTCCATATATAATATTTATTTGAATTTGAGTAAAATATGGACCATTCACATGAACAAATATTAACAATATGGTGTATTCATTTTAGTCATATAAGTATGTCAAGGTTGAATCAACTAAATCTCAATTTGTAATGTTAAAGTTATGATTATATACTTTTCTCAACCTTGGATTTGACTTCATATCAATCTATGGTTGAAATTAAGGTGCATATTTGTATTAGTAATATTTAATTCAATTTCTTTACCTTAGATTTACTTTATCTGAATCTTGTTATGTTAAAATTATTGTTATCAATTTTTGTTTGCAATAGATTGACTACTTCTTTGACAATAATTTAAACTAAGGGTTTATTTTTTCATATATAATATTTATTTGAATTTGAGTAAAATATGGATTATTCACATGAACAAATATTAACAATATGGTTTATTCATTTTAGTCATATAAGTATGTCAATGTTGACTCAACCTAAATCTCAATTTTGTAATATTAAAGTTATGATTATAGACTTTTCTGAACCATATATTGACTCCATATCATTCTACGTTTGAAACTAAGGTGCATATTTGCTAGAGTAATATTTAATTCAATTTCTTTACCTTAGATTTATTTTATCTCAATTGTGTTACGTTAAAATTATTGTTATCGATTTTTGTCTACCATAGATCGACTACTTCTTTGACAATAATTTAAACTAAGGTGTATATTTGCATATATAGTATTTCTTGGAATTTGAGTAAAATATGGACCATTCAGATGAAAAAATATTAACAATATTTTGTATTCATTTTAGTCATATAAGTATGTCAATATTGAATCAACTGAATCTCAATTTTGTAATGTTCAAGGTTATGATTATAGACTTTTTTCAACCATAGATTTACTTCATATCAATCTAGGATTAAACTAATGTGCATATTTGCTAGAGTAATATTTAATTCAATTTCTTTACCTTAGATTTACTTTATCTCAATTGTGTTAGGTTAAAATTATGTTATCGATTTTTGTCTATCATAGATCGACTACTTCCTTAACAATAATTTAAACTAAGGTTTATATTTCCATATATAATATTTATTTGAATTTGAGTAAAATATGGACCATTCACATGAACAAATATTAACAATATGGTGTATTCATTTTTAGTCATATAAGTATGTCAAGGTTGAATCAACTAAATCTCAATTTTGTAATGTTAAAGTTATGATTATATACTTTTCTCAACCTTGGATTGACTTCATATCAATCTATGGTTGAAATTAAGGTGCATATTTGTATTAGTAATATTTAATTCAATTTCTTTACCTTAGATTTACTTTTATCTCAATCTTGTTATGTTAAAATTATTGTTATCAATTTTTGTTTGCAATAGATTGACTACTTCTTTGAAAATTAATTTAAACTAAGGTTATTTTTTTCATATATAATATTTTATTTGAATTTGAGTAAAATATGGATTATTCACATGAACAAATATTAACAATATGGTTTATTCATTTTAGTCATATAAGTATGTCAATGTTGACTCAACTAAATCTCAATTTTGTAATGTTAAAGTTATGATTATAGACTTTTCTGAACCATATATTGACTCCATATCAATCTACGTTTGAAACTAAGGTGCATATTTGCTAGAGTAATATTTAATTCAATTTCTTTACCTTAGATTTACTTTATCTCAATTGTGTTAGTTTAAATTATTGTTATCGATTTTTTGTCTACCATATATCGACTATTTCTTTGACAATAATTTAAACTAAGGTGTATATTTGCATATATAGTATTTCTTGGAATTTGAGTAAAATATGGACCATTCAGATAAAAAAATATTAACAATATTTTGTATTCATTTTAGTCATATAAGTATGTCAATATTGAATAAACTCAATCTCAATTTTGTAATGTTCAAGTTATGATTATAGACTTTTCTCAACCATAGATTTACTTCATATCAATCTAGGATTCAAACTAAGGTGCATATTTGCTAGAGTAATATTTAATTCAATTTCTTTACCTTAGATTTACTTTATCTCAATTGTGTTAGGTTAAAATTATTGTTATCGATTTTTTTCTATCATAGATCGACTACTTCCTTAACAATAATTTAAACTAAGGTTTATATTTGCATATATAATATTTATATGAATTTGAGTAAAATATGGATTATTCACATGAACAAATATTAACAATATGGTTTATTCATTTTAGTCATATAAGTATGTCAATGTTGACTCAACTAAATCTCAATTTTGTAATGTTAAAGTTATGATTATAGACTTTTCTGAACCATATATTGACCTCCATATCATTCTACGTTTGAAACTAAGGTGCATATTTGCTAGAGTAGTATTTAATTCAATTTCTTTACCTTAGATTTATTTTATCTCAATTGTGTTAGGTTAAAATTATTGTTATCGATTTTTGTCTACCATAGATGGACTACTTCTTTGACAATAATTTAAACTAAGGTGTATATTTGCATATATAGTATTTCTTGGAATTTGAGTAAAATATGGACCATTCAGATGAAAAAATATTAACAATATTTTGTATTCATTTTAGTCATATAAGTATGTCAATATTGAATCAAATCAATCTCAATTTTGTAATGTTCAAGTTATGATTATAGACTTTTCTCAACCATAGATTTACTTCATATCAATCTAGGATTCAAACTAAGGTGCATATTTCCTAGAGTAATATTTAATTCAATTTCTTTACCTTAGATTTACTTTATCTCAATTGTGTTAGATTAAAATTATTGTTATCGATTTTTGTCTATCATAGATCGACTACTTCCTTAACAATAATTTAAACTAAGGTTTATATTTCCATATATAATATTTATTTGAATTTGAGTAAAATATGGACCATTCACATGAACAAATATTAACAATATGGTGTATTCATTTTAGTCATATAAGTATGTCAAGGTTGAATCAACTAAATCTCAATTTTGTAATGTTAAAGTTATGATTATATACTTTTCTCAACCTTGGATTGACTTCATATCAATCTATGGTTGAAATTAAGGTGCATATTTGTATTAGTAATATTTAATTCAATTTCTTTACCTTAGATTTACTTTATCTGAATCTTGTTATGTTAAAATTATTGTTATCAATTTTTGTTTGCAATAGATTGACTACTTCTTTGACAATAATTTAAACTAAGGTTTATTTTTTCATATATAATATTTATTTGAATTTGAGTAAAATATGGATATTCACATGAACAAATATTAACAATATGGTTTATTCATTTTAGTCATATAAGTATGTCAATGTTGACTCAACTAAATCTCAATTTTGTAATATTAAAGTTATGATTATAGACTTTTCTGAACCATATATTGACTCCATATCATTCTACGTTTGAAACTAAGGTGCATATTTGCTAGAGTAATATTTAATTCAATTTCTTTACCTTAGATTTATTTTATCTCAATTGTGTTACGTTAAAATTATTGTTATCGATTTTTGTCTACCATAGATCGACTACTTCTTTGACAATAATTTAAACTAAGGTGTATATTTGCATATATAGTATTTCTTGGAATTTGAGTAAAATATGGACCATTCAGATGAAAAAAATATTAACAATATTTTGTATTCATTTTAGTCATATAAGTATGTCAATATTGAATCAACTGAATCTCAATTTTGTAATGTTCAAGTTATGATTATAGACTTTTTTCAACCATAGATTTACTTCATATCAATCTAGGATTAAACTAATGTGCATATTTGCTAGAGTAATATTTAATTCAATTTCTTTACCTTAGATTTACTTTATCTCAATTGTGTTAGGTTAAAATTATTGTTATCGATTTTTGTCTATCATAGATCGACTACTTCCTTAACAATAATTTAAACTAAGGTTTATTTTTCCATATATAATATTTATTTGAATTTGAGTAAAATATGGACCATTCACATGAACAAATATAACAATATGGTGTATTCATTTTAGTCATATAAGTATGTCAAGGTTGAATCAACTAAATCTCAATTTTGTAATGTTAAAGTTATGATTATATACTTTTCTCAACCTTGGATTGACTTCATATCAATCTATGGTTGAAATTAAGGTGCATATTTGTATTAGTAATATTTAATTCAATTTCTTTACCTTAGATTTACTTTATCTCAATCTTGTTATGTTAAAATTATTGTTATCAATTTTTGTTTGCAATAGATTGACTACTTCTTTGAAAATAATTTAAACTAAGGTTTATTTTTTCATATATAATATTTATTTGAATTTGAGTAAAATATGGATTATTCACATGAACAAATATTAACAATATGGTTTATTCATTTTAGTCATATAAGTATGTCAATGTTGACTCAACTAAATCTCAATTTTGTAATGTTAAAGTTATGATTATAGACTTTTCTGAACCATATATTGACTCCATATCAATCTACGTTTGAAACTAAGGTGCATATTTGCTAGAGTAATATTTAATTCAATTTCTTTACCTTAGATTTACTTTATCTCAATTGTGTTAGTTTAAATTATTGTTATCGATTTTTGTCTACCATATATCGACTATTTCTTTGACAATAATTTAAACTAAGGTGTATATTTGCATATATAGTATTTCTTGGAATTTGAGTAAAATATGGACTATTCAGATGAAAAAATATTAACAATATGTTGTATTTATTTTAGTCATATAAGTATGTCAATATTGAATCAACTGAATCTCAATTTTGTTATGTTCAACTTATGATTATAGGCTTTTCTCACCATAGATTTACTTCATATCAATCTAGGATTCAAACTAAGGTGCATATTTGCTAGAGTAATATTTAATTCAATTTCTTTACCTTAGATTTACTTTATCTCAATTGTGTTAGGTTAAAATTATTGTTATCGATTTTTGTCTACCATAGATCGACTACTTCTTTGATAATAATTTAAACTAAGGTGTATATTTGCATATATTGTATTTCTTGTAATTTGAGTAAAATATGGACCATTCAGATGAAAAAATATTAACAATATATTGTATTCATTTTAGTCATATAAGTATGTCAATATTGAATCAACTGAATCTCAATTTTGTAACGTTCAAGTTATGATTATAGACTTTTTTGAACCATATATTGACTCCATATCAATCTACGTTGGAAACTAAGGTGCATATTTGCTAGAGTAATATTAAATTCAATTTATGTACCTTAGATTTACTTTATATCAATTGTGGTAGGTTAAAATTATTGTTATCGATTTTTGTCTGCTATAGATCGACTACTTCTTTGACAATAATTTAAACTAAGGTTTATATTTGCATATATAATATTTATTTGAATTTGAGTCAAAGATGGAGCATTCACATGAACAAATATTAACAATATGGTGTATTCATTTGATTCATATAAGTATGTCAAGGTTGAATCAACTAAATCTCAATTTTGTAATGTTAATGTTATGATTATATACTTTTCTCAACCTTGGATTGACTTCATATCAATCTATGATTGAAATTAAGGTGCATATTTGTATTAGTAATATTTAATTCAATTTCTTTACCTTAGATTTACTTTATCTCAATCTTGTTATGTTAAAATTATTGTTATCATTTTTGTTTGCAATAGATTGACTACTTCTTTGACAATAATTTAAACTAAGGTTTATTTTTTCATATATAATATTTATTTGAATTTGAGTAAAATATGGATCATTCACATGAACAAATATTAACAATATGGTGTATTCATTTTAGTCATATAAGTATGTCAATGTTGACTCAACTAAATCTCAATTTTGTAATGTTAAAGTTATGATTACAGACTTTTCTGAACCATATATTGACTCCATATCAATCTACGTTTGAAACTAAGGTGCATATTTGCTAGAGTAATATTTAAATTAATTTCTTTACCTTAGATTTACTTTATCTCAATTGTGTTAGGTTAAAATTATTGTTATCGATTTTTGTCTACCATAGATCGACTACTTCTTTGACAATAATTTAAACTAAGGTGTATATTTGCATATATAGTATTTCTTGGAATTTGAGTAAAATATGGAACATTCAGATGAAAAAATATTAACAATATGTTGTATTCATTTTAGTCATATAAGTATGTCTCTATTGAATCAAGTGAATCTCAATTTTGTAATGTTCAAGTTATGATTATAGACTTTTCTCAACCATAGATTTACTTCATATCAATCTAGGATTCAAACTAAGGTGCATATTTGCTAGAGTAATATTTAATTCAATTTCTTTACCTTAGATTTACTTTATCTCAATTGTGTTAGGTTAAAATTATTGTTATCGATTTTTGTCTACCATAGATCGACTACTTCTTTTTCAATAATTTAAACTAAGGTGTATATTTGCATATATAGTATTTCTTGTAATTTGAGTAAAATATGGACCATTCACATGAACAAATATTAACAATATGGTGTATTCATTTTAGTCATATAAGTATGTCAAGGTTGAATCAACTAAATCTCAATTTTGTAATGTTAAAGTTATGATTATATACTTTTCTCAACCTTGGATTGACTTCATATCAATCTATGGTTGAAATTAAGGTGCATATTTGTATTAGTAATATTTAATTCAATTTCTTTACCTTAGATTTACTTTATCTCAATCTTGTTATGTTAAAATTATTGTTATCAATTTTTGTTTGCAATAGATTGACTACTTCTTTGAAAATAATTTAAACTAAGGTTTATTTTTTCATATATAATATTTATTTGAATTTGAGTAAAATATGGATTATTCACATGAACAAATATTAACAATATGGTTTATTCATTTTAGTCATATAAGTATGTCAATGTTGACTCAACTAAATCTCAATTTTGTAATGTTAAAGTTATGATTATAGACTTTTCTGAACCATATATTGACTCCATATCAATCTACGTTTGAAACTAAGGTGCATATTTGCTAGAGTAATATTTAATTCAATTTCTTTACCTTAGATTTACTTTATCTCAATTGTGTTAGTTTAAATTATTGTTATCGATTTTTGTCTACCATATATCGACTATTTCTTTGACAATAATTTAAACTAAGGTGTATATTTGCATATATAGTATTTCTTGGAATTTGAGTAAAATATGGACTATTCAGATGAAAAAATATTAACAATATGTTGTATTTATTTTAGTCATATAAGTATGTCAATATTGAATCAACTGAATCTCAATTTTGTTATGTTCAACTTATTATTATAGGCTTTTCTCAACCATAGATTTACTTCATATCAATCTAGGATTCAAACTAAGGTGCATATTTGCTAGAGTAATATTTAATTCAATTTCTCTACCTTAGATTTACTTTATCTCAATTGTGTTAGGTTAAAATTATTGTTATCGATTTTTGTCTACCATAGATCGACTACTTCTTTTACAATAATTTAAACTAAGGTGTATATTTGCATATATAGTATTTCTTGGAATTTGAGTAAAATATGGACCATTTAGATGAAAAAATATTAACAATATGTTGTATTCATTTTAGTCATATAAGTATGTCTCTATTGAATCAACTGAATCTCAATTTTGTAATGTTCAAGTTATGATTATAGACTTTTCTCAACCATAGATTTACTTCATATCAATCTAGGATTCAAACTAAGGAGCATATTTGCTAGAGTAATATTTAATTCAATTTCTTTACCTTAGATTTACTTTATCTCAATTGTGTTAGTTTAAATTATTGTTATCGATTTTTGTCTACCATAGATCGACTACTTCTTTGATAATAATTTAAACTAAGGTGTATATTTGCATATATTGTATTTCTTGGAATTTGAGTAAAATATGGACCATTCAGATGAAAAAATATTAACAATATGGTGTATTCATTTTAGTCATATAAGTATGTCAATATTGAATCAACTGAATCTCAATTTTGTAACGTTCAAGTTATGATTATAGACTTTTCTGAACCATATATTGACTCCATATCAATCTACGTTTGAAACTAAGGTGCATATTTGCTAGAGAAATATTTAATTCAATTTCTTTATCTTAGATTTACTTTATATCAATTGTGTTAGGTTAAAATTATTGTTATCAATTTTTGTCTACCATAGATCGACTACTTCTTTGAAAATAATTTAAACTAAGGTTTATATTTGTATATATAGTATTTTTTGGAATTTGAGTAAAATATGGACCATTCAGATGAAAAAATCTTAACAATATGGTGTATTCATTTTAGTCATATAAGTATATTAATGTTGAATCAACTAAATCTTAATTTTGTAATGTTCAAGTTAGGATTATAGACTTTTCTCAACCATAGATTGACTTCATATCAATCTACGATTCAAAATATGATGCATTTTTGCTAGAGTAATATTTAATTCAATTTCTTTACCTTATATTTACTTTATCTCAATTGTGGTAGGTTAAAATTATTGTTATCCATTTTTGTCTAGCATAGATCGACTACTTCTTTGATAATAATTTAAACTAAGGTGTATATTTGCATATATAGTATTTCTTGGAATTTGAGTAAAATATGGACTATTCAGATGAAAAAATATTAACAATATGTTGTATTTATTTTAGTCATATAAGTATGTCAATATTGAATCAACTGAATCTCAATTTTGTTATGTTCAACTTATGATTATAGACTTTTCTCAACCATAGATTTACTTCATATCAATCTACGATTCAAACTAAGGTGCATATTTGCTAGAGTAATATTTAATTCAATTTCTTTACCTTAGATTTACTTTATGTCAATTGTGTTAGGTTAAAATTATTGTTATCGATTTTTGTCTACCATAGATCGACTACTTCTTTGATAATAATTTAAACTAAGGTGTATATTTGCATATATTGTATTTCTTGGAATTTGAGTAAAATATGGACCATTCAGATGAAAAAATATTAACAATATGGTGTATTCATTTTAGTCATATAAGTATGTCAATATTGAATCAACTGATTCTCAATTTTGTAACGTTCAAGTTATGATTATAGACTTTTCTGAACCATATATTGACTCCATATCAATCTACGTTTGAAACTAAGGTGCATATTTGCTAGAGAAATATTTAAT
Organism: Hippophae tibetana; assembly: GCA_037013495.1. Lineage (NCBI taxonomy): Eukaryota > Viridiplantae > Streptophyta > Magnoliopsida > Rosales > Elaeagnaceae > Hippophae > Hippophae tibetana. Next base: position 6,136,563 of record CM072805.1, read on the forward strand.
TCAATTTCTTTATCTTAGATTTACTTTATATCAATTGTGTTAGGTTAAAATTATTGTTATCAATTTTTCTCTACCATAGATCGACTACTTCTTTGAAAATAATTTAAACTAAGGTTTATATTTGTATATATAGTATTTTTTGGAATTTGAGTAAAATATGGACCATTCAGATGAAAAAATCTTAACAATATGGTGTATTCATTTTAGTCATATAAGTATGTTAATGTTGAATCAACTAAATCTTAATTTTGTAATGTTCAAGTTTAGGATTATAGACTTTTCTCAACCATAGATTGACTTCATATCAATCTACGATTCAAACTATGATGCATTTTTGCTAGAGTAATATTTAATTCAATTTCTTTACCTTATATTTACTTTATCTCAATTGTGGTAGGTTAAAATTATTGTTATCCATTTTTGTCTAGCATAGATCGACTACTTCTTTGATAATAATTTAAACTAAGGTGTATATTTGCATATATAGTATTTCTTGGAATTTGAGTAAAATATGGACTATTCAGATGAAAAAATATTAACAATATGTTGTATTTATTTTAGTCATATAAGTATGTCAATATTGAATCAACTGAATCTCAATTTTGTTATGTTCAACTTATGATTATAGACTTTTCTCAACCATAGATTTACTTCATATCAATCTACGATTCAAACTAAGGTGCATATTTGCTAGAGTAATATTTAATTCAATTTCTTTACCTTAGATTTACTTTATGTCAATTGTGTTAGGTTAAAATTATTGTTATCGATTTTTGTCTACCATAGATCGACTACTTCTTTGATAATAATTTAAACTAAGGTGTATATTTGCATATATTGTATTTCTTGGAATTTGAGTAAAATTTGGACCATTCAGATGAAAAAATATTAACAATATGGTGTATTCATTTTAGTCATATAAGTATGTCAATATTGAATCAACTGAATCTCAATTTTGTAACGTTCAAGTTATGATTATAGACTTTTCTGAACCATATATTGACTCCATATCAATCTACGTTTGAAACTAAGGTGCATATTTGCTAGAGAAATATTTAATTCAATTTCTTTATCTTAGATTTACTTTATATCAATTGTGTTAGGTTAAAATTATTGTTATCAATTTTTGTCTACCATAGATCGACTACTTCTTTGAAAATAATTTAAACTAAGGTTTATATTTGTATATATAGTATTTTTTGGAATTTGAGTAAAATATGGACCATTCAGATGAAAAAATCTTAACAATATGGTGTATTCATTTTAGTCATATAAGTATGTTAATGTTGAATCAACTAAATCTTAATTTTGTAATGTTCAAGTTAGGATTATAGACTTTTCTCAACCATAGATTGACTTTATATCAATCTACGATTCAAAATATGATGCATTTTTGCTAGAGTAATATTTAATTCAATTTCTTTACCTTATATTTACTTTATCTCAATTGTGGTAGGTTAAAATTATTGTTATCCATTTTTGTCTAGCATAGATCGACTACTTCTTTGATAATAATTTAAACTAAGGTGTATATTTGCATATATAGTATTTCTTGGAATTTGAGTAAAATATGGACTATTCAGATGAAAAAATATTAACAATATGTTGTATTTATTTTAGTCATATAAGTATGTCAATATTGAATCAACTGAATCTCAATTTTGTTATGTTCAACTTATGATTATAGACTTTTCTCAACCATAGATTTACTTCATATCAATCTACGATTCAAACTAAGGTGCATATTTGCTAGAGTAATATTTAATTCAATTTCTTTACCTTAGATTTACTTTATGTCAATTGTGTTAGGTTAAAATTATTGTTATCGATTTTTGTCTACCATAGATCGACTACTTCTTTGATAATAATTTAAACTAAGGTGTATATTTGCATATATTGTATTTCTTGGAATTTGAGTAAAATATGGACCATTCAGATGAAAAAATATTAACAATATGGTGTATTCATTTTAGTCATATAAGTATGTCAATATTGAATCAACTGATTCTCAATTTTGTAACGTTCAAGTTATGATTATAGACTTTTCTGAACCATATATTGACTCCATATCAATCTACGTTTGAAACTAAGGTGCATATTTGCTAGAGAAATATTTAATTCAATTTCTTTATCTTAGATTTACTTTATATCAATTGTGTTAGGTTAAAATTATTGTTATCAATTTTTCTCTACCATAGATCGACTACTTCTTTGAAAATAATTTAAACTAAGGTTTATATTTGTATATATAGTATTTTTTGGAATTTGAGTAAAATATGGACCATTCAGATGAAAAAATCTTAACAATATGGTGTATTCATTTTAGTCATATAAGTATGTTAATGTTGAATCAACTAAATCTTAATTTTGTAATGTTCAAGTTAGGATTATAGACTTTTCTCAACCATAGATTGACTTCATATCAATCTACGATTCAAACTATGATGCATTTTTGCTAGAGTAATATTTAATTCAATTTCTTTACCTTATATTTACTTTATCTCAATTGTGGTAGGTTAAAATTATTGTTATCCATTTTTGTCTAGCATAGATCGACTACTTCTTTGATAATAATTTAAACTAAGGTGTATATTTGCATATATAGTATTTCTTGGAATTTGAGTAAAATATGGACTATTCAGATGAAAAAATATTAACAATATGTTGTATTTATTTTAGTCATATAAGTATGTCAATATTGAATCAACTGAATCTCAATTTTGTTATGTTCAACTTATGATTATAGACTTTTCTCAACCATAGATTTACTTCATATCAATCTACGATTCAAACTAAGGTGCATATTTGCTAGAGTAATATTTAATTCAATTTCTTTACCTTAGATTTACTTTATGTCAATTGTGTTAGGTTAAAATTATTGTTATCGATTTTTGTCTACCATAGATCGACTACTTCTTTGATAATAATTTAAACTAAGGTGTATATTTGCATATATTGTATTTCTTGGAATTTGAGTAAAATTTGGACCATTCAGATGAAAAAATATTAACAATATGGTGTATTCATTTTAGTCATATAAGTATGTCAATATTGAATCAACTGAATCTCAATTTTGTAACGTTCAAGTTATGATTATAGACTTTTCTGAACCATATATTGACTCCATATCAATCTACGTTTGAAACTAAGGTGCATATTTGCTAGAGAAATATTTAATTCAATTTCTTTATCTTAGATTTACTTTATATCAATTGTGTTAGGTTAAAATTATTGTTATCAATTTTTGTCTACCATAGATCGACTACTTCTTTGAAAATAATTTAAACTAAGGTTTATATTTGTATATATAGTATTTTTTGGAATTTGAGTAAAATATGGACCATTCAGATGAAAAAATCTTAACAATATGGTGTATTCATTTTAGTCATATAAGTATGTTAATGTTGAATCAACTAAATCTTAATTTTGTAATGTTCAAGTTAGGATTATAGACTTTTCTCAACCATAGATTGACTTCATATCAATCTACGATTCAAACTATGATGCATTTTTGCTAGAGTAATATTTAATTCAATTTCTTTACCTTATATTTACTTTATCTCAATTGTGGTAGGTTAAAATTATTGTTATCCATTTTTGTCTAGCATACATCGACTACTTCTTTGATAATAATTTAAACTAAGGTTAATATTTGCATATATAATATTTATTTGAATTTTAGTAAAATATGGACCATTCACATGAACAATTATTAACAATATGGTGTACTCATTTTAGTCATATAAGTATGTCAATGTTGAATCACCCAAATCTTAATTTTGTAATGTTCAAGTTATGATTATAGACTTTTCTCAATCATTGATTGACTTCATATCAATCTACGATTCAAACTATGGTGCATATTTTCTAGAGTAATATTTAATTAAATTTATTTACCTTAGATTTACTTTATATCATTTGTGTTAGGTTAAAATTATTGTTATCGATTTTTATCTGCCATAGATCGATTACTTCTTTGACAATAATTTAAACTAAGGTTTATATTTGCATATATAATATTTATTTGAATTTGAGTGAAATATGGACCATTCACATGAACAAATATTAACAATATGGTGTATTCATTTTAGTCATATAAGTAACTCAATGTTGAATCAACTAAATGTCAATTTTGTAATGTTAAAGTTAGGATTATAGACTTTTCTAAACCGTAGATTGACTTCATATCAATCTATGGTTGAAATTAAGTAACATATTTGCATTAGTAATATTTAATTCAATTTATTTACGTTAGATTCACTTTATCTCAATCGTGTTACGTTAAAATTATTAATATCAATTTTTGCCAACAATTGATCGACTAGTTCTTTGATAACAATTTAAACCAAGGTATATGTTTTCATATATATTATTTTTTGGAATTTTAGTAAAAATGGACCATTTATATGAAACCTATTAACAATATGGTGTATTCATTTTAGTCGTATAAGTAGGATAATGTTGAATCAAGTAAATCTCAATTTTGTAATCTTAAAGTTATGATTATAGACTTTTCACAACCATAGATTGACTTCATATCAATCTACGGTTCAAAATAAGGTGCATATTTGCTTGAGTAATATTTAATTCAATTTGTTTACCTTAGATTTACTTTAGCTCAATTGTGGTAGGTTAAAATTATTGTTATCCATTTTTGTCTAGCATAGATCGACTACTTCTTTGAGAATAATTTAAACTAAGGTGTATATTTGCATATATAATATTTATTTGAATTTTAGTAAAATATGGACCATTCACATGAACAATTATTAACAATATGGTGTATTCATTTTAGTCATATAAGTATGTCCATGTTGAATCAACTAAATCTTAATTTTGTAATGTTCAAATTATGATTATAGACTTTTCTCAAGCATAGATTGACTTCATATCAATCTACGATTCAAACTATGGTGCATATTTGCTAGAGTAAAATTTAATTCAATTTATTTACCTCAGATTAACTTTATATCAATTGTGTTAGGTTAAAATTATTGTTATCGATTTTTATCTGCCATAGATCGACTACTTCCTTGACAATAATTTAAACTAAGGTTTATATTTGCAAATATAATATTTATCTTAATTTGAGTAAAATATGGACCATTCACATGAACAAATATTAACAATATGGTGTATTCATTTTGGTCATATAAGTATGTCAAGGTTGAATCAACTAAATCTCAATTTTGTCATGTTAAAGTTCTCATTATAGACTTTTCTAAACCTTGGATTGACTTCATATCAATCTATGGTTGAAATTAAGGTGCATATTTGCATTAGTAATATCTAATTCAATTTCTTTACCTTAGATTTACTTTATCTCAATTGTGTTAGGTTAAAATTATTGTTATCGATTTTTGTCTACCATAGATCGACTACTTCTTTGATAATAATTTAAACTAAGGTGTATATTTGCATATATTGTATTTCTTGGAATTTGAGTAAAATATGGACCATTGAGATGAAAAAATATTAACAATATGTTGTATTCATTTTAGTCATATAAGTATGTCAATATTGAATCAACTGAATCTCAATTTTGTAACGTTCAAATTATGATTATAGACTTTTCTGAACCATATATTGACTCCATATCAATCTACGTTTGAAACTAAGGTGCATATTTGCTAGAGTAATATTAAATTCAATTTATTTACCTTAGATTTACTTTATATCAATTGTGTTAGGTTAAAATTATTGTTATCGATTTTTGTCTGCTATAGATCGACTACTTCTTTGACAATAATTTAAACTAAGGTTTATATTTGCATATATAATATTTATTTGAATTTGAGTCAAAGATGGACCATTCACATGAACAAAAATTAACAATATGGTGTATTCATTTTAGTCATATAAGTATGTCAAGGTTGAATCAACTAAATCTCAATTTTGTAATGTTAATGTTATGATTATATACTTTTCTCAACCTTGGATTGACTTCATATCAATCTATGGTTGAAATTAAGGTGCATATTTGTATTAGTAATATTTAATTCAATTTCTTTACCTTAGATTTACTTTATCTCAATTGTGTTAGGTTAAAATTATTGTTATCGATTTTTGTCTACCATAGATCGACTACTTCTTTGATAATAATTTAAACTAAGGTGTATATTTGCATATATTGTATTTCTTGGAATTTGAGTAAAATTTGGACCATTCAGATGAAAAAATATTAACAATATGGTGTATTCATTTTAGTCATATAAGTATGTCAATATTGAATCAACTGAATCTCAATTTTGTAACGTTCAAGTTATGATTATAGACTTTTCTGAACCATATATTGACTCCAAATCAATCTACGTTTGAAACTAAGGTGCATATTTGCTAGAGAAATATTTAATTCAATTTCTTTATCTTAGATTTACTTTATATCAATTGTGTTAGGTTAAAATTATTGTTATCAATTTTTGTCTACCATAGATCGACTACTTCTTTGAAAATAATTTAAACTAAGGTTTATATTTGTATATATAGTATTTTTTGGAATTTGAGTAAAATATGGACCATTCAGATGAAAAAATCTTAACAATATGGTGTATTCATTTTAGTCATATAAGTATGTTAATGTTGAATCAACTAAATCTTAATTTTGTAATGTTCAAGTTAGGATTATAGACTTTTCTCAACCATAGATTGACTTCATATCAATCTACGATTCAAACTATGATGCATTTTTGCTAGAGTAATATTTAATTCAATTTCTTTACCTTATATTTACTTTATCTCAATTGTGGTAGGTTAAAATTATTGTTATCCATTTTTGTCTAGCATACATCGACTACTTCTTTGATAATAATTTAAACTAAGGTTAATATTTGCATATATAATATTTATTTGAATTTTAGTAAAATATGGACCATTCACATGAACAATTATTAACAATATGGTGTACTCATTTTAGTCATATAAGTATGTCAATGTTGAATCACCCAAATCTTAATTTTGTAATGTTCAAGTTATGATTATAGACTTTTCTCAATCATTGATTGACTTCATATCAATCTACGATTCAAACTATGGTGCATATTTTCTAGAGTAATATTTAATTAAATTTATTTACCTTAGATTTACTTTATATCATTTGTGTTAGGTTAAAATTATTGTTATCGATTTTTATCTGCCATAGATCGATTACTTCTTTGACAATAATTTAAACTAAGGTTTATATTTGCATATATAATATTTATTTGAATTTGAGTGAAATATGGACCATTCACATGAACAAATATTAACAATATGGTGTATTCATTTTAGTCATATAAGTAACTCAATGTTGAATCAACTAAATGTCAATTTTGTAATGTTAAAGTTATGATTATAGACTTTTCTAAACCGTAGATTGACTTCATATCAATCTATGGTTGAAATTAAGTAACATATTTGCATTAGTAATATTTAATTCAATTTATTTACGTTAGATTCACTTTATCTCAATCGTGTTACGTTAAAATTATTAATATCAATTTTTGCCAACAATTGATCGACTAGTTCTTTGATAACAATTTAAACCAAGGTATATGTTTTCATATATATTATTTTTTGGAATTTTAGTAAAAATGGACCATTTATATGAAACCTATTAACAATATGGTGTATTCATTTTAGTCGTATAAGTAGGATAATGTTGAATCAAGTAAATCTCAATTTTGTAATCTTAAAGTTATGATTATAGACTTTTCACAACCATAGATTGACTTCATATCAATCTACGGTTCAAAATAAGGTGCATATTTGCTTGAGTAATATTTAATTCAATTTGTTTACCTTAGATTTACTTTAGCTCAATTGTGGTAGGTTAAAATTATTGTTATCCATTTTTGTCTAGCATAGATCGACTACTTCTTTGAGAATAATTTAAACTAAGGTGTATATTTGCATATATAATATTTATTTGAATTTTAGTAAAATATGGACCATTCACATGAACAATTATTAACAATATGGTGTATTCATTTTAGTCATATAAGTATGTCCATGTTGAATCAACTAAATCTTAATTTTGTAATGTTCAAATTATGATTATAGACTTTTCTCAAGCATAGATTGACTTCATATCAATCTACGATTCAAACTATGGTGCATATTTGCTAGAGTAAAATTTAATTCAATTTATTTACCTCAGATTAACTTTATATCAATTGTGTTAGGTTAAAATTATTGTTATCGATTTTTATCTGCCATAGATCGACTACTTCCTTGACAATAATTTAAACTAAGGTTTATATTTGCAAATATAATATTTATCTTAATTTGAGTAAAATATGGACCATTCACATGAACAAATATTAACAATATGGTGTATTCATTTTGGTCATATAAGTATGTCAAGGTTGAATCAACTAAATCTCAATTTTGTCATGTTAAAGTTCTCATTATAGACTTTTCTAAACCTTGGATTGACTTCATATCAATCTATGGTTGAAATTAAGGTGCATATTTGCATTAGTAATATCTAATTCAATTTCTTTACCTTAGATTTACTTTATCTCAATTGTGTTAGGTTAAAATTATTGTTATCGATTTTTGTCTACCATAGATCGACTACTTCTTTGATAATAATTTAAACTAAGGTGTATATTTGCATATATTGTATTTCTTGGAATTTGAGTAAAATATGGACCATTGAGATGAAAAAATATTAACAATATGTTGTATTCATTTTAGTCATATAAGTATGTCAATATTTAATCAACTGAATCTCAATTTTGTAACGTTCAAATTATGATTATAGACTTTTCTGAACCATATATTGACTCCATATCAATCTACGTTTGAAACTAAGGTGCATATTTGCTAGAGTAATATTAAATTCAATTTATTTACCTTAGATTTACTTTATATCAATTGTGTTAGGTTAAAATTATTGTTATCGATTTTTGTCTGCTATAGATCGACTACTTCTTTGACAATAATTTAAACTAAGGTTTATATTTGCATATATAATATTTATTTGAATTTGAGTCAAAGATGGACCATTCACATGAACAAAAATTAACAATATGGTGTATTCATTTTAGTCATATAAGTATGTCAAGGTTGAATCAACTAAATCTCAATTTTGTAATGTTAATGTTATGATTATATACTTTTCTCAACCTTGGATTGACTTCATATCAATCTATGGTTGAAATTAAGGTGCATATTTGTATTAGTAATATTTAATTCAATTTCTTTACCTTAGATTTACTTTATCTCAATCTTGTTATGTTAAAATTATTGTTATCAATTTTTGTTTGCAATAGATTGACTACTTCTTTGACAATAATTTAAACTAAGGTTTATTTTTTCATAAATAATATTTATTTGAATTTGAGTAAAATATGGAGCATTCAGATGAAAAAATATTAACCATATGGTGTATTCATTTTAGTCATATAAGTATGTCAATGTTGAATCAACTGAATCTTAATTTTGTAATGTTCAAGTTATGATTATAGACTTTTCTTAACCGTAGGTTGACTTCATATCAATCTACGATTCAAACTAAGGTGCATATTTGCTAGAGTAATATTTAATACAATTTATTTACCTTAGATTTACTTTATCTCAATTGTGTTAGGTTAAAATTATTGTTATCGATTTTTGTCTACCATAGATCGACTACTTCTTTGACAATAATTTAAACTAAGGTGTATATTTGCATATATAGTATTTCTTGGAATTTGAGTAAAATATGGACCATTCAGATGAAAAAATATTAACAATATATTGTATTCATTTTATTCATATAAGTATGTCAATGTTGAATCAACTAAATCTCAATTTTGTAATGTTCAAGTTATGATTATAGACTTTTCTCAACCATAGATTGACTTCATATCAATCTACGATTCAAACTAAGGTGCATATTTGCTAGAGTAATATTTAATTCAATTTATTTACCTTAGATTTACTTTATCTCAATTGTGTTAGGTAAAAATTATTGTTATCGATTTTTGTCTACCATAGATCGACTACTTCTTTGACAATAATTTAAACTAAGGTGTATATTTGCATATATAGTATTTCTTGGAATTTGAGTAAAATATGGACCATTCAGATGAAAAAATATTAACAATATGGTGTATTCATTTGAGTCATATAAGTATGTCAAGGTTGAATCAACTAAATCTCAATTTTGTAATGTTAAAGTTATGATTATATACTTTTCTCAACCTTGGATTGACTTCATATCAATCTATGGTTGAAATTAAGGTGCATATTTGTATTAGTAATATTTAATTCAATTTCTTTACCTTAGATTTACTTTATCTCAATCTTGTTATGTTAAAATTATTGTTATCAATTTTTGTTTGCAATAGATTGACTACTTCTTTGACAATAATTTAAACTAAGGTTTATTTTTTCATATATAATATTTATTTGAATTTGAGTAAAAGATGGATCATTCACATGAACAAATATTAACAATATGGTTTATTCATTTTAGTCATATAAGTATGTCAATGTTGACTCAACTAAATCTCAATTTTGTAATGTTAAAGTTATGATTATAGACTTTTCTGAACCATATATTGACTCCATTTCAATCTACGTTTGAAACTAAGGTGCATATTTGCTAGAGTAATATTTAATTCAATTTCTTTACCTTAGATTTACTTTATCTCAATTGTGTTAGGTTAAAATTATTGTTATCGATTTTTGTCTACCATAGATCGACTACTTCTTTGACAATAATTTAAACTAAGGTTTATATTTGCATATATAGTATTTCTTGGAATTTGAGTAAAATATGGAACATTCAGATGAAAAAATATTAACAATATGTTGTATTCATTTTAGTCATATAAGTATGTCAATATTGAATCAACTGAATCTCAATTTTGTAATGTTCAAGTTATGATTATAGACTTTTCTCAACCATAGATTTACTTCATATCAATCTAGGATTCAAACTAAGGTGCATATTTGCTAGAGTAATATTTAATTCAATTTCTTTACCTTAGATTTACTTTATCTCAATTGTGTTAGGTTAAAATTATTGTTATCGATTTTTGTCTACCATAGATCGACTACTTCTTTGATAATAATTTAAACTAAGGTGTATATTTGCATATATTGTATTTCTTGGAATTTGAGTAAAATATGGACCATTGAGATGAAAAAATATTAACAATATGTTGTATTCATTTTAGTCATATAAGTATGTCAATATTGAATCAACTGAATCTCAATTTTGTAACGTTCAAATTATGATTATAGACTTTTCTGAACCATATATTGACTCCATATCAATCTACGTTTGAAACTAAGGTGCATATTTGCTAGAGTAATATTAAATTCAATTTATTTACCTTAGATTTACTTTATATCAATTGTGTTAGGTTAAAATTATTGTTATCGATTTTTGTCTGCTATAGATCGACTACTTCTTTGACAATAATTTAAACTAAGGTTTATATTTGCATATATAATATTTATTTGAATTTGAGTCAAAGATGGACCATTCACATGAACAAAAATTAACAATATGGTGTATTCATTTTAGTCATATAAGTATGTCAAGGTTGAATCAACTAAATCTCAATTTTGTAATGTTAATGTTATGATTATATACTTTTCTCAACCTTGGATTGACTTCATATCAATCTATGGTTGAAATTAAGGTGCATATTTGTATTAGTAATATTTAATTCAATTTCTTTACCTTAGATTTACTTTATCTCAATCTTGTTATGTTAAAATTATTGTTATCAATTTTTGTTTGCAATAGATTGACTACTTCTTTGACAATAATTTAAACTAAGGTTTATTTTTTCATATATAATATTTATTTGAATTTGAGTAAAATATGGACCATTCAGACGAAAAAATATTAACCATATGGTGTATTCATTTTAGTCATATAAGTATGTCAATGTTGAATCAACTGAATCTTAATTTTGTAATGTTCAAGTTATGATTATAGACTTTTCTTAACCATAGGTTGACTTCATATCAATCTACGATTCAAACTAAAGTGCATATTTGCTAGAGTAATATTTAATTCAATTTCTTTACCTTAGATTTACTTTATCTCAATTGTGTTAGGTTAAAATTGTTGTTATCGATTTTTGTCTACCATAGATCGACTACTTCTTTGACAATAATTTAAACTAAGGTGTATATTTGCATATATAGTATTTCTTGGAATTTGAGTAAAATATGGACAATTCAGATGAAAAAATATTAACAATATGTTGTATTCATTTTAGTCATATAAGTCTGTCAATATTGAATCAACTGAATCTCAATTTTGTAATGTTAAAGTTATGATTATACACTTTTCTCAACCGTAGATTGACTTCATTTCAATCTATCGTTCAAATTAAGTAACATATTTGCATTAGTAATATTTAATTCAATTTATTTACGTTAGATTCACTTTGTCTCAATCGTGTTATGTTAAAATTATTAATATCAATTTTTGCCAACAATTGATCGACTAGTTCTTTGATAACAATTTAAACTAAGGTATATGTTTGCATATATATTAGTTTTTGGAATTTTAGTAAAAATGGACCATTCATATGAAACCTATTAACAATATGGTGTATTCATTTTAGTCGTATAAGTAGGATAATGTTGAATCAAGTAAATCTCAATTTTGTAATCTTAAAGTTATGATTATAGACTTTTCTGAACCATATATTGACTCCATATCAATCTACGTTTGAAACTAAGGTGCATATTTGCTAGAGTAATATTTAATTCAATTTCTTTACCTTAGATTTACTTTATCTCAATTGTGTTAGGTTAAAATTATTGTTATCCATTTTTGTCTAGCATAGATCGACTACTTCTTTGATAATAATTTAAACTAAGGTGTATATTTGCATATATAATATTTATTTGAATTTTAGTAAAATATGGACCATTCACATGAACAATTATTAACAATATGGTGGATTCATTTTAGTCATATAAGTATGTCAATGTTGACTCAACTAAATCTCAATTTTGTAATGTTAAAGTTATGATTATAGACTTTTCTGAACCATATATTGACTCCATATCAATCTACGTTTGAAACTAAGTTGCATATTTGCTAGAGTAATATTTAATTCAATTTCTTTACCTTAGATTTACTTTATCTCAATTGTGGTAGGTTAAAATTATTGTTATCCATTTTTGTCTAGCATAGATCGACTACTTCTTTGATAATAATTTAAACTAAGGTGTATATTTGCATATATAATATTTATTTGAATTTTAGTAAAATATGGACCATTCACATGAACAATTATTAACAATATGGTGTATTCATTTTAGTCATATAAGTATGTCAATGTTGAATCACCCAAATCTTAATTTTGTAATGTTCAAGTTATGATTATAGACTTTTCTCAATCATAGATTGACTTCATATCAATCTACAATTCAAGCTATGGTGCATATTTTCTAGAGTAATATTTAATTCAATTTATTTACCTTAGATTTACTTTATATCATTTGTGTTAGGTTAAAATTATTGTTATCGATTTTTATCTGCCATAGATCGATTACTTCTTTGACAATAATTTAAACTAAGGTTTATATTTGCATATATAATATTTATTTGAATTTGAGTAAAATATGGACCATTCACATGAACAAATATTAACAATATGGTGTATTCATTTTAGTCATATAAGTAACTCAATGTTGAATCAACTAAATGTCAATTTTGTATTGTTAAAGTTATGATTATAGACTTTTCTCAACCGTAGATTGACTTCATTTCAATCTATCGTTCAAATTAAGGTGCATATTTGCATTAGTAATATTTAATTCAATTTATTTACGTTAGATTCACTTTATCTCAATCGTGTTATGTTAAAATTATTAATATCAATATTTGCCAACAATTGATCGACTAGTTCTTTGATAACAATTTAAACTAAGGTATATGTTTGCATATATATTATTTTTTGGAATTTTAGTAAAAATGGACCATTCATATGAAACCTATTAACAATATGGTGTATTCATTTTAGTCGTATAAGTAGGATAATGTTGAATCAAGTAAATCTCAATTTTGTAATATTAAAGTTATGATTATAGACTTTTCACAACCATAGATTGACTTCATATCAATCTACGGTTCAAAATAAGGTGCATAATTGCTTGAGTAATATTTAATTCAATTTGTTTACCTTAGATTTACTTTAGCTCAATTGTGGTAGGTTAAAATTATTGTTATCCATTTTTGTCTAGCATAGATCGACTACTTCTTTGAGAATAATTTAAACTAAGGTGTATATTTGCATATATAATATTTATTTGAATTTTAGTAAAATATGGACCATTCACATGAACAATTATTAACAATATGGTGTATTCATTTTAGTCATATAAGTATGTCCATGTTGAATCAACTAAATCTTAATTTTGTAATGTTCAAGTTATGATTATAGACTTTTCTCAAGCATAGATTGACTTCATATCAATCTACGATTCAAACTATGGTGCATATTTGCTAGAGTAAAATTTAATTCAATTTATTTACCTCAGATTTACTTTATATCAATTGTGTTAGGTTAAAATTATTGTTATCGATTTTTATCTGCCATAGATGGACTACTTCTTTGACAATAATTTAAACTAAGGTTTATATTTGCATATATAATATTTATTTTAATTTGAGTAAAATATGGACCATTCACATGAACAAATATTAACAATATGGTGTATTCATTTTGGTCATATAAGTATGTCAAGGTTGAATCAACTAAATCTCAATTTTGTCATGTTAAAGTTCTCATTATAGACTTTTCTAAACCTTGGATTGACTTCATATCAATCTATGGTTGAAATTAAGGTGCATATTTGCATTAGTAATATCTAATTCAATTTCTTTACGTTTGATTTACTTTATCTCAATCGTGTTATGTTAAAATTATTGTTATCGATTTTTGCCAACTATTGATCGACTAGTTCTTTGATAACAGTTGAAACTAATTTATATGTTTGCATATATGTTATTTTTTGGAATTTTAGTAAAAAATGGAGCATTCATATGAAAACCTATTAACAATATGGTGGATTCATGTTAGTCCTATAAGTATGTCAATGTAGACTCAACTAAATCTCAATTTTGTAATGTTCAAGTTATGATTATAGACTTTTCTCAACCATAGATTGACTTCTTATCAATCTACGATTCAAACTAAGGTGCATATTTGCTAGAGTAATATTTAATTCAATTTCTTTACCTTAGATTTACTTTATCTCAATTGTGTTAGGTTAAAATTATTGTTATCGATTTTTGTCTACCATAGATCGACTACTTCTTTGACAATAATTTAAACTAAGGTGTATATTTGCATATATAGTATTTCTTGGAATTTGAGTAAAATATGGAACATTCAGATGAAAAAATATTAACAATATGTTGTATTCATTTTAGTCATATAAGTATGTCAATATTGAATCAACTGAATCTCAATTTTGTAATGTTCAAGTTATGATTATAGACTTTTCTCAACCATAGATTTACTTCATATCAATCTAGGATTCAAACTAAGGTGCATATTTTCTAGAGTAATATTTAATTCAATTTCTTTACCTTAGATTTACTTTATATCATTTGTGTTAGGTTAAAATTATTGTTATCGATTTTTATCTGCCATAGATCGATTACTTCTTTGACAATAATTTAAACTAAGGTTTATATTTGCATATATAATATTTATTTGAATTTGAGTAAAATACGGACCATTCACATGAACAAATATTAACAATATGGTGTATTCATTTTAGTCATATAAGTAACTCAATGTTGAATCAACTAAATGTCAATTTTGTATTGTTAAAGTTATGATTATAGACTTTTCTCAACCGTAGATTGACTTCATTTCAATCTATCGTTCAAATTAAGATGCATATTTGTATTAGTAATATTTAATTCAATTTATTTACGTTAGATTCACTTTATCTCAATCGTGTTATGTTAAAATTATTAATATCAATTTTTGCCAACAATTGATCGACTAGTTCTTTGATAACAATTTATACTAAGGTATATGTTTGCATATATATTATTTTTTGGAATTTTAGTAAAAATGGACCATTCATATGAAACCTATTAACAATATGGTGTATTCATTTTAGTCGTATAAGTAGGATAATGTTGAATCAAGTAAATCTCAATTTTGTAATCTTAAAGTTATGATTATAGACTTTTCACAACCATAGATTGACTTCATATCAATCTACGGTTCAAAATAAGGTGCATATTTGCTTGAGTAATATTTAATTCAATTTGTTTACCTTAGATTTACTTTTGCTCAATTGTGGTAGGTTAAAATTATTGTTATCCATTTTTGTCTAGCATAGATCGACTACTTCTTTGAGAATAATTTAAACTAAGGTGTATATTTGCATATATAATATTTATTTGAATTTTAGTAAAATATGGACCATTCACATGAACAATTATTAACAATATGGTGTATTCATTTTAGTCATATAAGTATGTCCATGTTGAATCAACTAAATCTTAATTTTGTAATGTTTAAGTTATGATTATAGACTTTTCTCAAGCATAGATTGACTTCATATCAATCTACGATTCAAACTATGGTGCATATTTGCTAGAGTAAAATTTAATTCAATTTATTTACCTCAGATTTACTTTATATCAATTGTGTTAGGTTAAAATTTTTGTTATCGATTTTTATCTTCCATAGATCGACTACTTCTTTGACAATAATTTAAACTAAGGTTTATATTTGCATATATAATATTTATTTTAATTTGAGTAAAATATGGACCATTCACATGAACAAATATTAACAATATGGTGTATTCATTTTGGTCATATAAGTATGTCAAGGTTGAATCAACTAAATCTCAATTTTGTCATGTTAAAGTTCTCATTATAGACTTTTCTAAACCTTGGATTGACTTCATATCAATCTATGGTTGAAATTAAGGTGCATATTTGCATTAGTAATATCTAATTCAATTTCTTTACGTTTGATTTACTTTATCTCAATCGTGTTATGTTAAAATTATTGTTATCGATTTTTGCCAACTATTGATCGACTAGTTCTTTGATAACAGTTGAAACTAATTTATATGTTTGCATATATGTTATTTTTTGGAATTTTAGTAAAAAATGGACCATTCATATGAAAACCTATTAACAATATGGTTGATTCATGTTAGTCCTATAAGTATGTCAATGTAGACTCAACTAAATCTCAATTTTGTAATGTTCAAGTTATGATTATAGACTTTTCTCAACCATAGATTGACTTCTTATCAATCTACGATTCAAACTAAGGTGCATATTTGCTAGAGTAATATTTAATTCAATTTCTTTACCTTAGATTTACTTTATCTCAATTGTGTTAGGTTAAAATTATTGTTATCGATTTTTGTCTACCATAGATCGACTACTTCTTTGACAATAATTTAAACTAAGGTGTATATTTGCATATATAGTATTTCTTGGAATTTGAGTAAAATATGGAACATTCAGATGAAAAAATATTAACAATATGTTGTATTCATTTTAGTCATATAAGTATGTCAATATTGAATCAACTGAATCTCAATTTTCTAATGTTCAAGTTATGATTATAGACTTTTCTCAACCATAGATTTACTTCATATCAATCTAGGATTCAAACTAAGGTGCATATTTTCTAGAGTAATATTTAATTCAATTTCTTTACCTTAGATTTACTTTATATCATTTGTGTTAGGTTAAAATTATTGTTATCGATTTTTATCTGCCATAGATCGATTACTTCTTTGACAATAATTTAAACTAAGGTTTATATTTGCATATATAATATTTATTTGAATTTGAGTAAAATACGGACCATTCACATGAACAAATATTAACAATATGGTGTATTCATTTTAGTCATATAAGTAACTCAATGTTGAATCAACTAAATGTCAATTTTGTATTGTTAAAGTTATGATTATAGACTTTTCTCAACCGTAGATTGACTTCATTTCAATCTATCGTTCAAATTAAGATGCATATTTGTATTAGTAATATTTAATTCAATTTATTTACGTTAGATTCACTTTATCTCAATCGTGTTATGTTAAAATTATTAATATCAATTTTTGCCAACAATTGATCGACTAGTTCTTTGATAACAATTTATACTAAGGTATATGTTTGCATATATATTATTTTTTGGAATTTTAGTAAAAATGGACCATTCATATGAAACCTATTAACAATATGGTGTATTCATTTTAGTCGTATAAGTAGGATAATGTTGAATCAAGTAAATCTCAATTTTGTAATCTTAAAGTTATGATTATAGACTTTTCACAACCATAGATTGACTTCATATCAATCTACGGTTCAAAATAAGGTGCATATTTGCTTGAGTAATATTTAATTCAATTTGTTTACCTTAGATTTACTTTTGCTCAATTGTGGTAGGTTAAAATTATTGTTATCCATTTTTGTCTAGCATAGATCGACTACTTCTTTGAGAATAATTTAAACTAAGGTGTATATTTGCATATATAATATTTATTTGAATTTTAGTAAAATATGGACCATTCACATGAACAATTATTAACAATATGGTGTATTCATTTTAGTCATATAAGTATGTCCATGTTGAATCAACTAAATCTTAATTTTGTAATGTTTAAGTTATGATTATAGACTTTTCTCAAGCATAGATTGACTTCATATCAATCTACGATTCAAACTATGGTGCATATTTGCTAGAGTAAAATTTAATTCAATTTATTTACCTCAGATTTACTTTATATCAATTGTGTTAGGTTAAAATTTTTGTTATCGATTTTTATCTTCCATAGATCGACTACTTCTTTGACAATAATTTAAACTAAGGTTTATATTTGCATATATAATATTTATTTTAATTTGAGTAAAATATGGACCATTCACATGAACAAATATTAACAATATGGTGTATTCATTTTGGTCATATAAGTATGTCAAGGTTGAATCAACTAAATCTCAACTTTGTCATGTTAAAGTTCTCATTATAGACTTTTCTAAACCTTGGATTGACTTCATATCAATCTATGGTTGAAATTAAGGTGCATATTTGCATTAGTAATATCTAATTCAATTTCTTTACGTTTGATTTACTTTATCTCAATCGTGTTATGTTAAAATTATTGTTATCGATTTTTGCCAACTATTGATCGACTAGTTCTTTGATAACAGTTGAAACTAATTTATATGTTTGCATATATGTTATTTTTTGGAATTTTAGTAAAAAATGGACCATTCATATGAAAACCTATTAACAATATGGTTGATTCATGTTAGTCCTATAAGTATGTCAATGTAGACTCAACTAAATCTCAATTTTGTAATGTTCAAGTTATGATTATAGACTTTTCTCAACCATAGATTGACTTCTTATCAATCTACGATTCAAACTAAGGTGCATATTTGCTAGAGTAATATTTAATTCAATTTCTTTACCTTAGATTTACTTTATCTCAATTGTGTTAGGTTAAAATTATTGTTATCGATTTTTGTCTACCATAGATCGACTACTTCTTTGACAATAATTTAAACTAAGGTGTATATTTGCATATATAGTATTTCTTGGAATTTGCGTAAAATATGGACAATTCAGATGAAAAAATATTAACAATATGTTGTATTCATTTTAGTCATATAAGTATGTCAATATTGAATCAACTGAATCTCAATTTTGTAATGTTCAAGTTATGATTATAGACTTTTCTCAACCATAGATTGACTTCATATCAATCTACGATTCAAACTAAGGTGCATATTTGCTAGAGTAATATTTAATTCAATTTATTTAACTTAGATTTACTTTATCTCAATTGTGTTAGGTTGAAATTATTGTTATCGATTTTTGTCTACCATATATCGACTACTTCTTTGACAATAATTTAAACTAAGGTGTATATTTGCATATATAGTATTTCTTGGAATTTGAGTAAAATATGGACCATTCAGATGAAAAAATATTAACAATATATTGTATTCATTTTATTAATATAAGTATGTTAATGTTGAATCAACTAAATCTTAATTTTGTAATGTTCAAGTTATGATTATAGACTTTTCTCAACCATAGATTGACTTCATATCAATCTACGATTCAAACTAAGGTGCATATTTGCTAGAGTAATATTTAATTCAATTTATTTACCTTAGATTTACTTTATCTCAATTGTGTTAGGTTAAAATTATTGTTATCGATTTTTGTCTACCATAGATCGACTACTTCTTTGACAATAATTTAAACTAAGGTGTATATTTGCATATATAGTATTTCTTGGAATTTGAGTAAAATATGGACCATTCAGATGAAAAAATATTAACAATATGGTGTATTCATTTTAGTCATATAAGTATGTCAAGGTTGAATCAACTAAATCTCAATTTTGTAATGTTAAAGTTATGATTATATACTTTTCTCAACCTTGGATTGACTTCATATCAATCTATGGTTGAAATTAAGGTGCCTATTTGTATTAGTAATATTTAATTCAATTTCTTTACCTTAGATTTACTTTATCTCAATCTTGTTATGTTAAAATTATTGTTATCAATTTTTGTTTGCAATAGATTGACTACTTCTTTGACAATAATTTAAACTAAGGTTTATTTTTTCATATATAATATTTATTTGAATTTGAGTAAAATATGGATCATTCACATTAACAAATATTAACAATATGGTTTATTCATTTTTGTCATATAAGTATGTCAATGTTGACTCAACTAAATCTCAATTTTGTAATGTTAAAGTTATGATTATAGACTTTTCTGAACCATATATTGACTCCATTTCAATCTACGTTTGAAACTAAGGTGCATATTTGCTAGAGTAATATTTAATTCAATTTCTTTACCTTAGATTTACTTTATCTCAATTGTGTTAGGTTAAAATTATTGTTATCGATTTTTGTCTACCATAGATCGACTACTTCTTTGACAATAATTTAAACTAAGGTGTATATTTGCATATATAGTATTTCTTGGAATTTGAGATAAAATATGGAACATTCAGATGAAAAAATATTAACAATATGTTGTATTCATTTTAGTCATATAAGTATGTCAATATTGAATCAACTGAATCTCAATTTTGTAATGTTCAAGTTATGATTATAGACTTTTCTCAACCATAGATTTACTTCATATCAATCTAGGATTCAAACTAAGGTGCATATTTGCTAGAGTAATATTTAATTCAATTTCTTTACCTTAGATTAACTTTATCTCAATTGTGTTAGGTTAAAATTATTGTTATCGATTTTTGTCTACCATAGATCGACTACTTCTTTGATAACAATTTAAACTAAGGTGTATATTTGCATATATTGTATTTCTTGGAATTTGAGTAAAATATGGACCATTCAGATGAAAAAATATTAACAATATGTTGTATTCATTTTAGTCATATAACTATGTCAATATTCAATCAACTGAATCTCAATTTTGTAACGTTCAAATTATGATTATAGACTTTTCTGAACCATATATTGACTCCATATCAATCTACGTTTGAAACTAAGGTGCATATTTGCTAGAGTAATATTAAATTCAATTTATTTACCTTAGATTTACTTTATATCAATTGTGTTAGGTTAAATTATTGTTATCGATTTTTGTCTGCTATAGATCGACTACTTCTTTGACAATAATTTAAACTAAGGTTTATATTTGCATATATAATATTTATTTGAATTTGAGTCAAAGATGGACCATTCACATGAACAAAAATTAACAATATGGTGTATTCATTTTAGTCATATAAGTATGTCAAGGTTGAATCAACTAAATCTCAATTTTGTAATGTTAATGTTATGATTATATACTTTTCTCAACCTTGGATTGACTTCATATCAATCTATGGTTGAAATTAAGGTGCATATTTGTATTAGTAATATTTAATTCAATTTCTTTACCTTAGATTTACTTTATCTCAATCTTGTTATGTTAAAATTATTGTTATCAATTTTTGTTTGCAATAGATTGACTACTTCTTTGACAATAATTTAAACTAAGGTTTATTTTTGCATATATAATATTTATTTGAATTTGAGTAAAATATGGATCATTCACATGAACAAATATTAACAATATGATTTATTCATTTTAGTCATATAAGTATGTCAATGTTGACTCAACTAAATCTCAATTTTGTAATGTTAAAGTTATGATTATAGACTTTTCTGAACCATATATTGACTCCATTTCAATCTACATTTGAAACTAAGGTGCATATTTGCTAGAGTAATATTTAATTCAATTTCTTTACCTTAGATTTACTTTATCTCAATTGTGTTAGGTTAAAATTATTGTTATCGATTTTTGTCTACCATAGATCGACTACTTCTTTGACAATAATTTAAACTAAGGTGTATATTTGCATATATAGTATTTCTTGGAATTTGAGTAAAATATGGACCATTCAGATGAAAAAATATTAACAATATTTTGTATTCATTTTAGTCATATAAGTATGTCAATATTGAATCAACTGAATCTCAATTTTATAATGTTCAAGTTATGATTATAGACTTTTCTCAACCATAGATTTACTTCATATCAATCTAGGATTCAAACTAAGGTGCATATTTGCTAGAGTAATATTTAATTCAATTTCTTTACCTTAGATTAACTTTATCTCAATTGTGTTAGGTTAAAATTATTGTTATCGATTTTTGTCTACCATAGATCGACTACTTCTTTGATAACAATTTAAACTAAGGTGTATATTTGCATATATTGTATTTCTTGGAATTTGAGTAAAATATGGACCATTCAGATGAAAAAATATTAACAATATGTTGTATTCATTTTAGTCATATAACTATGTCAATATTCAATCAACTGAATCTCAATTTTGTAACGTTCAAATTATGATTATAGACTTTTCTGAACCATATATTGACGCCATATCAATCTACGTTTGAAACTAAGGTGCATATTTGCTAGAGTAATATTAAATTCAATTTATTTACCTTAGATTTACTTTATATCAATTGTGTTAGGTTAAATTATTGTTATCGATTTTTGTCTGCTATAGATCGACTACTTCTTTGACAATAATTTAAACTAAGGTTTATATTTGCATATATAATATTTATTTGAATTTGAGTCAAAGATGGACCATTCACATGAACAAAAATTAACAATATGGTGTATTCATTTTAGTCATATAAGTATGTCAAGGTTGAATCAACTAAATCTCAATTTTGTAATGTTAATGTTATGATTATATACTTTTCTCAACCTTGGATTGACTTCATATCAATCTATGGTTGAAATTAAGGTGCATATTTGTATTAGTAATATTTAATTCAATTTCTTTACCTTAGATTTACTTTATCTCAATCTTGTTATGTTAAAATTATTGTTATCAATTTTTGTTTGCAATAGATTGACTACTTCTTTGACAATAATTTAAACTAAGGTTTATTTTTGCATATATAATATTTATTTGAATTTGAGTAAAATATGGATCATTCACATGAACAAATATTAACAATATGATTTATTCATTTTAGTCATATAAGTATGTCAATGTTGACTCAACTAAATCTCAATTTTGTAATGTTAAAGTTATGATTATAGACTTTTCTGAACCATATATATTGACTCCATATCAATCTACGTTTGAAACTAAGGTGCATATTTGCTAGAGTAATATTTAATTCAATTTCTTTACCTTAGATTTACTTTATCTCAATTGTGTTAGGTTAAAATTATTGTTATCGATTTTTGTCTACCATAGATCGACTACTTCTTTGACAATAATTTAAACTAAGGTGTATATTTGCATATATAGTATTTCTTGGAATTTGAGTAAAATATGGAACATTCAGATGAAAAAATATTAACAATATGTTGTATTCATTTTAGTCATATAAGTATGTCAATATTGAATCAACTGAATCTCAATTTTGTAATGTTCAAGTTATGATTATAGACTTTTCTCAACCATAGATTTACTTCATATCAATCTAGGATTCAAACTAAGGTGCATATTTGTTAGAGTAATATTTAATTCAATTTCTTTACCTTAGATTAACTTTATCTCAATTGTGTTAGGTTAAAATTATTGTTATCGATTTTTGTCTACCATAGATCGACTACTTCTTTGATAACAATTTAAACTAAGGTGTATATTTGCATATATTGTATTTCTTGGAATTTGAGTAAAATATGGACCATTCAGATGAAAAAATATTAACAATATGTTGTATTCATTTTAGTCATATAACTATGTCAATATTCAATCAACTGAATCTCAATTTTGTAACGTTCAAATTATGATTATAGACTTTTCTGAACCATATATTGACTCCATATCAATCTACGTTTGAAACTAAGGTGCATATTTGCTAGAGTAATATTAAATTCAATTTATTTACCTTAGATTTACTTTATATCAATTGTGTTAGGTTAAATTATTGTTATCGATTTTTGTCTGCTATAGATCGACTACTTCTTTGACAATAATTTAAACTAAGGTTTATATTTGCATATATAATATTTATTTGAATTTGAGTCAAAGATGGACCATTCACATGAACAAATATTAACAATATGGTGTATTCATTTGAGTCATATAAGTATGTCAAGGTTGAATCAACTAAATCACAATTTTGTAATGTTAAAGTTATTATTATAGACTTTTCTCAACCTTGGATTAACTTCATATCAATCTATGGTTGAAATTAAGGTGCATATTTGTATTAGTAATATTTAATTCAATTTCTTTACCTTAGATTTACTTTATCTCAATCTTGTTATGTTAAAATTATTGTTATCAATTTTTGTTTGCAATAGATTGACTACTTCTTTGACAATAATTTAAACTAAAGTTTATTTTTTCATATATAATATTTATTTGAATTTGAGTAAAATATGGATCATTCACATGAACAAATATTAACAATATGGTTTATTCATTTTAGTCATATAAGTTATGTCAATGTTGACTCAACTAAATCTCAATTTTGTAATGTTAAAGTTATGATTATAGACTTTTATGAACCATATATTGACTCCATATCAATCTACGTTTGAAACTAAGGTGCATATTTGCTAGAGTAATATTTAATTCAATTTCTTTACCTTAGATTTCCTTTATCTCAATTGTGTTAGGTTAAAATTATTGTTATCGATTTTGGTGTACCATAGATCGACTACTTCTTTGACAATAATTTAAATTAAGGTGCATATTTGCATATATAGTATTTCTTGGAATTTGAGTAAAATATGGACCATTCAGATGAAAAAATATTAACAATATGTTGTATTCATTTTAGTCATATAAGTATGTCAATATTGAATCAACTGAATCTCAATTTTGTAATGTTCAAGTTATGATTATAGACTTTTCTCAACCATAGATTTACTTCATATCAATCTAGGATTCAAACTAAGGTGCATATTTGTTAGAGTAATATTTAATTCAATTTCTTTACCTTAGATTTACTTTATCTCAATTGTGTTAGGTTAAAATTATTGTTATCGATTTTTGTCTACCATAGATCGACTACTTCTTTGATAATAATTTAAACTAAGGTGTATATTTGCATATATTGTATTTCTTGGAATTTGAGTAAAATATGGACCATTCAGATTTAAAAATATTAACAATATGTTGTATTCATTTTAGTCATATAAGTATGTCAATATTGAATCAACTGAATCTCAATTTTGTAACGTTCAAGTTATGATTATAGACTTTTCTGAACCATATATTGACTCCATATCAATCTACGTTTGAAACTAAGGTGCATATTTGCTAGAGTAATATTTAATTCAATTTCTTTACCTTAGATTTACTGTATATCAATTGTGTTAGGTTAAAATTATTGTTATCGATTTTTGTCTACTATAGATCGACTACTTCTTTGACAATAACTTAAACTAAGGTTTATATTTGCATATATAATATTTATTTGAATTTGAGTCAAAGATGGACCATTCACATGAACAAATATTAACAATATGGTGTATTCATTTGAGTCATATAAGTATGTCAAGGTTGAATCAACTAAATCTCAATTTTGTAATGTTAAAGTTATTATTATAGACTTTTCTCAACCTTGGATTAACTTCATATCAATCTATGGTTGAAATTAAGGTGCATATTTGTATTAGTAATATTTAATTCAATTTCTTTACCTTAGATTTACTTTATCTCAATCTTGTTATGTTAAAATTATTGTTATCAATTTTTGTTTGCAATAGATTGACTACTTCTTTGACAATAATTTAAACTAAAGTTTATTTTTTCATATATAATATTTATTTGAATTTGAGTAAAATATGGATCATTCACATGAACAAATATTAACAATATGGTTTATTCATTTTAGTCATATAAGTATGTCAATGTTGACTCAACTAAATCTCAATTTTGTAATGTTAAAGTTATGATTATAGACTTTTCTGAACCATATATTGACTCCATATCAATCTACGTTTGAAACTAAGGTGCATATTTGCTAGAGTAATATTTAATTCAATTTCTTTACCTTAGATTTCCTTTATCTCAATTGTGTTAGGTTAAAATTATTGTTATCGATTTTGGTCTACCATAGATCGACTACTTCTTTGACAATAATTTAAATTAAGGTGTATATTTGCATATATAGTATTTCTTGGAATTTGAGTAAAATATGGACCATTCAGATGAAAAAATATTAACAATATTTTGTATTCATTTTAGTCATATAAGTATGTCAATATTGAATCAACTCAATCTCAATTTTGTAATGTTCAAGTTATGATTATAGACTTTTCTCAACCATAGATTTAGTTCATATCAATCTAGGATTCAAACTAAGGTGCATATTTGCTAGAGTAATATTTAATTCAATTTCTTTACCTTAGATTTACTTTATCTCAATTGTGTTAGGTTAAAATTATTGTTATCGATTTTTGTCTATCATAGATCGACTACTTCCTTAACAATAATTTAAACTAAGGTTTATATTTGCATATATAATATTTATTTGAATTTGAGTAAAATATGGACCATTCACATGAACAAATATTAACAATATGGTGTATTCATTTTAGTCACATAAGTATGTCAATGTAGACTCAATTAAATCTCAATTTTGTAATGTTAAAGTTATGATTATAGACTTTTCTCAACCATATATTGACTCCATATCAATCTACGTTTGAAACTAAGGTGCATATTTGCTAGAGTAATATTTAATTCAATTTCTTTACCTTAGATTTACTTTATCTCAATTGTGTTAGGTTAAAATTATTGTTATCGATTTTTGTCTACCATAGATCGACTACTTCTTTGACAATAATTTAAACTAAGGTGTATATTTGCATATATAGTATTTCTTGGAATTTGAGTAAAATATGGACCATTCAGATGAAAAAATATTAACAATATGTTGTATTCATTTTAGTCATATAAGTATGTCAATATTGAATCAACTGAATCTCAATTTTGTAACGTTCAAATTATGATTATAGACTTTTCTGAACCATATATTGACTCCGTATCAATCTACGTTTGAAACTAAGGTGCATATTTGCTAGAGTAATATTAAATTCAATTTATTTACCTTAGATTTACTTTATATCAATTGTGTTAGGTTAAAATTATTGTTATCGATTTTTGTCTACCATAGATCGACTACTTCTTTGACAATAATTTAAACTAAGGTGTATATTTGCATATATAGTATTTCTTGGAATTTGAGTAAAATATGGACCATTCAGATGAAAAAATATTAACAATATGGTGTATTCATTTTAGTCATATAAGTATGTCAATGTTGACTCAACTAAATCTCAATTTTGTAATGTTAATGTTATGATTATATACTTTTCTCAACCTTGGATTGACTTCATATCAATCTATGGTTGAAATTAAGGTGCATATTTGTATTAGTAATATTTAATTCAATTTCTTTACCTTAGATTTACTTTATCTCAATTGTGTTAGGTTAAAATTATTGTTATCGATTTTGGTCTACCATAGATCGACTAGTTCTTTGACAATAATTTAAACTAAGGTGTATATTTGCATATATAGTATTTCTTGGAATTTGAGTAAAATATGGACCATTCAGATGAAAAAATATTAATAATATTTTGTATTCATTTTAGTCATATAAGTATGTCAATATTGAATCAACTCAATCTCAATTTTGTAATGTTGAAGTTATGATTATAGACTTTTCTCAACCATAGATTTACTTCATATCAATCTAGGATTCAAACTAAGGTGCATATTTGCTAGAGTAATATTTAATTCAATTTCTTTACCTTAGATTTACTTTATCTCAATTGTGTTAGGTTAAAATTATTGTTATCGATTTTTGTCTATCATAGATCGACTACTTCCTTAACAATAATTTAAACTAAGGTTTATATTTGCATATATAATATTTATTTGAATTTGAGTAAAATATGGACCATTCACATGAACAAATATTAACAATATGGTGTATTCATTTTAGTCATATAAGTATGTCTATGTAGACTCAACTAAATCTCAATTTTGTAATGTTAAACTTATGATTATAGACTTTTCTGAACCATATATTGACTTCATATCAATCTACGTTTGAAACTAAGGTGCATATTTGCTAGAGTAATATTTAATTCAATTTCTTTACCTTAGATTTACTTTATCTCAATTGTGTTAGGTTAAAATTATTGTTATCGATTTTTGTCTACCATAGATCGACTACTTCTTTGACAATAATTTAAACTAAGGTGTATATTTGCATATATAGTATTTCTTGGAATTTGAGTAAAATATGGACCATTCAGATGAAAAAATATTAACAATATGTTGTATTCATTTTAGTCATATAAGTATGTCAATATTGAATCAACTGAATCTCAATTTTGTAATGTTCAAGTTATGATTATAGACTTTTCTCAACCATAGATTGACTTCATATCAATCTACGATTCAAACTAAGGTGCATATTTGCTAGAGTAATATTTAATTCAATTTATTTACCTTAGATTTACTTTATCTCAATTGTGTTAGGTTAAAATTATTGTTATCGATTTTTGTCTACCATATATCGACTACTTCTTTGACAATAATTTAAACTAAGGTGTATATTTGCATATATAGTATTTCTTGGAATTTGAGTAAAATATGGACCATTCAGATGAAAAAATATTAACAATATGGTGTATTCATTTTAGTCATATAAGTATGTCAAGGTTGAATCAACTAAATCTCAATTTTGTAATGTTAAAGTTATGATTATATACTTTTCTCAACCTTGGATTGACTTCATATCAATATATGGTTGAAATTAAGGTGCATATTTGTATTAGTAATATTTAGTTCAATTTCTTCACCTTAGATTTACTTTATCTCAATCTTGTTATGTTAAAATTATTGTTATCAATTTTTGTTTGCAATAGATTGACTACTTCTTTGACAATAATTTAAACTAAGGTTTATTTTTTCATATATAATATTTATTTCAATTTGAGTAAAATATGGATCATTCACATGAACAAATATTACCAATATGGTTTATTCCTTTTAGTCATATAAGTATGTCAATGTTGACTCAACTAAATCTCAATTTTGTAATGTTAAAGTTATGATTATAAACTTTTCTGAACCATATATTGACTCCATATCAATCTACGTTTGAAACTAAGGTGCATATTTGCTAGAGTAATATTTAATTCAATTTCTTTACCTTAGATTTACTTTATCTCAATTGTGTTAGGTTAAAATGATTGTTATCGATTTTTGTCTACCATAGATCGACTACTTCTTTGACAATAATTTAAACTAAGGTGTATATTTGCATATATAGTATTTCTTGGAATTTGAGTAAAATATGGACCATTCAGATGAAAAAATATTAACAATATGTTGTATTCATTTTAGTCATATAAGTATGTCAATATTGAATCAACTGAATCTCAATTTTGTAATGTTCAAGTTATGATTATAGACTTTTCTCAACCATAGATTTACTTCATATCAATCTAGGATTCAAACTAAGGTGCATATTTGTTAGAGTAATATTTAATTCAATTTCTTTACCTTAGATTTACTTTATCTCAATTGTGTTAGGTTAAAATTATTGTTATCGATTTTTGTCTACCATAGATCGACTACTTCTTTGATAATAATTTAAACTAAGGTGTATATTTGCATATATTGTATTTCTTGGGATTTGAGTAAAATATGGACCATTCAGATTTAAAAATATTAACAATATGTTGTATTCATTTTAGTCATATAAGTATGTCAATATTGAATCAACTGAATCTCAATTTTGTAACGTTCAAGTTATGATTATAGACTTTTCTGAACCATATATTGACTCCATATCAATCTACGTTTGAAACTAAGGTGCATATTTGCTAGAGTAATATTTAATTCAATTTCTTTACCTTAGATTTACTGTATATCAATTGTGTTAGGTTAAAATTATTGTTATCGATTTTTGTCTACTATAGATCGACTACTTCTTTGACAATAATTTAAACTAAGGTTTATATTTGCATATATAATATTTATTTGAATTTGAGTCAAAGATGGACCATTCACATGAACAAATATTAACAATATGGTGTATTCATTTGAGTCATATAAGTATGTCAAGGTTGAATCAACTAAATCTCAATTTTGTAATGTTAAAGTTATTATTATAGACTTTTCTCAACCTTGGATTAACTTCATATCAATCTATGGTTGAAATTAAGGTGCATATTTGTATTAGTAATATTTAATTCAATTTCTTTACCTTAGATTTACTTTATCTCAATCTTGTTATGTTAAAATTATTGTTATCAATTTTTGTTTGCAATAGATTGACTACTTCTTTGACAATAATTTAAACTAAAGTTTATTTTTTCATATATAATATTTATTTGAATTTGAGTAAAATATGGATCATTCACATGAACAAATATTAACAATATGGTTTATTCATTTTAGTCATATAAGTATGTCAATGTTGACTCAACTAAATCTCAATTTTGTAATGTTAAAGTTATGATTATAGACTTTTCTGAACCATATATTGACTCCATATCAATCTACGTTTGAAACTAAGGTGCATATTTGCTAGAGTAATATTTAATTCAATTTCTTTACCTTAGATTTCCTTTATCTCAATTGTGTTAGGTTAAAATTATTGTTATCGATTTTCGTCTACCATAGATCGACTACTTCTTTGACAATAATTTAAATTAAGGTGTATATTTGCATATATAGTATTTCTTGGAATTTGAGTAAAATATGGACCATTCAGATGAAAAAATATTAACAATATTTTGTATTCATTTTAGTCATATAAGTATGTCAATATTGAATCAACTCAATCTCAATTTTGTAATGTTCAAGTTATGATTATAGACTTTTCTCAACCATAGATTTAGTTCATATCAATCTAGGATTCAAACTAAGGTGCATATTTGCTAGAGTAATATTTAATTCAATTTCTTTACCTTAGATTTACTTTATCTCAATTGTGTTAGGTTAAAATTATTGTTATCGATTTTTGTCTATCATAGATCGACTACTTCCTTAACAATAATTTAAACTAAGGTTTATATTTGCATATATAATATTTATTTGAATTTGAGTAAAATATGGACCATTCACATGAACAAATATTAACAATATGGTGTATTCATTTTAGTCACATAAGTATGTCAATGTAGACTCAACTAAATCTCAATTTTGTAATGTTAAAGTTATGATTATAGACTTTTCTCAACCATATATTGACTCCATATCAATCTACGTTTGAAACTAAGGTGCATATTTTCTAGAGTAATATTTAATTCAATTTCTTTACCTTAGATTTACTTTATCTCAATTGTGTTAGGTTAAAATTATTGTTATCGATTTTTGTCTACCATAGATCGACTACTTCTTTGACAATAATTTAAACTAAGGTGTATATTTGCATATATAGTATTTCTTGGAATTTGAGTAAAATATGGACCATTCAGATGAAAAAATATTAACAATATGTTGTATTCATTTTAGTCATATAAGTATGTCAATATTGAATCAACTGAATCTCAATTTTGTAATGTTCAAGTTATGATTATAGACTTTTCTCAACAATAGATTGACTTCATATCAATCTACGATTCAAACTAAGGTGCATATTTGCTAGAGTAATATTTAATTCAATTTATTTACCTTAGATTTACTTTATCTCAATTGTGTTAGGTTAAAATTATTGTTATCGATTTTTGTCTACCATATATCGACTACTTCTTTGACAATAATTTAAACTAAGGTGTATATTTGCATATATAGTATTTCTTGGAATTTGAGTAAAATATGGACCATTCAGATGAAAAAATATTAACAATATGTTGTATTCATTTTAGTCATATAAGTATGTCAATATTGAATCAACTGAATCTCAATTTTGTAACGTTCAAATTATGATTATAGACTTTTCTGAACCATATATTGACTCCGTATCAATCTACGTTTGAAACTAAGGGGCAAATTTGCTAGAGTAATATTAAATTCAATTTATTTACCTTAGATTTACTTTATATCAATTGTGTTAGGTTAAAATTATTGTTATCGATTTTTGTCTACCATAGATCGACTACTTCTTTGACAATAATTTAAACTAAGGTGTATATTTGCATATATAGTATTTCTTGGAATTTGAGTAAAATATGGACCATTCAGATGAAAAAATATTAACAATATGGTGTATTCATTTTAGTCATATAAGTATGTCAATGTTGACTCAACTAAATCTCAATTTTGTAATGTTAATGTTATGATTATATACTTTTCTCAACCTTGGATTGACTTCATATCAATCTATGGTTGAAATTAAGGTGCATATTTGTATTAGTAATATTTAATTCAATTTCTTTACCTTAGATTTACTTTATCTCAATTGTGTTAGGTTAAAATTATTGTTATCGATTTTGGTCTACCATAGATCGACTACTTCTTTGACAATAATTTAAACTAAGGTGTATATTTGCATATATAGTATTTCTTGGAATTTGAGTAAAATATGGACCATTCAGATGAAAAAATATTAATAATATTTTGTATTCATTTTAGTCATATAAGTATGTCAATATTGAATCAACTCAATCTCAATTTTGTAATGTTGAAGTTATGATTATAGACTTTTCTCAACCATAGATTTACTTCATATCAATCTAGGATTCAAACTAAGGTGCATATTTGCTAGAGTAATATTTAATTCAATTTCTTTACCTTAGATTTACTTTATCTCAATTGTGTTAGGTTAAAATTATTGTTATCGATTTTTGTCTATCATAGATCGACTACTTCCTTAACAATAATTTAAACTAAGGTTTATATTTGCATATATAATATTTATTTGAATTTGAGTAAAATATGGACCATTCACATGAACAAATATTAACAATATGGTGTATTCATTTTAGTCATATAAGTATGTCTATGTAGACTCAACTAAATCTCAATTTTGTAATGTTAAACTTATGATTATAGACTTTTCTGAACCATATATTGACTCCATATCAATCTACGTTTGAAACTAAGGTGCATATTTGCTAGAGTAATATTTAATTAAATTTCTTTACCTTAGATTTACTTTATCTCAATTGTGTTAGGTTAAAATTATTGTTATCGATTTTTGTCTACCATAGATCGACTACTTCTTTGACAATAATTTAAACTAAGGTGTATATTTGCATATATAGTATTTCTTGGAATTTGAGTAAAATATGGACCATTCAGATGAAAAAATATTAACAATATGTTGTATTCATTTTAGTCATATAAGTATGTCAATATTGAATCAACTGAATCTCAATTTTGTAATGTTCAAGTTATGATTATAGACTTTTCTCAACCATAGATTGACTTCATATCAATCTACGATTCAAACTAAGGTGCATATTTGTTAGAGTAATATTTAATTCAATTTCTTTAACTTAGATTTACTTTATCTCAATTGTGTTAGGTTAAAATTATTGTTATCGATTTTTGTCTACCATATATCGACTACTTCTTTGACAATAATTTAAACTAAGGTGTATATTTGCATATATAGTATTTCTTGGACTTTGAGTAAAATATGGACCATTCAGATGAAAAAATATTAACAATATGTTGTATTCATTTTAGTCATATAAGTATGTCAAGGTTGAATCAACTAAATCTCAATTTTGTAATGTTAAAGTTATGATTATATACTTTTCTCAACCTTGGATTGACTTCATATCAATATATGGTTGAAGTTAAGGTGCATATTTGTATTAGTAATATTTAGTTCAATTTCTTCACTTAGATTTACTTTATCTCAATCATGTTATGTTAAAATTATTGTTATCAATTTTTGTTTGCAATAGATTGACTACTTCTTTGACAATAATTTAAACTAAGGTTTATTTTTTCATATATAATATTTATTTCAATTTGAGTAAAATATGGATCATTCACATGAACAAATATTACCAATATGGTTTATTCATTTTAGTCATATAAGTATTTCAATGTTGACTCAACTAAATCTCAATTTTGTAATGTTAAAGTTATGATTATAAACTTTTCTGAACCATATATTGACTCCATATCAATCTACGTTTGAAACTAAGGTGCATATTTGCTAGAGTAATATTTAATTCAATTTCTTTACCTTAGATTTACTTTATCTCAATTGTGTTAGGTTAAAATTATTGTTATCGATTTTTGTCTACCATAGATCGACTACTTCTTTGACAATAATTTAAACTAAGGTGTATATTTGCATATATAGTATTTCTTAGAATTTGAGTAAAATATGGACCATTCAGATGAAAAAATATTAACAATATGTTGTATTCATTTTAGTCATATAAGTATGTTAATATTGAATCAACTGAATCTCAATTTTGTAATGTTCAAGTTATGATTATAGATTTTTCTCAACCATAGATTGACTTCATATCAATCTACGATTCAAACTAAGGTGCATATTTGCTAGAGTAATATTTAATTCAATTTATTTAACTTAGATTTACTTTATCTCAATTGTGTTAGGTTAAAATTATTGTTATCGATTTTTGTCTACCATATATCGACTACTTCTTTGACAATAATTTAAACTAAGGTGTATATTTGCATATATAGTATTTCTTGGAATTTGAGTAAAATATGGACCATTCAGATGAAAAAATATTAACAATATATTGTATTCATTTTAGTCATATAAGTATGTCAATATTGAATCAACTGAATCTCAATTTTGTAATGTTCAAGTTATGATTATAAACTTTTCTCAACCATAGATTTACTTCATATCAATCTAGGATTCAAACTAAGGTGCATATTTGCTAGAGTAATATTTAATTCAATTTCTTTACCTTAGATTTACTTTATCTCAATTGTGTTAGGTTAAAATTATTGTTATCGATTTTTGTCTATCATAGATCGACTACTTCCTTAACAATAATTTAAACTAAGGTTTATATTTGCATATATAATATTTATTTGAATTTGAGTAAAATATGGACCATTCACATGAACAAATATTAACAATATGGTGTATTCATTTTAGTCATATAAGTATGTCTATGTAGACTCAACTAAATCTCAATTTTGTAATGTTAAAGTTGTGATTATAGACTTTTCTCAACCATATATTGACTCCATATCAATCTACGTTTGAAACTAAGGTGCATATTTGCTAGAGTAATATTTAATTCAATTTCTTTACCTTAGATTTACTTTATCTCAATTGTGTTAGGTTAAAATTATTGTTATCGATTTTTGTCTACCATAGATCGACTACTTCTTTGACAATAATTTAAACTAAGATGTATATTTGCATATATAGTATTTCTTGGAATTTGAGTAAAATATGGACCATTCAGATGAAAAAATATTAACAATATTTTGTATTCATTTTAGTCATATAAGTATGTCAATATTGAATCAACTCAATCTCAATTTTGTAATGTTCAAGTTATGATTATAGACTTTTCTCAACCATAGATTTACTTCATATCAATCTAGGATTCAAACTAAGGTGCATATTTGCTAGAGTAATATTTAATTCAATTTCTTTACCTTAGATTTACTTTATCTCAATTGTGTTAGGTTAAAATTATTGTTATCGATTTTTGTCTACCATAGATCGACTACTTCTTTGACAATAATTTAAACTAAGGTGTATATTTGCATATATAGTATTTCTTGGAATTTGAGTAAAATATGGACCATTCAGATGAAAAAATATTAACAATATTTTGTATTCATTTTAGTCATATAAGTATGTCAATATTGAATCAACTCAATCTCAATTTTGTAATGTCCAAGTTATGATTATAGACTTTTCTCAACCATAGATTTACTTCATATCAATCTAGGATTCAAACTAAGGTGCATATTAGCTAGAGTAATATTTAATTCAATTTCTTTACCTTAGATTTACTTTATCTCAATTGTGTTAGGTTAAAATTATTGTTATCGATTTTTGTCTATCATAGATCGACTACTTCCTTTTCAATAATTTAAACTAAGGTTTATATTTGCATATATAGTATTTATTTGAATTTGAGTAAAATATGGACCATTCACATGAACAAATATTAACAATATGGTGTATTCATTTTAGTCATATAAGTATGTCAATGTAGACTCAACTAAATCTCAATTTTGTAATGTTAAAGTTATGATTATAGACTTTTCTCAACCATATATTGACTCCATATCAATCTACGTTTGAAACTAAGGTGCATATTTGCTAGAGTAATATTTAATTCAATTTCTTTAACTTAGATTTACTTTATCTCAATTGTGTTAGGTTAAAATTATTGTTATCGATTTTTGTCTACCATATATCGACTACTTCTTTGACAATAATTTAAACTAAGGTGTATATTTGCATATATAGTATTTCTTGGAATTTGAGTAAAATATGGACCATTCAGATGAAAAAATATTAACAATATGTTGTATTCATTTTAGTCATATAAGTATGTCAATATTGAATCAACTGAATCTCAATTTTGTAACGTTCAAGTTATGATTATAGACTTTTCTGAACCATATATTGACTCCATATCAATCTACGTTTGAAACTAAGGTGCATATTTGCTAGAGTAATATTTAATTCAATTTCTTTACCTTAGATTTACTTTATATCAATTGTGTTAGGTTAAAATTATTGTTATCGATTTTTGTCTGCTATAGATCGACTACTTCTTTGACAATAATTTAAACTAAGGTTTATATTTGCATATATAATATTTATTTGAATTTGAGTCAAAGATGGACCATTCACATGAACAAATATTAACAATATGGTGTATTCATTTGAGTCAAATAAGTATGTCAAGGTTGAATAAACTAAATCTCAATTTTGTAATGTTAATGTTATAATTATATACTTTTCTCAACCTTGGATTGACTTCATATCAATCTATGGTTGAAATTAAGGTGCATATTTGTATTAGTAATATTTAATTCAATTTCTTTACCTTAGATTTACTTTATCTCAATTGTGTTAGGTTAAAATTATTGTTATCGATTTTTGTCTACCATAGATCGACTACTTCTTTGACAATAATTTAAACTAAGGTGTATATTTGCATATATAGTATTTCTTGGAATTTGAGTAAAATATGGACCATTCAGATGAAAAAATATTAACAATATGTTGTATTCATTTTAGTCATATAAGTATGTCAATATTGAATCAACTGAATCTCAATTTTGTAATGTTCAAGTTATGATTATAGACTTTTCTCAACCATAGCTTTACTTCATATCAATCTAGGATTCAAACTAAGGTGCATATTTGCTAGAGTAATATTTAATTCAATTTCTTTAACTTAGATTTACTTTATCTCAATTGTGTTAGGTTAAAATTATTGTTATCGATTTTGGTCTACCATAGATGGACTACTTCTTTGACAATAATTTAAACTAAGGTGTATATTTGCATATATAGTATTTCTTGGAATTTGAGTAAAATATGGACCATTCAGATGAAAAAATATTAACAATATTTTGTATTCATTTTAGTCATATAAGTATGTCAATATTGAATCAACTGAATCTCAATTTTGTAACGTTCAAATTATGATTATAGACTTTTCTGAACCATATATTGACTCCACATCAATCTACGTTTGAAACTAAGGTGCATATTTGCTAGAGTAATATTAAATTCAATTTATTTACCTTAGATTTACTTTATATCAATTGTGTTAGGTTAAAATTATTGTTATCGATTTTTGTCTACCATAGATCGACTACTTCTTTGACAATAATTTAAACTAAGGTGTATATTTGCATATATAGTATTTCTTGGAATTTGAGTAAAATATGGACCATTCACACGAACAAATATTAACAATATGGTTTATTCATTTTAGTCATATAAGTATGTCAATGTTGACTCAACTAAATCTCAATTTTGTAATGTTAAAGTTATGATTACAGACTTTTCTGAACCATATATTGACTCCATATCAATCTACGTTTGAAACTAAGGTGCATATTTGCTAGAGTAATATTTAATTCAATTTCTTTACCTTAGATTTATTTATCTCAATTGTGTTAGGTTAAAATTATTGTTATCGATTTTTGTCTACCATAGATCGACTACTTCTTTGACAATAATTTAAACTCAGGTGTATATTTGCATATATAGTATTTCTTGGAATTTGAGTTAAATATGGAACATTCAGATGAAAAAATATTAACAATATGTTGTATTCATTTTAGTCATATAAGTATGTCTCTATTGAATCAACTGAATCTCAATTTTGTAATGTTCAAGTTATGATTATAGACTTTCTCAACCATAGATTTACTTCATATCAATCTAGGATTCAAAATAAGGTGCATATTTGCTAGAGTAATATTTAATTCAATTTCTTTACCTTAGATTTACTTTATCTCAATTGTGTTAGGTTAAAATTATTGTTATCGATTTTTGTCTACCATAGATCGACTACTTCTTTGACAATAATTTAAACTAAGGTGTATATTTGCATATATAGTATTTCTTGGAATTTGAGTAAAATATGGACCATTCAGATGAAAAAATATTAACAATATTTTGTATTCATTTTAGTCATATAAGTATGTCAATATTGAATCAACTGAATCTCAATTTTGTAATGTTCAAGTTATGATTATAGACTTTTTTCAACCATAGATTTACTTCATATCAATCTAGGATTCAAACTAAGGTGCATATTTGCTAGAGTAATATTTAATTCAATTTCTTTACCTTAGATTTACTTTATCTCCATTGTGTTAGTTTAAAATTATTGTTATCGATTTTTTTCTATCATAGATCGACTACTTCCTTAACAATAATTTAAACTAAGGTTTATATTTGCATATATAGTATTTCTTGGAATTTGAGTAAAATATGGAACATTCAGATGAAAAAATATGAACAATATGTTGTATTCATTTTAGTCATATAAGTATGTAAATATTGAATCAACTGAATCTCAATTTTGTAATGTTCAAGTTATGATTATAGACTTTTCTCAACCATAGATTTACTTCATAGCAATCTAGGATTCAAACTAAGGTGCATATTTGCTAGAGTAATACTTAATTCAATTTCTTTACCTTAGATTTACTTTATCTCAATTGTGTTAGGTTAAAATTATTGTTATCGAATTTTGTCTACCATAGATCGACTACTTGTTTGATAATAATGTAAACTAATTTGTATATTTGCATATATTGTATTTCTTGGAATTTGAGTAAAATATGGACCATTGAGATGAAAAAATATTAACAATATGTTGTATTCATTTTAGTCATATAGGTATGTCAATATTGAATCAACTGAATCACAATTTTGTAACGTTCAAATTATGATTATAGACTTTTCTGAACCATATATTGACTCCATATCAATCTACGTTTGAAACTAAGGTGCATATTTGCTAGAGTAATATTAAATTCAATTTATTTACCTTAGATTTACTTTATATCAATTGTGTTAGGTTAAAATTATTTTTATCGATTTTTGTCTGCTATAGATCGACTACTTCTTTGACAATAATTTAAACTAAGGTTTATATTTGCATATATAATATTTATTTGAATTTGAGTCAAAGATGGACCATTCACATGAACAAAAATTAACAATATGGTGTATTCATTTTAGTCATATAAGTATGTCAATATTGAATCAACTGAATCTCAATTTTGTAATGTGAATGTTATGATTATATACTTTTCTCAACCTTGAATTGACTTCATATCAATCTATGGTTGAAATTAAGGTGCATATTTGTATTAGTAATATTTAATTCAATTTCTTTACCTTAGATTTACTTTATCTCAATCTTGTTATGTTAAAATTATTGTTATCAATTTTTGTTTGCAATAGATTGACTACTTTTTTGACAATAATTTAAACTAAGGTTTATTTTTTCATATATAATATTTATTTGAATTTGAGTAAAATATGGATCATTCACATGAACAAATATTAACAATATGATTTATTCATTTTAGTCATATAAGTATGTCAATGTTGACTCAACTAAATCTCAATTTTGTAATGGTAAAGTTATGATTATAGACTTTTCTGAACCATATATATTGACTCCATATCAATCTACGTTTGAAACTAAGGTGCATATTTGCTAGAGTAATATTTAATTCAATTTCTTTACCTTAGATTTACTTTATCTCAATTGTGTTAGGTTAAAATTATTGTTATCGATTTTTGTCTACCATAGATCGACTACTTCTTTGACAATAATTTAAACTAAGGTGTATATTTACATTTATAGTATTTCTTGGAATTTGAGTAAAATATGGAACATTCAGATGAAAAAATATTAACAATATGTTGTATTCATTTTAGTCATATAAGTATGTCAATATTGAATCAACTGAATCTCAATTTTGTAATGTTCAAGTTATGATTATAGACTTTTCTCAACCATAGATTTACTTCATATCAATCTAGGATTCAAACTAAGGTGCATATTTGCTAGAGTAATACTTAATTCAATTTCTTTACCTTAGATTTACTTTATCTCAATTGTGTTAGGTTAAAATTATTGTTATCGATTTTTGTCTACCATAGATCGACTACTTGTTTGATAATAATGTAAACTAAGGTGTATATTTGCATATATTGTATTTCTTGGAATTTGAGTAAAATATGGACAATTGAGATGAAAAAATCTTAACAATATGTTGTATTCATTTTAGACATATAAGTATGTCAATATTGAATCAACTGAATCTCAATTTTGTAACGTTCAAATTATGATTATAGACTTTTCTGAACCATATATTGACTCCATATCAATCTGCGTTTGAAACTAAGGTGCATATTTGCTAGAGTAATATTAAATTCAATTTATTTACCTTAGATTTACTTTATATCAATTGTGTTAGGTTAAAATTATTTTTATCGATTTTTGTCTGCTATATATCGACTACTTCTTTGACAATAATTTAAACTAAGGTTTATATTTGCATATATAATATTTATTTGAATTTGAGTCAAAGATGGACCATTCACATGAACAAAAATTAACAATATGGTGTATTCATTTTAGTCATATAAGTATGTCAATATTGAATCAACTGAATCTCAATTTTGTAATGTGAATGTTATGATTATATACTTTTCTCAACCTTGAATTGACTTCATATCAATCTATGGTTGAAATTAAGGTGCATATTTGTATTAGTAATATTTAATTCAATTTCTTTACCTTAGATTTACTTTATCTCAATCTTGTTATGTTAAAATTATTTTTATCAATTTTTGTTTGCAATAGATTGACTACTTTTTTGACAATAATTTAAACTAAGGTTTATTTTTTCATATATAATATTTATTTGAATTTGAGTAAAATATGGATCATTCACATGAACAAATATTAACAATATGATTTATTCATTTTAGTCATATAAGTATGTCAATGTTGACTCAACTAAATCTCAATTTTGTAATGTTAAAGTTATGATTATAGACTTTTCTGAACCATATATATTGACTCCATATCAATCTACGTTTGAAACTAAGGTGCATATTTGCTAGAGTAATATTTAATTCAATTTCTTTACCTTAGATTTACTTTATCTCAATTGTGTTAGGTTAAAATTATTGTTATCGATTTTTGTCTACCATAGATCGACTACTTCTTTGACAATAATTTAAACTAAGGTGTATATTTGCATTTATAGTATTTCTTGGAATTTGAGTAAAATATGGAACATTCAGATGAAAAAATATTAACAATATGTTGTATTCATTTTAGTCATATAAGTATGTCAATATTGAATCAACTGAATCTCAATTTTGTAATGTTCAAGTTATGATTATAGACTTTTTTCAACCATAGATTTACTTCATATCAATCTAGGATTCAAACTAAGGTGCATATTTGCTAGAGTAATATTTAATTCAATTTCTTTACCTTAGATTTACTTTATCTCCATTGTGTTAGTTTAAAATTATTGTTATCGATTTTTTTCTATCATAGATCGACTACTTCCTTAACAATAATTTAAACTAAGGTTTATATTTGCATATATAGTATTTCTTGGAATTTGAGTAAAATATGGAACATTCAGATGAAAAAATATGAACAATATGTTGTATTCATTTTAGTCATATAAGTATGTAAATATTGAATCAACTGAATCTCAATTTTGTAATGTTCAAGTTATGATTATAGACTTTTCTCAACCATAGATTTACTTCATAGCAATCTAGGATTCAAACTAAGGTGCATATTTGCTAGAGTAATACTTAATTCAATTTCTTTACCTTAGATTTACTTTATCTCAATTGTGTTAGGTTAAAATTATTGTTATCGAATTTTGTCTACCATAGATCGACTACTTGTTTGATAATAATGTAAACTAATTTGTATATTTGCATATATTGTATTTCTTGGAATTTGAGTAAAATATGGACCATTGAGATGAAAAAATATTAACAATATGTTGTATTCATTTTAGTCATATAGGTATGTCAATATTGAATCAACTGAATCACAATTTTGTAACGTTCAAATTATGATTATAGACTTTTCTGAACCATATATTGACTCCATATCAATCTACGTTTGAAACTAAGGTGCATATTTGCTAGAGTAATATTAAATTCAATTTATTTACCTTATATTTACTTTATATCAATTGTGTTAGGTTAAAATTATTTTTATCGATTTTTGTCTGCTATAGATCGACTACTTCTTTGACAATAATTTAAACTAAGGTTTATATTTGCATATATAATATTTATTTGAATTTGAGTCAAAGATGGACCATTCACATGAACAAAAATTAACAATATGGTGTATTCATTTTAGTCATATAAGTATGTCAATATTGAATCAACTGAATCTCAATTTTGTAATGTGAATGTTATGATTATATACTTTTCTCAACCTTGAATTGACTTCATATCAATCTATGGTTGAAATTAAGGTGCATATTTGTATTAGTAATATTTAATTCAATTTCTTTACCTTAGATTTACTTTATCTCAATCTTGTTATGTTAAAATTATTGTTATCAATTTTTGTTTGCAATAGATTGACTACTTTTTTGACAATAATTTAAACTAAGGTTTATTTTTTCATATATAATATTTATTTGAATTTGAGTAAAATATGGATCATTCACATGAACAAATATTAACAATATGATTTATTCATTTTAGTCATATAAGTATGTCAATGTTGACTCAACTAAATCTCAATTTTGTAATGGTAAAGTTATGATTATAGACTTTTCTGAACCATATATATTGACTCCATATCAATCTACGTTTGAAACTAAGGTGCATATTTGCTAGAGTAATATTTAATTCAATTTCTTTACCTTAGATTTACTTTATCTCAATTGTGTTAGGTTAAAATTATTGTTATCGATTTTTGTCTACCATAGATCGACTACTTCTTTGACAATAATTTAAACTAAGGTGTATATTTACATTTATAGTATTTCTTGGAATTTGAGTAAAATATGGAACATTCAGATGAAAAAATATTAACAATATGTTGTATTCATTTTAGTCATATAAGTATGTCAATATTGAATCAACTGAATCTCAATTTTGTAATGTTCAAGTTATGATTATAGACTTTTCTCAACCATAGATTTACTTCATATCAATCTAGGATTCAAACTAAGGTGCATATTTGCTAGAGTAATACTTAATTCAATTTCTTTACCTTAGATTTACTTTATCTCAATTGTGTTAGGTTAAAATTATTGTTATCGATTTTTGTCTACCATAGATCGACTACTTGTTTGATAATAATGTAAACTAAGGTGTATATTTGCATATATTGTATTTCTTGGAATTTGAGTAAAATATGGACAATTGAGATGAAAAAATCTTAACAATATGTTGTATTCATTTTAGACATATAAGTATGTCAATATTGAATCAACTGAATCTCAATTTTGTAACGTTCAAATTATGATTATAGACTTTTCTGAACCATATATTGACTCCATATCAATCTGCGTTTGAAACTAAGGTGCATATTTGCTAGAGTAATATTAAATTCAATTTATTTACCTTAGATTTACTTTATATCAATTGTGTTAGGTTAAAATTATTTTTATCGATTTTTGTCTGCTATATATCGACTACT
Organism: Hippophae tibetana; assembly: GCA_037013495.1. Taxonomy (NCBI): domain Eukaryota; kingdom Viridiplantae; phylum Streptophyta; class Magnoliopsida; order Rosales; family Elaeagnaceae; genus Hippophae; species Hippophae tibetana. The sequence continues at coordinate 6,181,123 of CM072805.1, forward strand.
TCTTTGACAATAATTTAAACTAAGGTTTATATTTGCATATATAATATTTATTTGAATTTGAGTCAAAGATGGACCATTCACATGAACAAAAATTAACAATATGGTGTATTCATTTTAGTCATATAAGTATGTCAATATTGAATCAACTGAATCTCAATTTTGTAATGTGAATGTTATGATTATATACTTTTCTCAACCTTGAATTGACTTCATATCAATCTATGGTTGAAATTAAGGTGCATATTTGTATTAGTAATATTTAATTCAATTTCTTTACCTTAGATTTACTTTATCTCAATCTTGTTATGTTAAAATTATTTTTATCAATTTTTGTTTGCAATAGATTGACTACTTTTTTGACAATAATTTAAACTAAGGTTTATTTTTTCATATATAATATTTATTTGAATTTGAGTAAAATATGGATCATTCACATGAACAAATATTAACAATATGATTTATTCATTTTAGTCATATAAGTATGTCAATGTTGACTCAACTAAATCTCAATTTTGTAATGTTAAAGTTATGATTATAGACTTTTCTGAACCATATATATTGACTCCATATCAATCTACGTTTGAAACTAAGGTGCATATTTGCTAGAGTAATATTTAATTCAATTTCTTTACCTTAGATTTACTTTATCTCAATTGTGTTAGGTTAAAATTATTGTTATCGATTTTTGTCTACCATAGATCGACTACTTCTTTGACAATAATTTAAACTAAGGTGTATATTTGCATTTATAGTATTTCTTGGAATTTGAGTAAAATATGGAACATTCAGATGAAAAAATATTTACAATATGTTGTATTCATTTTAGTCATATAAGTATGTCAATATTGAATCAACTGAATCTCAATTTTGTAATGTTCAAGTTATGATTATAGACTTTTCTCAACCATAGATTTACTTCATATCAATCTAGGATTCAAACTAAGGTGCATATTTGCTAGAGTAATATTTAATTCAATTTCTTTACCTTAGATTTACTTTATCTCAATTGTGTTAGGTTCAAATTATTCTTATCGATTTTTGTCTACCATAGATCGACTACTTCTTTGATAATAATTGAAACTAAGGTGTATATTTGCATATATTGTATTTCTTGGAATTTGAGTAAAATATGGACCATTGAGATGAAAAAATATTAACAATATGTTGTATTCATTTTAGACATATAAGTATGTCAATATTGAATCAACTGAATCTCAATTTTGTAACATTCAAATTATGATTATAGACTTTTCTGAACAATATATTGACTCCATATCAATCTACGTTTGAAACTAAGGTGCATATTTGCTAGAGTAATATTAAATTCAATTTATTTACCTTAGATTTACTTTATATCAATTGTGTTAGGTTAAAATTATTGTTATCGATTTTTGTCTACTATAGATCGACTACTTCTTTGACAATAATTTAAACTAAGGTTTATATTTGCATATATAATATTTATTTGAATTTGAGTCAAAGATGGACCATTCACATGAACAAAAATTAACAATATGGTGTATTCATTTTAGTCATATAAGTATGTCAAGGTTGAATCAACTAAATCTCAATTTTGTAATGTTAATGTTATGATTATATACTTTTCTCAACCTTGGATTGACTTCATATCAATCTATGGTTGAAATTAAGGTGCATATTTGTATTAGTAATATTTAATTCAATTTCTTTACCTTATATTTACTTTATCTCAATCTTGTTATGTTAAAATTATTGTTATCAATTTTTGTTTGCAATAGATTGACTACTTTTTTGACAATAATTTAAACTAAGGTTTATTTTTTCATATATAATATTTATTTGAATTTGAGTAAAATATGGATCATTCACATGAACAAATATTAACAATATGATTTATTCATTTTAGTCATATAAGTATATCAATGTTGACTCAACTAAATCTCAATTTTGTAATGTTAAAGTTATGATTATAGACTTTTCTGAACCATATATATTGACTCCATATCAATCTACGTTTGAAACTAAGGTGCATATTTGCTAGAGTAATATTTAATTCAATTTCGTTACCTTAGATTTACTTTATCTCAATTGTGTTAGGTTAAAATTATTGTTATCGATTTTTGTCTACCATAGATCGACTACTTCTTTGACAATAATTTAAACTAAGGTGTATATTTGCATATATAGTATTTCTTGGAATTTGAGTAAAATATGGAACATTCAGATGAAAAAATATTAACAATATGTTGTATTCATTTTAGTCATATAAGTATGTCAATATTGAATCAACTGAATCTCAATTTTGTAATGTTCAAGTTATGATTATAGACTTTTCTCAACCATAGCTTTACTTCATATCAATCTAGGATTCAAACTAAGGTGCATATTTGCTAGAGTAATATTTAATTCAATTTCTTTACCTTAGATTTACTTTATCTCAATTGTGTTAGGTTAAAATTATTGTTATCGATTTTTGTCTACCATATATCGACTACTTCTTTGATAATAATTTAAACTAAGGTGTATATTTGCATATATAGTATTTCTTGGAATTTGAGTAAAATATGGACCATTCAGATGAAAAAATATTAACAATATGTTGTATTCATTTTAGTCATATAAGTATGTCAATATTGAATCAATTGAATCTCAATTTTGTAACGTTCAAGTTATGATTATAGACTTTTCTGAACCATATATTGACTGCATATCAATCTACGTTTGAAACTAAGGTGCATATTTGCTAGAGTAATATTTAATTCAATTTCTTTACCTTAGATTTACTTTATATCAATTGTGTTAGGTTAAAATTATTGTTATCGATTTTTGTCTGCTATAGATCGACTACTTCTTTGAAAATAATTTAAACTAAGGTTTATATTTGCATATATAATATTTATTTGAATTTGAGTCAAAGATGGACCATTCACATGAACAAATATTAACAATATGGTGTATTCATTTGAGTCATATAAGTATGTCAAGGTTGAATCAACTAAATCTCAATTTTGTATTGTTAATGTTATGATTATATACTTTTCTCAACCTTGGATTGACTTCATATCAATCTATGGTTGAAATTAAGGTGCATATTTGTATTAGTAATATTTAATTCAATTTCTTTACCTTAGATTTACTTTATCTCAATCTTGTTATGTTAAAATTATTGTTATCAATTTTTGTTTGCAATAGATTGACTACTTTTTTGACAATAATTTAAACTAAGGTTTATTTTTTCATATATAATATTTATTTGAATTTGAGTAAAATATGGATCATTCACATGAACAAATATTAACAATATGATTTATTCATTTTAGTCATATAAGTATATCAATGTTGACTCAACTAAATCTCAATTTTGTAATGTTAAAGTTATGATTATAGACTTTTCTGAACCATATATATTGACTCCATATCAATCTACGTTTGAAACTAAGGTGCATATTTGCTAGAGTAATATTTAATTCAATTTCGTTACCTTAGATTTACTTTATCTCAATATTGTTAGGTTAAAATTATTGTTATCGATTTTTGTCTACCATAGATCGACTACTTCTTTGACAATAATTTAAACTAAGGTGTATATTTGCATATATAGTATTTCTTGGAATTTTTGTAAAATATGGAACATTCAGATGAAAAAATATTAACAATATGTTGTATTCATTTTAGTCATATAAGTATGTCAATATTGAATCAACTGAATCTCAATTTTGTAATGTTCAAGTTATGATTATAGACTTTTCTCAACCATAGCTTTACTTCATATCAATCTAGGATTCAAACTAAGGTGCATATTTGCTAGAGTAATATTTAATTCAATTTCTTTACCTTAGATTTACTTTATCTCAATTGTGTTAGGTTAAAATTATTCTTATCGATTTTTGTCTACCATAGATCGACTACTTCTTTGACAATAATTTAAACTAAGGTGTATATTTGCATATATAGTATTTCTTGGAATTTGAGTAAAATATGGACCATTCAGATGAAAAAATATTAACAATATGTTGTATTCATTTTAGTCATATAAGTATGTCAATATTGAATCAACTGAATCTCAATTTTGTAACGTTCAAGTTATGATTATAGACTTTTCTGAACCATATATTGACTGCATATCAATCTACGTTTGAAACTAAGGTGCATATTTGCTAGAGTAATATTTAATTCAATTTCTTTACCTTAGATTTACTTTATATCAATTGTGTTAGGTTAAAATTATTGTTATCGATTTTTGTCTGCTATAGATCGACTACTTCTTTGAAAATAATTTAAACTAAGGTTTATATTTGCATATATAATATTTATTTGAATTTGAGTCAAAGATGGACCATTCACATGAACAAATATTAACAATATGGTGTATTCATTTGAGTCATATAAGTATGTCAAGGTTGAATCAACTAAATCTCAATTTTGTATTGTTAATGTTATGATTATATACTTTTCTCAACCTTGGATTGACTTCATATCAATCTATGGTTGAAATTAAGGTGCATATTTGTATTAGTAATATTTAATTCAATTTCTTTACCTTAGATTTACTTTATCTCAATCTTGTTATGTGAAAATTATTGTTATCAATTTTTGTTTGCAATAGATTGACTACTTTTTTGACAATAATTTAAACTAAGGTTTATTTTTTCATATATAATATTTATTTGAATTTGAGTAAAATATGGATCATTCACATGAACAAATATTAACAATATGATTTATTCATTTTAGTCATATAAGTATATCAATGTTGACTCAACTAAATCTCAATTTTGTAATGTTAAAGTTATGATTATAGACTCTTCTGAACCATATATATTGACTCCATATCAATCTACGTTTGAAACTAAGGTGCATATTTGCTAGAGTAATATTTAATTCAATTTCGTTACCTTAGATTTACTTTATCTCAATTGTGTTAGGTTAAAATTATTGTTATCGATTTTTGTCTACCATAGATCGACTACTTCTTTGACAATAATTTAAACTAAGGTGTATATTTGCATATATAGTATTTCTTGGAATTTGAGTAAAATATGGAACATTCAGATGAAAAAATATTAACAATATGTTGTATTCATTTTAGTCATATAAGTATGTCAATATTGAATCAACTGAATCTCAATTTTGTAATGTTCAAGTTATGATTATAGACTTTTCTCAACCATAGCTTTACTTCATATCAATCTAGGATTCAAACTAAGGTGCATATTTGCTAGAGTAATATTTAATTCAATTTCTTTACCTTAGATTTACTTTATCTCAATTGTGTTAGGTTAAAATTATTCTTATCGATTTTTGTCTACCATAGATCGACTACTTCTTTGACAATAATTTAAACTAAGGTGTATATTTGCATATATAGTATTTCTTGGAATTTGAGTAAAATATGGACCATTCAGATGAAAAAATATTAACAATATGTTGTATTCATTTTAGTCATATAAGTATGTCAATATTGAATCAACTGAATCTCAATTTTGTAACGTTCAAGTTATGATTATAGACTTTTCTGAACCATATATTGACTGCATATCAATCTACGTTTGAAACTAAGGTGCATATTTGCTAGAGTAATATTTAATTCAATTTCTTTACCTTAGATTTACTTTATATCAATTGTGTTAGGTTAAAATTATTGTTATCGATTTTTGTCTGCTATAGATCGACTACTTCTTTGAAAATAATTTAAACTAAGGTTTATATTTGCATATATAATATTTATTTGAATTTGAGTCAAAGATGGACCATTCAAATGAACAAATATTAACAATATGGTGTATTCATTTGAGTCATATAAGTATGTCAAGGTTGAATCAACAAATCTCAATTTTGTATTGTTAATGTTATGATTATATACTTTTCTCAACCTTGGATTGACTTCATATCAATCTATGGTTGAAATTAAGGTGCATATTTGTATTAGTAATATTTAATTCAATTTCTTTACCTTAGATTTACTTTATCTCAATCTTGTTATGTGAAAATTATTGTTATCAATTTTTGTTTGCAATAGATTGACTACTTTTTTGACAATAATTTAAACTAAGGTTTATTTTTTCATATATAATATTTATTTGAATTTGAGTAAAATATGGATCATTCACATGAACAAATATTAACAATATGATTTATTCATTTTAGTCATATAAGTATATCAATGTTGACTCAACTAAATCTCAATTTTGTAATGTTAAAGTTATGATTATAGACTCTTCTGAACCATATATATTGACTCCATATCAATCTACGTTTGAAACTAAGGTGCATATTTGTATTAGTAATATTTAATTCAATTTCTTTACCTTAGATTTACTTTATCTCAATTGTGTTAGGTTAAAATTATTGTTATCAATTTTTGTCTACCATAGATCGACTACTTCTTTGACAATAATTTAAACTAAGGTGTATATTTGCATATATAGTATTTCTTGGAATTTGAGTAAAATATGGAACATTCAGATGAAAAAATATTAACAATATGTTGTATTCATTTTAGTCATATAAGTATGTCAATATTGAATCAACTGAATCTCAATTTTGTAATGTTCAAGTTATGATTATAGACTTTTCTCAACAATAGATTGACTTCATATCAATCTACGATTCAAACTAAGGTGCATATTTGCTAGAGTAATATTTAATTCAATTTATTTACCTTAGATTTACTTTATCTCAATTGTGTTAGGTTAAAATTATTGTTATCGATTTTTGTCTACCATATATCGACTACTTCTTTGACAATAATTTAAACTAAGGTGTATATTTGCATATATAGTATTTCTTGGAATTTGAGTAAAATATGGACCATTCAGATGAAAAAATATTAACAATATGTTGTATTCATTTTAGTCATATAAGTATGTCAATATTGAATCAACTGAATCTCAATTTTGTAACGTTCAAATTATGATTATAGACTTTTCTGAACCATATATTGACTCCGTATCAATCTACGTTTGAAACTAAGGTGCATATTTGCTAGAGTAATATTAAATTCAATTTATTTACCTTAGATTTACTTTATATCAATTGTGTTAGGTTAAAATTATTGTTATCGATTTTTGTCTACCATAGATCGACTACTTCTTTGACAATAATTTAAACTAAGGTGTATATTTGCATATATAGTATTTCTTGGAATTTGAGTAAAATATGGACCATTCAGATGAAAAAATATTAACAATATGTTGTATTCATTTTAGTCATATAAGTATGTCAATATTGAATCAACTGAATCTCAATTTTGTAACGTTCAAGTTATGATTATAGACTTTTCTGAACCATATATTGACTGCATATCAATCTACGTTTGAAACTAAGGTGCATATTTGCTAGAGTAATATTTAATTCAATTTCTTTACCTTAGATTTACTTTATATCAATTGTGTTAGGTTAAAATTATTGTTATCGATTTTTGTCTGCTATAGATCGACTACTTCTTTGAAAATAATTTAAACTAAGGTTTATATTTGCATATATAATATTTATTTGAATTTGAGTCAAAGATGGACCATTCAAATGAACAAATATTAACAATATGGTGTATTCATTTGAGTCATATAAGTATGTCAAGGTTGAATCAACTAAATCTCAATTTTGTATTGTTAATGTTATGATTATATACTTTTCTCAACCTTGGATTGACTTCATATCAATCTATGGTTGAAATTAAGGTGCATATTTGTATTAGTAATATTTAATTCAATTTCTTTACCTTAGATTTACTTTATCTCAATCTTGTTATGTGAAAATTATTGTTATCAATTTTTGTTTGCAATAGATTGACTACTTTTTTGACAATAATTTAAACTAAGGTTTATTTTTTCATATATAATATTTATTTGAATTTGAGTAAAATATGGATCATTCACATGAACAAATATTAACAATATGATTTATTCATTTTAGTCATATAAGTATATCAATGTTGACTCAACTAAATCTCAATTTTGTAATGTTAAAGTTATGATTATAGACTTTTCTGAACCATATATATTGACTCCATATCAATCTACGTTTGAAACTAAGGTGCATATTTGCTAGAGTAATATTTAATTCAATTTCGTTACCTTAGATTTACTTTATCTCAATATTGTTAGGTTAAAATTATTGTTATCGATTTTTGTCTACCATAGATCGACTACTTCTTTGACAATAATTTAAACTAAGGTGTATATTTGCATATATAGTATTTCTTGGAATTTTGGTAAAATATTGAACATTCAGATGAAAAAATATTAACAATATGTTGTATTCATTTTAGTCATATAAGTATGTCAATATTGAATCAACTGAATCTCAATTTTGTAATGTTCAAGTTACGATTATAGACTTTTCTCAACCATAGCTTTACTTCATATCAATCTAGGATTCAAACTAAGGTGCTTATTTGCTAGAGTAATATTTAATTCAATTTCTTTACCTTAGATTTACTTTATCTCAATTGTGTTAGGTTAAAATTATTCTTATCGATTTTTGTCTACCATAGATCGACTGCTTCTTTGACAATAATTTAAACTAAGGTGTATATTTGCATATATAGTATTTCTTGGAATTTGAGTAAAATATGGACCATTCAGATGAAAAAATATTAAAAATATGTTGTATTCATTTTAGTCATATAAGTATGTCAATATTGAATCAACTGAATCTCAATTTTGTAACGTTCAAGTTATGATTATAGACTTTTCTGAACCATATATTGACTGCATATCAATCTACGTTTGAAACTAAGGTGCATATTTGCTAGAGTAATATTTAATTCAATTTCTTTACCTTAGATTTACTTTATATCAATTGTGTTAGGTTAAAATTATTGTTATCGATTTTTGTCTGCTATAGATCGACTACTTCTTTGAAAATAATTTAAACTAAGGTTTATATTTGCATATATAATATTTATTTGAATTTGAGTCAAAGATGGACCATTCAAATGAACAAATATTAACAATATGGTGTATTCATTTGAGTCATATAAGTATGTCAAGGTTGAATCAACTAAATCTCAATTTTGTATTGTTAATGTTATGATTATATACTTTTCTCAACCTTGGATTGACTTCATATCAATCTATGGTTGAAATTAAGGTGCATATTTGTATTAGTAATATTTAATTCAATTTCTTTACCTTAGATTTACTTTATCTCAATCTTGTTATGTGAAAATTATTGTTATCAATTTTTGTTTGCAATAGATTGACTACTTTTTTGACAATAATTTAAACTAAGGTTTATTTTTTCATATATAATATTTATTTGAATTTGAGTAAAATATGGATCATTCACATGAACAAATATTAACAATATGATTTATTCATTTTAGTCATATAAGTATATCAATGTTGACTCAACTAAATCTCAATTTTGTAATGTTAAAGTTATGATTATAGACTCTTCTGAACCATATATATTGACTCCATATCAATCTACGTTTGAAACTAAGGTGCATATTTGCTAGAGTAATATTTAATTCAATTTCGTTACCTTAGATTTACTTTATCTCAATTGTGTTAGGTTAAAATTATTGTTATCGATTTTTGTCTACCATAGATCGACTACTTCTTTGACAATAATTTAAACTAAGGTGTATATTTGCATATATAGTATTTCTTGGAATTTGAGTAAAATATGGAACATTCAGATGAAAAAATATTAACAATATGTTGTATTCATTTTAGTCATATAAGTATGTCAATATTGAATCAACTGAATCTCAATTTTGTAATGTTCAAGTTATGATTATAGACTTTTCTCAAGCATAGCTTTACTTCATATCAATCTAGGATTCAAACTAAGGTGCATATTTGCTAGAGTAATATTTAATTCAATTTCTTTACCTTAGATTTACTTTATCTCAATTGTGTTAGGTTAAAATTATTGTTATCGATTTTTGTCTACCATATATCGACTACTTCTTTGATAATAATTTAAACTAAGGTGTATATTTGCATATATAGTATTTCTTGGAATTTGAGTAAAATATGGACCATTCAGATGAAAAAATATTAACAATATGTTGTATTCATTTTAGACATATAAGTATGTCAATATTGAATCAACTGAATCTCAATTTTGTAACGTTCAAATTATGATTATAGACTTTTCTGAACCATATATTGACTCCATATCAATCTACGTTTGAAACTAAGGTGCATATTTGCTAGAGTAATATTAAATTCAATTTATTTACCTTAGATTTACTTTATATCAATTGTGTTAGGTTAAAATTATTGTTATCGATTTTTGTCTACTATAGATCGACTACTTCTTTGACAATAATTTAAACTAAGGTTTATATTTGCATATATAATATTTATTTGAATTTGAGTCAAAGATGGACCATTCACATGAACAAAAATTAACAATATGGTGTATTCATTTTAGTCATATAAGTATGTCAAGGTTGAATCAACTAAATCTGAATTTTGTAATGTTAATGTTATGATTATATACTTTTCTCAACCTTGGATTGACTTCATATCAATCTATGGTTGAAATTAAGGTGCATATTTGTATTAGTAATATTTAATTCAATTTCTTTACCTTAGATTTACTTTATCTCAATCTTGTTATGTTAAAATTATTGTTATCAATTTTTGTTTGCAATAGATTGACTACTTTTTTGACAATAATTTAAACTAAGGTTTATTTTTTCATATATAATATTTATTTGAATTTGAGTAAAATATGGATCATTCACATGAACAAATATTAACAATATGATTTATTCATTTTAGTCATATAAGTATATCAATGTTGACTCAACTAAATCTCAATTTTGTAATGTTAAAGTTATGATTATAGACTTTTCTGAACCATATATATTGACTCCATATCAATCTACGTTTGAAACTAAGGTGCATATTTGCTAGAGTAATATTTAATTCAATTTCGTTACCTTAGATTTACTTTATCTCAATTGTGTTAGGTTAAAATTATTGTTATCGATTTTTGTCTACCATAGATCGACTACTTCTTTGACAATAATTTAAACTAAGGTGTATATTTGCATATATAGTATTTCTTGGAATTTGAGTAAAATATGGAACATTCAGATGAAAAAATATTAACAATATGTTGTATTCATTTTAGTCATATAAGTATGTCAATATTGAATCAACTGAATCTCAATTTTGTAATGTTCAAGTTATGATTATAGACTTTTCTCAACCATAGCTTTACTTCATATCAATCTAGGATTCAAACTAAGGTGCATATTTGCTAGAGTAATATTTAATTCAATTTCTTTACCTTAGATTTACTTTATCTCAATTGTGTTAGGTTAAAATTATTGTTATCGATTTTTGTCTACCATATATCGACTACTTCTTTGATAATAATTTAAACTAAGGTGTATATTTGCATATATAGTATTTCTTGGAATTTGAGTAAAATATGGACCATTCAGATGAAAAAATATTAACAATATGTTGTATTCATTTTAGTCATATAAGTATGTCAATATTGAATCAACTGAATCTCAATTTTGTAACGTTCAAGTTATGATTATAGACTTTTCTGAACCATATATTGACTGCATATCAATCTACGTTTGAAACTAAGGTGCATATTTGCTAGAGTAATATTTAATTCAATTTCTTTACCTTAGATTTACTTTATATCAATTGTGTTAGGTTAAAATTATTGTTATCGATTTTTGTCTGCTATAGATCGACTACTTCTTTGAAAATAATTTAAACTAAGGTTTATATTTGCATATATAATATTTATTTGAATTTGAGTCAAAGATGGACCATTCACATGAACAAATATTAACAATATGGTGTATTCATTTGAGTCATATAAGTATGTCAAGGTTGAATCAACTGAATCTCAATTTTGTATTGTTAATGTTATGATTATATACTTTTCTCAACCTTGGATTGACTTCATATCAATCTATGGTTGAAATTAAGGTGCATATTTGCTAGAGTAATATTTAATTCAATTTCTTTACCTTAGATTTACTTTATCTCAATTGTGTTAGGTTAAAATTATTGTTATCGATTTTTGTCTACCATATATCGACTACTTCTTTGATAATAATTTAAACTAAGGTGTATATTTGCATATATAGTATTTCTTGGAATTTGAGTAAAATATGGACCATTCAGATGAAAAAATATTAACAATATGTTGTATTCATTTTAGACATATAAGTATGTCAATATTGAATCAACTGAATCTCAATTTTGTAACGTTCAAATTATGATTATAGACTTTTCTGAACCATATATTGACTCCATATCAATCTACGTTTGAAACTAAGGTGCATATTTGCTAGAGTAATATTAAATTCAATTTATTTACCTTAGATTTACTTTATATCAATTGTGTTAGGTTAAAATTATTGTTATCGATTTTTGTCTACTATAGATCGACTACTTCTTTGACAATAATTTAAACTAAGGTTTATATTTGCATATATAATATTTATTTGAATTTGAGTCAAAGATGGACCATTCACATGAACAAAAATTAACAATATGGTGTATTCATTTTAGTCATATAAGTATGTCAATGTTGACTCAACTAAATCTCAATTTTGTAATGTTAATGTTATGATTATATACTTTTCTCAACCTTGGATTGACTTCATATCAATCTATGGTTGAAATTAAGGTGCATATTTGTATTAGTAATATTTAATTCAATTTCTTTACCTTAGATTTACTTTATCTCAATCTTGTTATGTTAAAATTATTGTTATCAATTTTTGTTTGCAATAGATTGACTACTTTTTGACAATAATTTAAACTAAGGTTTATTTTTTCATATATAATATTTATTTGAATTTGAGTAAAAAATGGATCATTCACATGAACAAATATTACCAATATGGTTTATTCATTTTAGTCATATAAGTATGTCAATGTTGACTCAACTAAATCTCAATTTTGTAATGTTAAAGTTATGATTATAGACTTTTCTGAACCATATATTGACTCCATATCAATCTACGTTTGAAACTAAGGTGCATATTTGCTAGAGTAATATTTAATTCAATTTCTTTACCTTAGATTTACTTTATCTCAATTGTGTTAGGTTAAAATTATTGTTATCGATTTTGGTCTACCATAGATCGACTACTTCTTTGACAATAATTTAAACTAAAACTAAGGTGTATATTTGCATATATAGTATTTCTTGGAATTTGAGTAAAATATGGACCATTCAGATGAAAAAATATTAACAATATTTTGTATTCATTTTAGTCATATAAGTATGTCAATATAGAATCAACTGAATCTCAATTTTGTAATGTTCAAGTTATGATTATAGACTTTTCTCAACCATAGATTTACTTCATATCAATCTACGATTCAAACTAAGGTGCATATTTGCTAGAGTAATATTTAATTCAATTTATTTACCTTAGATTTACTTTATCTCAATTGTGTTAGGTTAAAATTATTTATATCGATTTTTGTCTACCATATATCGACTACTTCTTTGACAATAATTTAAACTAAGGTGTATATTTGCATATATAGTATTTCTTGGAGTTTGAGTAAAATATGGACCATTCAGATGAAAAAATATTAACAATATGTTGTATTCATTTTAGTCATATAAGTATGTCAATATTGAATCAACTGAATCTCAATTTTGTAACGTTCAAATTATGATGATAGACTTTTCTGAACCATATATTGACTCCATATCAATCTACGTTTGAAACTAAGGTGCATATTTGCTAGAGTAATATTAAATTCAATTTCTTTACCTTAGATTTACTTTATATCAATTGTGTTAGGTTAAAATTATTGTTATCGATTTTTGTCTACCATAGATCGACTACTTCTTTGACAATAATTTAAACTAAGGTGTATATTTGCATATATAGTATTTCTTGGAATTTGAGCAAAATATGGACCATTCAGATGAAAAAATATTAACAATATGGTGTATTCATTTTAGTCATATAAGTATGTCAAGGTTGAATCAACTAAATCTCAATTTTGTAATGTTAAAGTTATGATTGTATACTTTTCTCAACCTTGGATTGACTTCATATCAATCTATGGTTGAAATTAAGGTTTATATTTGTATTAGTAATATTTAATTCAATTTCTTTACCTTAGATTTACTTTATCTCAATCTTGTTATGTTAAAATTATTGTTATCAATTTTTGTTTGCAATAGATTGACTACTTCTTTGACAATAATTTAAACTAAGGTTTATTTTTTCATATATAATATTTATTTGAATTTGAGTAAAATATGGATCATTCACATGAACAAATATTACCAATATGGTTTATTCATTTTAGTCATATAAGTATGTCAATGTTGACTCAACTAAATCTCAATTTGGTAATGTTAATGTTATGATTATAGACTTTTCTGAACCATATATTGACTCCATATCAATCTACTTTTGAAACTAAGGTGCATATTTGCTAGAGTAATATTTAATTCAATTTATTTACCTTAGATTTACTTTATCTCAATTGTGTTAGGTTAAAATTATTGTTATCGATTTTGGTCTACCATAGATCGACTACTTCTTTGACAATAATTTAAACTAAGGTGTATATTTGCATATATAGTATTTCTTGGAATTTGAGTAAAATATGGACCATTCAGATGAAAAAATATTAACAATATTTTGTATTCATTTTAGTCATATAAGTATGTCAATATTGAATCAACTCAATCTCAATTTTGTAATGTTCAAGTTATGATTATAGACAACTAAATCTCAATTTTGTAATGTTAAAGTTATGATTATGTACTTTTCTCAACCTTGGATTGACTTCATATCAATCTATGGTTGAAATTAAGGTGCATATTTGTATTAGTAATATTTAATTCAATTTCTTTACCTTAGATTTACTTTATCTCAATCTTGTTATGTTAAAATTATTGTTATCAATTTTTGTTTGCAATAGATTGACTACTTCTTTAACAATAATTTAAACTAAGGTTTATTTTTTCATATATAATATTTATTTGAATTTGAGTAAAATATGGATCATTCACATGAACAAATATTAACAATATGGTTTATTCATTTTAGTCATATAAGTATGTCAATGTTGACTCAACTAAATCTCAATTTTGTAATGTTAAAGTTATGATTATAGACTTTTATGAACCATATATTGACTCCATATCAATCTACGTTTGAAACTAAGGTGCATATTTGCTAGAGTAATATTTAATTCAATTTCTTTACCTTAGATTTACTTTATCTCAATTGTGTTAGTTTAAATTATTGTTATCGATTTTTGTCTACCATAGATCGACTACTTCTTTGACAATAATTTAAACTAAGATGTATATTTGCATATATAGTATTTCTTGGAATTTGAGTAAAATATGGACCATTCAGATGAAAAAATATTAACAATATTTTGTATTCATTTTAGTCATATAAGTATGTCAATATTGAATCAACTCAATCTCAATTTTGTAATGTTCAAGTTATGATTATAGACTTTTCTCAACCATAGATTTACTTCATATCAATCTAGGATTCAAACTAAGGTGCATATTTGCTAGAGTAATATTTAATTCAATTTCTTTACCTTAGATTTACTTTATCTCAATTGTGTTAGGTTAAAATTATTGTTATCGATTTTTGTCTATCATAGATCGACTACTTCCTTAATAATAATTTAAACTAAGGTTTATATTTGCATATATAATATTTATTTGAATTTGAGTAAAATATGGACCATTCACATGAACAAATATTAACAATATGGTGTATTCATTTTAGTCATATAAGTATGTCAAGGTTGAATCAACTAAATCTCAATTTTGTAATGTTAAAGTTATGATTATATACTTTTCTCAACCTTGGATTGACTTCATATCAATCTATGGTTGAAATTAAGGTGCATATTTGTATTAGTAATATTTAATTCAATTTCTTTACCTTAGATTTACTTTATCTCAATCTTGTTATGTTAAAATTATTGTTATCAATTTTTGTTTGCAATAGATTGACTACTTCTTTGACAATAATTTAAACTAAGGTTTATTTTTTCATATATAATATTTATTTGAATTTGAGTAAAATATGGATCATTCACATGAACAAATATTAACAATATGGTTTATTCATTTTAGTCATATAAGTATGTCAATGTTGACTCAACTAAATCTCAATTTTGTAATGTTAAAGTTATGATTATAGACTTTTATGAACCATATATTGACTCCATATCAATCTACGTTTGAAACTAAGGTGCATATTTGCTAGAGTAATATTTAATTCAATTTCTTTACCTTAGATTTACTTTATCTCAATTGTGTTAGTTTAAATTATTGTTATCGATTTTTGTCTACCATAGATCGACTACTTCTTTGACAATAATTTAAACTAAGATGTATATTTGCATATATAGTATTTCTTGGAATTTGAGTAAAATATGGACCATTCAGATGAAAACATATTAACAATATTTTGTATTCATTTTAGTCATATAAGTATGTCAATATTGAATCAACTCAATCTCAATTTTGTAATGTTCAAGTTATGATTATAGACTTTTCTCAACCATAGATTTACTTCATATCAATCTAGGATTCAAACTAAGGTGCATATTTGCTAGAGTAATATTTAATTCAATTTCTTTACCTTAGATTTACTTTATCTCAATTGTGTTAGGTTAAAATTATTGTTATCGATTTTTGTCTACCATAGATCGACTACTTGTTTGATAATAATTTAAACTAAGGTGTATATTTGCATATATTGTATTTCTTGGAATTTAAGTAAAATATGGACCATTCAGATGAAAAAATATTAACAATATGTTGTATTCATTTTAGTCATATAAGTAAGTCAATATTGAATCAACTGAATCTCAATTTTGTAACGTTCAAGTTATGATTATAGACTTTTCTGAATCATAGATTGACTCCATATCAATCTACGTTTGAAACTAAGGTGCATATTTGTTAGAGTAATATTAAATTCAATTTATTTACCTTAGATTTACTTTATATCAATTATGTTAGGTTAAAATTATTGTTATCGATTTTTGTCTGCTATAGATCGACTACTTCTTTGACAATAATTTAAACTAAGGTTTATATTTGCATATATAATATTTATTTGAATTTGAGTCAAAGATGGACCATTCACATGAACAAATATTAACAATATGGTGTATTCATTTGAGTCATATAAGTATGTCAAGGTTGAATCAACTAAATCTCAATTTTGTAATGTTAATGTTATGATTATATACTTTTCTCAACCTTGGATTGACTTCATATCAATCTATGGTTGAAATTAAGGTGCATATTTGTATTAGTAATATTTAATTCAATTTCTTTACCTTAGATTTACTTTATCTCAATCTTGTTATGTTAAAATAATTGTTATCAATTTTTGTTTGCAATAAATTGACTACTTCTTTGACAATAATTTAAACTAAGGTTTATATTTGCATATATAATATTTATTTGAATTTGAGTCAAAGATGGACCATTCACATGAACAAATATTAACAATATGGTGTATTCATTTGAGTCATATAAGTATGTCAAGGTTGAATCAACTAAATCTCAATTTTGTAATGTTAATGTTATGATTATATACTTTTCTCAACCTTGGATTGACTTCATATCAATCTATGGTTGAAATTAAGGTGCATATTTGTATTAGTAATATTTAATTCAATTTCTTTACCTTAGATTTACTTTATCTCAATCTTGTTATGTTAAAATTATTGTTATCAATTTTTGTTTGCAATAGATTGACTACTTCTTTGACAATAATTTAAACTAAGGTTTATTTTTTCATATATAATATTTATTTGAATTTGAGTAAAATATGGATCATTCACATGAACAAATATTAACAATATGGTTTATTCATTTTAGTCATATAAGTATGTCAATGTTGACTCAACTAAATCTCAATTTTGTAATGTTAAAGTTATGATTATAGACTTTTATGAACCATATATTGACTCCATATCATTCTACGTTTGAAACTAAGGTGCATATTTGCTAGAGTAATATTTAATTCAATTTCTTTACCTTAGATTTACTTTATCTCAATTGTGTTAGGTTAAAATTATTGTTATCGATTTTTGTCTACCATAGATCGACTACTTCTTTGACAATAAATTTAAACTAAGGTGTATATTTTGCATATATAGTATTTCTTGGAATTTTGAGTAAAATATGGACCATTCAGATGAAAAAATATTAACAATATTTTGTATTCATTTTAGTCATATAAGTATGTCAATATTGAATCAACTCAATCTCAATTTTGTAATGTTCAAGTTATGATTATAGACTTTTCTCAACCATAGATTTACTTCATATCAATCTAGGATTCAAACTAAGGTGCATATTTGCTAGAGTAATATTTAATTCAAATTTCTTTACCTTAGATTTACTTTATCTCAATTGTGTTAGGTTAAAATTATTGTTATCGATTTTTGTCTATCATAGATCGACTACTTCCTTAATAATAATTATAAACTAAGGTTTATATTTGCATATATAATATTTATTTGAATTTGAGTAAAATATGGACCATTCACATGAACAAATATTAACAATATGGGTGTATTCATTTTAGTCATATAAGTATGTCAAGGTTGAATCAACTAAATCTCAATTTTGTAATGTTAAAGTTATGATTATATACTTTTCTCAACCTTGGATTGACTTCATATCAATCTATGGTTGAAATTAAGGTGCATATTTGTATTAGTAATATTTAATTCAATTTCTTTACCTTAGATTTACTTTATCTCAATCTTGTTATGTTAAAATTATTGTTATCAATTTTTGTTTGCAATAGATTGACTACTTCTTTGACAATAATTTAAAACTAAGGTTTATTTTTTCATATATAATATTATTTGAATTTGAGTAAAATATGGATCATTCACATGAACAAATATTAACAATATGGTTTATTCATTTTAGTCATATAAGTATGTCAATGTTGACTCAACTAAATCTCAATTTTGTAATGTTAAAGTTATGATTATAGACTTTTATGAACCATATATTGACTCCATATCAATCTACGTTTGAAACTAAGGTGTGCATATTTGCTAGAGTAATATTTAATTCAATTTCTTTACCTTAGATTTACTTTATCTCAATTGTGTTAGTTTAAAATTATTGTTATCGATTTTTGTCTACCATAGATCGACTACTTCTTTGACAATAATTTAAACTAAGATGTATATTTGCATATATAGTATTTCTTGGAATTTGAGTAAAATATGGGACCATTCAGATGAAAAAATATTAACAATATTTTGTATTCATTTTAGTCATATAAGTATGTCAATATTGAATCAACTCAATCTCAATTTTGTAATGTTCAAGTTATGATTATAGACTTTTCTCAACCATAGATTTACTTCATATCAATCTAGGATTCAAACTAAGGTTGCATATTTGCTAGAGTAATATTTAATTCAATTTCTTTACCTTAGATTTACTTTATCTCAATTGGGTTAGGTTTAAAATTATTGTTATCGATTTTTGTCTACCATAGATCGGCTACTTGTATGATAATAATTTAAACTAAGGTGTATATTTGCATATATTGTATTTCTTGGAATTTAAGTAAAATATGGACCATTCAGATGAAAAAAATATTAACAATATGTTGTATTCATTTTAGTCATATAAGTAAGTCAATATTGAAATCAACTGAATCTCAATTTTGTAACGTTCAAGTTATGATTATAAACTTTTCTGAACCATAGATTGACTCCATATCAATCTACGTTTGGAAACTAAGGTGCATATTTGTTAGAGTAATATTAAATTCAATTTATTTACCTTAGATTTACTTTATATCAATTGTGTTAGGTTAAAATTATTGTTATCGATTTTTGTCTGCTATAGATCGACTACTTCTTTGACAATAATTTAAACTAAGGTTTACATTTGCATATATAATATTTATTTGAATTTGAGTCAAAGATGGACCATTCACATGAACAAATATTAACAATATGGTGTATTCATTTGAGTCATATAAGTATGTCAAGGTTGAATTAACTAAATCTCAATTTTGTAATGTTAATGTTATGATTATATACTTTTTCTCAACCTTGGATTGACTTCATATCAATCTATGGTTGAAATTAAGGTTCATATTTGTATTAGTAATATTTAATTCAATTTCTTTACCTTAGATTTACTTTATCTCAATCTTGTTATGTTTAAAATTATTGTTATCAATTTTTTGTTTGCAATAGATTGACTACTTCTTTGACAATAATTTAAACTAAGGTTTATTTTTTCATATATAATATTTATTTGAATTTGAGTAAAATATGGATCATTCACATGAACAAATATTAACAATATGGTTTATTCATTTTAGTCATATAAGTATGTCAATGTTGACTCAACTAAATCTCAATTTTGTAATGTTAAAGTTATGATTATAGACTTTTATGAACGCATATATTGACTCCATATCATTCTACGTTTGAAACTAAGGTGCATATTTGCTAGAGTATTATTTAATTCAATTTCTTTACCTTAGATTTACTTTATCTCAATTGTGTTAGGTTAAATATTACCATAGATCGACTACTTCTTTGACAATAATTTAAACTAAGGTGTATATTTGCATATATAGTATTTCTTGGAATTTGAGTAAAATATGGACCATTCAGATGAAAAAATATTAACAATATTTTGTATTCATTTTAGTCATATAAGTATGTCAATATTGAATCAACTCAATCTCAATTTTGTAATGTTCAAGTTATGATTATAGACTTTTCTCAACCATAGATTTACTTCATATCAATCTAGGATTCAAACTAAGGTGCATATTTGCTAGAGTAATATTTAATTCAATTTCTTTACCTTAGATTTACTTTATCTCAATTGTGTTAGGTTAAAATTATTGTTATCGATTTTTGTCTATCATAGATCGACTACTTCCTTAATAATAATTTAAACTAAGGTTTATATTTGCATATATAATATTTATTTGAATTTGAGTAAAATATGGACCATTCACATGAACAAATATTAACAATATGGTGTATTCATTTTAGTCATATAAGTATGTCAAGGTTGAATCAACTAAATCTCAATTTTGTAATGTTAAAGTTATGATTATATACTTTTCTCAACCTTGGATTGACTTCATATCAATCTATGGTTGAAATTAAGGTGCATATTTGTATTAGTAATATTTAATTCAATTTCTTTACCTTAGATTTACTTTATCTCAATCTTGTTATGTTAAAATTATTGTTATCAATTTTTTGTTTGCAATAGATTGACTACTTCTTTAACAATAATTTAAACTAAGGTTTATTTTTTCATATATAATATTTATTTGAATTTGAGTAAAATATGATTCATTCACATGAACAAATATTAACAATATGGTTTATTCATTTTAGTCATATAAGTATGTCAATGTTGACTCAACTAAATCTCAATTTTGTAATGTTAAGTTATGATTATAGACTTTTATGAACCATATATTGACTCCATATCAATCTACGTTTGAAACTAAGGTGCATATTTGCTAGAGTAATATTTAATTCAATTTCTTTACCTTAGATTTACTTTATCTCAATTGTGTTAGTTTAAATTATTGTTATCGATTTTTGTCTACCATAGATCGACTACTTCTTTGACAATAATTTAAACTAAGATGTATATTTGCATATATAGTATTTCTTGGAATTTGAGTAAAATATGGACCATTCAGATGAAAAAATATTAACAATATTTTGTATTCATTTTAGTCATATAAGTATGTCAATATTGAATCAACTCAATCTCAATTTTGTAATGTTCAAGTTATGATTATAGACTTTTCTCAACCATAGATTTACTTCATATCAATCTAGGATTCAAACTAAGGTGCATATTTGCTAGAGTAATATTTAATTCAATTTCTTTACCTTAGATTTACTTTATCTCAATTGTGTTAGGTTAAAATTATTGTTATCGATTTTTGTCTACCATAGATCGACTACTTGTTTGATAATAATTTAAACTAAGGTGTATATTTGCATATATTGTATTTCTTGGAATTTAAGTAAAATATGGACCATTCAGATGAAAAAATATTAACAATATGTTGTATTCATTTTAGTCATATAAGTAAGTCAATATTGAATCAACTGAATCTCAATTTTGTAACGTTCAAGTTATGATTATAGACTTTTCTGAACCATAGATTGACTCCATATCAATCTACGTTTGAAACTAAGGTGCATATTTGTTAGAGTAATATTAAATTCAATTTATTTACCTTAGATTTACTTTATATCAATTGTGTTAGGTTAAAATTATTGTTATCGATTTTTGTCTGCTATAGATCGACTACTTCTTTGACAATAATTTAAACTAAGGTTTATATTTGCATATATAATATTTATTTGAATTTGAGTCAAAGATGGACCATTCACATGAACAAATATTAACAATATGGTGTATTCATTTGAGTCATATAAGTATGTCAAGGTTGAATCAACTAAATCTCAATTTTGTAATGTTAATGTTATGATTATATACTTTTCTCAACCTTGGATTGACTTCATATCAATCTATGGTTGAAATTAAGGTGCATATTTGTATTAGTAATATTTAATTCAATTTCTTTACCTTAGATTTACTTTATCTCAATCTTGTTATGTTAAAATTATTGTTATCAATTTTTGTTTGCAATAGATTGACTACTTCTTTGACAATAATTTAAACTAAGGTTTATTTTTTCATATATAATATTTATTTGAATTTGAGTAAAATATGGATCATTCACATGAACAAATATTAACAATATGGTTTATTCATTTTAGTCATATAAGTATGTCAATGTTGACTCAACTAAATCTCAATTTTGTAATGTTAAAGTTATGATTATAGACTTTTATGAACCATATATTGACTCCATATCATTCTACGTTT